>OY755245.1:53074704-54274704 GCA_963576725.1 Azorinus chamasolen | reverse complement strand
CATGCATGTTGATCTACCAAGATTGGCAAGAACACAAATAAAAGTAATAAAGAAAACATTTTTTTGAAAATCATCTCCATTTATTTATTAAAATAAGAAAACATAAGTATATCAGTTGTCTATATAAATATATTTACTTTTAAAAGAAAATGACCATTCTTTTATTCATTGATCATAATGAAAATCCTTTTGAATTTTCAAAATTAATTGATTTTATGCAATATGGCTAAAAACTATTATTTTCAAGATTGGGTAAAGAAAAAAGAAAAGATTTTCTGTAAGTATAAATAACTGAAATGTAAATACATAGATTATTTTGGTTTTTTTTCTGAACATTACCAAATTATATAAAAAAGCAAAATATCCAAGTAAATATACACTCAACTAACCATAGCATCACACTAGTTCTTTCTTCTAAATGTGAAAACAACCCTGATCAAAACTACAAACATTAAATGTAACAGTTTAACACGAGGATCATGATGGCCCTTAATCGCTCACCTGGTTATAACAGAAATATGTATACATGTACAATGAAAAAGATATTCCATTTTTATCTTATTTTACAATAAAAGTTTCAGGGTTTTTTATTTGGCTATATTCCCAATGGCAAAGGTGTGTTTTTCACCTATTTTTTAGGACAATCTCAATTTACAAAAATTAATTCATACTTTTTTATCATTCGGAATGTTCGGAGTTATTCTTTCATTACTAGTTATTGATCAATACAGTAAAACGTTTATCGGTCGAAGTGCATACTGCTTAGCGTCTTGATATGTCACCCCCGTCCCCTCGTTTTTCGACATTGTCTCCACGCTTGAGTAATTTACATGCCACTTGTAGTATTTGTGGAGTAGCAATTTGCATTTTGTCACGACTGGTTCCTGAACAATTTATTTGCTAAACTCAAGTATAGCGAAAACCGGAACCAACTCGTGATTGCGTAATTCGGGTGTTCTCCGCTGGGGATTACCCTGATTGGTCCATACCAAAATAGTCCAAGCGTGTATCACAGCATGACAGCGTGATAAAGGTGGTCTGTCTATGTGTAGAGAACTAACAGATAATCTCCCACTGGGAGGAAAATATCGGTCACTAAAAATATTGCCATAGTAAAATTTCAAAATGGTAGGGAAAACTAAAAAGGGCCCATTAATAAAAATAGTATCTTGGCAGCCAGCTGGGGGGGGCCCGGGCCCCCGAGCCCCCCACCTGGGTACGTGACACAGTACATTGTCTCAATACATGTATAAGCATGGGCGTGTAAGTGTTAATCCGTGTACCGGTCCGGTTTCCACTAACTTGATAAGGTAACACGTGTGTAATAGTTCAACACAACTCATTCAGCTTTGTGTTTTACCATTACACACTGTTCATAAGTAACGTGCAGTCGGCAGCATATCCATTTACGTCTGGATTTGAAAAGTAACTCACCGTTGCGCTTTAATTCTAATAACTTGTTTTAAAAAAGTGGAAATATATAATTAAATGGTTGATTTTAGATCTAGGTGACGTGATATCTGCAATTGATCCGCGTGCATATGTGAATTTGAATGTCAAAGAGATGTGAACTTGAGACGCCATGTAACTCGGCGTCCTAAGAGGGTCACATCTGTTCGCAATGATCATAAAAAGTTACATTATGGAAAATAATTTTATCTGCAATTGCAACTAGGTCGATACTGCTACAGATTAGCCTACACGTTTCGCCTTCTTCAGGCTCAGGGTCAAGGTCAAGGGGCTCTTCACTAAACATTGACTAAACAAGCACTGGTGACGATTTTTCCGTATTTCTGTAAAAGATGCGACCATCACTAGTCCAGTATGAATACACAGAACCGGATTTCCAAGCTTCTGACAGTTTTTAGCTCACCAGAGCACAAAGTATGTGAGCTATTGTGATACCTATGTTTCCGTCGTCCGTCTGTCTGTCCGTCAACAATTTCAAACGACTTCTTCTCTGAAACCGACTGTCCAATTGTTACCAAACTTGGTCAGATAAATACTGTAGGTGTGTGCTTCAAAAGTTGTTAAAAGATAGTGGGCGGGGTCATCGGTCTTGTTGCCATGGCAACTGTACGCAATATCTAGAAATATCTTCTTCTCCAGAATGACTTGTCCAATTTGAATATAGTTTTCACCAAAATGTTTCTTAGTTGATAGACTTTAAAAGTTGTTAAAAGAATTTTGATCCGACAAAAAACATGGCCGCCAGAGGGCGTGGTCATTTTTCCATATATGGTAATATATGACAATCTTTAAAAATCTTCTTCTCTGAAACCGTATGTCCTAGACCATTGATATTTGGCATGTAGCACGATCTTATGGTCCTCTACAAAGATTGTTCAAATTATGACCCCGGGCCAAAAATGGCCCCGCCCAAGGGCTTATCAGTTTTTCATTGGAAAATCTTAAAAAATCTTCTTCTCTAAAACTGTAGGGCATAGACCTTGGATATTTCGTTTGTAGCATGACCTCATGGTCCTCTACAAATATTGTTCAAATTATGATCCGGGCCAAAAATGGCCTCGCCCAAGGGGATATCAGTTTTTCATAGGAAAATCTTTAAAAATCTTCTTCTCGGAAACTGTAAGGCTTAGACTTTTGATATTTGGTATGTAGCATGATCTAATGGTCCTCTACAAAAGTTGTTCAAATTATGATCCCCGGGCCAAAAACGGCCCCGCCCAAGGGCTTATCAGTTTTTCATAGGAAAATCTTTAAAAATCTTCTTCTCTGAAACTGTAAGGCCTAGACCTTTGGTATTGGGTATGTAGCATGATATTATGGTCCTCTACAAAGATTGTTCAAATTATGACCCCCAGGCCAAAAATGGCCCCGCCAAAGGGTTTATCAGTTTTTCATAGGAAAATCTTTTAAAATATTCTTCTTTCAAACTGTAAGGCCTAGACCTTTGATATTTAGTATGTAGCATGATCTAATGGTCCTCTACAAATATTGTTCGAATTATGACCACTGGGCCAAAAATGTCCCTGCCCAAGGGGTTATCAGTTTTTCATTGGAAAATCTTTAAAAATGTACTGAAACTGTAAGGCCTAGTCTAGACCTTTGATATTTGGTATGTAACATGATCTAATGGTCCTCTACAAATATGTAGCTGTGGCTTGTGGTCCTCTGCCAAGAATGTTTAACTTACGACCCCGACCACTGGGCGAAGCTTGGCCCTGCATCAGGGCTTACCAGTTTTTCATGGGAAAAATATAAATATTATTTTTCTCTGAAACCATAAGGCTTAGACCTTTAATTAATGGCATATTGCTTTGTCTTGTAGTTCTCTACCAGGGGTGTACACAAGATTTCTTGTGGTCAAAAATGGCCCCGCCCCTGGGGTTATCTCTGGTGAGCGCTTCAGGGCCTTATGACCCTCTTGGTTTTTTTTACAACGGTTTGCCTGGGCTTTGTTAGATCTTCTGAAATAAAGATTTTCCAGATATACGTACATCCTTGAGTTTCGACTTTGCTTTAAACACTGCCAATTTCGCTTTCCAGGCTTTGAACATACATATCACCTGTGCACTACCACCTGACGGCTCCCCTATAAAGTGAGACCTCTCAATGTCATTTGCTGTAATGGGACGATCTAGGCTAAATTTCTTCATTAACGAGGCTCAATTTTAAATCTTCAGTCTGGCTGGAACCTGGGCCACTGGTACGTTGTGATAACGTAAACTGTTCCTTCTGCCATACTGCTCCAGGTTGTCAAGATCTTCAGTCAGTTTCAAGCTATGCTTTTTCTAGGTGGATCACCCTGGACTTTACGGCTTCATTTTCAGAGATCAGATCGTCTATGACGGCATTTCTCCTGTTTAATTCGGTGCTGAGATCCTCAATGTGTTTCGATTGACTGTCTAAACGGACAACCACATACTCCAGAGCATTCTGTACCGCATGGCTAACTATTGAAGAGAGGCTAGGCTCAATACCCTTAACCAGTGCCGGAGCAATCTTGTCAACAAAACCCGGACTTGTGACGGTCGTATGGACAAGCCGAGTCAGGTCAAAAGATTTACCCTTATGCGAAATAACCATGGAGGTGTCGAGACTCTTACCGGTGGACATAACATCATGCACGCTGCCGATAGAGTTGCGGCGCCTTGTCGGCTTCGGTGGCCCAGCATGACCCCCCCCCCACCTTGCGAACAGTTTGGACTCACAGTCTGATCAAAACTACGTTTGACTCCAGGTGTCTCCTGTGAACACGATATGTCCTTTCCATTCGCAGCCATATCCAATACACAATGTCAATGTCCAACAATTAATGTGGTCCACAAACAATTCACCCGCACAATCTCCTAAACGTGGCGCGAATTGTTTCAGAACAAAGGCTTCTTACAAAATAACTTTTCCTGGTATTTAAAAAGCTAGTTTGGCTAGTTAGACGTTTGACGACTTTATTATGTGGATGTTTTAGAACAAGAACTAACTAAGACAAAGTCATATATTGTGGTCTCTAAGTCTGAAAACGACATAATATCTGAACATGTTAATAAATGTAAACAGTTCAATGCTGATATATTAATCACACACCATAAACTTCCGACGATGTACTGGATACCTAAACTCCATAAAACGCCATATAAATCACGCTTCATAGCAAAGTCTGTCTCGTGCACAACAACTGCACTATCCAAACTAATTACATCGTGTCTAACAGCGGTCAAAGAACATGTCAAGCGTTACTGCGATAAAGCTTATGAGAATTCAGGAATTAACCTTTTTTGGTCTATTAAAAACTCCAATGAGGTTTTAACTAAATTAAAAATCAAGCAACACCAAGCTAACACTATAAGCACTTATGATTTTTCTACACTTTATACCACATTACCACACGATCTAATTAAGATCAAACTTACTAATCTTATAAATAAAACATTTGCCAGAGAAAAAGTATCATTTATTGCCTGTAATTCTAGACATGCGTTCTTTACCAATGATGTTACAAATAAATATACCTCATGGACATGTTTAGATCTTTGTGACGCTATTACGTTTCTGTTAGACAATATATTTGTTCGTTTTGGTAATTCTGTTTATCGCCAGGTTATTGGTATTCCAATGGGAACCAATTGTGCTCCTTTAATTGCAGACTTGTTTTTTGTTTTGTTATGAACGGGATTTTATGCTTAACCTTAACAGCGATTCACAGACGGATGTCATCAATGCCTTTAACAATACAGCACGCTATTTAGACGACATTTTTAATATTGATAACCCATACTTTGATTCTATGATAACCTCAATTTACCCTAGGGAGCTCAAGCTTAATAAAGCAAATAGTTCTGACATATCTGCAGCCTTTTTAGATTTAAATTTATCTATAAACAATGGAAAAATTTCTTCTGGAATTTATGACAAAAGGGATGATTTTAATTTTAAAATAGTTAACTATCCTCATTTGGATGGGGATGTTCCCCGAGCTACATGTTACGGTGTATACATTTCTCAGCTTATTCGTTTTGCTAGAGCTTGTTCCTCTGTTGATGATTTTAACAATCGTAACCTTATTATCACTGAAAAACTACTAAAACAGGGCTACCGATATGACAAACTTCGTAAAACATTTTCAAAATTTTACCACCGTAATATTCTACTCATCAGCAAATACAATTGTAATTTACGTACTTTTCTAAAGTTAGGTATTTCACATCCGGAGTTTTACGGTGATGTCATTTACAAACTTCGAAAAATTATTGGACACACTTATTTTGATACTTTGTTTGTCAAACGTATAAAACAATTCATTAAAAAGGGATATGACCCCTCTATATTGCAGCACACTACATGCTTGGTGGTCGACCCCTTTACAGTTGGTCATTATGCTTTCCTCTTTGCTTGTGCGACGACGGAAAAGGCTTAATACTCTATGAAGATTCCCTCTGAAACCCGTTTACGGAGGGAGGAAATTAGATATTTGTATTTTGCCAGTTCTGTCGTACCCCAAATGACTACTCCACAGCTGCTCTGACCTGAATAGTCATCGAGTACATGCCTACGATGTCAAGTTTATTCTTTTTCAAACAAAACAGTTGTGTATGATTAATATCCACTGGTAATTGTATTTTCTTGCGATTGATCTTTTAAATGTCGGTGTAGAAGTGTTTCAAATAGTTTTCCCGTACTTTTGAATTATGACGTCATTTACATGATGACGTCGCTTGTTTACTTCTAATAGCGTTCATTTTCAAATCATTTTCATTTTGGCATACATCGTTACGCATGTTGTGGTGTTGTCTGGAGGGGGAATTTTATTTACATTTTGACTTTGGTGAAAGTGGGATAAGGACGAGGTTGGGTACCCGTAAACCAGGTTCAAGTCCCCCAGTAGCCCTTTTTTATTGCTTTTGGCTGCTGGCCGTTCCAAGGCGGCACTCCTGCTTTCAGCCTACGGTCAATTTTGTTTTTTAATATGCTTAATGTTTAATGTGTTTCGTCTTGATATGCGTCCTGTTATGTTTTGTCTTGTGGCTTTACCGTTTCTCGTTAGATGGTGTTTGATGCGGTGTCATTCCGTGTGTGGCTTTCCCTGTTTGACTATTTTTCCATATGTATTTCAGACAAGATAGAAATGACTAGTGTCTTCATTGGACAATATTTTGACATGTTTCCCCTTGTTCTCACGACAGCAGGCCCTAGCGCATTGCTCTGTCCCCGTGGTAGAGCTCCGTGTTCGCTCGGGAGCAGGCTGTCCCAGCCTGCACGGATCGATCCCGTGGAATGTCCTCATTGATGCACGAGAGCCGACTGCCCTGGTGTGCGGCTCCGTCCCTGTGCTAGATCCCCGTGTTTGCACGCCTGTCGCAGGCTGCACGGCTCGGTCCCATAAAATATCACCGTGTTAGCACGGCACGGGCTTCCCAAGGCAGATTCCCGTTGAAGTACGGTAGCCGACAGCTCCGGCCCATGCGGCTTCGTCCCGTGGTAGACCCCTGTGTTCGCGGCCAGGCAAATTGTCCAAAGTCGAAATTTAACACTTGTTCGACAATTTTCCGACTTGATAGAAATGTCTAATGTCTAAATTGGACATTTAGACAATCTTCCTAGGCCCGGCAAATTCTCAAACGTCGAAATTAGACACTTGTTAGACATTTTCTCCACTTGATAATTTTCCGACATGATAGAAATGTGTAATGTCTAATTGGACAATATTTAGACATTTTTAGAAATTAGAAATTAGGCATTTGTTAGACAATTTGTCGGCTTGATAAAAATGCCTTTTGTCTAAATTGGGACACTATTTTGACATTTTCCCAGTCCGGCAAATTGTTTAACGTCTAAATTAGATACTTGTTAGACAATTTATCCGAGTTTATAGAAATGTCTAAATTAAACAATATTCAGACATTTTCCCCGTGTTCTCACGGCAGCAGGTCGCCCCGGCCTACGCGGCTCTGTCCTGTGGAAGTTCCCGTTGGAGCACGGGACCCGACTGCCCCGGCGCCCATGGCTCCATCCCCGTGGTAATTCCCTGTGTTTGCACGGGAACTGGCTGCTGTGAGCTGCGCTGCTCGGTCTCGTGTAAGATTATCGTATTAGTGTGACAGCAGGCTTTCCCGGCCAGCTAGCTCGATTCTATGGAAGGTCCCCGTTGCACCACGCGAGCCGACTGTCCTGGCGCTCGCGGCTCCGTCCACGTGGTAGACTCCCGTGTTTGCACGAGATCCGGCTGCCGCAGGCTGCGCGGCTCGGTCCAATGAAATATCCCCGTGTTAGTAGGGCAAGGACATCGAGCTTCCCCGGCCAGCGCCGCTGGAAGATCCCCGTTGAAGTACGGGAACTGACTACTCCGACCCATGCGGTTTCATCCCATGGTAGATCCCAGTGTTCGCGGCCTGGCAAATTGTACGAAGTCGAAAGTAGACACTTGTTGGACAATTTGTATGTCTTAATAGAAAGGTCTAATTTGTAAATTGGACAATATTGAGATATTTGTACTTGGTCCGGCAAATTCTCAAACGTCAAATTTAGACACGTGTAAAACAATTTTTCCGACTTGATAGAAACGTCTACTGTCTAAATTGGGCATTTTTTAGTCATTTCCCAGGCCTGACGAATTGTCTAAGTCTACATAAGACACATGTTAGACACTATTTTCCCGACTTGATAGAAATGTCTTATGTCTACATTGGACAATGTTTAGACATTTTTCCGGGCCCGGCAAATCGGCCAACGTCGAAACTAGACATGTTGTACACGGACAATATTTAGACATTTCAGGCCCGAAAAAAAAAAGTTTTTTCCGAATGTACTGCTGAATGTCTAATGTACTGCTGCAGTACATTCGCGAATGTACTTCTAAATGCCTAACACACTGCAGCAGTACATTCGCAAATGTACTTCTGAATACCTAACACACAGCAGCAGTGGATTCGCTGACAAACTATTTTTTCCGAATGTACTTCTGAATGTCTAACGCACGGCAGAAGTACACTCGACTATGTATTTCTGAATGCCTAACACACTGCAGCAGTACATTCGCCAATGTACTTGTGAATTTAGATAAATAGGATCTAAACTGTTTGCAAATCAAGCACTGTTCGTCGAACTAGATCCATCGGATCCAATCTGTTCTCCTCTCAAGCACATTTTGTTCACACCAGATCAATAGGATCCAAACTGTTTGCCATTCAAGCACTAGTTTTTTCACAGCATATGCAAAGGATCTGAACTGTTTGCAAATTAAGCACTGTAAATTCGTACAAGACCAATAGGATCCAAACTGTTTGCCACTCAAATACATTTTAATTCAGATCAATAGTATCCACACTGTTTGTCATTCAAGCAGTTGTTTTTTACACAAGATCAATAGGATATAAACTGTTTCCAACTCAGTCACTGTTAATTCGAATCAGATCAATAGGATCCAAACTGTTTGCCATTCAAGCAGTTTTTTTTTTTACACAAGATCAATAGGATCTAAACTGTTTGCAAATCAGTCACTGTTAATTAGTTTAGATCCTATTGATCTGATTCGGTTTGCCATTCAAGCAGTTGTTTTTTACACAAGATCAATAGGATCTAAACTGTTTGCAAATCAGTCACTGTTAATTCGAATCAGATCAATAGGATCCAAACTGTTTGCCATTCAAGCACTAGATTCTCACACCAGATGCATAGGATCTGAACTGTTTGCAAATAAAGCACTGCTAATTCAAACTATAACATTTTGTTCACACCATATCAATAGGATCTAAACTGTTTGAAATTCAAGCACTATTTTTTCACCCCAGATAAATAGGATATACTCTGTCAATCACTGTTTATTCGAACTAGATCCAAGGAATCCAAACTGTTTACCCCTAAAGTAAATTTTATTCACACCAGATCAATAGGATCCAAACTGTTTGCCATTCAAGCACTAGTTTTTTTACACCAGATAAATAGGATCCAACCTGTTTGCAAATCAGGCATTGTTAATTCGAACTAGATTTATAGGTTCCAAACTATTTGCCATTCAAGCACTTGTTTTTCACACCAGATGAATAGGATCTAAAATGTTTGCAAACAAAGCACTGCTAATTCAAACTAGATGAATAGGAAACAAGCTGTTTGCCTCTCAAGCTCATTCTATTCACACCAGATTAAAAGGATCTAAACTGTTCGCCATTCAAGCAGTTGTTTTTTACACAAGATCAATAGGATCTAAACTGTTTGCAAATCAGTCACTGTTATTTCGAATCAGATCAATAGGATCCAAACTGTTTGCCATTCAAGCAGTTGTTTTTTACACAAGATCAATAGGATCTAAACTGTTTGCAAATCAGTCACTGTTAATTCGAATCAGATCAATAGGATCTAAACTGTTTGCCATTCAAGCAGTTGTTTTTTACACAAGACCAATAGGATCTAAACTGTTTGCAAATCAGTCACTGTTAATTCGAATCAGATCAATAGGATCTAAACTGTTTGCCATTCAAGCAGTTGTTTTTTACACAAGATCAATAGGATCTAAACTGTTAACAAATCAATCTATGTTTATTCGAATCAGATGAATAGGATCCAAACTGTTTGCCATTCAAGCACTAGATTCTCACACCAGATACATAGCATCTGAACTGTTTGCAGATAAAGCACTGCTAATTCAAACTATATCAATATGATCCAAACTGTTTGCCTCTCAAGCACATTTTGTTCACACCATATCAATAGGATCTAAACTGTTTGAAATTCAAGCACTATTTTTTCACCCCAGATAAATAGGATATAAACTGTTTGCAAGTCAAGCACTGTTTATTCGAACTAAATCCATAGAATCCAAACTGTTTGCCCCTAAAGTAAATTTTATTCACACCAGATCAATAGGATCCAAACTGTTAGCCATTCAAGCACTAGTTTTTTACACCAGATAAAATAGGATCCAACCTGTTTGCAAATCAGGCATTGTTAATTCGAACTAGATTTATAGGTTCCAAACTATTTGCCATTCAAGCACTTGTTTTTCACACCAGATGAATAGGAAACAAGCTGTTTGCCTCTCAAGCTCATTCTATTCACACCAGATTAAAAGGTTCTAAACTGTTCGCCATTCAAGCAAAAATTGTTTCACACCAGATAAATAGGATCTAAACTGTTTGCAAATCAAGCACTGTTCGTCGAACTAGATCCATCGGATCCAATCTGTTCTCCTATCAAGCACATTTTATTCAACCAGATCAATAGGATCCAAACTGTTTGCCATTCAAGCACTGTATATTCGTACAAGACCAATAGGATCCAAACTGTTTGCCACTCAAATACATTTTAATTCAGATCAATAGTATCCACACTGTTTGCCATTCAAGCAGTTATTTTTTACACAAGATCAATAGGATATAAACTGTTTGCAAATCAGTCACTGTTAATTAGAATCAGATCAATAGGATCCAAACTGTTTGCCATTCAAGCAGTAGTTTTTTACACAAGATCAATAGGATCTAAACTGTTTGCAAATCAGTCATTGTTGATTCGAATCAGATCAATAGGATCCAAACTGTTTGCCATTCAAGCAGTAGTTTTTTACACAAGATCAATAGGATATAAACTGTTTGCAAATCAGTCACTGTTAATTCGAATCAGATCAATAGGATCCAAACTGTTTGCCATTCAACCAGTTGTTTTTTACACAAGATCAATAGGATCTAAACTGTTTGCAAATCAGTCATTGTTGATTCGAATCAGATGAATAGGATCTAAACTGTTTGCCATTCAAGCAGCTTTTTTTACACAAGATCAATATGATCTAAACTGTTTGCAAATCAGTCACTGTTAATTCGAATCAGATGAATAGGATCCAAACTGTTTGCAATTCAAGCACTAGATTCTCACACCAGATACATAGGATCTGAACTGTTTGCAAATAAAGCACTGTTAATTCAAGCTATATCAATATGATCCAAACTGTTTGCCTCTCAAGCACATTTTATTCACACCATATCAATAGGATCTAAACTGTTTGAAATTCAAGCACTACTTTTTCACCCCAGATAAATAGGATATAAACATTTTGCAAGTCAAGCACTGTTTATTCGAACTAGATCCATAGAATCCAAACTGTTTGCCTCTAAAGTACATTTTATTCACACCAGATCAATAGGATCCAAACTGTTTGCCATTCAAGCACTAGTTTTTTACACCAGATAAATAGGATCCAACCTGTTTGCAAATCAGGCATTGTTAATTCGAACTAGATTTATAGGTTCCAAACTATTTGCCATTCAAGCACTTGTTATCACACCAGATGAATAGGATCTAAACTGTTTGCAAACAAAGCACTGCTAATTCAAACTAGATGAATAGGAAACAAGCTGTTTGCCTCTCAAGCTCATTCTATTCACACCAGATTAAAAGGATCTAAACTGTTCGCCATTTAAGGACCGATTTTTTCACACCAGATAAATAGGATCTAAACTGTTTGCAAATCAAGCACTGTTCGTCGAACTAGATCCATCAGATCCAATCTGTTCTCCTCTCAAGCACATTTGGTTCACACCAGATCAATAGGATCCAAACTGTTTGCCATTCAAGCACTAGTTTTTCACAGCATATGCAAAGGATCTGAACTGTTTGCAAATTAAGCACTGTAAATTCGTTCAAGACCAACAGGATCCAAACTGTTTGCCGCTCAAATAAATTTTATTCAAATCAGATCAATAGTATCCAAACTGTTTGCCATTCAAGCAGTTGTTTTTTTACACAATATCAATAGGCTCTCAACTGTTTGCAAATCAGTCACTGTTAATTCGAATCAGATAAATAGGATCCAAACTGTTTGTCATTCAAGCAGTTGTTTTTTACACAAGATCAATAGGATCTAAACTGTTAACAAATCAGTCACTGTTTATTCGAATCAGATGAATAGGATCTAAACTGTTTACCATTCAAGCAGTTGTTTTTTACACAAGATCAATAGGATCTAAACTGTTTGCAAATCAGTCACTATTAATTCGAATCAGATAAATAGGAGCCAAACTGTTTGGTATTCAAGCACTAGATTCTCACACCAGATACATAGGATCTGAACTGTTTGCAAATAAAGCACTGCTAATTCAAACTATATCAATATGATCCAAACTGTTTGCCTCTCAAGCACATTTTGTTCACACCATATCAATAGGATCTAAACTGTTTGAAATGCAAGCACTATTTTTTCACCCCAGATAAACAGGATATAAACTGTTTGCAAGTCAAGCACTGTTTATTCGAACTAGATCCATAGAATCCAAACTGTTTGCCTCTAAAGTACATTTTATTCACACCAGATCAATAGGATCCAAACTGTTTGCCATTCAAGCACTAGTTTCTTACACCAGATAAATAGGATCCAACCTGTTTGCAAATCAGGCATTGTTAATTCGAACTAAATTTATACGTTCCAAACTATTTGCCATTCAAGCACTTGTTTTTCACACCAGATAAATAGGATCTAATCTGTTTGCAAATCAAGCACTGTTCGTCGAACTAGATCCATCGGATCCAATCTGTTCTCCTCTCAAGCACATTTTATTCACACCAGATCAATAGGATCCTAACTGTTCGCCATTCAAGCACTAGTTTTTTCACAGCATATGCAAAGGATCTGAACTGTTTTCAAATTAAGCACTGTAAATTCGTACAAGACCAAAAGGATCCAAACTGTTTGCCACTCAAATACATTTTATTCAAATCAGATCAATAGTATCTACCCTGTTTGCCATTCAAGCAGTTATTTTTTACACAAGACCAATAGGATATAAACTGTTTGCAAATCAGTCACTGTTAATTCGAATCAGATCAATAGGATCCAAACTGTTTGCCATTCAAGCAGTTGTTTTTTTACACAAGATCAATAGGATCTAAACTGTTTGCAAATCAGTCACTGTTAATTCGAATCAGATGAATAGGATCTAAACTGTTTGCCGTTCAAGCAGTTGTTTTTTACACAAGATCAATAGGATCTAAACTGTTTGCAAATTAGTCACTGTTAATTCGAATTAGATGAATAGGATCCAAACTGTTTGCCACTCAAGCACCAGATTCTCACACCAGATACATATGATCCAAACTGTTTGCCTCTCAAGCACATTTTGTTCACATCATATCAATAGGATCTAAACTGTTTGAAATTCAAGCACTATTTTGTCACCCCAGATAAATAGGATATAAACATTTTGCAAGTCAAGCACTGTTTATTCGAACTAGATCCATAGAATCCAAACTGTTTGCCTCTAAAGTACATTTTATTCACACCAGATCAATAGGATCCAAACTGTTTGCCATTCAAGCACTAGTTTTTTACACCAGATAAATAGGATCCAACCTGTTTGCAAATCAGGCAGTTAATTCGAACTAGATTTATGGGTTCCAAACTATTTGCCATTCAAGCACTTGTTTTTCATACCAGATGAATAGGATCTAAACTGTTTGCAAACAAAGCACTGCTAATTCAAACTAGATGAATAGGAAACTAGCTGTTTGCCTCTCAAGCTCATTCTATTCACACCAGATTAAAAGGATCTAAACTATTCGCCATTCAAGCACCAATTTTCTCACACCAGATAAATAGGATCTAAACTGTTTGCAAATCAAGCACTGTTCGTCGAATATATTCATCGGATCCAATCTGTTCTCCTCTCAAGCACATTTTATTCACACCAGATCAATAGGATCCAAACTGTTTGCCATTCAAGCACTGGTTTTTCACAGGATATGCAAAGGATCTGAACTGTTTTCAAATTAAGCACTGTAAATTCGTACAAGATCAATAGGATCTAAACTGTTTGAAAATCAGTCACTGTTAATTCGAATCAGATCAATAGGATCCAAACTGTTTGCCATTCAAGCACCAGATTCTCACACCAGATACATAGGATCTTAACTGTTTGCAAATAAAGCACTGCTAATTCAAACTATATCAATATGATCCAAACTGTTTGCCTCTGAAGCACATTTTATTCACACCATATCAATAGGATCTAAACTGTTTGAAATTCAAGCACTACTTTTTCACCCCAGATAAATAGGATATAAACATTTTGCAAGTCAAGCACTGTTTATTCGAACTAGATCCATAGAATCCAAAATGTTTGCCTCTAAAGTACATTTTATTCACACCAAATCAATAGGATCCAAACTGTTTGCCATTCAAGCACTAGTTTTTTACATCAGATAAATAGGATCCAACCTGTTTGCAAATCAGGCATTGTTAATTCGAACTAGATTTATAGGTTCCAAACTATTTGCCATTCAAGCACTTGTTATCACACCAGATGAATAGGATCTAAACTGTTTGCAAACAAAGCACTGCTAATTCAAACTAGATGAATAGGAAACAAGCTGTTTACCTCTCAAGCTCATTCTATTCACACCAGATTAAAAGGATCTAAACTGTTCGCCATTCAAGCACCAATTTTTTCCACACCAGATAAATAGGATCTAAACTGTTTGCAAATCAAGCACTGTTCGTCGAACTAGATCCATCAGATCCAATCTGTTCTCCTCTCAAGCACATTTTGTTCACACCAGATCAATAGGATCCAAACTGTTTGCCATTCAAGCACTAGTTTTTCACAGCATATGCAAAGGATCTGAACTGTTTGCAAATTAAGCACTGTAAATTCGTACAAGACCAAAAGGATCCAAACTGTTTGTCGCTCAAATACATTTTATTCAAATCAAATCAATAGTATCCACACTGTTTGCCATTCAAGCAGTTGTTTTTTACACAAGATCAATAGGATCTCAACTGTTTGCAAATCAGTCACTGTTAATTCGAATCAGATCAATAGGATCCAAACTGTTTGCCATTCAAGCACTAGTTTTTCACAGCATATGCAAAGGATCTGAACTGTTTGCAAATTAAGCACTGTAAATTCGAATCAGATAAATAGGATCCAAACTGTTTGCCATTCAAGCACTAGATTCTCACACCAGATACATAGGATCTGAACTGTTTGCAAATAAAGAACTGCTAATTCAAACTATATCAATATGATCCAAACTGTTTGCCTCTCAAGCACATTTTGTTCACACCATATCAATAGGATCTAAACTGTTTGAAATTCAAGCACTATTTTTTCACCCCAGATAAATAGGATATAAACTGTTTGCAAGTCAAGCACTGTTTATTCGAACTAGATCCATAGAATCCAAACCGTTTCCCTCTAAAGTACATTTTATTCACACCACATCAATAGGATCCAAACTGTTTGCCATTCAAGCACTAGCTTTTTACACCAGATAAATAGGATCCAACCTGTTTGCAAATCAGGCATTGTTAATTCGAACTAGATTTATAGGTTCCAAACTATTTGCCATTCAAGCACTTGTTTTTCACACCAGATGAATAGGATCTGAACTGTTTGCAAACAAAGCACTGCTAATTCAAACTAGACGAATAGGAAACAAGCTGTTTGCCTCTCAAGCTAATTCTATTCACACCATATCAATAGGATCTAAACTGTTTGAAATTCAAGCACTACTTTTTCACCCCAGATAAATAGGATATAAACATTTTGCAAGTCAAGCACTGTTTATTCGAACTAGATCCATAGAATCCAAAATGTTTGCCTCTAAAGTACATTTTATTCACACCAGATCAATAGGATCCAAACTGTTTGCCATTCAAGCACTAGTTTTTTACACCAGATAAATAGGATCCAACCTGTTTGCAAATCAGGCATTGTTAATTCGAACTAGATTTATAAGTTCCAAACTATTTGCCATTCAAGCACTTGTTATCACACCAGATGAATAGGATCTAAACTGTTTGCAAACAAAGCACTGTTAATTCAAACTAGATGAATAGGAAACAAGCTGTTTACCTCTCAAGCTCATTCTATTCACACCAGATTAAAAGGATCTAAACTGTTCGCCATTTAAGCACCAATTTTTTCACACCAGATAAATAGGATCTAAACTGCAAATCAAGCACTGTTCGTCGAACTAGATCCATCAGATCCAATCTGTTCTCCTCTCAAGCACATTTTGTTCACACCAGATCAATAGGATCCAAACTGTTTTCCATTCAAGCACTAGTTTTTCACAGCATATGCAAAGGATCTGAACTGTTTGCAAATTAAGCACTGTAAATTCGTACAAGACCAACAGGATCCAAACTGTTTGCCGCTCAAATACATTTTATTCAAATCAAATCAATAGTATCCACACTGTTTGCCATTCAAGCAGTTGTTTTTTACACAAGATCAATAGGATCTCAACTGTTTGCAAATCAGTCACTGTTAATTCAAACTATATCAATATGATCCAAACTGTTTGCCTCTCAAGCACATTTTGTTCACACCATATCAATAGGATCTAAACTGTTTGAAATTCAAGCACTATTTTTTCACCCCAGATGAATAGGATATAAACTGTTTGCAAGTCAAGCACTGTTTATTCGAACTAGATCCATAGAATCCAAACCGTTTCCCTCTAAAGTACATTTTATTCACACCACATCAATAGGATCCAAACTGTTTGCCATTCAAGCACTAGTTTTTTACACCAGATAAATAGGATCCAACCTGTTTGCAAATCAGGCATTGTTAATTCGAACTAGATTTATAGGTTCCAAACTATTTGCCATTCAAGCACTTGTTTTTCACACCAGATGAATAGGATCTGAACTGTTTGCAAACAAAGCACTGCTAATTCAAACTAGACGAATAGGAAACAAGCTGTTTGCCTCTCAAGCTAATTCTATTCACACCATATCAATAGGATCTAAACTGTTTGAAATTCAAGCACTACTTTTTCACCCCAGATAAATAGGATATAAACATTTTGCAAGTCAAGCAGTTTATTCGAACTAGATCCATAGAATCCAAAATGTTTGCCTCTAAAGTACATTTTATTCACACCAGATCAATAGGATCCAAACTGTTTGCCATTCAAGCACTAGTTTTTTACACCAGATAAATAGGATCCAACCTGTTTGCAAATCAGGCATTGTTAATTCGAACTAGATTGATAGGTTCCAAACTATTTGCCATTCAAGCACTTGTTATCACACCAGATGAATAGGATCTAAACTGTTTGCAAACAAAGCACTGCTAATTCAAACTAGATGAATAGGAAACAAGCTGTTTACCTCTCAAGCTCATTCTATTCACACCAGATTAAAAGGATCTAAACTGTTCGCCATTTAAGCACCGATTTTTTCCACACCAGATAAATAGGATCTAAACTGCAAATCAAGCACTGTTCGTCGAACTAGATCCATCAGATCCAATCTGTTCTCCTCTCAAGCACATTTGGTTCACACCAGATCAATAGGATCCAAACTGTTTGCCATTCAAGCACTAGTTTTTCACAGCATATGCAAAGGATCTGAACTGTTTGCAAATTAAGCACTGTAAATTCGTTCAAGACCAACAGGATCCAAACTGTTTGCCGCTCAAATACATTTTATTCAAATCAGATCAATAGTATCCACACTGTTTGCCATTCAAGCAGTTGTTTTTTTACACAATATCAATAGGCTCTCAACTGTTTGCAAATCAGTCACTGTTAATTCGAATCAGATAAATAGGATCCAAACTGTTTGCCATTCAAGCAGTTGTTTTTTACACAAGATCAATAGGATCTAAACTGTTAACAAATCAGTCACTGTTTATTCGAATCAGATGAATAGGATCTAAACTGTTTACCATTCAAGCAGTTGTTTTTTTACACAAGATCAATAGGATCTAAACTGTTTGCAAATCAGTCACTATTAATTCGAATCAGATAAATAGGATCCAAACTGTTTGGTATTCAAGCCCTAGATTCTCACACCAGATACATAGGATCTGAACTGTTTGCAAATAAAGCACTGCTAATTCAAACTATATCAATATGATCCAAACTGTCTGCCTCTCAAGCACATTTTGTTCACACCATATCAATAGGATCTAAACTGTTTGAAATGCAAGCACTATTTTTTCACCGCAGATAAATAGGATATAAACTGTTTGCAAGTCAAGCACTGTTTATTCGAACTAGATCCACAGAATCCAAACTGTTTGCCTCTAAAGTACATTTTATTCACACCAGATCAATAGGATCCAAACTGTTTGCAAATCAGGCATTGTTAATTCGAACTAAATTTATACGTTCCAAACTATTTGCCATTCAAGCACTTGTTTTTCACACCAGATAAATAGGTTCTAATCTGTTTGCAAATCAAGCACTGTTCGTCGAACTAGATCCATCGGAACCAATCTGTTCTCCTCTCAAGCACATTTTATTCACACCAGATCAATAGGATCCTAACTGTTCGCCATTCAAGCACTAGTTTTTTCACAGCATATGCAAAGGATCTGAACTGTTTTCAAATTAAGCACTGTAAATTCGTACAAGACCAAAAGGATCCAAACTGTTTGCCACTCAAATACATTTTATTCAAATCAGATCAATAGTATCTACCCTGTTTGCCATTCAAGCAGTTATTTTTTACACAAGACCAATAGGATCTAAACTGTTTGCAAATCAGTCACTGTTAATTCGAATCAGATCAATAGGATCCAAACTGTTTGCCATTCAAGCAGTTGTTTTTTTACACAAGATCAATAGGATCTAAACTGTTTGCAAATCAGTCACTGTTAATTCGAATCAGATGAATAGGATCTAAACTGTTTGCCGTTCAAGCAGTTGTTTTTTACACAAGATCAATAGGATCTAAACTGTTTGCAAATCAGTCACTGTTAATTCGAATTAGATGAATAGGATCCAAACCGTTTGCCATTCAAGCACTAGATTCTCACACCAGATACATATGATCCAAACTGTTTGCCTCTCAAGCACATTTTGTTCACATCATATCAATAGGATCTAAACTGTTTGAAATTCAAGCACTATTTTGTCACCCCAGATAAATAGGATATAAATATTTTGCAAGTCAAGCACTGTTTATTCGAACTAGATCCATAGAATCCAAACTGTTTGCCTCTAAAGTACATTTTATTCACACCAGATCAATAGGATCCAAACTGTTTGCCATTCAAGCACTAGTTTTTTACACCGGATAAATAGGATCCAACCTGTTTGCAAATCAGGCAGTTAATTCGAACTAGATTAATGGGTTCCAAACTATTTGCCATTCAAGCACTTGTTTTTCATACCAGATGAATAGGATCTAAACTGTTTGCAAACAAAGCACTGCTAATTCAAACTAGATGAATAGGAAACTAGCTGTTTGCCTCTCAAGCTCATTCTATTCACACCAGATTAAAAGGATCTAAACTATTCGCCATTCAAGCACCAATTTTCTCACACCAGATAAATAGGATCTAAACTGTTTGCAAATCAAGCACTGTTCGTCGAATATATCCATCGGATCCAATCTGTTCTCCTCTCAAGCACATTTTATTCACACCAGATCAATAGGATCCAAACTGTTTGCCATTCAAGCACTAGTTTTTCACAGGATATGCAAAGGATCTGAACTGTTTTCAAATTAAGCACTGTAAATTCGTACAAGATCAATAGGATCTAAACTGTTTGAAAATCAGTCACTGTTAATTCGAATGAGATCAATAGGATCCAAACTGTTTGCCATTCAAGCACTAGATTCTCACACCAGATACATAGGATCTGAACTGTTTGCAAATAAAGCACTGCTAATTCAAACTATATCTGATCCATTTTATTCACACCAGATCAATAGGATCCAAACTGTTTGCCATTCAAGCACTAGTTTCTTACACCAGATAAATAGGATCCAACCTGTTTGCAAATCAGGCATTGTTAATTCGAACTAAATTTATACGTTCCAAACTATTTGCCATTCAAGCACTTGTTTTTCACACCAGATAAATAGGATCTAATCTGTTTGCAAATCAAGCACTGTTCGTCGAACTAGATCCATCGGATCCAATCTGTTCTCCTCTCAAGCACATTTTATTCACACCAGATCAATAGGATCCTAACTGTTCGCCATTCAAGCACTAGTTTTTTCACAGCATATGCAAAGGATCTGAACTGTTTTCAAATTAAGCACTGTAAATTCGTACAAGACCAAAAGGATCCAAACTGTTTGCCACTCAAATACATTTTATTCAAATCAGATCAATAGTATCTACCCTGTTTGCCATTCAAGCAGTTATTTTTTACACAAGACCAATAGGATCTAAACTGTTTGCAAATCAGTCACTGTTAATTCGAATCAGATCAATAGGATCCAAACTGTTTGCCATTCAAGCAGTTGTTTTTTTTACACAAGATCAATAGGATCTAAACTGTTTGCAAATCAGTCACTGTTAATTCGAATCAGATGAATAGGATCTAAACTGTTTGCCGTTCAAGCAGTTGTTTTTACACAAGATCAATAGGATCTAAACTGTTTGCAAATCAGTCACTGTTAATTCGAATTAGATGAATAGGATCCAAACTGTTTGCCATTCAAGCACTAGATTCTCACACCAGATACATAGGATCTCAACTGTTTGCAAATAAAGCACTGCTAATTCAAACTATATCAATATGATCCAAACTGTTTGCCTCTCAAGCACATTTTGTTCACACCATATCAATAGGATCTAAACTGTTTGAAATTCAAGCACTATTTTGTCACCCCAGATAAATAGGATATAAACATTTTGCAAGTCAAGCACTGTTTATTCGAACTAGATCCATAGAATCCAAACTGTTTGCCTCTAAAGTACATTTTATTCACACCAGATCAATAGGATCCAAACTGTTTGCCATTCAAGCACTAGTTTTTTACACCAGATAAATAGGATCCAACCTGTTTGCAAATCAGGCAGTTAATTCGAACTAGATTTATGGGTTCCAAACTATTTGCCATTCAAGCACTTGTTTTTCATACCAGATGAATAGGATCTAAACTGTTTGCAAACAAAGCACTGCTAATTCAAACTAGATGAATAGGAAACAAGCTGTTTACCTCTCAAGCTCATTCTATTCACACCAGATTAAAAGGATCTAAACTGTTCGCCATTCAAGCACCAATTTTTTCACACCAGATAAATAGGATCTAAACTGTTTGCAAATCAAGCACTGTTCGTCGAACTAGATCCATCAGATCCAATCTGTTCTCCTCTCAAGCACATTTGGTTCACACCAGATCAATAGGATCCAAACTGTTTGCCATTCAAGCACTAGTTTTTCACAGCATATGCAAAGGATCTGAACTGTTTGCAAATTAAGCACTGTAAATTCGTACAAGACCAACAGGATCCAAACTGTTTGCCGCTCAAATACATTTTATTCAAATCAGATCAATAGTATCCACACTGTTTGCCATTCAAGCAGTTGTTTTTTACACAAGATCAATAGGATCTCAACTGTTTGCAAATCAGTCACTGTTAATTCGAATCAGATCAATAGGATCCAAACTGTTTGCCATTCAAGCACTAGTTTTTCACAGCATATGCAAAGGATCTGAACTGTTTGCAAATTAAGCACTGTAAATTCGTACAAGACCAACAGGATCCAAACTGTTTGCCGCTCAAATACATTTTATTCAAATCAGATCAATAGTATCCACACTGTTTGCCATTCAAGCACTAGTTTTTCACAGCATATGCAAAGGATCTGAACTGTTTGCAAATTAAGCACTGTAAATTCGTACAAGACCAATAGGATCCAAACTGTTTGCCACTCAAATACATTTTAATTCAGATCAATAGTATCCACACTGTTTGCCATTCAAGCAGTTGTTTTTTACACAAGATCAATAGGATATAAACTGTTTGCAAATCAGTCACTGTTAATTCGAATCAGATCAATAGGATCCAAACTGTTTGCCATTCAAGCAGTAGTTTTTTACACAAGATCAATAGGATCTAAACTGTTTGCAAATCAGTCACTGTTAATTCGAATCAGATGAATAGGATCTAAACTGTTTGCCATTCAAGCAGTTGTTTTTTTACACAAAATCAATAGGATCTAAACTGTTTGCAAATCAGTCACTGTTAATTCGAATCAGATGAATAGGATCCAAACTGTTTGCAATTCAAGCACTAGATTCTCACACCAGATAAATAATTTATTCGAACTAGATCAATAGAATCCAAACTGTTTGCCTCTAAAGTACATTTTATTCACAACAGATCAATAGGATCCAAACTGTTTGCAATTCAAGCACTAGTTTTTTACACCAGATAAATAGGATCCAACCTGTTTGCAAATCAGGCATTGTGAATTCGAACTAGATTTATAGGTTCCAAACTATTTGCCATTCAAGCACTTGTTATCACACCAGATGAATAGGATCTAAACTGTTTGCAAACAAAGCACTGCTAATTCAAACTAGATGAATAGGAAACAAGCTGTTTGCCTCTCAAGCTCATTCTATTCACACCAGATTAAAAGGATCTAAACTGTTCGCCATTTAAGCACCAATTTTTTCACACCAGATAAATAGGATCTAAACTGTTTGCAAATCAAGCACTGTTCGTCGAACTAGATCCATCAGATCCAATCTGTTCTCCTCTCAAGCACATTTTATTCACACCAGATCAATAGGATCCAAACTGTTTGCCATTCAAGCACTAGTTTTTCACAGCATATGCAAAGGATCTGAACTGTTTGCAAATTAAGCACTGTAAATTCGTACAAGACCAACAGGATCCAAACTGTTTGCCGCTCAAATACATTTTATTCAAATCAAATCAATAGTATCCACACTGTTTGCCATTCAAGCAGTTGTTTTTTACACAATATCAATAGGATCTAAACTGTTTGCAAATCAGTCACTGTTAATTCGAATCAGATGAATGGGATCTAAACTGTTTGCCGTTCAAGCAGTTGTTTTTTACACAAGATCAATAGGATCTAAACTGTTTGCAAATCAGTCACTGTTTATTCGAATTAGATGAATAGGATCCAAACTGTTTGCCATTCAAGCACTAGATTCTCACACCAGATACATAGGATCTGAACTGTTTGCAAATAAAGCACTGCTAATTCAAACTATATCAATATGATCCAAACTGTTTGCCTCTCAAGCACATTTTGTTCACACCATATCAATAGGATCTAAACTGTTTGAAATTCAAGCACTATTTTGTCACCCCAGATAAATAGGATATAAACATTTTGCAAGTCAAGCACTGTTTATTCGAACTAGATCCATAGAATCCAAACTGTTTGCCTCTAAAGTACATTTTATTCACACCAGATCAATAGGATCCAAACTGTTTGCAATTCAAGCACTAGTTTTTTACACCAGATAAATAGGATCCAACCTGTTTGCAAATCAGGCATTGTTAATTCGAACTAGATTCATGGGTTCCAAACTATTTGCCATTCAAGCACTTGTTTTTCATACCAGATGAATAGGATCTAAACTGTTTGCAAACAAAGCACTGCTAATTCAAACTAGATGAATAGGAAACAAGCTGTTTACCTCTCAAGCTCATTCTATTCACACCAGATTAAAAGGATCTAAACTGTTCGCCATTCAAGCACCAATTTTCTCACACCAGATAAATAGGATCTAAACTGTTTGCAAATCAAGCACTGTTCGTCGAATATATCCATCGGATCCAATCTGTTCTCCTCTCAAGCACATTTTATTCACACCAGATCAATAGGATCCAAACTGTTTGCCATTCAAGCACTAGTTTTTCACAGGATATGCAAAGGATCTGAACTGTTTTCAAATTAAGCACTGTAAATTCGTACAAGATCAATAGGATCTAAACTGTTTGCAAATCAGTCACTGTTAATTCGAATGAGATCAATAGGATCCAAACTGTTTGCCATTCAAGCACTAGATTCTCACACCAGATACATAGGATCTGAACTGTTTGCAAATAAAGCACTGCTAATTCAAACTATATCAATATGATCCAAACTGTTTACCTCTCAAGCACATTTTATTCACACCATATCAATAGGATCTAAACTGTTTGAAATTCAAGCACTACTTTTTCACCCCAGATAAATAGGATATAAACATTTTGCAAGTCAAGCACTGTTTATTCGAACTAGATCCATAGAATCCAAACTGTTTGCCTCTAAAGTACATTTTATTCACACCAGATCAATAGGATCCAAACTGTTTGCCATTCAAGCACTAGTTTTTTACACCGGATAAATAGGATCCAACCTGTTTGCAAATCAGGTATTGTTAATTCGAACTAGATTGATAGGTTCCAAACTATTTGCCATTCAAGCACTTGTTATCACACCAGATGAATAGGATCTAAACTGTTTGCAAACAAAGCACTGCTAATTCAAACTAGATGAATAGGAAACTAGCTGTTTGCCTCTCAAGCTCATTCTATTCACACCAGATTAAAAGGATCTAAACTGTTCGCCATTCAAGCACCAATTTTTTCACACCAGATAAATAGGATCTAAACTGTTTGCAAATCAAGCACTGTTCGTCGAACTAGATCCATCAGATCCAATCTGTTCTCCTCTCAAGCACATTTTGTTCACACCAGATCAATAGGATCCAAACTGTTTGCCATTCAAGCACTAGTTTTTCACAGCATATGCAAAGGATCTGAACTGTTTGCAAATTAAGCACTGTAAATTCGTACAAGACCAACAGGATCCAAACTGTTTGCCGCTCAAATACATTTTATTCAAATCAGATCAATAGTATCCACACTGTTTGCCATTCAGACAGTTGTTTTTTTACACAAGATTAATAGGATCTCAACTGTTTGCAAATCAGTCACTGTTAATTCGAATCAGATCAATAGGATCAAAACTGTTTGCCATTCAAGCAGTTGTTTTTTACACAAGATCAATAGGATCTAAATTGTTAACAAATCAGTCACTGTTTATTCGAATCAGATGAATAGGATCTAAACTGTTTACCATTCAAGCAGTTGTTTTTTACACAAGATCAATAGGATCTAAACTGTTTGCAAATCAGTCACTGTTAATTCGAATCAGATGAATAGGATCTAAACTGTTTGCCATTCAAGCACTAGTTTTTCACACCAGATAAATAGGATCTGAACTGTTTGCAAATCAAGCAATGTTTATTCGAATTTATACTACTACTACAACCACTACTACAACTTCTTCTTTTTCTACTACTACTACTACTACTATATCTATTACCACCACCACTACTGCTGCTCTTACTACTACTAGTACCCCTACTACTACTACTACTATTACCCCTACTACTAATGCTACTACTACTACTACCACTACTACAACTTCATCAACTACTACCACTACTACTACTACTACTACTACTACTGCTGCTACTACTAAGTACTGCTACACTATTAATACCACTATTATACTCCACAATCCCCACCCCTCCCCCATCCCTATCCCCACCCTTCCCAACCCCTCTTTCCCTCCCCTACTATGACAAACAGTGCATACCCTGATCAGAGAGTTCACCAAGGAGCCATCTGATCTCGGTCCACACTGTTTGTATATAACATGGCAAACACTGCATACTTTGATCAGAGGGCTCATATTTGAGCCTCCTGATTTGGGTCTACACTGTTTGCAAAAACAGTTGCATGATTTACAAAGTCTATCAAAGATCAAATACTACTACTACAACTAATTACTACTACTACTTCCTCTATTGCTACTATGTATACTACTACTATATCTATTACCACCACCACTACTACTGCTCTTACTACAACTGTTTCCCCTACTTCTTCTATTACTACTACTACTACTACTACTACTACTACTACTACTAACTAATACTATTAATACCCCTACTACTAATGCTACTGCTACTACTAATACTACTACTACCACTACTACAACTTCTACTACTACTACTACTACTACTACTACTGCTACTACTAAGTACTGCTACACTATTACTACCACTATAATACTCCACAATCCCCCACCCCTCCCCAATCCCTATCCCCACCCTTCCTAACCCCTCTTTCCATCCCCTACTATGACAAACAGTGCAGACCCTGATCAGAGAGTTCGTCAAGGAGCCGTCTGATCTCGGTACACACTGTTTGTATATAACATGGTAAACACTGCAGACCTTGATCAGAGGGCTCATATTTGAGCCTCCTGATCTGGGTCTACACTGTTTGCAAAAACAGTTGCATGATTTACAAAGTCTATCAAAGATCAAATACTACTACTACAACTAATTACTACTACTACTTCCTCTATTGCTACTATGTATAATACTACTACTACTATATCTACATGTATTACCACCACCACTACTACTGCTCTTACTACTACTATTGCCCCCACTACTACTACTACTACTATATCTATTACCACCACCACTACTACTGCTCTCACTACTACTATTGCCCCCACTACTACTACTACTACTATATCTATTACCACCACCACTACTACTGCTCTTACTACTACTATTGCCCCTACTACTACTACTACTACTAACTACTACTATTATTACCCCTACTACTGATGCTACTACTACTACTACTACTATTTCTTTTACTACAACTGCATTTTGTATAACTACTACTACTTGTAGTAGTACTACTACTGCTACTAATGCAGTAAAATCCCTTTAAACTGGACATTAATTTTAGTATAAAAATTGTCCTTGGAGACAAAAGACAGCTTAATGCAGGGTGAAAAGTCATACAGAAAGCCCCTCAAGAAGCTTTCTGCACGACTTTCACCCTGCATTAAGCAGCCAACTGCCTAAAAGTATCCAAATTATTCTCTATTAGAAAGTTCCAGTTTAGAGGGGTTTTACTGTACTACTAATACTATTTCTACTACAACTAATATTGCTACTACAACGGTGACTACTACTACTACAATTAATGCAGTAAAACCCCTCTTACCGGACATGAAATTTAGTATAGATATTGGTCTTGGAGACAGGTGGCAGGTTAATGCAGGGTGAAAGTCATACACGAGTTCCACCCTACATTAAGTAGTCACCTGCCTAAAAGTATCTAATTTCTTCTCTACATGTATTAGAAATTTAGGATTCCTGTTTCGAGGGAGTTTACTGAACCACTAATACTATTTATACTACAACTACTATTGCTACTAATACTGTGTCTACTAGAACTACTACTATTGCTACTATTGCTACTACTACTATCGCTACTACTACTATTGCTACTACTACTACTGCTACTATTACTATTGCTACTACTACTACTGTTACTACTACTACTGCAACACCATTACTACCGCTATATTACACCCTACCCTTCCCCTCCATATCCCCCTCCCCACCCTTCCCTACCCCTCCCCTCCCCCCTCCCCCTACCATGGCAAACAGTGCATACTCTGACCAGAGAGCTCATCTATGAGACCTCTGATCTGAGTCAACACTGTTTGCAAATATTGCAAATACCATGGCAAACAGTGCAGACCCTGATCAGAGAGCTCATCTAGGAGCCATCTGATCTTGGTCTACACTGTTTGCATATACCATGGCAAACAGTACAGACCCTAATCAGAGAGCTCATCTTTGAGCCCCCTGGTCTGGATCTACACTGTTTGCAAAATTGTAAATACAAGTTTGTAATGTACAAAGCCTGTCAAAAATCAAGTCATGTATCAGTGATTGATGGTCACAACCACTCATCCCAAAAGAGGTTGCTTTAATCTGATAGGACAGGATGGTTTAAGCAAGCTTAAAAGCTGACCAATCATAAACTTGAAAACAAACTCAGATTCAGACTCAGGAGCTTTTGTAACCCTTGGAGTCAGAACTTTCAGGTAATTGTCATCTGCAAAAATTGTCTTCAGTTTTAAACGTGCTTGTGAATTTTAATTTTAGTTTCGTTTAAAAACGCAACAAACCAGTTTGGATCCTGATGAGATGAGAAGTAGAATTACTCCATGACTCATTTGGATTCAGATTGATAGCAGAAATCAGAAATTCTTCAGTAGCCAAAACTCTAGCTGGGCATATGGCTGATGATCACTTGGACAAGCTGTTTGTGGCTGTAATTACCAAAATACAGATGGTCCTCATAGTAACAAACAGTTTAGCTACTAATCAGACACCATGTGTGGCAGCTGATCAATGTCTTCACTGTTTGTTAAACATCTGAAGCTCAATTACCTATGGCACTGATCATTCATCATGACAATAGCTGTGGAAGAACCTGAAAATAGAAATCTTTGGAATAAAAAATCACAATCTGGGTCCATGCTTATAAAACTTTTAGTTGAGTCTGAGAACGTTCTCAAGCATTTGATTGGTCAGATTTGAGCCTTTGGCTCAAATCTGACCAATCAAACGCTTGAGAACTCAAATCTGACCAATCAAATGCTTGAGAATGAAACTCAGACTCAACTAAAAGCTTTATAAGCATGGACCCTGTTGATCATACAATAGGACACAGAGGATCTAGGCCTCTTTAACCCTTTGCTCCATGGATAATCATATCAGAAATAATGATTGTATGAATATTGTTTCTAGTGCCAGCATGTCAGGAGGAAATTTATAAGAATGGCAGAAAATGCAAAATAGATTTATGTTATTTAATAAACAAACAGAACAGACCTTGATCAGACAGGTCCTACAGGAGCTGTCTGATTTGTGTCTACTCCTGTTTGCAAAGGCACCGAAAGGTGTGTCTGTGGAATAAAGGGTTAATGTTGCAGACCACTCTATATACAAATGCAACAAGGCAACACTGTGTGGCCTTTAAAACGGAGGGATCAAATTATTTAGGACTGCTTTGACCTTTGATTGTGGGATGTGGGTACTGACAAACAGTGTAGGCCTGGTTGAGACCATCGCTGTATGTCATTTAAATCATCTTGCGACTTATACCTTTTCATCCTAAATGAACTCTTCATTTTACAGGAATGATAGAGCATCCTATTTTAAAGTGTTACGTTTCCACATTTCCTGATTGTGATGCTACAAGTCATCACAACAGTAAAATGGATGATATAAAGACTGACGGGACAACTGATACTAAAATATCTGGAAATTTAAAGACGACTGAATGGTGCATTGTACAATAAAACTAGTATTTAGGATGAAGGACTGAATGGACAATGCTGCAGCATTACTAGTAAAGAGGATATGCACTGAAAGACAACACTAGTGCGGAGAATGAGGACCGAATGGAATAGTCTCTAACAATGCTAGAATAGGGGATGAGGACTGAATGAACCAATCTCCAGCAATACTAGTATGAAGGATATGGACTGAATGACACTACTAGTATGAAGGACCTCGACTGAAAGACAATACTAGTATGAAGGACATCGACTGAATGACAATGCTAGTATGAAGGATGTCGACTGAATGACAATGCTCGTATGAAGGACGTCGACTGAATGACAATACTAGAATGAAGGATGTCGACTGCTATACTAGTATGAAGGACGTCGACTGAATAACAATACTAGTATGAAGGATGTTGACTGAATGGCAATACTAGTTTGAAGGATGTCGACTGAATGGCAATATTAGTATGGAAGATGAGGTCTGATCTGGGCCTATACAGTAAAGGGTTAATGACCAGTAAGCAGGATATAGGCTTAATGGACCCAAACCAGAAAATCCAGCACACTGGTAATGCTATAACAGGAAGCAATATCTTGCCTACTAACTAACAAATAGTCTTATTCCAGTACCACCATTTTGTAATTGATATTACTTGTACTATAGTGACACATTTCTGATAACCTGTGCAAACAGGCTGGATCTAGGTGCTTTTAGTAAAGCGCTTACACAGCAATGGGGAGGGCACTCATCATTAACTCTTTGCAAGTCAGCACCAAAATCGTGATAAACTACACAAATGATTTGTACCCAGATGAGTCAATCAAAAACTCTATATCTCAGACGACAATTACTTAGGGCGTAAAGAGTTAATGAAGCATACAACAATTTGGCGATAAGCACTTAACCTTTCTCGTGTTGACAAAATAATGTCTGCTCAATATCTGATCAACTGAACTGTAAACTGGGATCAAGCCTTTGAGAAACTACTGCCCAAGCCAAACAGATTGGATCTTGATGTGAACCCGGGTATCTCAGTGTCTCCTCTGTGTAAATGCCAGTAAGATCATGCTTAGCATCAGAAGGGTTAACCCTTTCCTACATAGTCTATATTTAGATCCAATCTCTTTGAATAAATCTACCAAAAAGAGCATTAACTATAGAAAAGGAAACTTTCAAATTTTGTAGTCTGAAACCATTGTGATAAATAGATCATTTGTGCATACAGGAGCAAATGCTCTATTTATCACAATGGTTTCAGCAGGTGACATTTTACAGAGGCATAGAAAGGCATATTTATGGAGGAAAGGGTTAACTGGGATCAAGCCTTTGAGAAACTACTGCCAAAGTCAAACATAGTGGATCTTGATGTGATGCCGAGTATCCCAGTGTCTCATCTGGATCCAAGCTGTTCACAAGTGCCAGTGAGGTCATGTTCAGCATCAGAAGGGTTAACCCTTTCCTACATAGGCTATATTTAGATCCAACCTGTCGTGACTTTGAATAAATCTACCGGAAAGGAGTATTAACTTGAAGAAAGGAAAAGTTTAGAATTTGAAGTTTGAAACCATTGTGATAAATAGAGGATTTGCTCCTATAGGAGCAAATGCTTTATTTATCACAATGGTTTCATGAAGTGAATTTTAAAGAGGCGTAGAAAGGCGTATTTAAGGAGGAAAGGGTTAACATTCTAAGATGCAAATTAAATAGCATGTTTAATGATTGATGCTGATATTTACACTACATGTATATGAATAAAAGACCTTGAGAAACCACAAATACTTTTTGAGCATGCTAAGTATATATATGTATTATCCAACAAAAATTTCAACTGCTTTATCTGACATCTCTTAGGGCTAATCACATGTACTATGCCACAGACAGGGCATAACATCACACAGGAGCTCGTCTCATCAAAATTCTAACGAAGATTTCAAATTACAGTGTCACTGACCTTTAACTGGACTGAGATGATGACATGTGGCATAAGAAAGTTGATGCGAATTGCTCTAAAGCTGAGGTAATGTCCGAAATAAATGGACTCATGTGATGGTGACATGAGGCATGGGAAACTTGATTAGACTATCTCTAAAGTTGAAGTAATGGTCAATAATTATTGGATCCTTGTGATGTTGGCATATGGCATGAGAAAGTTGATGAGACTAGCTCCTGTGTGATGTTGTTCCCTGAGTGGCATAGAACATGTAATTAGCTCTATGAGATTGCAGATAAAGCAGATGACATTTTTGGCGGATAATACATACATGTACTTAGCATACTTAAAACCATGCAAACATGGTTATATGAATGAGGATATGTATTTATAAGATTACAAACATGAATATGATGAATGAGGATATGTATTTGTATGATTACAAACATGAAGATGATGAATGAGGATATGTATTTGTATGGTTACAAACATGAAGATGATGAATGAGGATATGTGTTTGTATGGTTACAAACATGAAGATGATGAATGAGGATATGTGTTTACAAAATTACAAATATGAAAGAGCTCCTCTATCAGCAAAGTTTCAAAATTTCACTCCTAAACATGGAATAACAGGTTATGGTCAGTAACCAGAATGTGACCTTTGTGATGCTTAACTGTAGCATTAGAAGTTTGATGAATCTAGCTCTAATTTTGAAGTTATGGCCAATAATTAAATGGTTCGCTTATGATAAATACATGTGTATATAATATAAGAAGTTTGATGAGCCTAACACTAAATTTGAAGTTATGGCCAGAAATTATGCATGAAACCATTTATGTTACACTAAGGACACCAAAATTATCTTAGTACCTACATTATACTGAAACATAGTCAAGTTAAATAATAAGATGGAGCTGAAAGAGGAGTGACATAACCCTTTCCTCCATAAGCTATTTTTAGATCCAACCACTTTGAAAAAAATTAACGAAAAGGAGTATTAACTAGATAAAAGGAAAATTTTAGAATTTTGTAGTTTGAAACCATTGTGATAAATAGAGCATTTGCTCTTACAGGAGCAAATGCTCTAATTATCACAATGGTTTCATAAAGTGACTTTTACAGGTGTAGAAAGGCATATTTATGGAGGAAAGGGTTAAAGTGGGCATCAAAATGAAAGAAATCAAAATGATTGCTATTTATTTGGGTAAATGTTTTAATTTTTGTGTGTATGTTTTCCCATTTTACTACTTTTTGATTGATTTTTTAATATTTATTTTTTTGTGTTTTCCAATTTTATTACTTTTTATTTGAGTTTTTATTTTTTATTTTTTTTTGGTCTACCCTTATCCTACCATTTATGACTAATTCTTTGCATGCTAGCGACAAAACGTATGCAAACAGTTTTGGACCAGGGTGAGACACCACACCATGCTGTGTCTCATCACCCAGTCCAAACTGTTTGACCGTATTTTTAAAACAAATGAGAAGAAAAGTTATTATAAAAAAAGAAGCAGACAACAACCACTGTGGACAAAATATTACTTTATTGTGCAAAGAATTAAACTTCATCTAACACCAGCTTGGATCAAGATGTAATGTTCAGTAGCTCAGCCTCTCATTTTGATCCAAGCCGTTGCCAGTCATCCAAAATTTCAAAACATAAATTGTACAATATCTAGATGTGCAGAAGAAAGAATATTTAGCAGACAGCAATTTGAACAGTAGGATAAGGGTAAATTTCCATTGGATAAAAATGACACATACAACAAAACATACATACAACCTCCGAGTGCAACAGCTTTAACTCATACAGACACAAGGTGATCCATAACATCCGATACCATTTGCAAATTTCATTATCTATTTCCATACTTACATTAGTACATGTACATGCCAAATCAAAATATATCAAAATGTCAATCAAATGGCTCTTACTCTAAATGAGTGTAATACTTGTATTCAATTTCAGTGATGACTTATTGCCTGACCTAAATAGAACAAATAATCAAAAGGAATAGAATCTTAAACATTTTATAATATACAAGTATTACATGGCAGTACTTTTAAACAATAAATGGTATCAGATTTTACGAATCACCAATAAACACATAAAATACAAGCTTCACATGTCACAGAAATCAAAATTTATAGTAAAGCTAACTAAAAGCTAAAAGCTAACTTTAAATCCCCACTCCCATCACAAAAAGGGCAATAACTCCAATATTTGCTGCTGGATATTCACAACAATTGCAGATGGGCAGATTGTATTATTAACCCTTTACATAATGAATAATTATGTAAATATCTATCAGTTCATGAATATACAGTGACTGAATTTTTTATAACAATACCTAAACAAGGGAACTTAACCCTTTCCTACATAGGCTATTTTTAGATCCAACCCCTTTCAATAAATCTACCGAAAAGGAGCATTAACTAGAGAAAAGGAAAATTTCAGATTTTTTGTAGTTTTGAAACCATTGTGATAAATAGAGCATTTGCTCCTAAGGAGCAAATGCTCTATTTATCACAATGGTTTCAAAAAGTTACTATTACAAAGGTGTAAAAAGGAGTGTTTATGGAGGAAATGGTTAAAGCCATGACTATAGTTCCATAAGCAAACAGCAGGTCATGCTCTTACAGGAGTCCTCTAACCTCTGCCTACTCAGTTTGCAAAAGTGTTAAAAGGCGTCTTTATCAGGTAAAGTGTTAACCCTTTACTTCATAGACATGCCTTTCTATGCCTGTTCAAACAGAGTTACTAAGGCCCAGATCAGATGACTCCTGTAGAAGCTGTCTGATCAGGGTCTACTCTGTTTGCTTATGAAATAATGTAGATCTAATTCTACATAAGGATCAAAGTTTTTCTAGAGCTTATGCTATTAGAAATATTAAGCTGATCAACCTTCATACATACATTAGTTCTTCGATGCATATTCATGGAGTAATGGGTTAATAATGACCATATACTGTAGGAGGAGTTCCCCAATTACCAATTTGGCCAAAGCGGATAAAAACTAATTAACCATGGATACTGATATGTACCTCATCACAACTGGACACATTCTATTATTTTCTCGCCAAGTCTACCCTGGCCACTTGAGTTCTTTGTTGATTCTTTGCATGCTCGCGTGAGAATGTGATACTATATACAAACAGTTTGGATCCAGATTAGTAACTCAGTGTCCCACAGGATCTTTGTGTATGATTGTCACACTGCGTTTAGCTCTAACCTGTCTTAATGGCTGATAATGATACTTATCTGAGGGTTCAGATTAGTGAGATTTAAGAGTTTATTATTAATTTTATTGTTAACATATAAGTTTCGTCAGAACTTAGTATTATTAACATACTCCTTCAGATTTTTATTCTTATCTTTATAAAGACGGTCTGAAATGATTATGTCAAAGATAAACTTTGATGAATAGGTCGAAAATGTCAAAAACCATTTTTATGAGAAGTAAAGCCTTTTAACATTTTAATACATACTATATGAAGACAGATTCCAGGTAAAGCTAAAACTGGCTGGAAAAGTGGTGCAACCCATTCTTCCACTCAGCTTTAATGTTAGTAGAAAAAGCCCCGTTAGTGTGGAAATACAAGACAAAAGACAAAGAGACAGAAAGAAGGACAGACTGGGTAAAAATGACCATGTGTACCCAGCCATAGAGATAGGTCCCTGTATCACACCCAGTTGTCCGATCCGACATTCTGCATAGAAATTGTACCGAACACTTAAATTCAGACAACTTAGACAAACAATGGTGATACAAGTGCCTGTATTTCAAGCCAGACAAGGTCACTTTTACCCAGTCAAAAGAATTGTTATTATTATTATTATTATTATTTTTATAATTATTATTATTATTATTATTATTATTATTATTATTATTGTTATTATTATTATTACATGTATTATGTAATTGTCATTATTATTGTAATTTAATTTTACCTTTTTTATTATAATTATTATTATTATTACTATTATATTTCATTTTTTACTATTATTAGTATCATAAGCATTCATTTAATTTGTTATTGTTTACTGATTAAGTTAATTCTCTCTCTCTCTCTCCCTCTCTATCTCTCTCTCTCTCTCTCTCTCTCTCTCTCTCTCTTTCTCTCTGTCAGTCTCTGTGTGTCTCTTTCTCTCGGTCTCTCTCTGTGTCTGTAGCAGACATACAGGCATGCAATTAAGTATGTGTTATAATTATTCAACTCTTTCCCTAATGAATGTTTATGTATGAATTGATCACTTCATGAATAGCCATGAACTTAACTTCAAGGGATGTGTGTGCAAACACAGTAGACGGTTCCTACTGGAGCCATCAGATCGTGGTCCACTCTGTGTGGTGTAACTACTTAGTCCAGTTTTTGTGTGTAACCACTTAGTAAGATTACTTTGTGGGGTATAACTACTTAAACTATGTTGTGCGGTGTAACCTCTTAGTAAGACCACTCTGTATGGTGTGACTGCTTAAACCACCTTGTGTGGCATAACTACTTAAATCACTTTGTGTGGCAAAATAACTGAGACCACTCTCCGTGACATAACTACTTAGACGACTCTGTGTGGCGCAACTACTTAGACCACTCTGTGTGGCATAACAACTGAGACCACTCTCTGTGGCGTAACTACTTAGACTGCTATCTGTGCCGTAACTACTTAGACCACTGTGTGTGGCGTAACCACTCAGTTAAAGTCGCATAACTACTGAACCCACCTTGTGCGGCGTAACCTCTTAGTAAGTCCACTCTGTATGGCATAAGTGCTTAAACCACTTTATGTGGCATAATAACTTACTCCGTTTGGTGTAACTACTTAGACCACTCTGTGGCGTAACTACTTAGACCACCCTATGTGGCATGACAACTTAGACCACTTTCTGTAGTGTAACTATTTAGACCACTCTCTGTGGCGTTACTACTTAGACCACTCTATGTGGCGTAACTACTTAGACCACTCTGTGTAGAGTAACCACTTAGACCACTCTCTGTGGCATAGCTACTTATACTATTCACTGCGGTCTAACTACTTAGAGCACTCTGTGTGGAATAACTACTTAGACCACTCTCTGTGGCATAAATACTTAGACCTCTCTGTGTGGCATAACTATCTAGCCCACTCTGTGTGGCATAACAACTTAGACCACTCTATGTGGCGTAACTGCCTAGACCACTTTGTGTGAAACCACCTACTGAAACCACCTTGTGTGTCATAAACCCTTAGTTAGACCACTCTGTGTGGTGTAACTACTTAGACTACTCTGTGTGACACAACTACTTTGTAAGATCATCTTTGCAACATGATTACTTAGTAAGACAACTCTGTGTGGCGTATCTACTCAGACCACTCTTTATAACAACTAAGTAGAACCACTCTGTGTGCCATAACTATTGGACCTCCCTGTGCAGCATAATCACTTAGTAAGATCCCTGTGTGTGGCATACCCACTTAGTAACTTAGATCATTCTGTGTGGCACTGAGGATACAGAAAATATAGATTTCTTACGGTGATGCTCATAGACTACTTTCTCTGGTACTGAGGATAAAGAAAATCTAGGTTTCTTATGGTGGTGCTGAGTAGGAACTATTTAGTAAAGCCATTCTGTGTGGTGTAACCAATTAGTAATACCACTGTGTGTGGCATTGATGATACAGATTATAAAGATTTCTTATGGTGAAGCTCAGTAGTAACCACTTAGTAAGACCACTCCGTGTGGAACTGGGGATAAAGAAAATCTAGGTTTCTTATGGTAATGCAGTGTAGTAACTACTTTGTAAGCCCCTTATGTTTGACACTGGGTTACGAAATGTGATGCAAACTAAATTATCATCCCATCAGGATCCAAACTGCAAAAATGTCCTGACCATGGTTTTGAAATGAAATTGATAAGAAACGTTGGTAGGAAAACTGATGATGGCTGTATTTACTGACAAATGAAACTTAACCATTTTGGCGAGTAAAATGAGCCTCTGATGTCCTAGAGAAGCCCTTTCATCAGGGTCCATGCTTATAAAGCTTTTAGTTGAGTCTGAGTTTCGTTCTCAGGCTTTTGATTGGTCAGATTTGAGTTCTCAAGCTTTTGATTAGTGGTGCAATCAAAAGCTTGAGAACGTTCTCAGACTCAACTAAAAGTTTTATAAGCAGGGACCCAGGTCATGAACAAAGGCATAGGGGTTTAAATCAACATAAAGGGCCATGAATCCATTAACCCTTTACTCCATGAATATTCATGTTAAAAATGATGACATTATGAGAATGAATTAGATTATCTTTTAAAATGGCATATTGGCATATGAAATCTTTTCCGTAGCAGAAATTGTAGAATCAGATCTATATCATTCCATAAGCAAACAGAGCAGACCCGGACCAGATGGCTCCTATAGGATCCATCTGATCTGGGTCTACTGTTTGCAAAGGCGTAGAAAGGCGTATTTATGGAGTAAAGGGTTAACAATCCATCATGAAATGTCCAGTCGTAATATGTAAACACTTCTTCACATATGAGTTTCATTGAAATCCAGCTTGTAGTGTTTGAGCAGTACTGTAAACAGCATTCAACACAGACTGACAATCCAGTGGAGAAATATGCCTATAACAATACAGTCATGCCCATATCCAACTAAGAAATAAAATCTAAATTAGATTGATATAGTTGAAAATAGTGTAGGATCGGATCAAACCATTCTTTCAGGAATCATTTGACCTGGGTCTGCACTATTTGCCCACGTTTTGTCTGTCTTAATACTTTTGGTATTTCATTTTGCTGTCATGACCCTTGTAAAACTTCCTGTATTCTGTGAAGCTTGTACTTTCTATGTTTATATCTGTATGAGACCCTACCTCAACCAGCTGAGCCAGATGACCGGGAAGAATGCGTCTAGCACTATTTCCTTCGAATTGATGGTGTACCCCCTGCAATAATGAAACACAATCAATTAACGACAAGAAATAAAAATAAATTCCTGCAACAAACCAGTTTTAGTTTAACTCTTTGCATGCAGGGTGTAAAATTGTTATTACCCGCGTAAACAGTTATATTTGATGCAGTGACCCAACTCTATGGCCTTCTTTTTGCAAAGAAATGAGAGAAAAAATATTTTCAGAACTAAAGCAAATGACAATTGTTACAGATGAAAAATTACTTAGCGAGCAAAGAGTTCACCCTTTCCTCCATAAATACCCCTTTCTACACCTTTGTAAAATCACTTAATGAAACCGTTGTGATAAATAGAACATTTGCTCCTATAGGAGCAAATGCTCTATTTATCACAATGGTTTCAAACTACAAAATTCTAAAATTTTACTTTCCTCTAGTAAATGCTCCTTTTCGGTAGATTCAGTCAAAAAGGTTGGGTCTAAAATAGCTAAATAGGACAGGTTTAATTTCATTTTTCAGTTTAATTTCATTTTTCAGTCCAAAACACGAATCCTCCATCAATTACTTATGATCCAAATAAGATAACGAACTACTAAGTGGCTGATCTAGATCAAAAGATACCAACAAAGGTAATTCTTTTTACACTTATAATGATTTACAAAAAACCTGCTACAGCCCTTTACCTTATGAATATTCATGTTAGAAATAATGACTGTATGAATCATATGACGTTTTAGAACTTGGCATTATAAGCAAGAGACATTTTGAGGAATGAGAATTGAAAAATTACTTTTTTGAATTTTACAATTTACGGTCACATGAGTTTAATGAATGCACAATCATGTACCTGTCAGATTGTTTGTTTGTTTGTATTGTTTTTTAAATCACTTAAAGAGAATTTCAGTCACATCACAATGTCCAGCTAATTACAAGTTGAGGAAGACCCCGAGATTTTTGCAGCGCACGGAACATTGCATTGTTTCGTGCACTGTGTCAGTAGAACATCCCGTTTGTGCCACCGTCCTACTGTAAGCAAGCTGGAAGGCTGTTAGAACATATTGAATTGGAAATGGAAGCTATGAGAATTATTTTAAACCTTTCCTCCTTGACTATTTTAGAACCAACCTTTGAATGAATCTACGGAAAAGGACCATTTACTAGAGAAAAGGAAAATGTTATAATTGTGTAGTATAGAAACCATTGGGATAAATGAAGCATTTGCTCCTATGGAACAAACACTCTATTTATCACAATGTTTTCAAGAAGTCACGATTGCAATAGAGGCGTAGAAAGGCGTATTTAAGGAGGAAATGGTTAAAGAAATAACCAATCGATTACGGATGCTGTTCAAACATCTTTTCATGGATTTTCAATCAGAATAGACCGATATTAGATGGCTCCTAAACAGATGGCTCTTTTAGGTACCATCTTATCAGGGTGTGCTCTGTTTGCTAATGGAATTTGACAGACCTATTTCTCTAGTTTCTAACATGGCTACAATGTTCGACATTCCATTATTTCATCATAGCTCTTTCATCTGAATATTCAGCAGTTATTGAAATTTGGAATAAGTATAGAACAGGGAAAGGGTTAACCCTTTCAACCATGAACAACCAGAGTGCAGTTGACCATCTGCGTTTAACTGAGTTCACTTAGTATGAATGACTTAAACTTGCCAGAGAGTTTTGAATGAAACACTAGTGCGGATCATGATCAGAGGTCTCCAATGCAAGCTGTCTGATATGGGTCTACATTGTTTGCAAAAGACAGTGCATGCATGTTCCAGATTGAAATTGTTATGTTGAGCCCAAGATTCGAAGCATATTTAAACAAACATTTTCTGTATTTTTGAGCCAAATATCACAATTGTTTGGTACTTATTTGAATTAACATTGTGAGATGATTTGGACGAACCAATTGTATGCTTCTTATCTACAGGTCTGTATGAAACACTAATATAAGAAGGTAAGAATATTACTAACCCTTAACTTTATAGTTCAGCGGGATCACTGGTTTGTACTTCCTCCCATACCTAGAATAACCAGGACCCCGCTGAACTGGGGGTTCACCATCAACTCTGTCATCCGGCTCAGCTAGTTGAGGCTGCTGGTTGTCCACACGCCGGCGCTTACAAGGGGGCTCAAAGGTAGAAGGCTCAGGAGAACGGCCCCTCTTCCGCCGAGGTGGGGCAATGACTGGAGACCTTGCCAGAGAAGGATGAGGCGGAGATGCAGAAGATGGAGTTGAGGATACAGATGGTGAACCTTCCCTCTCATTCACCACAACAACCTCGCTGTCCACCTCCTCATCATCATCCACTGATGCCGAGGAAAGAAGAGTAGGGGAAGAACCATGAGGCAATGGAGGAGATGGGTAGGAAGGGGAACCTTCCTCCTCATCAACCTGCATGGCTTCATGGTTCTCCTCCATCTCTTCATCCTCTGACACCAGGGAAGCATGAGGAGAAGTTGGAAGGCTAGGTGATGTAGGCAATAAGATGGAAGGTGTACCTTCTATATCCTCAGTCTCCATCGATTCCGCACGCACCGCCTCTGTCTCCTCTGGCAAAACAGCTACAGACTCTTCCAATGTCACCTCCTGCTCTCCTTGAGAGTCCATCATCTCCAGTCTTTGATCCACAGACTGATCAAAAACTGGATCCGAACTCCCAAAGAGAGACCTGGCAAAAACAGGAGGTCTCACTGGAGGAGGTGCAGGTGTCTCTCCAACCATCTCTCCATCCGTTGGTTGAGGTAAGCCGCTAGGACTACTGTGACCATGTCCTGCAGGGTTCGGGGGAGTCTGGACGAGTTGGGAATTTCCCATCTCAAGAGGTTCAGGTACAAAGGATTGATTGCCTACTATAATCCTAACAGGGGCATTATTTTGGAGGTGTTGACTATTAATTCCTCCGACTTCATTTCCAGTATGAAGTGGTCGCCTAGCCAAATGCGACCTTTGAAAAACAAAAAGAGAAGGGTCGGGTCTAAAGTCTGGATGCCAGGTCTGAGGACGGTACCTAAAAATAGACAAAATAAAATATCTCAGTTTATATTGTGGGTGGTCTGCAAACGTAACAGGGATTTTCTACATTACTTTTGACAGGCAATTAGCTACCATCTGATCCAGATCCAGATTTATACCTCTTTTTATTAGTTGCTTAATCCTTTCCTCCATAGGCTATTTATAGATCCAACAACTTTGAATAAATATATAGAAAAGGAGCATTAACTACAGAAAAGGAAAATTTTAGAATTTTGTAGTTTGAAACCATTGTGATAAATAGAGCTTTTGCTCCTATATGAGCAAATGCTCTATTTATCACAATGGTTTCAAGCAATGACTATTACAGAGGCGTAGAAAGGCTTGTTTATGGAGGAAAGGGTTTTACAGGTTTTACTGTACTAGATACCTCATTTAACAAACTAGGCAAGATAGTCCAAAACAAACCTCCTGATGGAAAAGTTGATCATGGTTTACACTATAAGCTTCCTTCTGTTTGTTGTTTCATTTAACACTTCTCATGTTAACCCATCCCCTCATTATTTACGCCTTTTGACGCCTCTGTAACAGTCACTTTCTGAAACCATTGTGATAAATTGAGCATTTGCTCCCTAGGAGCAAATGCTCTATTTATCATAATGGTTTCAAAACTACACAAAAAACTACACAAAACCCACAAATCTGAAATTTCCCGTTTCTCTAGTTAATGCTCATTTTTGGTAGATTTATTCAAAGAATTATGATCCAAAAATAGCCTATGAGGGAATGGGTTAAACAAATACTGATGTTAGCTGAAAATTTTAATGCATTCATTAAATTTTGTAAAATATATCCAGTTGGCTGAAATTTTGAGAGATAATACTGGATGAGTGGTGAGCGGCTTGGATTCTGATGAAACGCCGAGTAACTCGGCATCTCATTTGGAACCGAGCAGATCGCAAATGAAAGTCAAAAGGCATATAGTATGAGAAGTGTTAGCCCTTTACTCTTTGAATATTCATACATGAAATAATGCTACTATGAATATTAATTAGTTTAATTTTTATACTGACATATGAACATAAAGCCTGTTGGGCATGGCTGAGCCTGTAGAATCAGCTCTATATTATATTATAAACAAACAGTGCAGATTTTGATAAGAGGGCTCCTATAGGAGCCATCTAAACTGGGTCTACTTTGCTTGAAAAGGTGTAGAATTGCGTATTCAGCTTTACAAACTGGTGTAAAGTAGAGACTGGGTTTTTTAATTACAGCTGAACGTCAATATCTTAAACTTCACCGGACCATGCAAATTAGTTTGAGATAATATAAGTTCGAGTTATTCAATTTTTTATCTGGACACTATCTAAAGTTCACAGCTTAATGCAGATCTAAAGTAATGCTGCAGGAGCTTTCATCATTACTTTAGACCTGCATTAAACTGTCATATGTGTTTCTAGATATGCACAGTAATACATATCGGAGCAATTCTATATTGTAATTTTTGGAAGGACCTAACTTTAATTCCGAGTTATCCCAAAATTCGAGTTATCCGAGTTAGAGATATTGAAGTTCAAATATACTTAGGATAATTAGGCTGCCTCAAATAACTGTTACCGTATAGTGATGCCTTTGCAAATAAATGTATAGTAGACCATGATCAGAAGGCTCCTGCTAGAGCCGTCTGATCAGGGTCTGCTGGTTATGTATGAAATAATATAGATCTAATTCTACAGTATCTGTTGTGGTAAAAATCTTTTGTTATATATTTGTCCATGATGAAGATTATAAAAATTCAGTTAACCATTTCCCTCATATTAATACTTTTTTCATGCATTTGCAAACAGAGCAGACCAAGATCATATAGTTCCTTTATCTCAAGCAGTTCATAATCCTGATCTGAGTTACTCAGCGCTCCAACTGGATATAAATTGTTTGAGAGGTAATCAAATTACAGTCTGTATAGTGTTGAAGGAGTTCAAATTGAACAGGGTCCATGCTTATACGAGCTTTTAGTTGAGTCAGAGTTTCGTTCTCAAGTTTTTGATTAGTCAGATTTGAGTTCTCAAGCTTTTGATTGGCCTGACCAATCAAAAAATTAAGAACGAACTCAGGCTCAACTAAAAGTTTTATAAACATGGACCCTGATAATATATTGGGGATGACAGGGCTAAAATTTATCTCACAAGCTATATTGTAGGTTTTTTTTAATGCCAGTCCAATGAGAAAAAAGGCATATGGAATGACAAAAATGAATTAATGACACTGGCATACTAGAACTTTAACAGCACGTGAGTACTACAACTACACTGTACACTTGGCAAAACATATAATATTTTTAATAATCAAGGGACCATTAACACATTCCCTGATATTGAATCTGTAAAAGTCACCTGTTGAAACCATTGTGATAAATAGAGCACAATGGTTTCAAACTAAAAAATTCTAAAATCTTCCTTTTCTCTAGTTAATGCTCCTTTTCGGTAGATTCATTCCAAGAGATTGGTCTTAAAATAACCTATGGAGGAAAGGGTTAAAACAGACTTAACCCTTTCACCAGTGATAGCCCATCAGCAATTAACTATAGAATCCACAAAGTATAAAAGGCTTAACTCTTTGCATGCTGAGTATTTTTTCATCTGCAATAATTGTTATCTGCTTCTGTAAAACTGTTTGCATTATGTAATCATAGTTTCACCACTAGCGTGCAGAGTTAAACTTGCCAGAGGATTTCGAATGAAAAATAGTGCAAACCCTGATCAGAGGGCTTGTAGAAGCCCTCTGATCTGGGTCAACACGTTTTGGAAATGACAGTGCCTGTGTGTATGTCCCTCATTCAAAGGAATATCCCTACATAAGTAGACTATATCATCGGAGCCACAGATAATGTGCGTACCCAAATACTAAAATCGTTATTTCTCCACCAAACCCTATACTGTGACCACCCTTTAGAATCATCTCGAATAGACGATTCTAAAGCGTGGTCACAATATAGGGCTACATGGAGAAAAAAGGAGTTATTCTTGAAAATGTTGAATTTACACATCTTATCTGAAGCTCTGTATCATATTTTGAATATATTATCCTATAATGTCAAGCAGTAAGAGAAATCGCTTGTCCAGACCACAATTTAACCTGTTACTCCATAAATATGCCTTTCTAACGTTTGATCAGGGCCTTTGAATCTGTTTGATTTTCATTTTGATATACATTCTATTCTACAGTTTCTGCCATAAAAATAAACCAAATTAATATTCATGATTTAATAATAATAATAATAATAATAATAATAATAATAATAATAATAATAATAATAATAATGATAATGATAATAATGATTTATACATAAATACTTGAATTGCTCTGATCTGATTATTCTCTTTGATTTTATGGCTGAATGCATTTAACAAAAATGTGACGTGTATTTTGACATGATAATCTTTGAAAAAAGGCCCTTAGTGGTCAAAATATCAGATCAGAGCAATTCAAGTATTTAAGTATTATAATAACCCTTTCGCTGCCAATGCCAGATCTGTGATTACCTATGCAAACAGTTTGGATCCAGATGAGACGCCGAGTAACTCGGCGTCTCATCAGGATCCAAACTGTTTGTTACTGTTACTATGTTTTTGAAATAAAAATGAAGAAATTTTTTTTTTGTAGCAGATGACAAAGTTAGCAGACGACAGAGTTTGGCAGCGAAAGGGTTAATTCCCTATTTCGGAATATTTTCTTCATTATCAATAATACTTGAATTATATTTGAATAGTCATGTAGTTAAGGGTTAACCTTTTCGCTGCCATATTCTGTCGTCTGCTAACTTTGTCGTCTGCTACAAAATTTCATTTCTTTTATTTTCTTCATTTTTGTTTCAAAAACATAGTAACAGTAACAAACAGTTTGGATCCTGATGAGACGCCAAGTTACTTGGCGTCTCATCTGGATCCAAACTGTTTGCATAGGTAATCACAGATCCGGCATTGGCAGCGAAAGGGTTAAGGGCAGACTTTCAGTGGCTAGTAATAAATACTGTCTTATTGCTGATCCCACTGTGAAATGTACATAATATCTACTAATATAATTGATCTGGGTCAGATTCAATCAACTAAATAAGTTTGGACCAAGTGTCAAAACAGCTTGAATCCTGATGAGTTGCCAGGTTACTCGGTATCTCATCTGGATCCATGATGTTTCCAAATCACAGCAACAGATAAAAGTGTACACAGTAAAACCCCGCTAATGCACCCACTTAATGAATAAACGTGACTGTCTTTATAAGCAGATGGATGCTTAATGCAGGACAAAAGTTATGAAGAAAGCCCCTAAAGGAGCTTTCTGCATAACTAATGTCCTACCTTGAGCTACCACCTGACCCTATCTACTATGAAGTATGCCCCTCTAATGCAATCACTTAATGAATAAACATGGCTGTCTTTATGAGCAGGTGGTTGCTTAATGCAGGATGAAAGTTACCATTGCTGCTGAATTATGCCCCTTTTTACAGGTGACATTTGAGGGGATTTACTGTCTTCAAATACTAAAATTGCCAATTATCCAAACTCTATGGTGTAAATGCTCTTTAAATTCTTCTCGAAGAGACGATTCTAAAGAGTGGTCACACCATAGAATTTGGTGGATAAAGTTGTTCTTGAAAATGTTTTAATTTATGCATTATATCTGGACCTGAGACCTCTTCCCACTGCGATAAACAAAATAAAAAAAATATTTAAAGGATAAATGATGAAATGCCTTTGACAAGAGTGCAAGCACAGTGCTGTAAACTTTCAGAAGTTTCATTCACATCAGCCAAAATCGGATGTAAGTGTCAACCCCCAAAGTACACATTTCTACCTTTTAATAATAAAACAATGTTTCAAGAATGGAAATAAGCTTGTGTCTTATTATATATAGAGTGACAAATGAGGTATGGATCTAAACTTTGTTGTAAAGACTACCTGTCAGAAAAGTATTTAACCGTTTCCTTCATACGAAGGCCTTTCCACGCATTTGCAGGGTAGACATCTCTATCAGGGCCTGCTCTATTTGCTTATGGTGTGATTCTACAATTTCTGCCTATTCAGCTAATAAATATTCATAATGTCATTATGTCTTAACCCATTCCCTCATAGGCTATTTTTTGACCCAACCCTTTGAAGAAATACGGAAAAGAAGCATTTACTAGAGAAAAGGAAAATGTCAGAATTGTGTAGTATTGAAATCATTGTCATAAATAGAACTATGATGCCCGCCTTTCCTATGGAGCAAATGCTCTATTTTATCACAAATGTTTCAATAAGTGACTATGACAGTGGCATAGAAAGGCGGTTAAATAAATATACTTGAGGGAAGGGTTAAGAAATTCTATATTTCTCTATCAAACCCATCTTGTTTGTACTCATTTCATGTTTGTTCTCATTTTTTGTTTGTACTCATTAGAATCATTTGAGGCAATATTAACCCTTTACAATATGCATATGCCTTTCAGGACCCCTGCAAACACAAACTATCCACAATCTCAGTTGCATTTGCCAACTGCTTAGATCCAGATGAGATGTAACTCGTCATCTTTGATTAGCCAAGCTGCTGACCCTCTGTCAACAGTTTCTCAACAACAAAATTTACACCAGAACCAACTTTGAGCAAACATCATATTTTAACAGTTGTGGAACAATTACAATAGAAACCGCTATATCATGATCACTTAACCATTCGCCTGAACCCGTTTCATACTAGACTATATTTAGACCCAATCTCTTTGAATCAATCTACCGAAAAGGAACATCTACTAGTGAAAAGGAAACTTTTAGAATTATGTAGTTTTGAAACCATTGTGATTAGGGGCACGAACAGGTGTCAGTAGGAAGGGGGTTAATGAATATCCATGTAAGAAATAATGACCTGAACATGTTTTTATTCTTGCATATGCACACTGGAAGTTTTGGCCATAAGAGAAATTATAGCCTATATTGTTTCATAAGCAAACAGAGTATACCTGAATATGACAGTTACCAGGAGCTATATCTGATCTTGGTGTATTCTGTTGGCAAATGTGTTAACCCTTTCCGTCATAAATACGCCTTTCTACACCTCTGTAAAAATCACCTGTGGAAACTATTGTGATAAATAGAACATTTTCTCCTATAGGAGCAAATGCTCTATTTATCACAATAGTTTCAAAACTACACAATTCTAAACTTTTCCTTTTCTCTAGTAAATGCTCCTTTTCGGTAGATTGATTCAAAGAGAGGCTAAAATAGCCTATGGATGAAATGGTTAAAATGCAAATATAGAAGGATGGTTTCTTAATTCAGAACAAAAGTAGTGAGAATGTTTCTTAATGAGCTTATGGGCCCGTCACACCATGACGTTCTGGTCAGCGTTCTCTGGCGTTTGAGGAAACGTTAGTAGCCGCCCATGGTCGCTGGATAGCGGCAGAAGAGCGTTGTGTGAATGCTTGTGAACGCTAGTGAACGTTGGTGATCGCCGGGAATCGGCAGAGAACGCTGGCCCGGAAAATATTTTTTGAACATACACAAAAGTTCTCACTGAGACCAGCGTTCTTCAACGTTTAATTTTACGTTACTTGGTTGTTACTAATTGTTTGCTTTGTAGTGAACGACTCAATGGCGACCTGTCAACGACCGCTGAACGGTCCCCAAGCGCACACAGCGTGTGGCTAAAGTCAAACGAACGTCAAAACGCTATTCTGTCGTTATTCACACGTTAGTCACACGCTCAACACGCATGCCTAATGTTCACAAATCATTCGTTGTGCGCCAGTGGCACGTCAGCACACGCTAATGGTTTTCAGGGGCATCTTACTTGGTCGCTGTTACACGCTTCTCGCGCCTAAGATACACGCTAGTCATGCATTAGGTTTACATTTTTCACAGGCCAGATGTGTCATCTTCACTCTAGAACGCTCAAAAATTGAATGATTGAAACGTTCAGAGAACGTTGACCAGAACGTTATGGTGTGACGGGCCCTTTACTGCATAATTTTCACCCTGTATTAACCTTTTACTCCATGAATATTCATGTAAGAAATAAAATGATACCATGCATATTAATTAGACTATTTGTTATAATAGCACATGGACTCAGGCATTTTGGGCCAACGCAAAAACTGTAAAATAATATCTATATTTTTATAAGCAAACATATTTGGGACTACTCTGTTTGCAAAGGCATAGAAAGACACATTTATTGAATAAAGGGTTAAGCTACCAGCTGTCCAAACTCCCAGTAATATTGCATGTGATCATTGTAGAGTTTTACTATTCAAAATTACTCACCAGCTAGGGTGCAAAGCTGTTTGCACTCCGGAGGGTCCCCTACCACGCTCCACAACCTCCGACCTCCTCTCTCTCTGACGCTCCACAGTCTCCCTCCTCCTGTGTTGCCTCTGCTCCTCTGCATGTGTGTCTCTCCTCCTGTTTCTAAAGCAATCTGTCACTCTCTGCCATGCTCCTTAAATGGGAAAAACAAACATTTTATTATGGACAGTGTAGGCTCACTTCATTATAAGCCGTATAAGGTTCACTATATTATGTTGATATTTAAATCTCCCTTCATTATAGTTATTTTAAGACTCATATCATTATGAACAGTATTACGATCATTTTATTATAAGGGCAGTTTAAGTCTCCCTTCATTATGGACAGTGTAAGGATTGCTGAATCTGAAATATTATTTCATAAGCAAACAGTGCAGCTCCTATAGCAGTCATCTGATCTGGGTCTCTTCTGTTTGCAAATACTTGAAAAGATATCTCTATGGGGAAAATGGTTAATTTATTTTAACTCTTTACTTGCTAACTTGATAATCCCACATTTTAACCCTTTTCTCCATAAATACACCTTTCGACGCCTCTGTAGAAGTCACTTAAAGAAACCATTGTGATAAATAGAGCATGTGCTCCTATAGGAGCAAATGCTCTACTTATCACAATAGTTTCAAACTAAGAAATTCTGAATTTTTACTTTCCTCTAGTAAATGCTCCTCTTGGGTAGATTCATTCAAAGAGGTTGGGTCTAAAAATAGCCTATGGAGGAAAGGCTTAAACCATAACTGACAGAGTAGACCCAAATCAGACAGCTCTGGTATGAGCTGTTGTCCAATCAGGATCTTCTCTGGTTGCTTAACCCTTTCCCTGATGAATATTCATGTAGGAAATAATGACATCATAAATATTAAGAAGAATATTTTTATCATGGTTTATGAACACAGGACATTTTGGCTCATGCAGAAGCTGTAGAATCAGACCTATATTACACCATATGCAAATAGAGCAGACCCTGATCAGATCATATAGGAGCAATCTTATCTGGGTCTACTATGTTTGCAGAAATGTCACAATGTGCTTACATAAGGAAAAGGGTTATATGTTACAGACCTCTGTGTCAAAAGTTATCTTCATGCGTTAGAAGGATAAAGGACATTATGAGAGGTATCTCTGTAGATTAGAGGAATGATGGACATTATGAGAGGGGTCTCTATGGACAAGAAGAATAAAGACATTATAACGGGATCCATCACAAATAGTACAGTATGAGTTTATAGCATTCATATGCAACTCGCCAGCTCATCTGGATCCAAATTGTTTGCTTAGATAACCTTAAACTGGCATTTGTGTGCAAAGAGTTAAAATTTGTAACACTAATGAAAAAATGAAGAAACAAATACTTACTCCTAACCAGTCTTGTAAAGTTCACCATCTGAAAATCAGGAGGAAAACAATTGTAATGTCAGAATAAAATTGCTATTAATCAAAAGCATACTTGTAAACTCGTCTACTACTGTAACAAGAGTATTGTCCTGTTTTATTGACCTGTCAAAATGTGAATATTCCTACGTCACTGAATGGATATATTTTGCTTGGGTAAACCTGTTTTTCAAACGGTTTTCACGAGATTCACAATAAATGTACAAATACTTGAATAAGCCAAGTAGGAAAGTTTTTATTAGCGGAAACAATCGATATCAACCGAAGCTATTTATGGTGTGTTCAGCAACAGAAAGCGTATAATTATTTGGATTTTGACAGGTTAATAAAACAGGACAATACCACATATGGTACATGATGAGCCCACTTGCAAACTTTCTCCGATTCAGTATGCCTTGTAAGTTTTGACATTTTCTTATTTGTGCTTCAGATCTTGATCTCCATATTAATGTGATATTATATAAAATAATAATTGAAGTGAATATCTTATTAATCTAAAAAGATATGGCCATTCTCATATTTGAAGAATTTCGTTAAGTGCATGGGCCAAAACTCTGTGTAACGACATATTAAATGAACCACAAAATCAACTCAGTTTCAGATTTTGTTGCATGAAATATTTGTGTCAATATCCTATTATAGTTTTCCCAGAAAACAAGAGACAAACTAAAAGTTGACAGACAAACAATGCAATCAACACACAATGTTCAAGGGCCATACCTTTAAAATAAAATGACCCCCCCCGCAATATACGTAAAATTTATATCAAGGTTATATCATATTAAAAATAGTGGAAGTAAATATCATTGAACTCTTTCCCTGTTCTATGTTTATTCCAAATTTCAATACCTACTGAAAATTCATAGAAAATGTAGTTATAATGAAATATGGAATGTGGAACATTGTAGCCATTTTAGAAACTAAAGAAACACATATATCACATTATATTAGCAAACAGAACAGACCCTGATCAGACAGATCCTAAAGGAGCTGTCTAATCTGGGTCTACTATGTTTGCAAATGCGTGAAAACACGCTTAAACGAGAGAAAGGGTTAAAATGAAAAAGTTATGGCCATCCTCATATTTGCATATACAGTAAGACCCCTCTAATGTGACCACTAAAAGAGATATAATTCTGGACGCTAGAGACAGGGGGTAGATGAATGCTGGATAAAAGTAATGCAGAAAGCTCCTAGAGGAACTTTCTGCATTACTTTTGTCCTGCCTTAAGCAACCACCTGTTTATAAAGACAACAATGTTCATTTATTAAGTGGTCATATTAGAGGGGTTGTACTGTATTTGCAGTATTTTTAAGAACAAGGGCCATAACTCCGAAGCGAAAAACCAAATGAATCTCAGAATTGACTCAGATCTTGATGCATTAAACATTTGTATGAAGTTTCATTAATATCCGTCAAATAATTTTCCGAGAAAACAATGGACAAACAAAATGTTGACAGACAAACGAACGAACGAACAAACGAACGAACAAACAAACGAACAAACGAACGAACGAACGGACCGATGGACGGACGGACTGATGGACAGGGTCGTGCCAATTTACAACCACCTTTTAATAGGTGGGCGTATAAAAAGGGTGTCTGCTTAACCCTTTACTCCATGAGTAAAAGAAATAATGAAAGAAATAATAACAGCATGAATATTAATTAGATTAATTGTTATTACAGTACATGGACACATGAATTTTTAGCTATGGTAGAAATGGTAGAACTATATATCTGTACTATTACAACAGCAAACAGAGCAACCCCTGATTAGATAGTTCCTACAGGAACTGTCTGATCTGGGTCTACCTGGTTTGCAAATTGAAAAGAAAGGCGTATTCACGGAGTAAAGGGTTGTACATGTAATCCTTTGTATGAATCAAAATGGACTGGTCCATCACTGTTTGACTACATCTCAATGAATCAAACTAGACTGGCAACATCACTGTTTAATTCTTGAATGAATCAAACTGGACTGGCAACATCACTGTTTAAATCTCTTAATTAACCATCTTGGACTGGTCCATCACTGTTTAACTTTCCCAAGGAATCGAACTGAGTCTCTGCACTGTTAAAGTCCATTTAGTATAATGAAAGCTTTAAATTTGATAGAGACTTTTGAATGACAAACAGTGCAGACGCTGCTAATATAGCTCCTCAATGAACCATCTGATCTGAGTCTACAAGTACATGTACACTAAGTCTTGTTTCCCCAGTGTTACATTCCTGCATTCAAATTGTTAATTCCATACATTCACAGTGTTTAATTTCAATTTGTTGATAACTGTCCTGTTGAGATGCCAAGATGCTCAGTATCTCACCTGAATCCAAGCTGTTTGCAAAAGTCAGTGGGGTCATGCTTAATTAACTCCTAATCCATTACCTCATAGGCCATTTTTAAATCCGGCCTCTTCAAATGATTCTACTGAAAAATAGCATTTAATAGAAAAAAGGGAACTTTTAGAAGTGTGTAGTTTAGAAACCATTGTGATAAATAGAGCATTTGCTCCTAAGGAGCAAATGCTCTATTTATCACAATGGTTTCAAAACGTGACTTTTATAGAGGCATAGATATGCGTAACTATGGGGGAAAGGGTTAACCCATTCATTACCTCATAGGCTATTTTTAGACCCAGCCTATTTCAATAAATCTACTGAAAAAGAGCATTTACTAGAGAAAAGGGAAGTTTTAGTATTGTGTAGTTTAGAAACCATTGTGATAGATATTTATCACAATTATTTTAAAAAGTGACTATTTATCACAATGATTTCAAAAAGTGACCTGTACAGTGGCATCAAAAAGCGTCAATATGAGGGAATCGGTTAATACAAGCACTTTTCCACTCCTTTGCAAACACAGTAAACCCAGATCAGATGGCTCCTGATCAGGGTATGCTTTGGTTGCTTATTAAATTAAGAGAAGCATATGAAAAGTAGTTGCAAAAGTGGCGGCTTTTCCACATCTTGCTTAGTTTCCAGGAAATGATCTGACTGTTTTCCAGGCACAAAAGCCACTCAGAAACTGCTTCTTTAGGTATACTCTCTATACATCAGCATAAAGTGATCTGGATTGAGCTGCGCATTTCAAAGTGGTGCCCTCTTATGTTCTGATGCACAATTATGTATGGGTTCAACCATTGGAACAAGAGGAGAGATCAGGGCTATATGATAAGTAGGCTACATGTAAAACCTCTTTGTGATTTACCCTAAGATATTCTTATACTAAGGCTAAACCATGGGCTGGTGCATTGTCATGTAGCAGCTTGATGCTGCGCGCACCTTATGTTGGGCATTTAACTGTACAGTGATCCAAAACAGCAGAGAGGACATTCTCTTAATAAAATGTATCAATACCACAACTCTGTTCAGCGACAGGGACTTGAGCAACAATTCTATCTGATTCAAAGAACAGGGCATACATAACCTGCCTGACACTTCTACTCAGCCAAGCATAAACGGACTTGTCATTATTTTTACTCACCAACATGTTACTATTTTCTTTTTTGTCAGGCTCAAAAAGTACAGCCATGTCTCATCACCTGTTTCAATTTCTCTGATACATCTAGGGTTCATGTTTTGTTTTATATTTGACAAGCAGGGCCGAAGCTTTTGCTATGCTCATCTTTTGCTGCGCGGTTAAATAAATGTGGTATCCTAAGTTGGCACAAACCTAATGTATTAAAATCAGACAAAAACGCTGATTAATTATTAGGCCTGATATTTCACCTATCTGCTTGACTAAGCATCTTGCATGATTATTGCTCTCCAGAGGTCCAGATAAGATGCGTAAATTTAATCATTTTCAAGAGCAGCTCCTTTATTTCTCCACCAACACCAATAATGTGACCACTCGTTAGAATCATCTCGAAGAGACGATCCTAAAGAGTTGTCACAGTATAGGGTTTGGCGGAGAAATGATGAGTTTAGTATGTCACAGTATAGGGTTTAGCGGAGAAATGATGAGTTTAGTATGTCACAGTATAGGGTTTAGCGGAGAAATGATGAGTTTAGTATCTTGGTATGCACCTTTATCTGTATCTCTGGCTCTCACAACATCTGTTTTTTTATTCAGACACAGCTGTGAGTATGCACCCAGAATAAGCTTCGTCTTTGGTGCTGATTGCTCCTTTTTTAAAGAAAGATACCCATCAGGCAATATTACGGTATGGAAGTGCAATCTCCCCATACAATCAAGTCAGCTTTAATTTCTGATGGGCTGATGCCAAGCAGTCTGTGTATCTTATAATACACGCTCTGCTCTTTGCGAAAGTTGCATCTACATGTATATTCAGCCAACTGCTAATAAAACTTGCTTTTGCACGTGAATGTAGTGCCACTTGCTCAGCATCTCATTGCATGTGAATGTTACAGTGCCACTTGCTCAGCATCTCACTGCATATGGATGCAGTGCCACTTGCTCAGTATCTCATTTTGCATGTGAATGTAGTGCCACTTGCTCAGAATCTCATTGCATATGAATGTAGTGCCACTTACTCAGCATCTCATTGCATGTGAAATTGTGAATGTAGTGTCACTTGCTCAGCATCTCATTGCACATGAATGTAGTGCCACTTGCTCAGCATCTCATTGCATGTGAATGGAGTGCCACTTGCTCAGCATCTCATTGCATGTGAAATTATGAATGTAGTGTCACTTGCTCAGCATCTCATTGCATGTGAAATTGTGAATGTAGTGCCACTTGCTCAGCATCTCATTGCATGTGAATGTAGTGTCACTTGCTCAGCATCTCATTGCATGTGAATGTAGTTCCACTTGCTCAGCATCTCATTGCATGTGAATGTAGTGCCACTTGCGCAGCATCTCATTGCATGTGAATGTAGTGCCTCTTGCTCAGCATCTCATTGCATGTGAATGGAGTGCCACTTGCTCAGCATCTCATTGCATGTGAAATTATGAATGTAGTGTCACTTGCTCAGCATCTCATTGCATGTGAAATTGTGAATGTAGTGCCACTTGCTCAGCATCTCATTGCATGTGAATGTAGTGTCACTTGCTCAGCATCTCATTGCATGTGAATGTAGTGTCACTTGCTCAGCATCTCATTGCATGTGAATGTAGTTCCACTTGCTCAGCATCTCATTGCATGTGAATGTAGTGCCACTTGCTCAGCATCTCATTGCATGTGAATGGAGTGCCACTTGCTCAGCATCTCATTGCATGTAAATGGAGTGCCACTTGCTCAGAATCTCATTGCATATGAATGTAGTGCCACTTACTCATTGCATGTGAAATTGTGAATGCAGTGTCACTTGCTCAGCATCTCATTGCACATGAATGTAGTGCCACTTGCTCAGCATCTCATTGCATGTGAATGGAGTGCCACTTGCTCAGCATCTCATTGCATGTGAATGTAGTGCCACTTGCTCAGCATCTCATTGTATGTGAATGTAGTGCCACTTGCTCAGCATCTCATTGCATATGAATGTAGTGCCACTTACTCAGCATCTCACTGCATATGAATGTTACAGTGCCACTTGCTCAGCATCTCATTGCATGTGAATGTAGTGTCACTTGCTCAGCATCTCATTGCATGTGAAATTGTGAATGTAGTGCCACTTGCTCAGCATCTCATTGCATGTGAATGTAGTGCCACTTGCTCAGCATCTCATTGCATGTGAATATAGTGCCACTCACTCAGCATCTCCAAACTGCTTGCAATGGTCACTATACAATTTCGCTACTAGGGTAAAATAAATATCTGGTAAGTGGTAATGGTAATATTTATGAACAAGTTTTATGTATAACCTTGATGTCTTTGTACATTAGTGGTGAATCTGGGACTGGATCCAGGTGAGACCAGAGGCCCAGATAGGATATATGTAAATCAAAACGTTTTCTCAAATAACTCCTGTATTTCTCCACCAAACTGTATGTTGTGACCACTTTTTATTTAGAATCATCTTTAAAGAGTGATCACAATGCAGTAAATCCCTTCTAAACCAAACGTTAATGTTAGTAAACTTGCCAGTGTTTCACACATGTGGCAGCTAAATGCAGGTAAAAAGTCATGCAGAAAGCTCCCAAAAGAGCTAAGTTCTGCATGACTTTAGAGAAGTTTTACTGTGTAATGTTTGTAGGAGATTATGACAATTTCAGTATTTGAATAGCCATGATTATCTATAACTGTGAGAGACATTGAGTAACATTCAATCAGCACCCTAATGTTTGGACACTCTCACTGTACTTTAACCCTTTCCTTCATAAACATGCCTTTCTACGCCTCTGTAATAACCACTTCTTGAAACCATTGTGATAAATCAAGAATTTTCACCTATAGGAGCAAATGCTCTATTTATCACAATAGTTTCAAACTACAAAATTCTAAAATTTTACTTTTCTCTAGTAAATGCTCCTTTTTGGTAGATTCATTCAAAGAGGTTGGGTCTAAAATAGCCTATGGTGGAAAGGGCTAAGGTGAGATAAAAATTCAAGCAGCTTATTACTTCAGCAAATTCCTCTTAACACCTTTACAAACAGAGTAGACCAAGATCAAATGACTCCACCAGCAGGAGTAATCTGATGAGGGTTTGCTATTTTTACTTATGGAATTCTAAAGGTCTTGAAAGCCAAACTATATTTTGTTTATATACATATACTTCCCAGGGTTCTAACTTAGCTCTTGAAAACTAGCAAAATGCAAGTGACATATCGAAATAGCGAATTGAAATTTTAGGCACATGACAAACAAGAGCTGTCACAGGACAGCGCGCTCGACTGTTCTCAGAATTGTTAGTGTAAAAATGCTTGATAGTGGACTAAAATAGGATCCAATGATACTAGAAGCAAGTAATCAGTCTCAGTAAAATATCTTTAATAATATTCAGGTCATAGGATCTCTTTGACCTCTTTAATGAAAGAGAAAAACCTAAGTAAAAAGGCAATAATTTCTGTTGAAATGTTTGACAGAGTAATGTACTCTTGCCTACATATGAAGCTTGAGGTGGTGAACAAGTGTTTTTTAAGTAAAAGGGCCATAACTCTGAAACGAAAAATCAAATGAACCTCAGAATCGACTCAGCTTCAGATCATGATGCATTAAACATTTGTGTGAAGTTTTATTAATATCTCTCACACAATTTTCCCAGAAACAGGGGACAAACTATTTGCATGCATTTACATTATTTTTTAAGTAAAAGGGCTATAACTCTGAAACGACAAATCAAATGAACCTCAGAATCAATCAGCTTCAGATCTTGATGCATTAAACGTTTGTGTGAAGTTTCATTAATATCTCTCATATAGTTTTCCCAGAAAACTGCGGACAAACAATTTGCATTTTTAAGGACAAGGGCCATAACTCTGAAACGAAAAATCAACTCAGCTTCAGATCTTGAAAACTGCAGACAAACAAAATAATGACAGACAAACGAACGAACAAACAAACAAACGGATGGACGGACAGGGCCACGCCAATATACGACCACCTTTATTAGGTGGGCGTATAAAAACCTTAACCAAGGTGCGACGCGGACTGGGACGCGGACGCCGACCCCGGGGCGAGTAGGATAGCTCCCTTATTCTTCGAATAGTCGAGCTAAAAATGAGAGTACATATTTTGGGTAAATTAAAATTCAAACTCTCTACATTGGATCATCATAATGAATAGATCTGATTCTCGACTCGTAATGAGTATTTCTTTTAGTTAGTGTAGACCCTGATCCGATCCGACTTGTATAAGTAATACAGCTGTCAATACATACACAGACATGCTTGTTGGAAATCTCATAGCAGGGTGCAAATACATTAACAGTCAAACCTGTCCACAGCAGTCAATCTTTAATAGATTGAGGCTTGCTGTAAGGGCAGATGGTTGCTTAATCCAGGTTAGGCAATGCAGAAACTTCATTTGGGAGCTTTCTACATTACATTCAACCTGCATTAGGCAATCACTTGCCTTTACAATATTCCATTTTAACGAATGGTCTCTACTGACAGGGTCTGCTGTTTTCTCAAATGTGGTTTTGAAATTGGATAAAATTGCCTGTCATAAATTAATTATGTCAGTAGAAAATTCTGTGAAACATTGCCAGTGGAGAAAAAAAAAGTTAAGTTCGAACCCTAAATATACCATTATGAAATTTTATCTTAATAATATTCATGATGATATAAATGTGACGACTATTCTATGTCAACTACAACTGCAAGTCATCAACTAAGGAATAATCCTAGTTTCTAGTGGTGCAATGATTTATCTGTAAACCAGTACATGTAATAACCCATTCCCGTATATGCTATTTCTAGATCCTTCCTCTTTAAATAAATCTACCGAAAAGGAGCATTAACTAGAGAAAAGGACATTTTTCGAAATGTGTAATTTGAAACTATTGTGATAAATAGAGTATTTGCTCCTATAGGAGTAAATGCTCTATTTATCACATTGGTTTCACAAAGTGACTTTTACAGAGTCGTCAAAAGTCATCAATATGAGGAATAGGTTAAGTGATTCAGCATCACTCCGAAATGTACCATGCAGTACATACGAAGTCTCTGTATCAAAATATTTTCTTCAATATCAGAGCACTCAATATCAATACTGCAATGAATAAAAACATTTCATTTCCTGTCCTTGGCTACCAGCACTCAACCCTTTCCTCCATAAATACGCCTATCTATGTCATAGCAAACAGAGTAGACCCAGATCAGACGGCTCCTATAGGAGCCTTCTCATCAGGGTCTGCTCTGTTTGCTTATGATATTATATAGACATGAGTCTAGAGTTTCTGCCATGTGTTCATGTGCATTTATAACAATTAATCTAACTATTCAAATATGCATGATGTCATTTCTTTCATGAATATTCATGGAGCCCACGAAAGGGTTAAGAAACTAGAGTTTTTTGTCACAAAAACGGATGTCTCCCCTCGAATAAAAACAATATGTAAAGGGAAATCACTAAAAATGTTATGCTCTTGATGAATGATACTTCCCCTCATTATGCGATTTCCACACCACATTTTTCAAGAAGAAAATGATAACAGCTAATAACTCAAAAAATACTGATACCAGATTTATGGCCCTTGTTCATAACACTTTCTCTCATCATGCTCTTTCCATGTAGGAAGTTTCAAAACGATGGCAAGAGCCATGTAGGAGTTATCGTCCGGACAAGAAAGCATTAAATAAATGTACAAGGGGCAATAACTCTAAATTTATTGAAGCTCGAATTAGGATCTTATGCATGACACTTTCTCTTATCATGATCTTTCAATGTATGAAGTTTCACTCCAATGGCATGTGTCACATAGGAGTTATCGTCCGGACAAAAAAAATGTGATTTTTTTACAAAGGGCAATAACTCCAATATTAGTAAAGCCAAGTTATGGACCTTGTGCATGACACTTCCTCTAGTTATGATCTTTCCATATATGAAGTTTCAATCCAATGGCATGAGCCATATAGAAGTTATCTTCCGGACAAAAAAGTTTTGAATTTTTTAACAAAGGGCAATAACTCCTATATAAGTGAAGCCAGAGTTATTAGCCTTGTGCATGACACTTCCTCTCATTATGCTCTTTCCATATATGAAGTTTCAATCAAATGGCATTAGGCATATTGAAGTTATTGTCCGGACAAAAATTTGTGTTATTTTTTACAAAGGGCAATAACTCCAATATTAGTGAAGCTAGAGTTATGAACCTTGTGCATGACACTTCCTCTCGTCATGATCTTTCCATATATGAAGTTTCAATCCAATGGCATGAGCCATATAGGAGTTTTTGTCCGGACAAAAAAGTATGAATTTTTTTACAAGGGACAATAACTCCAATATTAGTGAAGCCAGATTATGGACCTTGTGCATGACACTTTCTCTCATTATGCTCTTTCCATATATGAAGTTTCAATCAACTGGCATCAGGCATATTGAAGTTATCAACCGGACAAAAAGTGTGATGGACAGATGGACAGACAGACAGATAACTCTCACGAAAACAATATGTCTCCCCCATATAAATATGGGGGGAGACCTAATGAAAATATTACATGAGAATCTATTGACAGGTTAGAAGGTTTTCTAAATTATTAATGTAACATGGTGAACAAGCTATGACTCGACTGGGACTCGAACCAATAGCCTCTGAGTTACCATGCCAACACTCTACCAACTGAGCTACCAAGCCATACAGTAAAGCGTATCAACTTATTTCACCACAATCTCTACCCGGCTACACATACCCCCTCTACACAAGAATTCGTCCCGAATTCTTACACAAATAACACTCCACGAGTTTCTTATTATTACATATCATCCTCATAATAATCTTCATATTATCTTCATATAAATCACCCTGTGGGTTATTTACGTTGAGCCCAAAACATGGTGAAACAGTTGTGACCCGACCGGATGCTCCAAGCCAGGGACACTGACTTACCATGCCAACACTCTAACAAGTGTGCTACCAAGCCACACAGTAAAACTTATTTCACCACAATCTCTACCCGTTTGAAATGTTGTTTAGATTGTTGCAGCTTAAAGTTGTATTCATCACGTGACACCAAACATTTCAAAATAAAAGCTGGCTTTAGTTATTCTATTTTGCACTATATCAGTGTAGGCAATACATATCACAATGCTGATTGACTACATCTCAATATACATGTGCATCACACACAGGTTTGGCCATATCATTGGACCTCTACCAGTTTCAGAAGAATCGTACAGGAAAATAATTTCAATATTGCTTGCTGCAGTTGTCCAGACAAAATCATGTCTACAGACAGACAGACAGAAATATTAGGACAAACACAGGGGCAACTCACATATCCCTCTAAATAAAATTGCAATCAAAACAAGTACATGTACTTTCAAGACGTTGCAACAGAGTCGATCCAAAAGATTTGAAATTCATAAAACCTTTCCCTCGACATACTAACATGTTTAACACCTTTGCGAACAGACTAGACAGCCTTTATATGGGTCATCTAATCAGGGTTTGCTCTGTTGGCTTATGACATGATATGGATCTGACAGCTTTTGTGAAAGCAAAACATTCTATTGAAAATTTTACATTATAAAAAATCAGCTTATAAATATTCATGATGTCATTACTTCTTACATGACAGGGAAAAGGTAAAGATGATTAACCCTTTCAGTCATAAATATGCATTTATATGCCTTTGCAAACTGAGTAGACCCAGATTAGACAGCTCCTATATGAGCCATTTGATCAGGGTCTGCTCTGTCTGCTAATGCCATGGTATAGATATGATTCTACAGTTTATGCCATAGACTGTGTACATGTACTACTATAACTATAAATAGAATCGATATTTATGACATCATTATTTCTTACATAAATATTCATAGAGGAAATGGTTATTATCCTACCAATTTGACCGGAGACTCATGCATATTCCGTGTATTATCGTCGGCAATCTTCGAATACATTTCCGAAGGTATAAGAATGCGCTATCAGAATACAGTAAACCCTCTCTAATGCGACCAGCAAAAAGGGGAATACTTCACAGTGGCAAAGGCATGTGGTAGCTTAATACAGGGCGAAAGTTATGCAGAAAGCTCCTGTAGGAGCTTTCTGCATAACTTTTGTCCTGCATTAAGCAACCACCTGCTTATAAAGACAGCCATGTTTATTCATTAAGTGGTCGCATTGGAGGGGTTTTACTGTACAATCCTCGAGGAACATGATTATTACCGGCTTTTGGTTTGCTATTTTTTGGCACAGAGTATTACGAACAATCCCGATAAACACGCCGGAATTTAATCGAGTCTCAGGTCAAATTGGGAGGATAATAATAAGCCTGTGTTTACCTATTTACCCTAAATGTTATGGCATAAGTTATTCCCTTACCGCCATATTAGGTTTGTATGACTTAATTGGGCATCATATTTTATAACTGTAGGACAAATTGATTCTGGTCTACATTGGTTGCCTATATGTCAATACTTTACTCAATAAATATTGTTAAATACACATTCTAACACTTTGCAAACAGAGTAGAACTAGACCAGACAGTTCATATAGGAGCCTTCTCGGATCAAGATTTGTTCTGTTTGTTTATGAAATTACATAGATCTGATTCTACAATCTCTGCCATGGCCAAAGTTTGCTGTAAGCATATTCCTTTAAAACAAATTAATAATCTAATCAATATTTATGATGTCATTATTTCTTGCATGAATATACATAATGGTAAGTGCTAAAGATGAGTAAATCGCGATGCATTTTAAATATGATTTGTGATAGATATTAATCTATAATTCAATTTCTTAACCCTTTCCTCCATAAGTACGCCTTTCTACGCCTATGTAAAAGTCACTTTATGAAACTATTGTGATAAATAGAGCATTTGCTCCTATAGGAGCAAATGTTCTATTTATCACAATGGTTTAAAACTACAAAATTCTAAAATTTTCCTTTTCACTAGTTAATGCTCCTTCTCTGTAGATTTATTCAAAGAGGTTGGATCTAAAAATAGCCTATGAGGGAATGGGTTACATATTAATTTATATTTCAATTTCTTAAGCCTGGGAAACATATTTTGACTATACATGTATTGTCTTTGTAAAATGATATTAACAGTTTCTCTGCTCCATATTCATGTAAGGAAATAATGACATCATGAATATTTATTAGTTGAATTTTCATTGGTAGAAACTAAAATGATTCAATTATATAGGCAACAGAGCAGACCATGATCAGACAGTTTCTTCAGGATAACACAGACATTGTAAAATAACCATTAAACAAAGAAATATAGGTTTTTCAAAATATAGGTGGTAGCTTAAATCAGACTAGAAGCAATGCAGAAAACTCCCCAAGGAGCTTTCTGCCTTGTTTTCCGTCTGCATTAAGCAACCAAATGTGAACAAAATTCAAGATACTTCATTTAAACAAGAGTAGTCACAAAACAGCGCATTCGACTATTCCCAGTATTGTTAGTGTAAACATGCTTGATATTGGACGAAAATGGTGTCCTATGATACTAGAAGCAAGTATTCAAAGTCTCAATAAAATATCTTTAAAGCTTGTGGTGGTGAACAAGTGTTCTAAGTTTAAAAGCTTAATTCCAAAGGGTCTTTAACAAAAACCTTAACCTAACATTTTAAGTTTAAAAAAGGCCATAATTCTGTCAAAATGCTTGACAGAGTTGTGTACTCTTGCCCACAGATGAAGCTTGTAGTGAAGTGTTCCAAGTTTCAAAGATTTACTCCAAAAGCTAAGGACAAAATGTGACCACTTTTTAGAATGAAACCAATGGATTTCACAAACTAATTTGTGTTAAATATTGATCAATAATTCGATTTCTTAAGCCTGGGAAGCATATTTTGATATTATCTTTGTAAAATGATATTAAACTTTTCCTCCATAAATATGCCTTCCTCCGCATCTGTAAAAGTCACTTTATGAAACCATTGTGATAAATAGAGCATAAAATTTTGCTCCATTGGAACAAATGCTGTATTTATCACAATGGTTTCAAAACACAACAATGTTAGCTTTTTCCTTTTCTTTTGTAAATGCTCCTTTTCGGTAGATTCATTCAGAGACTGGGTCTAAAAATAGCCTATGAAGGAATGGGTTAAGTTATGAACCATTTCCCTACAGTGGGCTACTTCATATTCTTGTTAGGAAATAATGACATCATGAGTATTTATTAGCTGAATTTTCATAGGTAGAAACTAAACTAATTCAATACGCAAACAGAGCAGACCATGACTAGACGGCTCTTACAGGAGCAATCTGATCTGGGTCTACTCAGTTTACTGTGTGAAAAGGCATAAATAATGTGAGTGAAAGGGTTAATCATGGAGAAAAAGGACAAATAACGGTTGTTTGAAACTGAAAGTAGCTTGCAAACTTTCTGGCAAATATTACATATGCAAATCTTTGCACACTTAGTCATTTTCTGTCTGCAATAATTGTCATCTGCTCAATTCCTAAAATAAAATTTCACTCACTCTTTTGCCAAAATAATGCGGCCAAAGTGTCAAACAGCTGAGATCATAATGAGATGCCACATTATGCGATGTCTCAGCTGAACCCAAACTGTTTGCAAAGGTTATCGCATGTTCGCCTATATCGTGTGAAGATAATGAGATAATCCAGTTTATAAAGCACAACATATGTTTAAAGTTCAACCCTCTCACTGCCGAAGTCGCACAAATGCACCACGACAAGTAGTGCAGTTCTAGATCAGACGCCGCCTTTTCAAGGCGGCATCTGATTAGGGACTTCACTTTTTGTCTCATTCTCTATGTCTATATATGTGCTTTATTCTTTCGAAATTTGCATTTATTTATCTCATTTCCTTATTGTACCGAATGTTTTAACAAAGTTAGGAGTGCAGACAACAATTAGAAATTTGGCGCCGAAAGGGTTAAGGCTAACATACAGTCAATTTTGATATTTTGAAATCAAATAACTCAAACGTTTTGATAACTCAAAGTAACAGTGTGGTCCTTCCAAAATGCACAATGCAGATTTGTTCTAAAATGTATCATGACACATATCTAGCATTGTTTTCCTCCTATATCAAACTACAAAATTCTTACATTTTCCTTTTCTCTAGTTAAAATGCTCCTTTTCGGTACATTTATTCAAAGAGGTTGGATCTAAAATTGGCATGTGAGGCAGTGGGCTAATATCCAGGATGTTATTATTTCTTACATTAATATTCATGGAGTAATACAACACCGTGACTTATAAATTCTTTAAATGCTGAAAATTCTAAGTGAACTAACCAACTACGTTTAACAATGGAGTCCATTCAGTGTAAAAACTTATGTTTGATAGAGATTTCTAAACTACAAACAGTGTTAACCCTAATAAGAGGGCTTCTCCAGGAGCTCTGGTTCTAATCTGGGGAATCATGTGCACTGAAACCAGAGTACACTTGTTTCTCACATACAAGGTCTGTAGACTTTGTTTTGGTAATTTTGGTAATTTTTGGCAATCAAGGCTGCTGTGTGGGTGTATTCCATCACCTTTAGTGATGATTCTAGTCCCCCCCACACACACACCACACACACACACGCACGCAAACACGCACGCACACACACTTTTTTCCTCCCATGCAAACTGATTACATGTATATCGGTCAAGGTCAGATGGGGAAGATAGGTGTCAGACGTTTCGCTACCCATACCATTTCGCTACAGTCATTTCGCTACCCTCCGAGAAGTCATTTCGCTACCCTGATCATTTCGCTACCTGTACGTTTCGCTACCTATCGAATTTAATAGGAAAACCAATATTGTTGCGGGGTGGTTAGTGATTTGAGAGTCGAATTTATTAACATATAATAAATATCTATATTCAGATACCAAATTGAATTATAGGAATATTGGAAAATAAAGTGTTATGTCAGAGGATGAATGATGTGTCTTAATTTTAGAAATACAGACCCGGTATAAATGTAATATAAATAATGACTTAAAAATATTATAATTAACTACATCGATTATACCGATGTATCGTTTGTCAAGCAAACAATCATTAATTACAAACACGTACTTATGTCACCGTTGTTTGGCCATTGTTTAGCAGGTCCACGTGACAATATTGTCCACTCAAAGATCACAGGTACCGCCTATAAGCCGATTAGATATGTATATCAGTATGTGACACATGGACACGTGCTACATTCATTTTTTGCTTCTTGCAGTTTTGCTCTTGTTCTATTGATATATAATATGACGCTTGCATTACGATCAAATGAAAATACAATTTACTTTTTAACCCTTTCCCACATACAAACAGGTTTTAACTCATTTACCAACAGAGAAGATCCAAAACAGACGGCTCCTATATTATAGGATCAGCGTCTGCTCTGTTTGCTGATATAATAAGTTCTGATTCTTTTCTTTTTGAAATGGCTACAATGTTTCGTCCATTTCATTATATCGATTTTGTCAAAATGTGAATGTTTCATTCGGATCCAAACTGTTTGCCTATGCTGCTACGCTCGGTATTTCAAATTGGTAAAGGTATCTTTTTCATCTGTTAAACTGTTATCGTCCAAATCAATTCAATCTGTGAATAATTATAATTAATTGGGTGACAGGGTAGCAAAATGACTTCCCGTAAGGATGCGAAATGACTGTTGCGAAATGGTCAGGGTAGCGAAATGGTCAAGGTAGCGAAACGCTGTGTACCGAAACGTCCGTAAACCGGGAAGAAATGGAATATACCTTTTTTCTCCGTTGTGAAATGATTATATCTTTTTAGGGCAGGGTGGGGAAGTAATGGCCTAGGACTTTTTTCTCCCCTAAAATGATTTCATCTTTTCAAATGTAGGGGTATGTTAAATAATGTGCCTAAGCATTTTTCTCAGCCGTGAAATGATTGTGTTTTTCTGTTGAGGGTGGAGGGTGATTGGCCTCTGCCTTTTTCTCGGCTATGAAATGATATATTTACTGAGATTATAAGTGGGGAAGAAATGGCCTAGTCCATTTTTGCTCCCTTGTGAAATGATCTTATCGTTTCAGATGGGGGGGAGGGGGGAGAATAGTTTATGCAAGATTTTCTCCCCGGTGAATATGTTTGTATTTTTCAAAGAGTTTGGGGAAGAAATAGCTTAGGCCAGTTTTCTCCCCTGTGAAATGATTATATCGTTTATCCTTTAAGAGTGGGGTGGGGAAGAAATGGCTTAGGCCTTTTTCTCCCCCTGTGAAATGATTATATTTTACTCTGTGTGTGTGTTTGGGGGGGGGGGGGGGGGGGCTAGCTAGAAAAACTAGCCTAGGCTATTTCTTCCTCCTACCTTTGAAACCGTTTTCACAGGAAAGAAAAGTCATTCTTCCCTCCCACATCTCTTTGAAGGATATTCACATGGGGAAAAACTGGCCAAGGCTATCCCCCCCACCTTCTCTCTCTCTTTGAAACCATTTTGAAAATGCCTTTCTTCCCCTCATCTCTTTGAAACATATAAACAATTCACAGGGGAGGAAAAAACTGGCCTAGGCCATTTCTTCCCACCATCACTTTGAAGCATATTCACATACAACCATAATTATTAATTGGGAGGAAAAGAAGCCCAGGCCAATTATTTTCCCCAGGTCAAACAATGGGGAATGGACTGGGGAGAAAAACTGGCCAAGGCTATTTCTTCCCACCTCACAACCATCTCTTTGAAGCATATTCACAGGAGAGAAAAACTAGCCTGGGCTATTTCTTCCACGCATCTCTCTGAAACACATGCCCAGGGGAGAAAAACTGGCATAGGCTATTTCTCCCCCCCCCCATCTCTTTGAAGCATATTCACTGGGGGAAAACTAGCCTTGGCTATTTCTTCACCCCATCTGTTTGAAAAATTATGTCCATCTTCTGGAAACATATTCATGGGGAGAAAAATTGGCCTAAGCTATTACTTCCCCTCCCCCTTCCATCTGTTTGAAACATAAAAAACTCATGGGGAGAAAATCTGGTCTAGGCTATTTCTTTCCCCATCCCTTTGAAAAATACAAAAAAATTTAACAGGGGAAAATTTGACTAAGCTATTTCCCCCTCTATCTCTTTGAGATATATATATAAAATCACAGAGGAGAGAAAACTGGCTTCAACTACCCTCCCCCCCCCCCCCCCCCCAACACACACACACACGCACACACACTCTCTTTCTTTACACACTAAATGTTATTGAATAACCCCGCTCAGTTGTCTTGATCTCAAATCAAACTAGGTTTTTTTTCTACTGTTTGACCTAATGACCTAGTTTTTGACCCCACATAACCCACTTTCAAACTTGTCTGAGAGTTTATCAAACCATTTCTTCTGATAAAGTTTCATGAAAATTCAGCAAAAAAGGAGAGTGTTCACAATTTTTTTCTAGTATTTAACCTAATGACCTAGGTTTTGATCCCACATAACCCACTTTCTGACTCATCCGAGATTTTATTAGGACTATCATTCTGATCATATTTCATGAAGATTTGGCTAAAAATCTTACCTCTAGAGTGTACACAAGGATTTCCTACTATTTGACCTAGTGACATAGTTTTTGACTCTACATGACCCACTTTCTAACTTGTCCAAGAATCTATTAAGACAATCATTCTGACCAAGTTGCATGAACATTGGGCTAAAATTTGACCTCTAGAGTGTTCACAAAGTTTTCCTATTTGATCTAATGACCTAGTTGTTTACCCCACATGACCTACATTCAAATCTGTTCGAGAATCTATCAAGACAATCATTCTGACCAAGTTTCATGAAGATTGAGCTAAAAATGTTACATCTAGAGTGTTCACAAGGTGTTCCTACTGTTTGACCTAGTGACCTTTATCTGCCCCACATGACCTACTTTCAAACCCGTCTGAGAATTTATCAAGACAATCATTCTGACCAAGTTTCATGAAGATTGGGCTTAAATGTGACCTCTAGACTGTTCACAAGGTTTTCTATTTGCCCTAATGACCTAGTTGTTTACCGGACATTTTCAAAAATGTTACACCACCAGAAGTGTTTACCAGTAATAATACAGTATACATGTATTTAATATCACTGAAGGCGATATAACATAATACCTGATCAATTATCAATCCAATTCACTCCATATTCAAATTTGGACAGTATCTAATGACAATAAAAAATAGCAAATAAGTTACCTTCACTTTCTAAATCTCTTTCTTTGATCTCGTCTCCTGGGAAATACTGTGTCTACCAACTCCTACAAAAGACAATAAATAAAATGTAACCAAGTCCAGATAATATACGTAAATTTAAACATTGACAAGAATAGTTCCTGAGACTATTTCTCCATCAAACCCTATACTGTGACCAGTCTTTAGAATCGTCTCAAGGAAGGTTTTAGTATTTAGATATGTATATTTTACTGTAGCTCTGTGCAAAAAAAAAAAAGTATCTCTAACAGCTCATTGAGTAGTGTATTGTAAAATTTATGCCTGCATGCCATCATGAAGATATGAAGCAATTTTTTAAAAAAAGCTATAGCCCACAGGGGTGTTTATTAGAGATAGTATGGTATTTTTAACCCTTTACTCCCTGAATTTATGCAAGAAATAATGATGTCATGAATATTAATTAAATTCATTTTTATAATGGTATATGAACATATGATATTTTGGCTATTACGGAAACTACAGAATCAGATCTATATTATGTTTTAAGAAAACAGAGCAGACTCTGATCAGGTGGCTCCTCTAGGAGTTGTCTGATCTGGGTCTACTCTGCTTGCAAAGGAGTAGAGAGGTTTATTTATGTAGTAAAGAGTTATCCCTTTCCCTGTTCTATATTCGTTCCAAATTTCAATACCTGCTGAATATTCATGGACAAAACATTTTTTATGAAATATGGATTGTGTAACAATATTACATAATCATTTTAGAAAGTAAAGAAACAAATCTTTCAATTTCCATTAGCAAACAGAGCAGACCCTGATCAGTCAGCTCCTATAGGAACCATCTGAACTGGATCTACTGTGTTTGCAAAAGCGTGAAAACGAGTTTATACAAGAGAAAGGGATAATTAACAGTTCCCCTTATGTAAGCCCATTTTTACGCATCTACAAAGAGTAGACCCTGATCAGATGGCTCCTATAGGAGTCGTCTGATCAGTGTCTGCTCTACTTGCTTTTGGTATATTATAAATCTAATTCAACAGCCTCTGTCTGAGCTAAATTGTCATGTGTTCATAAGTCGTTATAAAACATAATCTAATTAATATTATGAAATCATTATTTTTTACACGAATATACAACAGAGAAAGGATTAATCACTCAATGCCACATAACACACTGACTCCTATTATACTCCCTCTCAAACTTCGTCTGCGGGGGTATTACATAAAAATTATAGGTTTTTTGGAAATACTGGTGGTAGCTTAATACAGACTGGAAGCAACGCAGAGAGTTCCCCAAGGAGCTTTCTGCATTGTTTTCCGTCTGCATTAAATAACCACATATGTACGAAATTCAAGACACTTCATTTCAAAAATGTTACACCACCAGAAGTGTTTACCAGAAATAATACAGTATACATGTATTTAATATCACTGAAGGCGATATAACATAATACCTGATCAATTATCAATCCAATTCACTCCATATTCAAATTTGGACAGTATCTAATGACAATACAAATAGCAAATAAGTTACCTTCACTTTCTAAATCTCTTTCTTTGATATCGTCTCCTGGAAAATACTGTGTCTACCAACTCCTACAAAAGACAATAAATAAAATGTAACCAAGTCCAGATAATATGCGTAAATTTAAACATTGACAAGAATAGTTCCTGAGACTATTTCTCCATCAAACCCTATACTGTGACCAGTCTTTAGAATCGTCTCAAGGAAGGTTTTAGTATTTAGCTATGTATATTTTACTGTAGCTCTGTGCAAATAAAAAAGTATCTCTAATAGCTCATTGAGTAGTGTATTGTAAAATTTATGCCTGCATGCCATCATGAAGATATGAAGCGATTTTTCAAAAAAGCTATAGCCCACAGGGGTGTTTATTAGAGATAGTATGGTATTTTTAACCCTTTACTCCCTGAATTTATGCAAGAAATAATGATGTCATGAATATTAATTAAATTCATTTTTATAATGGTATATGAACATATGATATTTTGGCTATTACGGAAACTACAGAATCAGATCTATATTATATTTTAAGAAAACAGAGCAGACTCTGATCAGGTGGCTCCTCTAGGAGTTGTCTTATCTGGGTCTACTCTGTTTGCAAAGGAGTAGAGAGGCTTATTTATGTAGTAAAGGGTTATCCCTTTCCCTGTTCTATATTTGTTCCAAATTTCAATACCTGCTGAATATTCATGGACAAAACATTTTTTATGAAATATGGATTGTGTAACAATGTTACATAATCATTTTAGAAAGTAAAGAAACAAATCTTTCAATTTCCATTAGCAAACAGAGCAGACCCTGATCAGACAGCTCCTATAGGAACCATCTGAACTGGATCTACTGTGTTTGCAAAAGCGTGAAAACGAGTTTATACAAGAGAAAGGGATAATTAACAGTTCCCCTTATGTAAGCCCATTTTTACGCATCTACAAAGAGTAGACCCTGATCAGATGGCTCCTATAGGAGTCGTCTGATCAGTGTCTGCTCTATTTGCTTTTGGTATATTATAAATCTAATTCAACAGCCTCTGTCTGAGCTAAATTGTCATGTGTTCATAAGTCGTTATAAAACATAATCTAATTAATATTATGAAATCATTATTTTTTACACGAATATACAACAGAGAAAGGATTAATCACTCAATGCCACATAACACACTGACTCCTATATACTCCCTCTCAAACTTCGTCTGCGGGGGTATTACATAAAAATTATAGGTTTTTTGGAAATACTGGTGGTAGCTTAATACAGACTGGAAGCAACGCAGAGAGTTCCCCAAGGAGCTTTCTGCATTGTTTTCCGTCTGCATTAAATAACCACATGTGTACGAAATTCAAGACACTTCATTTCAAAAATGTTACACCACCAGAAGTGTTTACCAGAAATAATACAGTATACATGTATTTAATATCACTGAAGGCGATATAACATAATACCTGATCAATTATCAATCCAATTCACTCCATATTCAAATTTGGACAGTATCTAATGACAATACAAATAGCAAATAAGTTACCTTCACTTTCTAAATCTCTTTCTTTGATATCGTCTCCTGGAAAATACTGTGTCTACCAACTCCTACAAAAGATAATAAATAAAATGTAACCAAGTCCAGATAATATGCGTAAATTTAAACATTGACAAGAATAGTTCCTGAGACTATTTCTCCATCAAACCCTATACTGTGACCAGTCTTTAGAATCATCTCAAGGAAGGTTTTAGTATTTAGCTATGTATATTTTACTGTAGCTCTGTGCAAATAAAAAAGTATCTCTAATAGCTCATTGAGTAGTGTATTGTAAAATTTATGCCTGCATGCCATCATGAAGATATGAAGCGATTTTTCAAAAAAGCTATAGCCCACAGGGGTGTTTATTAGAGATAGTATGGTATTTTTAACCCTTTACTCACTAAATTTATGCAAGAAATAATGATGTCATGAATATTAATTAAATTCATTTTTATAATGGTATATGAACATATGATATTTTGGCTATTACGGAAACTACAGAATCAGATCTATATTATGTTTTAAGAAAACAGAGCAGACTCTGATCAGGTGGCTCCTCTAGGAGTTGTCTTATCTGGGTCTACTCTGTTTGCAAAGGAGTAGAAAGGCTTATTTATGTAGTAAAGAGTTATCCCTTTCCCTGTTCTATATTCGTTCCAAATTTCAATACCTGCTGAATATTATGGACAAAACATTTTTTATGAAATATGGATTGTGTAACAATGTTACATAATCATTTTAGAAAGTAAAGAAACAAATCTTTCAATTTCCATTAGCAAACAGAGCAGACCCTGATCAGACAGCTCCTATAGGAACCATCTGAACTGGATCTACTGTGTTTGCAAAAGCGTGAAAACGAGTTTATACAAGAGAAAGGGATAATTAACAGTTCCCCTTATGTAAGCCCATTTTTATGCATCTACAAAGAGTAGACCCTGATCAGATGGCTCCTACAGGAGTCGTCTGATCAGTGTCTGCTCTACTTGCTTTTGGTATATTATAAATCTAATTCAACAGCCTCTGTCTGAGCTAAATTGTCATGTGTTCATATGTCGTTATAAAACATAATCTAATTAATATTCATGAAATCATTATTTTTTACACGAATATACAACAGAGAAAGGATTAATCACTCAATGCCACATATTTTTATACTAGGTTATACCTATCAATTTGATTCAACCAATACTCATACTTGACCAGTATCTAATTGTGAAATTCATGATCTCACTATTTCTTACATGCATATTATTTCTTACACGACAATGCTTAAAGCAAATTGGAGAAAAATGAAAAAGTGCTAGATGAGCAACAAAGTACATGTATAGGTATACACCGATGGACTGACAGGTCAAAAGCTATATACCAATGCAACTTCATTGTGTGGGGTAAAGTGAGTTTATGGACACTGCATTAGGCATACGACAAACACATTATATACTCTTTCTCTACCTTTGCTTAGAATAGCCCTTTCAATGCAAGATAGACCCGGATTAAAGGGCCCCTAGAGGAGCCCCCTGACCAAGGTCTGCACTGTGTGTGCTTCAAATCCTCTCACTTTTATACCCTTTCCCTGTTTACTCCAAATTTCGCTACCTTCTGAATATTCATGAAAAGAATACTTCAAGCAAAATATGGCAGTTAGAACATTGTAGTCATTTTAGAAATACACAGTAAATTTCATATATATATGTACAGTAAAGATTAAAATTCATTAACCCTTCCTTTCACATAAATGCCTTTTCTTTTCATGCATTTGCAAACAGAGTAAACCTAGATAAGGTCGATCCAAGCCCCTGTAGAAGCTTCTAATCAGGGTCTGCTCTGTTTGCGTATGGCACAATTTCTGCCTGAGCCAAAGCATTGTGTGTGCATAATTTATGCCCTTACAAAAATCGAGCTAATACATATTCATGATGTTATTATTGTGTACATGAATATTCAACAGGGAACTTAAAACACGTTTTCCATAGATGTACTGTATTTAAACTGTACTGCTGTATTTGCATTTTCTTAGTGACTTAACCCATTACCTCATAGGCTATTTTAGATACAATCCTCTTTGAATAAATCTATCGAAAAGGAACACTAACTAGAAAAAAGGAAAATTTTAGAATTGTGTAGTATGAAACAATTCTGATAAATAGAGCATTTGCTCTTATAGGAGCAAATGCTCTTTTTATCACAATGGTTTCATAAGGCGACTTTTACAGAGTCCTCAATAGTCGTCAAAATGAGGGATTGGGTTAACCATTACAAATTGGAATGGCCCACCAGTCTTTAACTCTTTCAACGATGAATATTTGAAATAGAATGGCCCACCATCCTTTCAAAAAGATAGGATCGAAAATAGCTTACCGGTATGAGGTAATGGGTTAACCATAGAGTCATTTCAGTATAAATGGCTCACTTTGCTACAGGCTAGAGGATGACAAACATTGCAGACCTTGATCAGACCTTGATCCAATAGGAGCCCTCTGATCTGGGTCTACACTGATTGCAATAAAACGTGTACATCACTGAGTCATGGCAATAACAAGTAGTATCAAACAAAAGGCCATGAAATGCGTACTTCCATGCAGAGCTACAGCTAACAGCGAGTACTCACGCAAATACTAAACTCGGCATTTCACCAGCAAATCCTATGTTGTGACCACTCTTTAGAATCGTCTCTTCGAGACGATTCTAAAGAGTGGTCTCAACATAGGATTTCCTGGAGAAATAAAGAAATTATACTTGAAAAAGTGTTATACGCATATTATATGTTATATGTTTACGCATGTTATATAGAGCTCTGTTACATGTATACCAACAATAACACAAAAAAGGGAAACATTGTTTTCCTTATTTCCATTGCGGTCCTTCCTTTTCCATGTTCTTATTTCCCTAAACATTAGGACAGGCAAACACAGACAAGTAGTGTGGATCCAGATCACACTATTTGCTATTATATTAGTATAATTTAAAGTATCAAAATGTGAATTATTTAACTTTCCAAGCTTGAAAAATAATCCCAAATATATGAATTCAGTTGTACAAAGTGGTGTAGAGTTGTGATTCACTGGGTAGAATATGCAGGGCTCAAGATATTATACACTCAACCCTTTATCTGATTATTCATGTAGTCTTAATAGTAATTAATGACATCATGAACTGATATTTTTATAATGGCATTTTCATCATAATGAATCACAGTTTTTGTCCATGGCAGACACTGTAGAATCAGATCTATATTAGTTCATAAGCAAACAGACCAGAGCTGTCTGATCTTGGTCTACTATGTTTGAAAATTAACCCATTACCTCATAGGCTATTTTTAGACTCAACCTCTTTGAACAAGCATACTGAACAGGATCATTAAATAGAGAAAAGAATTTTTTTTAATAATTGTGTAGTTTGAAACTATTGTGATAAATAGAGCATTTGCTCCTATAGGAGCAAATGCTACATTTATCACAATGGTTTCAGCAGGTGACTAAATTTGCAGAGGCGTCAAAAGGCGTCAACATGAGGGAATGGGTTAACAAATATTAATATGTTCAAAATGGCATTGGTTGGTGTTGGTTTATATATACATATGTTGGTGTTGGTTTATATATACATATGTGTAAACATTGTTTCTCACATACCTTCCCTTATCTCCGAGTTAGAACAACAGGTTAAGATTTCCTTATCTGTAACACGTGTAAGATCACTTTAGAACGTATGATGTCATATATGACGTCAAGCCATGGAAACCTATGTTTACATGTCATTTAAACGGCGAAAATACACTTTTTTGATATGTGAGAAAAAGAATCTGATGCTCGTTGTCTTTTAAGATCACATGTTCCTAAACTCACCAAGAAAATGTTATTAAGCTCGCCAAGGCTCGCTGAATGACATTTTCTAAGGCTCATTTAGGAACATGTGATCTTAACCCTTTCCCTGTTCTGTATTTGGTCCAAATTTCCATACCTACTGAATATTCATGGACAAAAAAGTTTTAATCACATTTTGAAGGTGGAATAGTGTAACCATTTTAGGAAGTAAAGAAACAAATCTATCAAATTCCATTAGCAAACGGAGTAGACCCTGATCAGACGGCTCCTCTAGGAGCCATCTGATCTGGGTCTACTCTGTTTGCAAATGCGTGAAAACACGTTTATATGAGGGAAAGGGTTAAAAGACAACTCGCAACAGATCCTCTATATCACAAGCAGCCAGCCAGTAGATTTCATCATTAGCATATATGAATATGTGCAAACATGTTTGAATATGTTCAGAAATGTTCAGTTAACAGAATGCATTGTTACTGAAACTGTACATTTTCTTTCATTTGAAACCAACATATTTGAAATATTTTCAAATACATTTGACACCAACTGTTGAACATAACTAAACATGGTTTAATAGTGTTGGATATTTGACTGTCAAACAAGAATGATTATGCCTTACACTGTGGTAGGACATAGTGCCACTTTACCCTTCTCCAATGACCATTAATGCAAGAATGTATATGCATGGACTTTTTGCTTGTGGAATAATATAGATCTGACTCTTGTTTCTGTCCTGGCCAAAACTGTCTGTGATATATGCCATTATAAATAGTCATGATGTCATATTTTCTGATTTCTTACATGAATACTCATTAACCCTTTCATCCTGGGACATGCATGCACTGTCATTTGCAAACAGTGTATACTCAGATCAGAGGGTTCCTAATGGAACCCCTCTGATCAGGGTCTCTATTGTAACTCTGGTAATTCAGGGTTGAAAGGGTAAAGTAAAGCATTAACCCTTTCTTCCATTAATAAGCCTTTCTATGCCTCTGTAAAAGTCACCTGTTGAAATCATTGTGATAAATAGAGCATTTGCTCCTATAGGAGCAAATGTTCTATTTATCACAATGGTTTCAAACTACCAAATTCTGTTTTTGTTTTCATTTTTTATAGTTAATGCTCCTTTTAGGTAGATTCATTCAAAGAGCTTGGGTCTAAAAATAGCCTATTAGGCAATGTGCTATAATACTGTGTGCAATTTGGAATTTGACTGTTGGCTACATGACCTGCTACTATGATAGCCCACGTTCAGCACACAACTGAATGCCACCGGACTGGTCATGTTTTGTAAACATTTAGCAACATAATCCAAATGACATGGATTTTTATTAGGCTAGATTTATTATAGTGGCATATGAATGCCGAATTTGCAGTATTTTGTAGTGCCTAATAGTAGAAAATGTAGGACCAGACCTATATGATATCATAAGCAAACACAGGGCGAACACAGATCCTATAGAACCCGATGGTCTGATCAGGGTCTACTCTGTTATGTGAAAGTATGAAAATGCGTTAAAAAGAGGTAAAGGGTTAAGAAAATATGTCGTGCATGTGTGTGTTCTGTGGATAATATCTATAATCGAAAGTACTAACATTGCCCCCACCCACTCATTTCCTCGAATTCCCCGCGCAAATTTTGGTATGACCCGCGGTCACGTATACGGTTTTGATCCCCATGCACACTTATCAGAGTCTTATTGTATTATCAAAATGTTACAGCAGCTTAATATAAAATGATAGTAGATCCTTACCGTAACCCCTCACTTCTATAATGGTAAATATCTGCCTTCAGAATATCAGTCAACCAAAATAACCGGCAATATAGATAGATAACCTGTTTGTCTTTGAACCACCTATAAACCTCTAACCCAAATACAACCACGTCATTTCGCACCTTTCAGTGGGTAACGGGACAATTAAGTGAGCGAAGTCCCTTTTGACAGCGTTCACGTGTTCACACTTATATAGCAAGTTGGTTTAAAAAGTGATGATCTTGCAAATACAGTAAAACCCATCTAACGCGACCACTTAATCAATAAACAAACATGTCTTTATAAGCAGGTGGTTGCTTAAAGCAAGACAACAGTTATACAGAAAGCTCCTATAGGAGTTTTCTGCATAGCTTCCTTCCTGCATAAAGCTACCACCTACCACTACCACTGTGAAATATGCCCCTTTTTGCTGGTCGCATTAGAGGGGTTTTACTGTATACATATTGGGGCTGTTGGTGTTTCTTTTCGCCCCTCTGTAAGCCGTTCCATTCCGACCGTCCATAGTTCTGTCTTTATTTCTCTCTACTATACAAATACTGCAAAATGGCTTAGTTCAGCACGAAAACTAGTAGCAAATGCAGTAAAACCCTTCTAATGCGACCACCAAAATGGGCATAATTCCGGGTGGCAGAGGCAGGTGGTAGCTTAATGCAGGGGGGGGGGAGTTGTGCATAATGTTCGTCCTGTATTAAGCAACCACCTGCTTTTAAAGACAAAAATGTTTACTCAAGATGTGGTCGCATTAAACGGATTCTACTGTAATACCATACAGACGAGTCTGCTATGCAAACAATACCACAATTTTAGTATGATCTGCAACATATAAAGGTTCGTACTAAAATAAAAAATATCTTATTTTCTCCATCAACCCCTAGGTCTAGATCTGGACCTCTGTGCATGCTCTGGAAAAGAAAGAAATGACTCTATGTTAATTTCTATAATGGCAAAAACTGTAGAAATAAAATATATATTATACCATAAGCAAATAGAACAAGCCCTTTCAGTGTTGAAAACCAAACTGTTCAATAATTAATTATCATTGTCGGCCTTTAACCCGTTCCCTGATCAATATCCATGTGAGAAATAATGACGTCATGGATATCTATTTGCTAAACTTTAATCATGGCATACGTACACAAGTTTTATTGGTATTTTTACAAACTGTAGAGTCAGGTATATTATGTTTTCATAGCAAACAGGGCAGACCCTGATGGGACGACTCCTATAGGAGCCTCTGATCTGGGTTTACTCGTGAAAAGTGTTTATATGAAGAAAATGGTTAAGTCAGGTGGCTGCTAAATGCATTGATATACAGTGAATCCTCATTACAACGAATGTGTTTGTTTCCAAACATTGTGCTGGCATAACGAGGTTGCCGTTATAACGAGTTTAAATATGAAAGGAACCATATGGCCAGTTTTAAACTAGTAACATCAGGTGATCGCTTAATGCAGAACACAAGAAGTGCCAAAAGCTTCCTTAGTGCACTTTTTGCACTTTTTGTATTCTGCATTAAGCAATCACCTGTGCTTTTGGTAATGCATCTATTTATTCAGTAGCTGTTTCAAAGAATTAACGGTCAGTTTGATTCAATGCGTACTGTCGGTATATCGAGGGTGCCATTGGATCGAACGCAAGTATCACGAGGGTTCACTATAGTCCCTATGAACATCAAATAAGCTTAACCCTTTCCCTGTCCTGTGTTTATTCCAAATTCCGATGCCTACTGAATAATCATGGGGGAAATACTTATAACGGAATATGGAAGGTGAATCGTTGTAGCCATTTTAGACACTAAAGAAACAGATCTTTCAAAACCAATTAGCAAACAGAGCAGACCCTGAATTGGGTCTGCTCTGTAAATGCGTGACAACACGTTTATATGAAGGAAAGGGTTAATAAACCATTCCCTTAACGCTTTTCACGACTTTGCAAACTGAGTAGATCCATATCTTTTGACAAGGATCTGCTCTGTTTGCTCATGGCATGTTATCGATCTGATTCTCACATTTTGTAAAAGCAATGTACAATATCAAACTTAAGTTAATGCATGTTCGTGAACGGACCAGTTCACGCATAAATATTCATAGAGAAAAGGGAAAAAACAGGTTTTACTGTAACTTCAAATTGACTTTAGTTCAGGGTAAACTTGTATACTCAAACAAATTATATAATATAAATAGAAAGATGCAAATGCCAAATTTATCTCTTAAGAAAAAAATGACAGTTTGTGGTGTGCGGTGGTCTAGTGTTAATGCGTTTGACTACCAATCCGGCAGTCCGAGGTTCAATTCCCGGTCCCTCCCGGGACGCTTTTCCGTGTCTCCCACCGGCAACTCCTCTCCACCCAGGGGCTAAAATGGGTACCTGTGAGGGTCACTAGCCGGTACTGCGGCTGCACGATTGCGCCATATGTTAGCAGTGCTCAATATTGTAGGCGAATGGCTCGCTGGCCAGGAGAGTAAATATACAGTCGGCTGGGCGGTCCTTCGGATTGAAGGTAGACTATAGCTAGGTACTTTTATAACATATGAATACATGTATTTTTTACTATGACTTAGGACTCCATGATTTTCGCGTAAGAAAATATGACATTAAAATATTAATTAGACTATTTTCTATTATGACATAGGAACACAGGACACTTTCACTCAAGTAGAAAGTGTAGAAATAAATACATATTATACCAGTAGCACACAGAGCACACATGCTGATCAGAAGGTTCCTATACGAGCCGTCTGATCATGGTTAACTCGCAACGGCGTAGGGAGTGAAGGGTTAACGTACGATGGATGTTTCGTACCTATCAAACTACTGTTTAACCCTTTCCCTGTTCTGTATTTAGGCCGAACTTCAATACCTAAGTCTGATGAATATTCATTAACAAAATAGTTATAAAGGAATATCGAAGGTGGAAAACTGTAGACATTTTAGAAAGCAAGGAAACAGATCTATCAAATTCTATTAGCAAAAAGAGCAGATCCTAGTCAGACGGCTCCTATAGGAGCCGTCTGATCTGGGTATACTTTGTTTGCAAATGCATGAAAACACGTTTGTATGAGGGAAAGTGATAATCCAATCTTCATCATTTCATAAGCAAAGAGAGCAGATCCTGACCAGACGGATCCTACATGAACAGTCTGATCTAAGTCTGCTCTGTTTTCCAATGGGTTAAAATGCGTATGCTCTATAATGTGTAGGATTAAACAGTCAATAGCATGAATGTTCGGATAATGCAGGTGTGATACTGCCTACAGGGTCTAGGTATTGTCTAGTGACAACAATTCACAAATGAAATAACCCTAGCATTGTTTGTCTATCACTCAGCATATAATCACGTGACCATATACCATATCTGGTATAGATGACATTAGGCTACATGTACAGACTGAAAGAGCGGTAAAAAAGATGTATGCTCGTGTAACATGCTGCGTTTCAAAATTGCACATGTTGTAGTTCTTCGTTGGAAGGGGGTAAAATGGAATAAAGGTACGGTCATTTATGTTCTTTCTTTGGTTAATTGGTTTTTTATCTAATGGCATGGCAAGAGCGGGAAAGGTATATTTAAGTCGTGATCGTCGTTGGTATGCAACCTACCTGTCTTGCAACAGTAATGTCGACCATGCCGAAAGAAGCATGACCCACTGGTTATAATTAAGACGAACACAAACATTGTTTGCAATAATTAACCTTTTCAGTGCCAAATATATTTCATCTGCTAACATTAGATCGTCTGACCAGGTCTCAAAGTGGTGTTTTCCTCGATTTCTGTACAAAAATATCACCAATGTCAAATGATTTGGATCCTTAGGAGATGTCGAGTTGTTGGACCCAACCTGTATGTAAAAGTGATCACACAAACTGTAGACCCAGGTCTATATAACTCCATTAGCAAACAGAGCAGACCATAAACAAACAGCTCCTACATGAGCTGATTTTAGTCAACTCTGTTTACAAGCAGTGAAAAATGCCTCGCTAAATAATGGGTTACTAATAGATGCCAATCTGCAGACTACTACAATATGCCTCGCATTGCCTATCAACATCCACCAAGCAGAATATTAAAGTACAGAAACCGTGAAAACACACAGGATGCATGTAACAGTGAGAGATTGTGCTAGATTAGGATCATCTTTTTTCCAACATGTCAGAATTTGTCATCGGTCAAATTCAGTAAATAAGAGCAAGGCCTGTAGTAGTCAATGGATATCATCTGAATATTCAGCGACAGGGTCAATGCAAGTGACATATTTGTAATTACATTGATCCTTTCCTCAATATATATGCCTTTCTATGCCTCTGTAAAAATCAACTGCTGAAACCATTGTGATTATTAGAGCATTTGCTCCTATAGGAGCAAGTGTTCGATTTATCACAATGGTTACGAACTACTAAATTCAAAACCTTTCCTTTCCTCTAGTTAATTCTCCTTATTGGTAGATTTATTCAAGGCAGTTGGATATAAAACTAGCCTATGAGGGAAAGGGTTAACAAACAGGTTGGTATCGCAATATGATTCAAGCTGGTGCTGATTGCATTTCTTTTAACCTTTTACTCCATGAATATTCATGAAACAAATAATGATGTCATGAATATCAATTAGAACCATTTTCAAAATAAATATTAAGTCATGGAGGTTTTGTCAAAACAGACTGTAGATCCAGATCTACATTATTCCGTATTTTCAGCAAACAGAGCTGACCCTGATCAGACAGCTGCTATAGGAGCCAAGCCATCTGTTCTCGGTCTACACTGTTTGTAAATGAATAGAAATGTGTATCTATGGAGTAAAGCATTAAGAGCAATGGAATTACGTGAAAGTTTAGTAGTTTAAGCAGAAGACATTCTTCACAGATGACAATTACCTAGCATTCAAAGTGTAACCATTTGCCTGGTGAATAATTATTCAAGAATCTGTGTTTTCATATTATACATGTACATGGAATATACAGTAAAACCCCTTTAATGCGACCACCAAAAGGGGACATAAGTCACTGTGACAGAGACAGGTGCTCCCACGATCCCATATATGGGACGTAGGCAAACAGTGTAAACTCTGATCAGACGCTGCTTTATACGGCAGTCTACACTGTTTGCTGATAGAAAATTCAATATAAAACCAAACGGAATTGAAAATGAAATGGTCAAGAAACTACTGGCCCAGTGTAATTTGGCCAGAATCCTGGCTAACTTACATGACATCTGATTGAGATTAAAGCTATTTGCCAAACATACGCTAGCAAGATAATCGTAAATATAATTAAAGGTTTATAACTGATTTTTTTCTGTTGTAGAAAAAGAGTCTAGCATGAATATACCATGCATTGGGAAAGTGTTGAGGATACTGCCCCAGGGACCACAAAATGCAGCTGATTCATCTTTGTTGAGTATGCAGGGAATGTAGCAGCCATGTCCATACTCTGTTGTACAGATATCTACTAAACTCTGTCTGGAAAGGGCCAGTGTAAACCTAGGCATTGACAATCAACAAAATAAAGGTATTTTACACTCTTTACAGCTGTGAGATGTATTGTTTGAGCTGCCATTGATAGAAACAATTTCCATGCAGCAAAACATGTGTTTCTGAATTGATTATCAATGCCAATTTAACCATTTTCTCCATACATACGCCTTTTTACGCCTCTGTAGACATCCCTTTTTGAAACCATTGTGATAAATAGAGCATTTGCTCCTATGGAGCAAATGCTCTATTTATCACAATGGTTTCTAAACTCCACAATTCAAAAAGTTTCATTTTCTCTAGTAAATTAGGCAGGTGGCGGTGGACTAGTGGTAATGCGCTTGACTATCAGTCCGGAGGTCCGGGGTTCAAATCCTGGTCCCAACCAGAAATTTCAGAGACGCTTTTTCGTGTCTCTCACCGGCACATCCTCTCCACCCAGGGGGTTAAAATGGGTACATGTAAGGGTCACTCGCCAGTACTGCGGCTGCATGATTGCGCCATATGTTAGCAGTGCTCAATATTGTACGCCAATGACTCAATGACTATTGATGTAAATATACAGTTGGCTGAGTGGTCAATCAGACTGAAAGTAGACTATAACTAGGTACTTTTTTTTTTACTTTTAAATACATGTACTCCTTTTCAGTAAATTTATTCAAAGCGGTTGGGTCTAAAAATAGCCTTATGAGGGAATGGGTTAACTTTAAACTATTGATACATTGCAGGATAGAATTACATGCTAGTGATGATTTGTACTTTCCAAGTAACCATGTGTCTCATCAGGAGCCAAACTGGTTGACCTTTTAATAGAATTTATGAAAAATATCTGAAGAAAAATTAAAAAATGAAAATTTCTGCAAACAGCATATTTTGAAGATGACAATGACGTAGTATGCAAAGAGCTTTCAGCAAAATTTTTTAAGCCTGTCTGTAACTGCCAGATCAAGCATAAAACTATTGTAGCCCATGAATATTTACTGGTAGTAAGAACAAATGACCGTAAGAATTAATATTAATCAGCAGATTGTTTTATAATGGCATTATGAACAAGAGAATATGTTAAAATGGCAGAAATTGTGGAACCATATTTCATAAGCCAACAGAGCAAAGCCTGAACTAGTGAGAAAGCTTCTACAAGAGACTTCTGATCCGAGGCTACTCTTTTTGAAAAGGCATGAACATGCATTTCTATGAGGTACAGGGATAAGCAACAACCTAAAAGAGGTCTAAGTGTCAGTATGTCAGACAAGTGGTAGCTTATTGCAAACAAACAGAAAGGAGTTCCCAAAGGAGCTTTCTACATTACTTATTCTTCATAAGCTATGACAAGATTTAAAAACCCTTTACTTCATATGAACACTTTCTCGTGCATTTCCATGCAGAGAAACCGCAGGTTAGATGGCTCCTACAGAATCTGCTCTGTTTGCTTATGCAATCTGGCTTGCAGTAGGTCGGTGGTTCTACCGGAGTCTTTTGGGCATGGAATAATGTACATATATTTGATTCCATCCATGGAAAAACATCTGGGATTTTCTTCCATATGTACATGTACTTAGCTGGACATAGTGATATGACTGAAATACTGTTAAAGCAACACTAAACCAAAAAACTAACCGATAAAGACTTTAAAAGCGGGTGGTTGCTGAATGCATGATTAATGACAGTAATGCAGGAGCTTTCTGCAAGCCTGTCATCCTGACTTAAGGTACCATATATGCCTTTAATATTTTCCCCATGGAGACAACTGTTTTAGAACATCTGCAAAAACAGAGTAAACTCAGATCAGATGGTTGTAGGATCTGTCAGATCTGGGTCTGCTCTAATTGCTTATGGCATAATGTATATCTATCATTTGTACAGTTTCGGCCAGTGTAAAACATTAATCCTTTCCTTCATAAATACGCATTTCTACGTCTCTGAAAAGGTCACTTTTTGAATCCATTGTGATAAAAAGAGCATTTGCTCCTTAGGAGCAAATGCTCTATTTATCACAATGGTATCAGAATTACATAATTTTACAATTTCCCTTTTTTCTAGTTAATAATCCTTTTCGGTAGATTTATTCAAAGAGGCTGGGTCTAAAAATAACCTATAAGGTAATTGGTTAAGGTTGTACAGGTGTTATTATAGATATTTTGTGAATGAATATTCATGAAGGCTTGTTTAGAAATGCATGATGGAAATGGTTTAAGCCTTTCCTTTATAGGATCACCTTTTCACATGTCTGCAAATAGAGTAGACCCAGATCAGAGCCGTCTGACCATGGTCTGCTCTATTTGCTAATGGAATTACATAGGACTATTTCTTTACTTTCTAAAATGGCTAAAATGTTCCACCTTCCATATTTAATTATTGTCTGTAAATATTCAGCAGGTATTGAAAAGTGGACTAAAGGAAGAGGGTAAGCAAAGAATTGGAACTCTTCTTCGTGGCGGCATTAGAGTGGTTTTACTGTATATTCAGCTTATGCTCAGTCCACTCCTAACCTGGAAAACAAAATACTGTACTGTCTGTCTTATGTTTCAGGGAGTCATGCTATGGTCCATTGTCCTGATGTAAAGGAGTAATTGATCTCCCTTGTCCAGATGGGCACGGCAAATGAATATAGCAGACTATGAAAGATTGCTGTCTACATCTTGAGAAATGCATGGTGTCCTTGTTCAGAGATTTTAAAGGACTTGTGTCTACACATTGACAAATGTTCAAATATTGTCATGGATATACAGGTACGACTACTTACGTATGACTACGGTTGAAATACGGAAAGCTACGGATCAGTACATATTGCCACGAATGGTGCCAGATCGTATCTATAGCTAATCCGGCGTCAAATCCGTGAATGTGTGACCATCAAAGCCCGTTGTCACACCATTGTGTGCATCGGTATTGCACTACGGGATTTGGCATTTCCAGTGTAATCCTTGAGAATGAATTCGTAGTGGAATAGGCGAGGTGATCAGTGAATGTGTGACCTAGGCATTAACATACGTTTAACATGACAAACAGTGCAGATCCTTGAGGAGCCCTCTCATCCTAGTCTGCACTGTATACAAAGGACATAAGTGACTTGTGTACTGCACCATAATGAGCTTACCGTTTGTATTTGATACTAAGTGTGATTTTTAACCCTTTCCCTGTTCTGCATTTAAGCCGCATTTCAATACCGACTGAATATTCATTAACAAAATATTTATAAAGAAATCTGTAAGGTGGAACATTGTAGACATATTTAATAAAGTAAAGAAACAGATCTATCAAATTCTATTAGCAAACAGAGCAGACCCTGTTCAGAAGGCTCCTCTAGGAGCCGTCTGATCTAGGTCTACTCTGTTTGCAAATGTGTGAAAACACGTTTATATGAGGGAAAGGTTTAAGAGAAACACAGAGCTATTATAAGGCTAGCTGTATCTACTTATTGACATTGTGCAGCGAGAAGAGAACTTATATCTTTCCAATTTAACTGGAGATTTTAATCATAGATTAATTATCCATTTCAATGCTGAATTTTGTCAGAGTGGAATAACTCATCCAAGTGAAAGGCTTAAACTTGTTAGATGATTCTTAATGACAAACAGTGTATACTCTGGTCACACGACTCCTCTAGGAGCCATTTGATCTGGATCTACACTGTTTGTAAATGCGGTTGAATATATCGAACTTCAAGGGACCATACACATTAGTTCAAGACAGCAGATGTTTTTAGTCATCCAATTTATAATCTGGTCTAAATTTCAAGTTCACAGCTTAATGCAGGTCTAAAGTAATGCTGAAAGCTCCTGTTCAGCATTTCTTTCGACCTGCATTAAGCTGTCACACGTGTTTCTAGATGTGTGTAGTGATACATTTCAGAACAATTCTGCATTGTAAAATTTGGAAGGACCGAACTTTTAGTTCATGTTATTCCAGTTCGAGTTATCTGAGTTTCAAGTGTGTCTTGCATTCAAAAGGTTAATCAACTGAATTGTATTGATGTTTGCTGCCCTCTTTTTTAAGAATTTGATAAATTAATTGACAATAAATTCTTGAAAACCTTTCACATTGATGTCAGTCACAAGCATCTGTTAGCATTAACCCTTTCCCTCATATAAACGTGTTTTCACGCATTTGCAAACAGAGTAGACACATATCAGACGGCTCCAATAGGAGCCGTCTGATCAGGGTCTTCTCTGTGTATTAATGGAATTAGATAGATGAGTTTCTATTATACTTCGTAAAATGGCTACACTTTTCAACCTCCATATTTCATTAAAACTATTTTGACCATGAATATTCATTAGTCATTGAAATTCTTAATAAACATAGAACAGGGAAAGTGTTAAACAGTGCACCAGTGTCCAATACAATAGAACCTCTCTAAAGCAACCATGTAATGAATGATCATGTGCATCTTTAAATACAGGACTGGTGTGGAACACAAGTAATACATAAAGCTCCCCTGTGAGCTCCTACAAACGTCCATCCTGTTTTAATTCTTTACTCCATAGATATCAATGTAAGAAACAATGGCATCTTGAATGTTAATTAGCCTTTAACCTGCTATGGGCAGATGAGTGAATACCTATGCAAACTTTTTGGAACCAGATGAGACGCCGAGTAACTCGGCCTCTCATCAGAATCCAAACTGTTTGACACCCTGCTCGCATTTTGGTAGACAAATTGATTAAAGCTTGAATTTTGAATCTTTAGTTGGTGAACAAATCTGAAAACATAATTTTTTCAGCAGGCTAAAGGTTAGACTTTTATAAGGGCATGTGGGCATAGGAATGTGTTGCCATAGTAGAAAATGTAAATTTCATTATTCCTTTAGGAACCGTCTGGTCTTGGTCTGCTCTGTTTGCAAGGGCACAGATAAAGCATATTTATGTATTAAAGGGTGAAGCTACCACCTGTCTGAAAGATCTGGAATATGACTTGCTTTGAGTGGTTGCTGTATAAAGGTGTTACTGTAGATACTGATAGAATATGCGATAAATCTTGTAAACAATAATAATGACAGGTGATTTATTGTAATATTTGTTATGGAAATGAAGTATTTGTGTAAAGTTAGATTGGTTGTTAGATCTGAAATAAGACTTGTATATTGAAATGTAGGTACAGTTTTCTTATACAGTAAAACCCCTTTAAACGTAAATTTTAGAAGAGAGGAATTTAGATACTTTTAGGCAGGTGGCTGCTCAATGCAGAGTGATAATTATGCAGAAAGCTCTATATGACTTTCAACCTGCAGTAAGTCTCGAAAAAACGATACTTATACTAAATTGAACATCCGGTTTAAAGGAGTTCTACTATACACTGTAGGGTTCTTGTTATGATATGTCACGTCAATTTAATGTTTTAGGCCAATCAGCAATATTTCCAGCAAGTCTTTCATACATACATCGTATGACTGTGATAAAAGTTCAAATGATATTGTTGAAATTACCACAATACATGTATTGTAATGAACATTTGTGCATTAATCCTTCACTTGCTATTCACGTCAATATACCTATCTGTAAATAGTGCAGACCCAGATGAGAGAGTCTGCACTACTTACAAGTTGATTGTGCAACCAATGCACTCCACAGCAGTGATTGTGCAGCAATATACGTGTACACAATGACGATATAATTATGTAATTATACAATAGGGCATGGGTAAAGAAGGAGAAATGTGTTTTAAAATTCAGCAAGCGAAGGGTTAAGTTAAGACATAATTATTTATTCATATCATTATTTATACCCCCCAAATTAAGTTTGGGGACTTATTGTGTCACTCCATTTCCTCTTCTTATACTATTATTTTCTTCCTTTCAATTTTCTCCTTCTTCTTCTTCTTTTTCTTATTCTTCTTCTGTCGTGAACTTGTCCAACACATTTCTTGGTAAATAATAGTCCGATTCTAATGAAACTTCACATGAACACTGCTGGTTATGTGCAGATGAGCATTCAACTTTTGGTTTTGTCAAATGTTGCTTTGGTAACCGAATGGTGGACTCTGACTTTGCTGAAAATTGGTATGATTTGGAACTTGGGTAACCTGAACTCAATTTTAGGTGTTTCAAAGGAGTTGGTTATCATGGTAACTGAGCTGTGACCTCTAATTGGGTGAAATTAAGATATTATCAGATTGTGCCGAAGATTGGTAAGAAGGGGTATATGGGTACTCCAAACTTTATGGCAGGTGTTTCAAAAGTGTTAGTTGCCATGGTAATATTCTGATGACCTGCGATTGGTGAATAGTTAGATAAATTGCTCATCAATGCCTGTTGTCCATTTCCTTGTGGGGGGCATTCTGTAACACATTCCCTTACAATTAGATCTTGTGCTGTTGAAGTACAAACAAAATAGGAATTGCCCAGTAACTCAGCATCTTGTCAAGATCCAAACTGTTTGACACACTGTTTTGAAAAAGAAATGGAAGGACAATCGACTTTAACAGTGGAAGCAGACAGAGTGAGGGCATGTTTGGTTATTGCATACAGAACATTGCCTATAAAACATGTATTGGTACCTTCTCTATTTCACCATGGAAACACACAATCTATAAGTGTCTTCATGTGCAATTGTCTTGTAAACTTTATGCCTTTGCCCATCAAACGTCACACACTTGTCCACCATCATTTCTGTTTACACATTTGCAAACAGGGTAGACACAGATCAGACATCTCCTATGAGCTTAATACTGTCCATGTTCTATATGTATTCTAAATTTCAATACTACTGAATATTCATGGACAAAATAGTTATAATAAAATATGGCAGGTGGAATACTGTAGCTGTTTTAGAAAGTAAAGTAACAGAACTGTCACTTTCTATTAGCAAACCGAGCAGACCCTGATCAGATGGCTCCTATAGGAACTATCTAATTTGGGTCTACTCTGTTTGCAAAGGCTTAGAAAGGTGTATTTGTGGAGTAAAGGTTTAAGCTATCTGATGAGGATCTGCTCTGTTTGCTTACAGAATAATATTCAACGTACTGGTAGATCAAATTCTATCATTATTTCTTAAATTAATATTCATGAAGTAAAGGGTGTAAGAAAGCTTAAATATTGGAAAATTCAAACTTTATTTCAGAGTTAACAAACCCATCAGGACTGGTATGCAAATCTCCCAAAATTTTTGTTTTACTTTTCCATTGGCAAACTTTGGGAATCTAAGCCGTGTTGCAATATGATAATGTAGTAAGACCAATCATGTGATTCAGATCACACTTGAATTAGAGAACTTTTGGAATTTAAAGTGCCAAAATTACTCATGTGTGTATATTGTATACATGTAAATTATATGCACTTGGCTTAGAGACCACCCAAAGGCAAAGTAGGTTCACTGTTTGAAGTTGTAAGATGTTGCCCCGTGTCTAACTATCTTCTGCAGTGAGATTTTGGCCATAAGAATGCTTCTTTTGACTTTGAATCATGGGAAGCAATGAATTAAGTAGCAAGTTTTGATATTTTGTGGCTTATAAATGCCAAAGAGCTAAAAATGAAAAAACATGTATACCTAACCAATGTCCAAGGGTTTTGAAGTGAATGAAACTACATGTAAAACTAGTCACAGAAGACGAATACCTGTGCAATTTTGAATTAAAAAAGAATGTATTTTCACATAAAATGCGGACAGTGTTGCTTATGTTTGATGGGCAGGTCTCTTGAAAATAGCAAGTTTACAACCATTCTGTCCTATCTGCTTCACCTACAAGTTATGCACGTAATAATTGTGCAAAATAAAACTTTACCGATTAATCCCTTTGAATGTGGGAAATTAGTACAGCGTCATTTGCAGACAGTGTAGACCTAGGTCAGAATGCTCCTAAAGATCTCTCTCTCTCTCTTTCTCTCTCTCTCTCTCTCTCTCTCTCTCTCTCTCTCTCTCTCTCTCTCTCTCTCTCTCTCTCCAGAGTCAACACTGTTAGCCATTCAAACCCTCCTGCAAAGTTTCTACCAATAAGCGATGATGGACCATTCCATATTGAAAATTCAGCATTGAAAGTTTATCCCATTCTCTCATATTAACTCCTTTTGAAGTCTATGTAAAAGCCACGTTTTGATTTTATGGAGCAGATGATCTGTTTATCACAATGGTTTTAAAAACTATACAATTCTTTCCTCCATAAATACGCCTTTCTGCGCCCCTGAAAAGGTCAATTGTTGAAACAATTGTGATAAAAAGAGCATTTGCTCCTAGGAGCAAATGCTCTATTTATCACAATGGTTTCAGAACTACAATATTTTACAATTTTCCTTTTCTCTAGTTAATGCTCGTTTTCGGTAGATTTATTCAAAGAGGTTGGATCTAAAAATAGCCTATGAGAGAATGGGTTAACCCTTACAATGCAGGAAATGAGTCCTTAAGGAGCTCTCTTATCAGGGCCATCACTGTTTATGTTACACTTTAAACCCTTTACTACATGAATAATTATATATAAAATAAGAACATCATGAATATTAATTTAATTGTTATATTTTGCTCATGGACATAGAAACTTATGGTCACGGTAGAAATGGTAGAATCATATCTATATTATATCATAGGCAAACAGAGCAGACCCTAATCAGACGGCTCCTATTTTCAGGAGCCATCTAATCTAGATCTACTCTGTTTGCAAAGGCTTAGAAAGGCGTATTCCTGGAGTAACAGGTTAACACATTTGTGCCCAAAATCCCATATATGGAATATAGGCAAACAGTGTAGACTCTGGTCAGACGCCGCATAACGCGGCATCTGATCAGAGTCTAGACTGTTTGCTGATAGGAATTTCAATATAAAACAAAATGAAAATGAAAATTTAGACCCGGAATCCCTTAGAAAGAAATTATGACATGAATATTTAAGAGGATATTCCTTATAATGGCATATGAACACAGGACATTTTGACTCGAGGCAGAATCAGTAGAATTAGATATATTATACCATAGGGAAACAGACCAGACCCTGAACAGATGGCTCCTATAGGAACCGTCTGATCAGTGTCTACTCTGTTTGCAAATGCATGCAAATGCATTTATATGAAGGAAAGGTTAAGGGTAATTATTTCGTTCGTACTTATAGAGGGGCCAATGATCATGAGACCCCATGTTGAAATGACTTGACACAAATGTTCACTACGTCAAGCTGACTTGTAAAGCACAAGATTCAGCTTAACCCTTTACACCATGAATATTCAAGTAAGAAATATTGACATCATAAATATTAATTAGATTAATTGTAATAATAGCACATGGAAACAGGAATGTTTGGCGATGACAAATTGTAGAGGCATATCTATATTATTTCATAAGCAAACGGAGCAGAACCTGATCAGACAGCTCCTACAGGAGCCATCTGATCTGGGTCTACTCTATTTTCAAATGAGTAGAAATGTGTATTTATGGGGTAAAGAGTCAATTATTCATAGTTAACTATAATGTTCACGAAGTCATTATTTCTTACATGAATATTCAGCAAGTTAAGGGATGAATAATTTACTTATTTGGTTTCCAAGGAAATCAGAGTCTTAATTATCTAAAACTTGGAAGATATTTAATTGAAATTTTCATTTTGGATTTCTGAACAGATTGTCCATTTCCTGATGGAGACAGTCTTTTTGACATCTTTGCAGATAAAGTAGACCAAGATCAGACAGGTCCTATAGGAGCCATCTGATCAGAATCTGCTCTGGTGGCTTATGAAATGATACAAACCTGATTTGTCAGTTACTGTTTTATTAATAATGCCACTATGAAATTTCAACATTAATATTCATAGTCATTCTTTTTTACATGAATATTCGTGGAGTAAATGGTTAAGGGCCATAACTCTAGACTTGCTGGAATTATCTGATTGTAAGGCTATCTAGAGGAGCATTAATCTTCAACACACTACTTGTTACAATGCGATAGCATTTGCAAATAGTCTGGATCCAGTTTAGATGCCAAATAACTTGGCGTCTCATCATGATCCAAACTGTTTGACACTCTGAAATTTGTTTTTGGAAAGGAAATGTGTATTTTTAGAATTATATTTTCAGACGAGTATTGCCCAGAGTGCAGAAGGTTAAGTCTATATATCTATATACAGTAATACCCTGCTAATGCGACAACCTAAAAGAAATATAATTAAGGGTGTTAGATGCAGGTGGTAGCTTAATACAGGACAAAAGTAATGAAGAAAGGTCCTAAAGGAGCTTTTTGCATTACCTTGACCTACATTGAGCAACGACCAGCTTATAAAGACATACGTTTTTATTATTCTTTAAGTTGTCACATTAGAGGATTTCTACTGTATATTCTTGCGAAATATGGTTTGATTAGATTTGCAGCAGGCATGTTATGTTATATTGCATTAGTTTTACACATGTATACACATATAATTGATGTTTTTGTGGCTATGTAAATAGTGTAGACCCAGTAGAAACGAAAGAAACATTGTTATACAATTTTAATTAAAACAAATTGTTTTGTAAATGCTAAATAATGTTAAAGACAGTTTTGTGCTGAACCTCGAGAATGAGATGGATATTAATTTTGTACCAGTCAACAATGTCTGCAGATTTCCCTTATATTATAAACATCTTTTCGTGAATTTGCAAACACAGTAGACCATGACCAGATCAGGGTCTGCTGTGTTTACTTATGGAAATTTATAGATCTTTTTATGCAGTTTCTACAACAGAGTAAAAAGTCCTTGTCCATGGTCCATTTACTGATTCTGAGCATGAATATTCATGAGGTGAAGAGAGTTTGAAGTTGACAGAATCAACAATAAGAGCCAGTTCCAAATCTGTGTCTGGATATGTATTCTGCCTATATTTCATCTTCATGGAGTTTTGTTTCAGAAAAGAGTTTTATCCATTTACTCCTTAGATATGCCTTTCAATGCCTTTGCAAACAGAGTAGACCTGTAGGAGCTGTCTGATCGAGGTCTGCTCTATTTGCTTATGCAATAATATAGATCTGATTCAGTAGTTTATAAAAATCAGCATATTAATATTTAATTATTTATGGATATTCATGGAGTAAAGGTTTTAAGCATATTTTTAAAAAAAATGTTTTTCTTTTTACTGCCTTGTACAGTAGAACCCCTCTAGACCAGACTTCTAGTAGAGAAGATTTTGTTTAAGCAGGTGGCAGCTTAATGCAGAGTGATAGTCATCAAGAAAGCTCCTGGGTGAGCTTTCTGGCTATCACCCTGCATTAATCTGCCTCCAAGACCGATATTTATACTAAATTGAACATTCGGTTTAGAGGGGTTTTACTGTATCATGAATAGAGCAGTTACTGCTTAGCATGGCCTGACTGGGATTTACATTTACAAACTGTCTAGATTCAGATGAGATGACAAGTACCTCACATTAGGTACCAATTGTTTGACACTCCGTCTTTAAGTTCTCGAATGTTCGAATGAAAAAATCATTGGAAGTAAAACACCTTTAAACCAGAATTGTAGTAGAGAAGACTTAACCATTCTCTTGCTGAAATTTAAAATTCATTTCACCTTCTTTACCCATGCCCTGTTGTACAATTACATATATCTTCACTGTCTACAAGTATTTCCCTGTGCAATCACTGCTGTAGAGTGCACTGGTTGCACAATCAAATTGAAAACAGTGCAGACCCTGATGAGACAGCTCCTGCAGGAGCTGTCTCATCTGGGTTTTCACTATTTACAGGTACATATACTGACGTGAATAGCGAGCGAAGGGTTAAGATACTTTTAGGCAGTTGGTGCTTAATGCAGGGAGAAAGACATGCTTGAAGGACCTAGATGTTCTTTCTACATGACTTTCACCCTGCATTAAGCTGTCACCTATCTCCAAGGCTCTTATTTATATGGAATTGAACATCCGGTGTAGAGGGTTTTTTCTGTATATGTTTGTAGAAATTGTTCTAGTTCAGACCTTAAGCAAACATCAAGTTTGATAGGGTTAAAAGTAGGATTCATTAGGGTTAAATGTGAAATGCTTAACCCATTTCCTTATAGGATATTTAGACCCAGCCTCTTTGAATAAATCTACCGAAAAGGAGCATTAATTAGAGAAAAGGAAACTTTAAGAACTGTGTGGTTTGAAACCATTGTGATAAAGCATTTGCATCCTATAGGAGCAAATGCTCTATTTATCACAATGGTTTCACAGTGACTTTTACAGAGTCGTCAAAAGTCGTCAATATGAGGGAATGGGTTAAATATCTTCATGTTCAGCAAAGAAAACCCCCGAACCATGTATGATATTTGCTCAGCTGAGTCAATACTGTTGAAAACCACTAGTTCCGATATACTCCTTAACCCTTTGCTCGATAGGTCTTTGCAAACAGAGTAGACCGAGATCTGACAGCTCCTGTAGAAGCCATCTGATTGTGTCTGCTCTCTTGGCTTATTATATTATATAGATATGATACTGCTATTTCTACCATTGCCAAAAATACATGTGTCCATCACTGCATGAGCTATTGTTAAATTTGATCTAATTAATAGTCATGGTGTCATTAATTCTTACATGAATATTCACGGAGAAAAGGGTTTAACCCTTTACCCAATAGCCTGTTTCTAGTTTTGAAGACATATGACCACTTAAAGCAGGTTGAAAGTAAAGCAGAATGCACCTTAAGGCGCATTCTGCTTTACTTTCAGCTTGCTTTAAGCTACCACCTACTAGGATATAGAAAATATTTATCATGCAATATGTTCATGACTGTATGAATTTGAACTATTTTCTTCAGCGGAGGAATAAATCAAACACGCCAAAAGCCGCTTCTATCAGGTAAAGGGTTAAAGCATCGGCCTCCAAATCTGTATTTCTCCATATGTTTCTCCAGCTAGCAAAGTTTATTAACACTTTACTCCATGAATACGCATGCACGCATGTGCCATTGCAAACAGAGTAAACCAAGATCACACAGCTCCTATATTAGCTATCTGATCTGGATTTGCTCTGTTTGTTTATGAAATAGTACAGATATGACTACAGTTTTCTGCCATGGCCACGAGTATTCATGGAGTAAAGGGTTAAAGCACATCAGGTCAGTGTGAGAAAATATAACCTGGTGGAGATTTTGTTCAATGTTAACCCGTTCCTCCATAGGTTATTATAAGACCTATCCTCTTTGAATGAATCTACCCAAAAGGAGCACTTACTACAGAAAAGTGAAGTTTTAGAATTTGGTAGTTTGAAACCAATGATTTCAATGATTCCAATGATTTGAAACCATTGTTTGAAACCAATGGTTATTACAGAGACCTAGAAAGGCGTATTGATGGAGGAAAGGGTTAAATAAAAGTAAAGGTGGAGTAAATAGGTAAAAAGTATCATGTTATGGTAAAACTGTTGTGAATTAACCCTTTCACTTATAGCAATGCCTTTGCATCAGAGTATATCCAGATCAGACAGTTCCTATAGGAGCTGTCTGATCAGGGTCTGCTGTTTGCTTATGCTATAATATAGATATGGTTTTACAGTTTCAGCAATGGTAAAACTATGTACATGTGTTATTGTAAAATCTAATCGTATTAAATCTCATGATGTCTTCATATTTTATATGAATAGTCAAAGAGTTAAGGGTTAACCCTTTCACTGCCAATGCTGGATCTTTGATTACCTATGCAGACAGTTTGGATCCAGATGAGATGCCGAGTAACTTGGCGTCTCATCAGGATCCGAACTGTTTGTTACAGTTACTATGTTTTTGAAACAAAAATGAAGAAAATCAAAAGAATGAAAATTTGTAGCAGACGACAGAGTTTGGCAGGGAAAGGGTTAATACCTGTGGGCATGATAACTTGCTAAAGGCGGTGTCACATTAGAGAGCACGGCATGAATGTGTGTATGCAAGCGTATGAGAAAAAAAAATGCTCATACATTCGCATATGCAGATATACGCTTGAGGTAGGTTAGGCATACATCGTATACGTTTCAAGTACGCTGTCATACATCGGTGTACGTTTTCATACATAGGCCAAACATATTTTTTAACATGTTTATAATTGTACATTACGCATATGCTCATTATACGCTAGGCACACGTTAATTACGCTAGAGTGTCGGTAAAGGTACGTTACTGATAGGTCAAATACACTACACATACGGTGGCATGAAGGCAGCCAGTAAAGCTATCAAATGGATAGCGCATCACTCAGTAATGCATTTGTAACGTACGCCTGGGGATTGATTAGCGTATTTATTGTATTCCTGGCTATTCATACACTACTCATGTGTTAAGCATGCATTACTCATATGCTCACATAAGCCTTAGACACTGATATTCGCTACACTGACGGTGACATAAGCTGACACAGGCTTGTATATATTTCTCATGCGCTGCCCATACGCCAGATATAAGTTACAAATACGCTATTCATGCGCTGTTAATATGTTCATCGAAGATGGTGGTGAAATAAATCGGTTTATACGCTCAAATAATTGTGCGTATGACCAGGTTTGTTTAATCTTTCAAATGCAATTGATATGTTTCTCTCATACGCTCTAGTGTGACAGGGCCATGAGATAGATTATGCAAAATATTTGTTTCGATTGGGGAAAAAAACAGGTGAAAAGGTTAAACTTTTTAAAGTTTAGGTTCTAAACCCTTTTTCTCATAAATTCACTTATATACACACACACCTGCAAACGGATGTTAGTATGGATATTGTGTGATGTTAATATGAATACTCTGTGAAATTGATATGAATATTGTGTGGTGTTGATATAAATATTATGTGAATTGTTATTCATGTGTGATGTTAACATAAATATTGTGTGATATTAATATGAATGGTGTGCGATGTTCATATGAGTATTGTGGTGTTAATATGAATCTTGTATGATGTTAGTATGGATATTGTGTGATGTTAATATAAATATTTTATATGGGTTAATGATGAATATTGTGTGACATTAATATGATGTTATATGATGTTGATTTTAAATAATGTGTGATGTTTGTATTGTGGTATTAACTTTTTCGCTGCCAGTGCTGCGTTTGTAATTACCTAAATAAACAGTTTGGATCCAGATGAGACACCAAGTAACTTTGCATCTCATCAGGATCCAAACTGTTTGGTGTTATGATTATGTTTTTGAAGCAAAATGGAAGACATTTTAAAAAGCAGAAATGTGAGCAGACGATAATATTTGGCAGCGAAAGAGTTAATTTGAATCTTGTAATAAATTACAGTATGATGTTAGTATTGATATTGTGTAATGTATGATGTTATTGTCGATAAGGTTTGACCTGGCACTGCATGAATATTCCGTCCTTTTCCGTAAGCCGTTTTTATCCTTCCAAACACACACGTGAAACATGTGTCACTATCACGATTTTTCATCGACGAAAGTCGGCGGAAAGTGATGAGTGCCAGGTCAAACCTTACGGATAATAGCATTGATATTGTGTAATGTATGTTAGTATGGATATTGCGTAATGCAGGATGTTAGTATTGATATTGTGTAATGTAGGATGTTAGTATTGATATTGTGTAAGGTATGATGTTGGTATTGAGATTGTGTAATGTATGATGTTAGTATTGAGATTGTGTAATGTATGATGTTATTATTGATACTGTGTAATGTAGGATGTTAGTATTGATATTGGATAATGTAGGATGTTAGTATTGATATTGTGTAATGTAGGATGTTAGTACTGATATTGTGTAATATATGATGTTAATATTGATATTGTGTAATGTTAATATGAATATTTTTTATGGGTTAATGATGAATTGTACATTGTGATTGAAACATACTGTGTGAGTTGAATGAATTTTTGTGTATAATCAAAAATTAATTAACCTAATCCCTCATAGATGCCTTTTGGTGCCTTTGTAAAAGTCCCTTTTTGAAACCATTGTGATAATGCAAATGCTGTATTTATCACAATGGTTTGTTAACTACACAATGCTGAAAATTTCCTTTTTTGATACTAAATGCTCCTTTTCGGTAGATTTATTCAAAGAAGTTCAGTCTAAAAATAGCCTATGAGGGAATAGGTTAACAATAACCCTTTGCATGTTAAGTGCAACTGACTGACATTTGCAGACAGCTTGGATAAAGATGATAATCCGAATAATTCTGCTGTTTAGCACTTTAGCTGTTAAGTACCAAATTTAGTATCAAATGTGTCTGAAAAGCTGGAATAAATTGAAAGTAATCGAACATTGTAACAATTCAGAATTTCAGCAGCCATAATTCTTTCAGCAGGCATAATTCTTTTAGTAGACCAAGAGCTTACCCTTCCCTTCATATAAACACCTTTTCACATATTTGCAAACATAGTAGACTCAGATCAGACGGCTCCTTAGGAGCCATCTCAGATCAGGGTCTGCTCTGTTTGCTTCTAACATGATATAGATCTGACTCTACATAACATTATAAAAACCCAGCTGATGAATATTCAATGATGTCGTTATTTCTTACGTGAATACTGAACAAGGAAATTGTTAACCCATTCCTTCTTATTGACGCCTTTGACGCCTCTACAAAAGTCACCTGTTGAAACTATTGTGATAAATAGAGCATTAAATTTTGCTTCTATAGGAGCAAAGGCTTTATTTATCACAATGGTTTCAAACTACAAAATTCTAAAATTTTCATTTTCTCTAGTTAATGCTCCTTTTGGGTAGATTTATTCAAAGTGATTGGATCTAAAAATAGCCTATTAGACAATGGGTTAATAAAAGAACAAACTCATGGCATGCTAAGGAACAATTTTAAGTTATCTTGTGTTACCTTGTCTTGTCTTATGTTACCTTGTCTTGTCTTATCTTAGGCTTAGTAACTGAATGTGACTAGCATCCAACCTGTTTCATAGTCTGTGAAAGTGAAGAAGTGTGTACATTAAAACCCCTATAAACCGGACGTCCAAATAAGTATAGATATATGTCTTGGAGACAGGTGGCAGCTTAATGCAGGCTCCTCTTGGAGCCTTCTGCATGACTTTCAACCTGCGATAAGCAGCCATATTACTAAATTCTTCTTTATTAGACTTCCAGTTTAAAGGGGTTTTATTTTACTGTAATAATTGACGATGACAATTTTATATAGATAACAATTAATCAAGGTAAACTCTTTGCATGCTAGCAATGTCAACAGTCGGGATCCAGATGAGAAACCATATAACTTGGTATTTCATCAGGATCCAGACTGCTTGACAGCTTTTACTCCATTTTGATGAAGATTTAAAACTTTAGTCTACAAGAGCCTTCTCTGTTTGCAAAGGCATGAACATGCGTTTATATGAGAGAAAGGGTTTCTCAGTACAACACGTCTTAAGTGGCCATCAAATATGTCTAATTATTGTCCTCATAGGCAAGGTGTAGCTTAATGCAGGTTTAAAGTAATGCAGAAATCTCCTTCAGAGGCATTTTGCATTATTCTTGCCCTGCATCGTGTAACCTCCTGCCTTTGCTTTTTAAAGATCAATAAATAAATGGCCACTTAGGAGAGGTTCTGCAGTATAGTTTGATAGGCATAAGTTGAATTAGGTTCTGCATGGGTTTATATCTAATACTGAAATAAAGTATATTAATAAATAATATTTTGCTATGTATATAGCTCTCCATTTATTGTGTTTAACCCTTTACTCCATGAATAATTATGTGTGAAATAATGACATCATGAATATTAATTGGAGTGTTATATTAACACATGGACACAGGCACGTGTTACCATGGCATAAACTGTAAAATCATATCTATATTATATCATAAACAAACGGAGCAGACCCTGATCAGACTCTGCAAACATAGACAGGTGTATTTATTGAGTAAATGGTTAACCCGTACAACGCTGAGTTTTCAAATGAACCCTTCCTAATTTGACATTGGATTGGCTCGTGCCTATCATGAGATGTAATTTACCAATAAACTGTTAAAATGCAGACAGTGCAGACCCTGATCAGAGGACTTCATAAGGAGCCATCTTATCTGGGTTTACACTGTTTGCTAAGACTGTTCTCAATTGTACGGGTTAACGTTTTACTCCATTGGGACACATGTTGGCACTATTGTAAGCAGAGTAATCCCAGATCCGACAGTTCCCACAGGAGATGTTTGATCAAGGCTCTATTCAATTTGCTGATATGATCCTATTTACTGCTACCGCCTAATCATCCCGAGTTCATAAACTGTTATAACAAATCCGCTAATAAATATTCATGATGTCATTTCTTTTTTACATGTATATTCATACGGGGAAATGTTAATGGAACTTGGAGCTGTGGATCAGAGGAATAATCCAGTCATGTTGTTTTTTTTCATTTCTCATACATGTGTTGATACTGATTAGACCATAATTGTCGTAAATTACGATTGACGATAATCGTAATCGTTTGTAAAAGAGTCCAGGAATTATACCCCTGGTCTAGAAATGATGGAAATGAAAACAGATGTTGTCCAGACTCCAAACTGAGATTTGGGCACAATGCCAGTAAGATATGGAAATGTTTGGGACTGTTTTTTAATTCAACTAATTACCCAAGATATTCGGACATCCAATCAACCATCTCCATCGGTTTGTAAGAGTATATAAATTTTATGTGACACCATTTTGATAATTTTAATTGGATTGACATAATAGGAGAACCTATCTTTTTATTAGAAGCGGTTTTCATTCACTGAACTGAGTCTTAAAAGCATGATCCTATAGGAGCTTTCTGCACTACTTTTTACCACCTGCCTTTGAGACGTGTAATGAGACGGTGTTTTGATGGCCGCTTGAGAGAGTAGAAACAAAATAGTGCTGATCCAGATCAAACCGCTTCTTTAGGAACTGTTTGATCTGGGTCTGCAATATTGGCCCAAATTTGTCTAAATATTTGGATATCTAAACAGTAGCATGTAGACAAAGTAAAAGCTGCTAATGCAACTACATAGTGTTTTAACATGGGACATAGTAGTACAGTAGAACCCCTCTAATGCGACCACTTAATGAATAAACACGAGTGTCTTTATAAGCACATGGTCGCTTAATGCAGGACAAACGTAATACAGAATATAGTAAAATCCCTCTAATGCGACCACTTAAAAGGTATAATTCTGGGTGGTAGAGGCAGATGGTAGAGGCAGGTGATAGCTTAATGCATGACAAAAGTAATGCAGAAAGCTCCGAGAGGCACTTTCTGTATTACTTTTGTCCTGCATTAAGCAACCACCTGCTTATAAAGACACTCATGTTTATTCATTAAGTGGTCGCATTACAGGGGTTCTACTGTACTACTATATTAGTCCAGCATGTTTTACAAATCCAGAATGAGACTTCTTTGGTCGTAATAAGGAGCTTTTACTGTATCAAGAAAGTTCACGCGCCATTGCTGACAAAGTCAACGTCAAAGTCAATTTTATTATGCGAAAGGTTTTGAACTGGTTGATTTGTTTGATTTCATTTGCTTTATATTTATCTCTAACTCTATGTGTCGACAATATGTTTAGACGAGAATATTTTGCATTTTAATATTCATACACATTGGACCTTTTTCAAATAATTAAACATTTGCGTGGAGTTGGCAGTGGGTGAATTAGACATTCAGAAGTACATTGGCGAATATACTGTTGCAGTGTGTTAGACATTCAGAAGTACATTGTCAAATGTACTGCTGCAGTGTGTTAGGCATTCAGAAGTACATAGGCGAGTGTACTGCTGCAGTGCGTTAGACGTTCAGAAGTACATTCGGAAAAATTCGTTTTTCAGCGAATTCACAGTGAATCCACTCATTTTTATAGCCCGTATGATATGAGAAGTACATGTATGAGAAAATAATTTATACATTCTGTATACAGTAGAGCGGAGTAAATGATTAAGGCCTGTAGTATGGAGTAAATGATTAAGGCCTGTAGTATGGAGTAAATGATTAAGGCCTGTAGTATGGAGTAAATGATTAAGGCCTGTAGTATGGAGTAAATGATTAAGGCCTGTAGTATGGAGTAAATGATTAAGACCTGTAGTATGGAGTAAATGATTAAGACCTGTAGTATGGAGTAAATGATTAAGACCTGTAATATGGAGTAAATGATTAAGGCCTGTAGTATGGAGTAAATGATTAAGACCTGTAATATGGAGTAAATGATTAAGACCTGTAGTATGGAGTAAATGATTAAGGCCTGTAGTATGGAGTAAATGATTAAGGCCTGTAGTATGGAGTAAATGATTAAGGCCTGTAGTATGGAGTAAATGATTAAGGCCTGTAGTATGGAGTAAATGATTAAGGCCTGTAGTATGGAGTAAATGATTAAGACCTGTAATATGGAGTAAATGATTAAGACCTGTAGTATGGAGTAAATGATTAAGACCTGTAATATGGAGTAAATGATTAAGACCTGTAGTATGGAGTAAATGATTAAGACCTGTAATATAGAGTAAATGTTTGTAAATGATTGAGACTTGTAGTATGGAGTAAATGATTAAGACCTGTAGTATGGAGTAAATGATTAAGACCTGTAGTATGGAGTAAATGATTAAGGCCTGTAGTATGGAGTAAAGAGGCCTGTAGTATGGAGTAAATGATTAAGACCTGTAGTATGGAGTAAATGCTTAAGACCTGTAGTATGGAGTAAATGATTAAGGCCTGTAGTATGGAGTAAATGATTAAGGCCTGTAGTATGGAGTAAATGCTTAAGACCTGTAGTATGGAGTAAATGATTAAGACCTGAAGTATGGAGTAAATGATTAAGACCTGTAGTATGGAGTAAATGATTAAGGCCTGTAGTATGGAGTAAATGATTAAGACCTGTAGTATGGAGTAAATGCTTAAGGCCTGTAGTATGGAGTAAATGCTTAAGGCCTGTTGTATGGAGTAAATGCTTAAGGCCTGTAGTATGGAGTAAATGATTAAGACCTGTAGTATGGAGTAAATGATTAAGACCTGTAGTATGGAGTAAAGAGACCTGTAGTATGGAGTAAATGATTAAGACCTGTAGTATGGAGTAAATGCTTAAGACCTGTAGTATGGAGTAAATGCTTAAGACCTGTAGTATGGAGTAAATGCTTAAGACCTGTAGTATGGAGTAAATGATTAAGACCTGTAGTATGGAGTAAATGATTAAGACATGTAGTATGGAGTAAATGATTAAGACCTGTAGTATGGAGTAAATGATTAAGGCCTGTAGTATGGAGTAAATGATTAAGACCTGTAGTATGGAGTAAATGATTAAGACCTTAAAAGGAGATATAATGCTGGGTGATTGAGACAGATGGTAGCTTAATGCAGGTCGTAGGTAATCAGAAAAATTCAAGTAAAGCTTTATGCTTTACATGCGCCTAGTATTTATAGCAACCACCGGCTTTTTTTAAGAATCACATGGTCAATAAGTGTCACTTAAGACAGGCACTGTTGTAGTTAACACTCTACTTGGAGAATACTTATATATACAGTAAAACTTCTCTATAACGGTCACTAAACTGTGTTAAGTACAGGGTGTTTCATAATATATGTTACACTTTCAATTATGTCTTAGCGATATTGCATATAAAGATAACACAATAAAAGTTATACCATCCAATAGGTTTGAGAATACAGTTTTATAGCATGTACAGTATGCCAGGTAACGGTGAACAATAAAAACATCAGCGCCTTTTCAAACATACATCGTTTTACATCAAATGTTCAAAATGACGTCCATTTTGACGTCGCACGGCATTCAGTCTCTTCATGAAATTTTGAATCACTGATCTGCATGTCTGTGCTGTAATCTGTATAATCTCCCGAACTATTGATGCCTTAAGTTCGCCTGTTGTCTTAGGATGAACTTTATACACTTTGTCCTTGAGAAAGCCCCACAGATAAAAGTCCAGTGGGCTCAGGTCAGGTGAATGAGGGGGCCATGATCGCTCTGTTTTTAGGGAGATCACCCTTGACTCGAACTTGCTTTCCAACCATGCCAATACGCAATGTGCTGTGTGTGGTGTTGCACCATCTTGTTGGAACCATGTCTCCTCTAGATGTATTCCTTTACGACGAAGTGCTGGCAGGAATTTTTTCTTCAACAGCAGCAAATATCTATCGCTATTGATAGTTTCAGCGTCACCACTGCTGTCTTCAAAGAAAAAAGGTCCAATTACCCCGCCTGCACTTAGAGCAGCCCACGCTGTATCTTTTGCAACATAGGTTGATTTCTCTGCAAACAAGTTTGGCTTTTCAGTTGACCAATAGCGATGATTCTGCTTATTCAATTGTGGGTCTAAATAGAAGTGTGACTCATCACTAAACCATATCTTATCCACTATTGCCTCATTGTCCGTCATCCAAGTTGCAAAATCCAACCTTGACGAAACGTCTGTGTCCTTTATGTGTTGAAGTGTTGGAATGGAATATGGCATAAGTTTCAAGTCAAAGCGTAAAGTTCTATATACACTTGAAACACTGCAGTCATTTGTAATGTCTGATAACATTCTTCTCACTGACCTTTGTGGTGTGTCCTTGATTACATCTTCAATTTCTTCAACATTTTTTGGGCTCCGAGCTGTCCGGGGGCGTCCCTGGTTGTAGCATCTTTGGTCCAGTACTGAACCAGTTGTTTCAAACTTCTGTATAATTCTGTTCACTTGCATTCTCTTGATTGGTTTTTCACTTGGATACATCTTTTTCATACTTCTTATGACATAAATAATAGATTTTCTTTCAAAATATAACTTAAGAATTTCCTGACGCTGTTCTCTGGACAACACCATGTTGGAAATACATCTAACATTTGATGACGTCACAAATGACGTCATGACGTCAACATTTTCCCGTAAAAATGATTAAGTTAAAAACTTCATTATCTCATCTATCAAATGGTGCATGGAATGTTCGCAAATTAAATATTTTCATATGATTTTCATTGTTTTGAAAGTGTATCATATATTAATATTTACATTCGCCCTGCAACGTCCTTATATAACCTTATTCTAAAAAGAAAGTTGCATAACCTCATGAACACCGGAAGCACGTCATTCATTTCTTAAATATAAGAAATACAATGGAATATAAATATAAGAAATAAATGACGTGCTCCCGGTGTTCATGGGTTATGCAACGCATAGCTTTACGAGCAAAGATTCACGTGAAGCCCTTCGGGCTTCACTAACTTTGCTCGTAAAGCTATGCGTTGCATAACCTCATGAACACCGGAAGCACGTCATTCATTTCTTAATGAAACACCCTGTAGTTGATATTTAGGACAGGTGACTGCTTAAAGCAAGGTGAAAGTAAAACAGAACGCTCCTACAGGAGCGTTCTGTTTTTACTTTCACCTTGTTTTAAGCAGCCACCTGCCTTTAACACAAAATACTTGATGTAATATAGTGGCCGTTATAGTGAGGTTTTACTGTACTTACCTAATGGTTTTATATACATAATGAACAAGGGCATTTTTTACTACAATCTATAGTGTCGATAATACATAACAAACAGGAACTGTCCGATCTTGGCTTATTCTGTTTGCAAGTGTGTTTCACTTGAGTCTCAACTGTGTATAAGGTAGACTGTTAGTGAACTAAAGCTCTAGTACGGAGCACTATTATGAAACTGCCTGTCGGTATTTATGGATAGAAGCTGTTATCAAAGTTGTCACGATTTCGACTGTAAAACGAGCAGGATCGTGTATAGCTTAGTCAGCATATTCCTCGAGCATTAGCAACAAATGTGTCCAACTCTTTGCATGCTTAACCCCTTCCGTGTCATGGTGACGGGTTTATGATATTACATGCAAACAGTTTGGATCCAGATGAGACGCCGAGTAACTCGGCGTCTCATCAGGATCCAAACTGTTTGACACCCTGTTTACTGTTTTAAAAAGAAAATGGAAGAAGTGCACACACTTACACTAAAAATAAACGAAACCATGCCCAGCAGACGACAATGCTGGCACCGAAAGGGTTAATTGTCTTTTGGAAATATTCTCCAGGTTGAGTGTTCTTCCATGTCACCAACATGTAATGAGTGTGTTAAAAAGTTTGGATCTTGATAAGATGCAGAGTAACTCGACGTCTCATCAGGATCCAAACTGTTTGCATAGGTTGTCACAAGAGCAAGAGTTATTTCATTTACCAAATACATGCATCACATTCTTCAGAAATAATTCCGTTTGTAATCACTTCGTGACTGTTTATTTATGTAACAGGTAAATAAGAACAGAAACATTTTCTGTACAAAGCATTAGCTTCAGGCGAAAACGATGCGAAACAAACAGCGAAACAATCCAATGGTCATGAGCTCGGTTTGATGTTTGTCTTGTGAAGTGGGGGTCTAGAGAAGTCGTAGCAAACAGCTTTACTGACGACTTCTATAGTCTTGAAACGTAAACAACTACATTGTAACATAGGTAACCCTTCTCTTGCTGAATTTTAAAATACATTTCTCCTTCTTTACCCATGCCCTGTTGTATATTTACATATATATTCAGTGTGTGCAAGTATTTCGCAGTGCAATCACTGCTGTGGAGTGCATTGGTTGCACAATCAACTTGTAAATAGTGCAGACCCTGATGAGACAGCTCCTGCAGGAGCTGTCTCATCAGGGTCTGCACAATTTACAGGTAGGTACATTGAGGTGAATAGCAAGCGAAATGTTAAACTTGTATTTCACAATGCACTTGCTCACATTTGTATTAAAATAAATATATTTTTAACTATTTTGTAAGTAATAATTTGCCCAAATTATTGTACTAACCATTAGAAAATAGTCTATGATGCAAACAATGCTGATCCTGATCAAAGATCTCCTGAATAGGACCTTCTGGTCTGGGCGTACACTGGGCTCAGATGAGTTTAATTTTCGAATTGAAACTAAATTTGATTAAGCTTGATTCCAACCAAACATCGAATAACTTGATTCTGATCAGGATCTAAGTTGTTTTCCACTCGGCAAACATTTCATAATCAAATCTGATTCGAACTGAGTGAGTAATATTTTACACCACAACGACACTCAGTACCTTTTGGGAAATATGTGTACTTGTGCAAAAAACAGTTTTTAAAACCCTAGAGTCCCAACACTCAAACCAGTACATTTATCATTATTCACCCTGCAATTTCCCATTACCTCATAGGCTATTTTTAGATTCAACCCCTTTGAACAAATCTACTGAAAATGAGCATTTATTAGAGAAAAGGAAAATTTTAGAATTGTGTGATATTGAAACCATTGTGATAAATAGAGCATTTGCTCCTATGGAGCAAATGCTCTATTTATCACAATGGTTTCAAAAAGTGACTTTTACATAGGCGTCAAATGACGTCAATATGAGGGAATGTAGTTAAGTAGCCACCCGCCTAAAAGTATCTGAATTCTTCTCTACAAGAATTCCGGTTTATAGGTGGTTTACTGCATTAAGCTTTCCCTGTTCTATGTTGATTACAAGTTTCAATACCTACTGAATATTCATGGACAAAAAGGTTATAATGAAATATGGAACGTGGAGCATTGTATCTATTTTAGAAAGTAAAGACACAGATATTTGAAATTCTATTAGCAAACAGAGTAGACCCTGATCAGACGGCTCCTCTAGGAGCCGTCTGATCTGGGTCTAATCTGTTTGCAGATGCGTGAAAACACGTTTATATGAGGGAAAGGGTTAAGAAATACGCAACAGATTCAGATTCGACTGCTATGGAAGGAGTTGTTATGTTTTACAAGTGAAATGTTTGCACTGCATTGTTTATTCATATCAATTCTAATATGCAGGGCAAATGTTCATTGTCATTTGTAAACAGTGTAGACCAAGCTCAGAGAGCTCTTGGAGGAACCCTCTGTTTAGGGTACATGTATTTCCTATTTGCAATCCGAATTCAGCAGATTTAATCATATCATACTGAATTGACTATATTATTACACAATTATGGATCAATTCACTTTGAAAAAAAAAAGCATTTATATAGTTAATTTTCTTCAATAACTTAGGCACATGTGATCTGGACAAAACAAATCACCAGCGAAACATTCTTGGGATATGTTAATAATCTTTAGCAATTACATGTATTTAATTTGGAGAAAATGGTAATCCTGGACATTTACATAAGATTTAAAGTGTCTTGTTTATTGACACAGCATTCTAAATGTTTATACGTAAAGTAATACGTCCCGACCTTTACCTTTGAATTGTTAAAAATTACATTGAAATCTCATTTGAGATGTTCATATGATTCCCTCATATACATTTGTAGTTCTTACATGTATGTGTCAGAGTGTACAAATAATTGTGATCACTGCTAAACCTTTGTATAGTATTGACGAATAATGAGTCTGCGTCTTGATTTTCCAACAGGTATGAAGTTTCTTGATTCGAACCCCATATCAATGGGATGTGGCTCCAGCAATATTTGCTCCTGTCATGGCACTTACATAACCAGAAGTGTTAAGGTGCCATGAAACCAACTTCAAATACTCACACAAACGATTAGGGACCCTTTGCTCAATACATATGCCGTTGTCCTATAGGACTCGTCTGGTTAGGGTCTGCTCTGTTTTTTATGTTATGACCTAAACATTCCTGTGACCATGAGCTGTTGTAACAATTAATCTGATTATCATTATTTCTTACATGAATATTCAACAGGGAAAGGGTCAATTGACAATTTGTGTACAGTGAAACCTCTCTATAACGGCCACTAAATTACATCAAGTAGTTTGTGTTAAAGACAGGCGGTTGCTTAAAGCAAGGTGAAAGTAAAACAGAGCGCTCCTATAGGAGCGTTCTGTTTTACTTTCACCTTGCTTTAAGCAGGCACTTGCCCTAAATACCAACTAATTGACACAATTTAGTGGCCGTTATAGAGAGGTTTTACTGCTCATGCATTTGTTTGCATGACACTCAGAAAAAGTAACAGCCTACTGCCAACCTCGTTACATAAATGCTCTACTTATCCGATAATAACACTACATGAGCTTGATAGATACATATACAGTAAATCCCATCTAAACCAAACGTTGAATTTCGTACAAATAACGGTCTTGGAGACAGGTGGCACCTTAATGCATGATGCGAATCATGCATTAAGCTCCTCTAGGACAGCATCAGATAATAGTCAGTGATTATTTCTTACATGAATATTCATTTGGGGAAGGGTTCACTAGACTTCTGAGCAACAGATGACGCTGTTCTACAGCAGGCGGTCACTGCCGTGACCAGTGTTCAGAGATAGTTCAGTTATCAACATACCCTTTAGGAGCACATTGCGTGTTTCAGTTGTGATTACATGTATCTAGGTGTACATAAATGGGTGTTTAATTCAATATTGTCACTCACTATTCCCTAAACACGTAGCTCTGTAGATGTTGCGTAAGATTCTACAGGAATGACGTCATGGGTATACCCTTATGTAAGACTACAGTAAAACAACGCTCATCTGGAATTTTAGTAAAGAACAACTGAGATTTATCTCAACTGTTTGTTGAGATAATGATAATATTGTAAACGACAAACACTGTAGACCCCTATGATCAGTCACGACGTTGCACCAAGATCATACACGTATTCTCCGATTTTAAGATGATTTCAGGGCGAAACTGTTTTCCTTGAAGAAAATGTAAACAGTGCGCAGGAGGTATTTTCAGAAGAACATGCTTCCTTTTCAATCTTCTCCCACATCGGCTATTTTTAGACCCACCCTGAGATCTACTGAAAAGGAGCATTTAATAGGAAAAAGGAAACTTGCAGAATTGAGTAGTTTTGAAACCATTTTACAAGATCAGACCTGTTTTACCAGTGGTACAAACTGTCCATTGTCACTGTATTGACCAGGTCACATTTGGTGACATTTAAGACCCCCTTCACTATGGAGGACGATCAACGCCAAAATTGCATCATGCTTTGTGGCATTTCAATTTGCTTCATGTTAAATGCATTATGCTAAATGATTATTGCATGTCACGATGTGCTTTCTTCTTTCTTTGAAGTTTCTTCCTCGATCCGACATTTGACCTTCTGTAAACTTGTTTATTGCTTATAATAACGTCAAATAATGTGTTTCATTGTTTAAACTTCTTTGGAGCATATTCTTTGTGCTATTTGCTTAGCGCTTGGTGCTTGGTGCTTGATGCTTGATGCGTGGTTCGTTGTTCCATCTTCGCCCCGGTCTTTGTCGTACTCTAGTCAGCTCGGACTAAAATGCTGAAGTGATTTGCCGAATACATAGGTAAAGAAGGAAAACGCTATGAAGACATAGAAATAGAAGGATTTCAAAAAACACACAAAAATAGAAGGGTTACTGATCCATTACATTAGAGAGAGTGTGTGTGTGTGGGGGGGGGGGATTTACTGCTGGGAGAAGAAGAATAATAACAAGAGGGTCTGAAAGGCCCTGACATCGCTCACCAGACAATCAGAGGATAAGATTTTCAAAGTTTTCACTATGTGTTTCTATAGAAAACTAGCCGGTCCTGGGGTGAACCAATTTTGACACAAGGGGCATAATTTATGTAACTTTTGTAGAGGACCTCAAGTGAAGAAAATTTAAGAAAATGTAAATGAAATTTAAACATATAACAATGTCTAGATCTAAATAAGGGCATGCACAAAAGTATGTATACCCTCTCCCTGGGCAAATTGGTTGAATTTCAGAAAGAATATATTAATCTATATCGTTAATAACTCAAAGTCTCATCAGGTTCAATTAGTTTACTCTCTATTTGCATTTTTAAAAATTTGAAGCAGAGATCATTTTAGATTAACTAGTATTGAGCAAAAATATTTTCTCGTATTTATAATAATTACAGCGTGAGTAAATGACGTCACAAATATGTGATTTTAATAGCGCGTGCATTCATCCACCTGAATCGGGGTCAGATGTCATTTATGCATTTAATTTTTTTATGTGCAATACTTTATATATTATAGCTTTATATTAACTATTTGGATGATAGTGGCAAATCAAATATATGATAACAGATTGGATCCAGATTAGACGCCATTTTACTCGGAGTTTTATCAGGATCTAAATGCGTGTCCATAAAGAATAAATCTACAAATTGAAGCAGACAACATTTATTAATTATCCAGACGCAACATTACTGAACTTCTGAACATTTATTTCTTGTGTATATAGATCTGTGTTTTACTGTTTTGGATTTTGTATGAAATGCTTGTTTTGAGGGCCTCAAGGTAGATTAGTCATTATGACTAATTTAGCTACCCTCGTTAAATAAAGTATTCAATGTTCAAAATTTCAGATATTTTCATTACACCTTCATGAGTTATTATTATTCATATCTTAATTTATTTTCAACCCTTCCCCTGTTCTATGTTTATTCAAAATTTAAATACCTACTGAATATTCATGGACAAAATAGTTATAATGAAATATGGAAGGTGGGACAGTGTAGCCATTTTAGAAAGTAAAGAAACATCTTTCAAATTCTATTGACGAACGGAGCGGACCCTGATCAGACAGCTGCTATAGGAGCCATCTGATCTGGGTCTGCTGTGTTTGCAAATGTGTGAAAAGATGTTAACATGAGAGAAAGGGTTAGTAAACATATTATAAGTATATTGTACACAAAATGAAAATAATGTAATGTAATGTATTTCTCAAACCCAATATAATTCTAATAAAAATATGCTATTTTATGATATATTAGACATGTTTATATTTATACATGTAATCTTAGCCCTTTCCCTGTTCTATATTTAGTCCCGATTCCAATACCTATACAGAATATTTATGGACCAAAAATTATAATGAAAATATGGAAGGTGGAACATTGAAGTCATTCAGAAATTCTAAATAAACAGATGAATGAAATTCCATTAGCAATCAGAGCAGATCCTGATCAGACGGTCCGTACATGATCCACGCGTGGTCTATCACACATCGGCGATCAGGGTACTGCACAGTTGACCCTTTACTCAATGAATATTCATGTGAAAAATAATGACAATGAAATAGCATATGGACACGTGAACTTTATCAGGGCAAACTATGCAGAATGATATCTTTGACAGACCATCAGCAAACAAGACAGACCCTGATCAGACGGACATAAAAAGCAACAAATAAAATTGCACCAAAGGCAACATCTTTTTTAAATAATTAACCCCCATACACACACGTCCGAATAATGTTCTTTTTTTTTCGCTCAAAACAACATTTAAAAACCAAACCAAACATTTAATTCGATCTACGTTGAATCCATCCTCAGTACTTTCAGTAGTTTGATTATCTGGTTTTACATGCAGCGCCACCTATATGGCGAGTTCGGCTGAAGTGCATTATGCATTCGGCGTTCGTCGTTCGGCTTTATGCTTGTTGCTATGGGCTTACCGCATTGGGTCATGTGTCATTGAAGAAACTTCAATGAAAGAAGGACTCCCATCTTGACATGCAATAATCGTTTAGCAAACTGTTCAACACCACAATGCAGGATGCATTTATCATGAAGCAAACTGAAATGCCACAATGCATGATGCAGTTACAATGAAGCAAACTGAAATGCCACAAAGCATGATGCAATTTTGGCGTTGATCGTCCTCAACATGGTGGTCAGTCTACAGAGATGGTATTACTTGACAAGGTCTGACCTCTACCAATATTATTTATTCTGGCCAGACCTGTCTCTACTCGGGGTACATTCTGACAAGAATTCACGAGGTCTGATGAGGTTAGCTTATCATTTCCAGACCAGAATGTACGCCGTATAAATGTTTAATTATAAATGCATCTTCTATATGCCTTTGTACAAGTGCAGGGCCCATTTCACTAGCGATCGTACGACTGAAAGTATCGCAACTCCTAACGTACGACGATCGTAACTGGAAGTTGCGATCGTAATATGGTAACACTTAGATAATTTCTGTCGTACGAAGTGAACCTTTACTGATGTGCATTAACCCTTTCTCTGTTCTATGTTTATTCCAAATTTCAATACCTACTGAATATTCATGGGCAAAATAGTTATAAAGAAATATGGAAGGTAGAGCAATGTAGCCATTTCAGAAAGTAAATAAACGGATCTATCAAACTCCATTAGCAAACAGAGCAGCCCCTGATCAGACGGCTCCTACAGGAGCCGTCTGATCTGGGTCTTCTTTGTTTTCAGATGCATGAAAAGGCCTTTATATGAAGGAAAAGGGCCTTTATATGATGGGTTAAGGTGTGCGATGATTTCGGCTATCTAAGTGGTAGCGATTGTCGTAAATGTAAGACTTATAGACATTTCAGTCGTACGATCTTCGTAGTAAATCGGACACCAGACTGTTACATTATAAAAGAGCCTTCTGATCAGGGTCTGCTCTGTTTGCTAATGGAATTTGATGGATCTGTTTCTCTAGTTTCTAAAATGGCTTAACTGTTCCATCTTCCATATTTCATTATAATTTTGTCTATGAGTATTCAGTAGGTATTGAAATTTGGACTAAATATAGAACAGAGAAGGGTTAGTTATTATGCTAATCGCGTTTTGACTGGTATGTTGAAGACCATTAAGTACTACCTGGCTAATCCGAAGAATCACTAGATATCTTAACGCATTCCCTCATATTGACGACTTTTAACGACTCTGTAAAAGTCACTTCTTGAAACCATTGTGATTAATAGAGCATTTGTTCCTATAGGAGCAAATACTCTATTTATCACAATGGTTTAAAACTACAAAATTCTAAAAAATTCCTTTTCTCTGGTTAATGCTCCTTTTCGGTAGATTTATTCAAAGAGGTTGGATCTAAAAATAGCCTATGAGGTAATGGGTTAAAGACGGGTGACATCTTACTGCAGACTGGAAGACATTCAGACAGCTCATATCGGTGTCCCACACTGCTCCCTTTTTAGTAGGTTTAGCCATTTCCCTCATATAAATGTTTTCACGCATTTGCAAACAGAGTAGACCCAATAGGAGCCATCTGACCAGGGTCTGCTCTGTTTTCTTATGGAATTTGAAAGATGTTTCCTTACTTTCTAAAATACATGTAACTACAACGTTATACCTTCTATATTTCGTTGTAACCATTTTGTCCATGAATATTCATTAGGTATTGAAATAAACGTAGCTCAGGGAAAGGGTTAATCCGTTTCGGTGTAGTTACGCAGTTACAGAGTAGACCTAGATTAGATAGATCTGTCCTGTTTGCTTATGGTATAATATAGATTATCAGGCCGTCGTATAAAAAATAGAAAAGGAAAATTTTAGAATTGTGTAGTTTGGAAACCATGGAAACCTATGGAGCAAATGCTCTGTTTATCACAATGGTTTCAAAACATGAGATGTGCAGAGGCGCACAAAATGCGTCAGTAGGAGAGAATGGGTTAAGACAGATGGCAGCTTACTACAGGGTGAAAGTCTAGCAGAGAGCTCTAAAGGGAGCTTTATGTATGACTTCGACCTACACTGAACAGTCCTCTGTCTAAACAGATCAAAATTCTTATTTACTACATGTCCAGTTTAGAGGGGACCCAGACCAGGGTTGCGAGTTGTACTATTTGCAAAGATGTGGTGCTATTTTGGTGCAACTGTTTGCAAATATATTGCACACGGAATAACTCTTAATCTTTACTATTACAGAGTCAAATCAAACTACATGTGTATACATATAAAAGGGTGTTTATATGAAGAAAAGGGTTAATTAACGTTCTTCATCTTTGTTTTAGAAACATAATCAAGTATCAGATAGTTTGGATTCTGAGGAGACACCGAGTTTCTCGACATCTCATCTGGATACAAACTATGGTAAAACTCGATAGTTCCAAGTTTTAGTGATGAAGAATTGAGACTTTGTTTCGACAGGTAGCTGCTTAATGCAGGGTGAATGTCGTGCAGAAAGCTCCTATGAGGAGCTTTCTGCATGACTTTCGTCCTGCATTAAGCTGCCACCTACCAGTAATGATACATTTACTGTGTTCGAACAATGATCAGGATATGCATTATTTATTATTTTCCGCAGGTCAGTGAAAGAATTCTGGCAAAAACTATCCATGCAAAAATGGAAAATATATTCATTTGAATACATATGTGGGCGATTACACTGTAAAATACAGGTTTATGCGGGTAGATTGTTTACGTTTTAAGATAATAGAAGTCGGTAAAATGCCTGTTACAGTTTCTCTATTTGACAGAGCTCCACTTCACAAAACACATATCAACCCGAGTTCATAACCAGTGACAGTCCTCAGTTTGTGTCTCCTGAAGCCAATGCTATTGTTCTTGCTTACATGTAACAAAAATAAATAGACACGAAGTGATTATAAAAGGGATTATTTCTGTAGAATCGTGATACATGTATATGGTAATGTAATAGCTCTTTGTACGCTAGCGACAAACTGACAATCTATGCAAACAGTGTGGATCCTAATTAGACGCCGAGTAATGTGGCGTCTCATCAGGATCCAAACTGTTTGACACCCTGACTACATTTATTGGAGATATAGATAAAAACATGATTTGGGGAGCATTTGCAGACGACAATTAAGCGAGCAAAGAGTTGATCACCTTAGTTGAACTTGCTAATAATTGAAGAAAGTGTCGCCTAAAAAGCATACACGATCCTGCTCTTTTTTCGATCGAAATCGTGACAATCTTGTGAACAGCAGGTATCCATATTAAATGCCAATCAGTTTCATAATAACGCTCCGTAGAGATTTATTTTACAAACCGTCTACCTGACAGACACACCTTAACCCTTCGCTTGCTATCCACGTCAATATACCTACCTGTAAATAGTGAAGACCCAGATGAGACAGCTCCTGTAGGAGCTGTCTCATCAGGGTCTGCACTATTTACAAGTTGATTGTGCAACCAGTGCACTCCACAGCAGTGACTACACAGCGAAATACTTGTACACAGTGAAGATATATGTAATTATACAACAGGACTTGGGTAAAGAAGGAGAAATGTATTTTAAAATTCAGCAGGCGAAGGGTTAATTTGCAGACAGAATAGGACGAGATCAGACAGCTCTGTAGACACGTAAAATAAAGAAAAACGAGTAATGAAAACAAAATCAAATCCCGTTTAAGAAAGGGGACATCGTAACGAGAAATGAAAAAATTCAAATCACGTTAAAAGTTGGCAGCGTAACGTAACGTAATTTGTTTGTGTTTTTTCAAATTCCGTGGAACCTGTGCCTATCGTAAACTGTGTTTATTTAATACAACTTAAAAAAGGTTTATATAAAACAAAGATATAAAAAAAATCATCTGAGCATACTTAGGTGTGCAGAAAACCGGAAACTACAAACGAAGCTAATAGGTTAAATCACGGCTTTAAAACACTCATCTCTACAGCTAGGCAGTCTATATCTATTTTCTTGTGCGAGCGCAAATCGCATGTGCATCGTGACATAGAAGTGTCTGAACTATAAGTCGGTTTCAGTTCATTATTACTAATATAAAGTATAATGTATAAATAATAATACACACAGTGTTAGTATTGTATTCAATCTATATGCTGCTACATGTAATTCGTTATTTCATTTGAACTTTTTTTTTCAATTTGTATTAAATGAGCACAATATACGATAGGCACAGTATCCACGTTGTTTTTTTAAAAACCAAAAACAAAATCAAATTCTGTTACATTGCCGAATTTTTTAATGTGATTTGATTTTTTTTCATTTTTCGTTACGATGTCCCTTTTCTAACAGGATTTGATTTTTTTATTTCTCTTTTTTTTGTTTCATTTTACTTGTCTACACTTTCCCTGTTTGCTTTTGTAATACCGAAACTAAAGATCTGATTCTACCGTTTCTGTCATGATAAAATAGGTAATTAATATGCATCAATATTTCTTATATGAATATTCATCAAGTAAAGTGTTAACGCTTTCGCTGCAAGAGGTGAATCCGTGATAACCTTTGCAAACAGTTTGAAATGTCACGGAAGTCTCATCAGGGTCCTAGCTTATAAAGCTTTTTGATTGAGTAAAAGTTTTAAAGGCCAATCAGACAAAAAGAAACGTATTTGAATAAAAAGACGAGTCTGGGCAGACAATACTGTTCGTACACTGGTTTAATTAAGTCTCTTAAGAGTAGACCACAACAAACGCATGTCGAAGAAGATATTGTAGAAAGTCGTGCCATATTAAAACAAATTTAACGACAATCAATAACGCTGTATACTAATAAGCGTAAAGAAATGTGTATTGTTGGAACTTAATGAACCGGCTTTGTGTACATCAAACGGAAAAAACCCAATAAACAGCAAAACCGTCTTGTTTATGGTTTGTAAGGCTCAAGTGCTTTCATAGAATAGTTTAGCGTTACTAAACCAAAAAGGAAGAAGCGGTGTATTTTATGGAAGTAATCGTTACATTATATTCAGATAATGTTCGGGAAAAGTCCTGGAAGTTCGAATTCGAAGAGTTAGATCGCGTTCTTACTTGTGTACATAATGGACTGTACGTATTGCCTAATTGACCTAATCATCTATACACTTCTCTCTTGAACTTGGTCCCACTATTGATCATCACAGAACATCGGTGCATTTATTTAAACAAGAGGGCCTTGATGGCCCTGAATCGCTCACCTGGTTATAACAAATGTATATTGACATGTACAATGCATTCCATGTAATCTAGGACGGGCCATGTTTGGTCACTGTGTCAAAATTTGAACAATCTTGGAAAAGAACCATTAAAGGATGCTACATACCCAATATCGAAGGTCTATGCCTTACAGTTTCCGAATATGTTCAAGATTTTCCTATGAAAAAGGGGGCCTTTGGCCAACTATATCACTCATATTTTAGAGTTACAGTGAAATATTGATTGACAATGTTAGGTTCAGCAGACAACAATTTTAACAGATGACAAAAATCAGTGTTAACTCTATCACTGCTGAGCATGACTTGATTGAAATTAGCACACGGTTTGGATTCTGATCTAAAGCATATGTAACTTTTACAGAAAACTAAAACAACTTTCAAAAATAATTTAATCACCTAGTTTTCTCAATCTAAAATGAATGTTTGTTACTTATTTGTCTAAACACAATTTCTACTGTACTGAGATTAGGTGTCAATAATGACATAGCTTGCAGCTGGAATGTGATATTGGCTGTGACCACTGAATAAGGGGAAACCTTTAAACTAGTTTTTGGTGTGAAGAAGTCTATTTCAAAGTATAATCCACAGGACATGGTCACTTTTAACATCAGAACTATGATATTAACAAACTTCAAAAAGGTATACGAAGTAAATCTATACACAAAATATCTAACCTTTGGGATATACAGTTTTTGACATGAAGATTTTTTAAAAGATTTTCCTATGAAAAACTGCGAGGCCCCAGGGCGGGGCGATTTTTAGCCCGGGCTCATAATTTGAATAATCTCAGTAGAGGACAATTAGATAATGCTACATAAAAATATCAAAGGTCTATGCCTTACGGTTTTAAAGAAGAAGATTTTTGAAGATAAGCCCCAGGGCGGGGTCAGTTTTGGTCCGGGGTAATAATTTGAACAATTTTTGTAGAGGACCATTAGATCATGCTATAAACCAAATATAAAAGTTCTTTGTGCCAACTAAAACCAACAAAGTTCATCTGAATGAGCATTTTGAAGCCTTCCTGCTACCAGAAGAGACACCGGAAAAGAGACACGTTTGAGATTCGGAAATTTCCGTGGAAACGTCGAACTGCGATTACAATTGTGCGAGGTGATGTGTCAGGAATGTATGGATCGCTCATACTATGGAACGCCATTCTGCCATGCTAATTGCTAAATACAATTGCCAATTGCTAAATGCCAATTGCGAAGTGCCGGTTGCTTAATGTCAAATGCTAAATACTTTTGTCTTATTCGAATAAAGGAATAATAAATAAGGAATTAAATAAATAGTATGATCCAAATAGGCTTATATTGGTGATTCTGAAAAAATACCAATAAAATGGCGCTGTTCAATGCTATTGGCACCAATATATAGCAATAAGCATTTCGCATTTGTCATTTACATCCATCATTGGGAACATTCCGGTTATTTCCCTAACAATTTAAGCAACTGGCAAAAAGCATTTCGCATTTAGGATTTAGCAATTAGCATGACAGAATGGCATTCCATAACGCCATTCTAATTGCTAAATACAATTTGCCAATAGCTAAATGCTTATTGCTAAATACCAATTGCGAAATGCCAGTTGCTTAATGTCAAATGCTAAATGTTTTTGTCTTATTCGAATTTATAAGCAATAATAAATAAGGAATTAAATAAACAGTTTGGTCCAAATAGGTTTATATTGGTGATCTCTGAAAAATACCATACAATACAAATGGCGCTGTTCAATGCTAGTAGTGCATTTAGAAACAAGCATTTCGCATTTGAATTTATCATTTACATCTATCATTTGGAACATTCCGATTTTTCCCTAGCAATTTACAGTCACTTTAAAAAATCGCTCTGTTCAATGCTAGTAGTGCAAACATGCAGTTAGCAATATGGCGCATCGGCCTTCCATAGGAATGAGTTTAGACATAACTTGACAAAATGGGTGGAGAAAGGCTACGTGACAGAAAGCAACCCCTGTCTAGTTGTAGATATGATTGGCAGTTTCGTACATTTTTAATGTTACATAAAGGTTAAAATAAAAAGCAACATACACGTAGGATACAGCATTTCATTTATTATGCATACGACATATACAGGTAGTGTTTTGATAATATTTTACAATAGATCTGGTGTTTAAGGTCATAGTGTGCGCAGAGTACCGTAGTATATACAGTACATGTATATTTACTAAACTAAGTTTGGAACTTCAAAGTCCCTGTCTAAAATAGCTGAATTGTATACCATTTTTCTCGCAACTTTTCATTTGGGTGATTACCATTATTTAGACCCTGATATACAAACCAATGCACTTTTTCCGTTTATAAAACGTCTCTATAACGGCCACTTAATTGTGTAAGTTTGTTTTTTTGGGGGCAGGTGGCCGCTTAAAGCAAGATGAAAGTAAAACAGAACGCTCCTATATGAGCGTTTTGTTTTGCTTTCACCTTGCTTTAAGCGGCCACCTGCCTTTAACACAAAATACTTGATGTAATTTAGTGGCCGTTATAGAGATTTTACTGTAAACACATTTTCACGCATTTGCAAACAGAGTAGAGCCAGATCAGACGGATCAGTGTCTGCTCTATTTGTGTATGGTATAATATAGATCTGATTCTAGTTTCTGCCTGAGGAAAAAATATCAAGCGTACATATGCAAGCTAATAAATATTCAAGACATATAAATACTGAACAGGGAAATCGTTAATAGGTATGTTTGTCAGATATAAATGTGTACATCAATGTTCATATTGGTCAGGGATATCTTCAAAACTTCGATATCCTTTTCGAAAGCAATTTGTTTCAGCTGTAAACATTTACCAATCATAGACTTTCAGCTAATTTTCCTTGGACCTGTTTGAAACTCGTATATTTTGTTTGCTCACAGAGATCATAAATCTACTGCTAGATCTATACAAAACATTGTAAACTCTGACAAAGGTTGATCACATAAGTTTTCATAATTGTTATAACATCTACCTCAGTTAGAGTCTTAACCTTATCCTTCATATAAACGCATTTTCACGCATTTGCAAGCAGAGTAGATTCAAATCAAACGGCTCTTATAGGAGTCGTCTGATCAGGTTATGCTCTGTTTGCTTCTGGAAATTCGTGGATCTGTTTCTTTACCGAAGTTTCTAACATGGCTACAATGTTCCATCTTTAATTATAAATTGTTTGTCTAATAATGTGAACTAAATATAGAACATCTACATATACAATGGCCTCTACATTTACAATGGCCTTGTAGTGATCTGAATGAGTAGTATCACCATAGCAACAGAAGAGTAGGTACACCTAAACTTCAATAATTGCTGTTGCTCATTTCGACATAACAATATTCTGCAGCTTATTAAACAAATAACAGGCTGATCCATGTGGAAAAAAACACCAATAACTATCATCAAAGTTTAAAATCACTGTTTAAACAGGTATATCGCATTAGCCCATCTGAGGTGGTAAAAATAAAACACACTCTTATTATTCTGTGTAGAAAAAGTCTGACATATTAAAACAATTCTACTCATGTCAGTTATAAGTGGACTTATATGTTCTTGAGCATCTTTTTGTTCATTTTGGGTAAATTCGGGATTTAGAGAACACATTCTTGTTATTGCCTGCTTGCGTAAATTGTATTGTTACAAGACATACAATTCTATACTTCAAGAATACATGTACTATCGGTGGCCAAGGTTTTATTTTCACTTTTAATATCAAGATAAGAACAAACGTTTTCCACATGGTTCATAATCAATTTTCTAAATTTTGTGACAAACACAGCTTCAACTACAGCATTATACCAACAAGTGCTACCAAGGTTGTTCATCAAACAAGTTCAAGTTATCTTATTGCTGTTGGTTCGTTTGCTAGTTATTTTTTACAATTACCAACTTCAGAAATAAACGAAACATTTGAACCGTTTATGTTTTTGGACATCAAGTACTTTCCCAACAATGTCAGTTTTAATTTCAGACTTGTGGGTGTTTGTTTCTTTCTAAAATTAGTTTGTAAATTTCTTTTTCCTTCTCGACTAAATCTGATTTTTGCATTTTATATCATATTTCATTGATCCTTGTGAAGACAACTTTTTCTTTTATGTTGTCGACACTTTAAGCTATCAAAAATGATAAACTTTTAACAGAAATGGTATGGTTCAGAAAAGTAATCTTAATTTGTGTTTTTTATTATTTCTTTGAGAAAACGCTTCTATAAAGGTATTTGTTCGTGGAGGTCTTTAAGTCATATTGTCGTTTGAGCTGTTATGCATTACTGATGACCATAGAGGGAACAATGGCAGAGGGGCAAAAAAGCCACCACCCACCACACAAGAAAATGAAAAAAATAAATACCCTCTCTCTCTCGCTGTCTTCTCTCTCATACCTTGGCAACATTTTTCCCCTGCTGTCTGTCATTATGATTACTTTTTTATAACATTTTAAAACTTAAAAAAAGAAATCATGATTAAAAAATAGATTCACAATTAAACTCAATGATATATTTAACCCTTTCCCTGTTCTGTTTTAGGCCAAATTTCAAACAAAATAGTTATAAAGAAATACGGAAGGTAGAAGATTGTAGACATTTTAGAAAGCAAAGAAACAGATCTATCAAATTCTATTAGCAAACAGAGTAGACCCTGATCAGACGGCTCCTCTAGGAGCCGTCTGATCTGGGTCTACTTTGTTTGCAAATGCGTGAAAACACGTTTATATGAGGGAAAGGGTTAATAAATACATGTATGAAGATTTGTGGTAGTTTGGTAGAGTCACAAAAATATCAAATCCAACTAGTAAACATGGGATGGAATTGTTTGCGATATATTAACAACGGAATGAAAGGCAAATATAATATAAGATGTGTAGGACATATATAACGCATATAAAAATATAGTTTAAGATGTGTTAGATATATATAACGCAAATAAAGATATAGTGTAAGATGTGTTAGACATATATAACGCCAATAAAAATGTAGTGTAAGATGTGTTAGACATATACATGTATAACGCATATAAAAAGGATGACACAACTAATGATTCACACATAACTTAACCTTTTCTTCCATATATACACCTTTCTACGCCTCTGTAAAAGTCACTTTATAAAACTATGGTGATAAATAGAGCATTTGCTCCTATGGGGCAAATGCTCTATTTATCACAATGGTTTCAAACTACATTAATTCTTAAAAATTCCTTTTCTCTAGTTAATGCTCCTTTTCGGTAGATTTATTCAAAGTGGTTGGATCTAAAAATAGCCTATGGAGGAAAGGGTTAATGGATGAAAATACAAAGCAAAGAGAAGTCATTTTCACATCAAATTAATTGCCAAAACACTTAATTTAAACCTATAAAATATTTGTTTCACGAAAAATAGTTACAAGTTAAAGACATCAGTCATGTTAAGTAAAAGGTTGATAGCAAAATGCAAGCAGATGAAATTGTTAACATATACAAGTACTTCCAAAATATAGTTTCTCTGGACATTGGTTTTTCAGAAGTTTTTAAAAGATTTTTATTTTGACTACTTTTGGATGCAAAAAGCAATTCTGAGAGAGCTTGACAACAAAGATCATTTTGTAAAGTTTGGGTTCATTCTGCCGTGTAAGTGTCGTTTAAAATACTGTAACTATTGATAGATTGATGGACAGCTGAAAGATGATCAATCGAAAAATCGCACATGATTTTCTAAAACAATATTGGATTTCTTTACAAAACGCCTTAAGAAGAACAGAACGTGTATTTCAGAATATAGATAGATTGGACTTGAATTAAAGTACAAATATTTCTATTTCGTGGACAAAGGCTTTTCTAAGGCCTGGTAAATTTGGTTTGTCTAAATCATGCAGACCCGTTTAACACCACATACACATATTACACACAAGATGCTATCAGTCAGCAATGGCAAATTCTGTTCTTCATTGTAAAAACAGCAAATTATTAAATTCTCCTCCAACGCAGTGTCTAACAAATATAAAACAATGATTTTAACATAACAAACACATGATTGACAATTGTCATATAGAATAAAAAGAGACTGAAACTTGTTTACTAGCACAGTATGCATTAAGATTCCGTCACATGTCATATATTTACAAGATAAAGGTTAGATAACCATAAAAACTACCTTAAAATACGTATTGTTGAGAAACTGGGAAGTATAAATCAGTGACCTAATGCGCTTAATTAGGAACGGTTTAAAAAAAACCGAATATCAACCCTGATCAGATCAGGGGTGAACTGATTAGCACTGGATAACTTATATATAACTCATATAAAACACATGCAAATTATGAAATATTCCATTGACATTATTTACAAATAAACAAAAGAAGAAGTTGCCAAATATTAAAACATGTTTTGGCATAATATACTAACACTTCCTGGTTTAGTGAAAAGAAAAATCAAATGATCAGTTTTATACTTTACAGTAAATGTGCAATCAACAAGCTCTAACTTTTCAAATAAAAATTGACACAGGTCATCGTATAAAAACAGTCAAGAAGAACATGACTCTCATCTTCAATACTATCACAAAAAAGGATATTTTCTTTCAAAAGAACTTAGCACTATACTTTATATAATTCAATAACTGATTGTATGTATAAATGAATCTTACAAATATATCTCCAGACCTGGTGGCAAATAATGTGACTTTAACAGTTTGTTCCAAAAGAAGTTTAATAAATTAACAATTTATAAATCAATACTTGAATTTCAATAAATTAACAATTAATAAATCAACAATTTATTTTTTATGTTAACGTCTACTACTGTCCAGTGTGAATTACTGTCATTCACTGGAAGGACAACATAATCATACATAACCCAGGATATTAAAAATAAAAAACGCCCCAAAACCTGAATAAGGGCTTTAAAATAATGTTACTGTGCTTACAAAGTCTAGTACTGAACTCAACGTGTCTACTAGATGAATTTTACAATTTATGTTTATACATAATTATAATAATGGATAAATATATATTTATTGTGATCAGTATTTTTACAATAGGACAGTGTCTAAACAGTTTAAATTTTACACCAAAACCTGTCTTTGTCAAAACATTTAATGGTGGGAAAAAGAGGTCACAAAATCCACGCGCATATCTGACAACTAATGTGTATTAAGGCACTGCTATCTCAAAACAGAGCCGGTCTCGATATTTTCATGAACTTCCACATTAAACAAGTATACTTGACTAAGGCTTGAAATTTTAGAAACTGGAACACTTAGTTTAATACTATCCAAACATAAGAAAGAATTTTAAAGTGACAGATGCTAAATTGAGGCAGATTTACTTCCAGTTTACCAGCAAGGCCCGATGTTATAAAACGTTTTGCTCGAGTCTGAGATCATTCTCAAGCATTTGATTGGTCATATTATGAGCTTGTCAGAATCTGGCCAATCAGATACTTGAGAGAATGATCACAGACTCAGGCGTTTTATGACATTGAACCCAGTTCTAGAACATATTTTTCTAAATTTAGATATTTACTTAATATGGTGGATATTTAAAGACAAGGATATATAGCAATTCAAATATCAAAACCTGCCCGATTACAACTCCAGACTTAAAAATTAGTTTGGTATTGCAAACCAGTTATTGTCAATGAATTTAAAACAAAAATTACTTAAAGATGATCAAGGTATTTGCACATTTTGCAAAAACAAAGTTGTTCCGATAATATTAAATAATTCTTCCTGAATAAAGCAACAACTGATGTTTTGTTTGGATAAAAAGTATCCGTAAAATAATTCAAGCATATCTTTAAAAGCATATCTATATTGAATGTCATTTGACTCATTTTTTGTGAATGAGTTGCTGATAGACAGGTGGAAGTTATCCATATATCTGGTATATACTCTTAGATTTCAATCATAAATTATTTGTTTTCCATCTGGAATAAACTAGAATTTGCAATTGCTTATAACTTCATTAAATCATTCTTCTTGATGTAAAAATGTTCTTTGACAAAATTTGGAAGGATGGTGCCAGCGCGAAAAACAATATATCCAATAATGAGCAATTCCTCATTAGTAGTGGTTGGTAAAATGACCAATCATCTCAAGAAATAGATTGTCATCTACATTTACAATGACCTGAATGAGTAGGATAACAAGACTAATGATTCACACATAACGTAATCCATTCCCTGATATAGACGCTTTTTGACGCCTATGTAAAGTTCACTTTATGAAACCATATTGATAAATAGAGCATTTGCTCCATAGGAGCAAATGCTCTATTTATCACAATGGTTTCAAAACTACATATATTCTAAAAGTTTCCTTTTCTCTAGTAAATGCTCCTTTTCGGCAGATTTATTCCAAGTGGTTGTGTCTAAAAATAGCCAATGAGGTAATGGGTTAAAGGGTGAGAATACATAATAAAGGGAAGTCATTTTCACATCGAATAAATTGTCAAAATACATACTTTTAACTAGGGATGGCAACGAATACCAAAATCACCATCCGAATATACAAACCCAAACTATTCGAATATCCGAATACATGTATATTCGTTTGATTTTTATCTGATGCATGAACATATTATGTACAATCAGACTCCGTCCACCAATAATTTCACAATGTCATTACAAGTCAGTGTAATAATAATTTGAGTAGTCTACAGACCTAGACAAGTTTGTTGCTTATCATGTAGAAACTGTTTTCCCTACAAAACCTTGTCCTATAAGATAGTATCCGTCAGGTTAAAACTGGCACTCATTACTTTCCGCCATCTTTCGTCGATGAAAAATCGTGATAGTGACGCATGTTTCACGTGTGTGTTTGGAAGGATAAAAACAGTTTACGGAAAAAGGCGGAATATTCATGCAGTGCCAGGTCAAAACTTATCGACAATATATCATTTGAGGGTTGAGACATGTTTATCAATGCAGAGATGTGAAAGTAAACATTGTGCATGAGTCTGACTTCCGGTCTAGCTAAAACACGGACGTGTTTGCTAAGTCAGCACTTCAGTATATGGGTAAATTCAAATGACATTTTCAGTATTTTAAATTTAATAGCATTTGGTTTGAAAGTCATATGAAAATGCTTACCAGAGCCATAATGCAGACTGTTCGAAACACACATACCTGATCAATAGGCGTGTTGTGAAGAAAGTGGGTGGGGGATATTCTGATCGGTTGCGATTGTAGTTAGCCAGGTGGGTTGATATTTTTTCACACCTTACACAATGGGTAATTATAATGGACCAATAAGCAGTAGAGATTGTCGATGCGTATTTACACATAACCAATCTGTCTATTATGACCCTTAACATCAATTAAACAGGACCACCTGTGGATTAAAAGAGCATCTCTCAGACACTTGGGTTGATTGCGCAACTACTGTACCCCTAATTGCGTAAGTGTTACGGTGCAATTAACACGGCCTGCCTAGTTGGCTTATCAAATAGCGATTTTTAAGGACTGGAGAAAATTATGTACTACAATTTCAATTCATTTAGGGTTTCTGGGGGTTTTGTTTTTGGGTTTTTTTGCTATTCGAATAGCCAAATGACATTCGGATATCCGTTTGGTATTCGAATATCCGTAGCCATCCCTACTTTTAACCTAATATATATTTGTTTAATGAAAAATAGTAACAAGCTCAATATTTTACTCATGTTAAGTAAAAGGTTAATAGCAAAACGTAAGCAGATTAAATTGTTAACATGTACAAGTACATCCAAAATATAGTAAAACATTTGAAAAAATCTTGATGGAGCCAGATTCATTAAGCAAATTCTGAGAGAGTTTGATAACAAAGATCATTTTGTAAAGTTTGGGTTCATTCTGCCTTGTAAGTTTCGTTTTAAAGCAATTATTGATAGACAGCTGGACGATTATCAATATATCACAAAATCCCACATGATTTTCTAAAACAATATTGGATTTATCCACAAAAAGCCTTAGAACAGAGTTTTCAGAATACAAATAGCTTGGACTTGAATTAAGGGGAAAATAATATATTTCGTGGAGTAGACCCAGTCAGACAAGAGCTGTCCTTTCTAAGGCCTGGTAAATTTGGTTTGGCTGTAATTTAGAATCATTCAGAATCGCTTTAACAACACTACATATATATATTCCACACGGGATGATATATTGTCGTTCTTCATTGTAATAAACAACACTCCGATTTATATAATTCAATCATTGATTTTATGTATATATGATTCTTACAAATATATCCCCAGATCTGATGGCGAATAATGCGACTTTAACAATTTCTTCCAAAAGAATTTCAATAAATTAACAATTAATAAATCAACAATTTCTTTTTTATGTTAACGACTGCTACTGCCCAGTGTGAATTAATGCCATTCACTGGAATAACAACTTAATCATACATAATCTAGGGATATTTAAAGAAAATTCAAAAACCGGAATGAGGGCTTTAATGTTTATACATATAATGGATAAACATACATTTATGTAATCAGAATTAAGCCACCCATTTTACAATAGGAGAGTGTCATAAACTGTTTAATTTTATACCAAAACCTTTCTTTAGCAAATCATTTTGGTGGAAGAGAGAGGACACAAAATCCAAGTGCATATCTGACAACTGATGTGTATTAAGGCGCTGCTATCTCAAACAGTTCTAAGTGGTCTCGATAATTTCATTAACTTTCACATAAAGCAAGTATACTTGACCAAAGCTTGAATATTCCGAAGAAACTGGAACACTTTCTTACTATCCATACATACGAAAGAATTTTAATGTGACAGTGACCTAGTCTTTGTTGCATAATATAATTCAAAGTCGGATTTTCATGCTACATTCAAGCAGACTTACTTTCTGTTTACCAGCCAGGCCACGAGGTTATAATACGTTTTGATCTTTTTCAAGCATCTGATCAATCAATTTTATAACCTTGGACCAAGTTCTAACACATTTTTATTTCTAAATCTTTACTTAAACATGGTGGATATTCAAAGACAAGAATAAATGGAAATGAAAATATAAAAACCTGCTCGATTACAATTCCACACTTAAAATATTTTTGTATGGCAAACCAGTTATCTTCATTGAATTTAAACAAAAATTTTACTTAAAGACGATCAATGTATTGGTACTTCTTTACAAAAACATAGTTGTTCCGATAACATTAAATAATTCTTCTTGAACAGTTCAACAGTAGGTGTTGTGCTTTTGCAAAAGGTAGTCATAAAATCATTCAAGCATATCCTTAAAAGGTGATCTTTTTCATGTCAAGTTTTTGGTGAATGATGTTGCTGATAAACTTAAATTCGAACCGACATAAATATTATTCTGCAGCTTATTAAACATGTTACAAGCTGCTTTATATATATACAAATGGCATATAAGATATCAGTAGTATTTTTGTTGTGTTTTGTTTGTTTGTAAGTTTACCTTGAATACTACATGTATATAGAGTAAAGGGTTAACAATAATACTTAAAACAGGAGCCGTTCTTAACCCTTCGCTTGCTGAATTTTAAAATACATTTCTTCTTCTTTACCCATGCCCTGTTGTATAATTACATATATCTTTACTGTGTACAAGTATTTCGCTGTGCAATCACTGCTGTGGAGTGCACTGGTTGCACAATCAATTTGTAAATAGTGCAGACCCTGGGTCTTCACTATTTACAGGTACGTATATTGACGTGATTAGCAAGCGAAGGGTTAAATGCTTATTTATGGAGTAAAGGGTTAAAAACAATACTTAAAACCGCTAAATATAAAATTGAATTTTTAAACTATTTTATAACAAGAAATCTCTTTCTTTGAAAAAAGATATTCAGTGGCATTCAAATATTGACATAATGTACAAAACAATAATGATATTAATCTCTGCCATATTAAATTCAATAATTGGAGATTTTTTAATACAGGGAACTAGATCTATGAAGGGTTTCTTATTATACTAGCAGACAGGCGTGCAATGGGAATGACTTAAACAAAAGGCAGATCTACTATTCCATTCAATATACTTTATGGTTGTGTCTTTTTGTTAGTGAATTCGGAGGAAATGCTGGTTAAATATACTGCAATGAGTTGGAACCTTTGTCTGTCTGCATATTTTGTTTTTTTTAGGCTATTATAATGTTTGAAAAGAAGGTGGATTAGAAGAAACAATTATTGAAAAGTTTCAGGTAATGTTTATAGGAAATCACTATTAAAATGTACATGAAATGCAAAACAACCACAACCGCACTGGAAAGATGTCTTTGGGTGACCACCCAAAAATGTCTGAAGCACGTTGGGATTACTATGAATAGATTATTGCGCGTAAGAATTATTTCATTTATTGAAGCGCGTATATTTATATTGATATGAAGATAAAAAACTGGATACACAAAAATAAAGCATATAGAACTTAGTTTTTGATTGTGCAGAGTCTGTAATTACTTAAGAACAGCATTTATCTAGCCTAGATCAACGCATTAATCGACTTGTGTGCATCATCATTAGTGACATCATTAACCGAATCTATTTTTAAAACAATATAAAGTTAGCAACCTCAACCTACTTCCACGATCCAAAGTCCCAGGTGATAGAGCCGTAGCAATGGCCTTCAGTAAGTAGCTTTATCTCACAGAGAGCCAGCAACCCGGAGCCTCGGTGTTAGTAATTAATACTATTAATGCCACTACTTTAATATATTAAACAACCTTTCTTCTTTATTTCATATGATGTTGCCTATGGATTATGGTGGTTTCGTCAACTTACCGGTTCGTCAAACTGGATTTTTATGATCAAATGTGGTATTAAAATTGATAGCAAATTGATAATAAAACTGGTAATACTGCTCACCAGTTATAGCCATGAAGTGATATTAACGATAATTGGTTTGGAACTTGTAGAAATTTTTGTTGGTATTTTAATTATCATTATTTATATATTAATAATAACTATAACACCATTTATTTATGAGAATTTATTATACATGTACGTATATTTAATGGGTTTTGATACTATTATTAAAGAGATTTTATTTATCTTTTTTCATTTTTTTCCTTAAATGATGAAAGACCTTTGCTAACATGTTATCAACTTATCATAGGTCTTAGGATGAAGATGATGAATATATTATTATTGTTGTTGTTAGTTGAAATGATGAACAGTTTTGAATATACAGCCTCTGACGAGTGGCGCTGGCTTCCGAAATCAGAGGTCTGTACTTAGAATCTGTTCACTGCCACCCTTTTCCAAACATGGCTGTCGCCGGAGCATATATGTCGGGAAGAAAAACAAATAGTCGACAACTTGGATAGATTTCGGTAATCTTTTAAAATTTTGACGGTAGGTGTTCCCAAACACATCATAGAATTGTTCCACATGTTTTTTTCGCATGCATATCGCGTGTCAGTCGTATTTTGCACTTCTATCCAATGTAAATAGCCGGTTGCAACATCGTGTCCTAGTAGCGTTTTTCGATCAAATTTTCGACTTTGATAAGTTCTGCATCTAAATCGGAGCTTTGTGCCATGGAAATCAATACATTTTAGAAAAGAAAAATGTAAATGATATTGATTGGTACATAGCTTTGCTTGCTAGGTCAATTATTGACGATAAAATCGGGGTTTGTTTGAGGCGTGTCAAAATGAGGCCGTGGATATGGCGAGCGGAGTTCCACCCCTTTTCTTACGTATAATTATGTAATCAATGACTTCGACCCAGAATGGATTTTTTACACAGGTGTGCCATTTTAGGGTCCATGCACACTTCAGACCCCTGTGCCCATAGTAGGCTAACGGTTAATATAATAGCAATAAATCTACAGGTCTACTTACTTCTATTCAATTCGACAATGAAATGATATTTCGCGCGCTTTCTGGCCACACAGTGTTGAGCGCTTGGCATGGAGCTCTCGACCAATCAGATGCCTCAGAAAGTGTCGACTACATGTACATCGTTCAGTTCGACGCCTTTTGAAATGACATCATTTCACGAGTAAACACATCTAGTAACTTACTCAGAGACCTCAATGTCATGTGCAGCTCCAGTATTTCAGATTAGAGGTAAACCCTCAGATTAAATAATTGTTTTATTGATTTTTTTTAGATCTAGATATGACAAAATTACTCAAAAAATATTTTTGGACAATTTTAGGGGGTCGTACGCGGCTCCGTCCCTCGAAATCTGCGTCTGGATGTTAACCCTTTCCTTCATATAAACACTTCTTCACGCATTTGCAAAAAGTGTAGATCCATATCAGACGGCCCCTATACCTCGTTTGGGGATATACACATTCATTTCACAAACAGTTTTGGCGATCTATGCCCCCTTCATAAATACGATTTTATACGCATATGCAAATAGTAGACCCAGATCAGGGTCTGCTATGTTTGCGTTTACAGTTTGCTTACGACATAATATAGATATAATCTTAAAATTTCTGCATAAAAAATTATCAAATATGTGTCTGCTCACGTGTCATTAAAATATCTAGCTAATTAATTATGTATCAGGCGCGGATTTAGAGGGGCGGGACCAGTGTAATGACGAATTTGTACTCCCGTAGAATTTTTACTTCCAAGGTAATCCCCGGTCCATATTCTACGTAGAATGTGGACTCTCCTCTCGTAGAATATGGACTTCTGTCATAAAATATGTACTTCTCACTATGCGCTTTCCACGCCACATTTTTAAAGAAAAAATGATAACAGCTAATAACTTCAAAAATATTGATACCAGGGTTATGGCCCTTGTGCATGACACTTCCTTTCATCATGCTCTTTCCATAAATGAAATATCATTTCAATAGCATCAGTAGAATGTAACAAAGGGCAATAACTCCAAAAGTATTGAAGTTATGACCATTGTTCATGATACTTTCTTACATCATCCTCGTTCCATGTATGGCGTTTCAAGCCAATGGCATTATGTGGAGTTATTATACGTGCAAAAAAGTGTGAATTTTTTACAAGGTGCAATAACTCCAATATTTGTGAAGCCAGAATTATGGCCATTGTGCATGCCTCTTCCCCTCATCATGATTTTTCCATGTATGAAGTTTCAATCAAATGACATGAGCCATATTGGGGTTATCGTCCGGACAAAAAAATAAGAAAACAAATTACGATGGACAATAACTCCACTATTAGTGAAGCCAAAGTTATTGACCTTGGGCATAACACTTCCTCCCAGCATGGTCTTTTAATGTATGAAGTTTCAATCCAACGGCATGAACTATATGGGAGCTATCGTCCGTGAAAAATTACAAGGGGCAATAATTCCAATATTAGTGAAGCAAGAGTTATGGACCTTATGCATGACACTTCCACTCATTATGCTCTTTCCATATATGAAGTTTCAACCAACTGGATCAGGCATATTGAAGCTATCGTCCAGATAAGAAAGTGTGACTGACATACAGACGAACGGACATACATCCGGACAGATAGTTTAAACGCTCACGAAAACAATATGTCTCCCCCATATAAATACAAGTTGGCTTCCTTCTAAAAGGTCTAAGAGGTCTGCAGCAGTTTTTTTTATCGAACAGTTGCTAAATACAGGGGCCGTTTGACAAGGTTTTGGCACCGGATCGTAAATAGGTTTCTATGAATAACTATTGTGCATATCAATTTATCAAACAGTACGTGCGCTATAAACAGAGCGAAAACGATGCTTATAGAGATATATAAGGCTTTAACATAAAGTTACAGAAAAGGATTTGTCTGAAATACGTCGTTTTCTTCTGGGTCGTTGCAAGTAGTTCTTTGAAAAAAGTATTCTTAGTATTGGACTTTATCCAGTCAGCAAGCTTCTCTTGTGACGTAATAAAGGGGTGCGGATAAGCTTAGGTTTCTTAGAATAGAATAGAATATATCAGAGACATATACATACATTATATGTATGTATATGTCTCTGAATATATATTAGAACAGGTTTTACTTACCAACCATTGACCCTCGCGGGTTACAATTGAATGCATACTAAACCATTTATGATTTACATAATTGACATGAAACTAAAGCATGTGTAACATATCTTAGGCACATATTGGTAAATCACATTTAAACAACAATACATTTTATTTATCTTGCTTCCTTGTGAAAATCTAAGGCACATGGACACACGGTGAGTGGTACCTAGAAGGTTTATTAGGTTAGTGATAGTACTAGCCGTTTCTAAGGCATGATGATCCTATAACAATGTAAGTATTTTAATTTTCTGTAAGCATATGTTGATGGAATTACGGAAAATCGCTAATAGAATTATACAAATAAGAGAAAAAAAGAGAGAGAAAAAATGGCACTAGGTGGATTCGAATCCACGCCAGGTCATACAAAGTGTCAAAGAGTAAACTTGAACACTATTTTCCAACACCTTAACCCACTAGGCCACCGTGCCATCGATATAAAAAGCGCTGATTTATCAGTTTGATTAACTTAACCCAATCGGGAAGCAAATATTAATGGATACAGTAAAACCCCTTTCTTCTCGCATGATACTTAAATTAAGAACATTGCATAGGTGCATATATATTTCAAGTTCTAGACTATGAAAAAAGGAAACTCTTCAAGATATTTTAGACAGGTATCCTACAGCCATTTTACGAGCATGTACATTATATTTTTTAAAATGTGCTGCTAAGGTTGTGAAAATTTGAGACATTGTCATCAAGGAAAAATAACCAGAACTATCACTAAAGGTGATTGATACTCCTACTCACCACCTTGTCAAAAGATCCAATGACTTCATTACAAAAGGCAATAGCTTTAGAATCCTTTCATCCACACTTGTGGAAAGAATTATTTTAAAGGCCAGTCAAGGAATGACTCGCATCAAAATTATATCACACACATCTTAACATCATTATAAATGCATATGCAAAATGTGAGGTTCAATGGTAAAGAAATGTAGAAGTAGTATTTGAGAAGTTATGTTCTAGACAAACAAAATATTTAAGAAAAGTAACAAAGGGGAATAAATCCCTCAAACATGAATTTAGAGTTACAACCCCAGTTGACTGCACATTCTCTCACCACCCTCTGGCGTCTATCCAGATATAAAGTTTCACAGTTGTACCTGAAATACTTGAGAGATTATGCTCCCGACAAAAATTGCTCCTGAAAACTAACAGAGGGGAATAACTCCTTTAAAATGAATTTAGCGTTACAACCTTTGTTGACTGCACACCCTCTCATCAACCTCTATCCATATATAAATTTTAACAGCTGTGCCTATAATACTTAAGAAGTTACGCTCCGGACAAAAAAGTGCTTCTGAAAAGTAAGTAAGGGTAATAACTCCCTCCAAATGAATTTAGGGTTACAACCCTTGCTGACTGCACATCCTCTCATCACCCTCATAATGTGTACCAAGTTTGAAGACAATATCATAAACAGGTTTAAAGAAAATTGCATGTCCCAAAAATATGTCCCAATAAAGAGACAAAATATAAAGTTAAACAGGGCCATAATTCTGTCAAATTTTGTGCAAGAGTTATGAAACATGGAGAAGACTGTCTCCACACAACAATTGTAACATGTATTAAGTTTGAAGGTGGTACCAAAATAGTTTTCAAGAAAAAAGCAAATGTCCCGGAAAAACGTGAGTGACGGACGGACGGACGACGGACGAACGGGCTGACGGACAAGGAGATTCCTATATAGCACTTCCACAGGTGGCGGAGGTATAATAACATATACAACGATAATCCTATTACTATTTACTAATTGAACATTTTCAGCTAGGAAATCTACCCGTTACATATGTGATTCTAATATCAATCTCTATGTCGGACACTCACATTTGTAACACATTTAAACTGTTACGAATGTTATCAGATTTGTAGCATACCTGTTACAAATGTGATCCGTTGCGAATGTGGTCTAACAAGGCACTGCTACTTCACCTGCAACGTTGACAACGTCTTTCGTCGTCGTGAAAAAAACCCCATAATCTTGGCGGTAACTTCTTAAATAATTATTCAGTCCAATCTAATGAAACTTAACCCTTTCCCCCATATTGACGACTTTTGACGACTCTGTAAAAGCCACTTTGTGAAACCATTGTGATAAATAGTTGTTTATCGTTTCAATGTGCCTGTATGCTCTTTTCTTCTCTTCTTTTGTGTTGTTGGAGGGTTGTCTAATGTATATGTTACCCCTCCTGCATAATTTCTATATTTACTTTTAGATACATCTCTTTCGTATTTGTATATACTATAATATATATTGTAATAAAAGTCAATGTTCGAAACGGTGTACTAACTGTAGCCAATCAGAGAGAACGCAGATCAGAGAACCCCTGCAGTAGAACCTTATCTGATCTGGGTCTCCTCTGTTTGTGCAAAAAGGTATATCTTTGTGATAAGGAGTTAAGAAGTAAAGTGACACATATTGTTAAGGTTTGGTGCAGGAATATGGATATCAGATTTGCCGACCATTTATTCCTTTGTTATTTCATGTATGCTATGTTTTATAGTACATGTATTGTTGAGTAGTCATTATTAAGGAATTTAAGATAAAGTGTAAGATTTAAGACAATTTATTCCTTTGCTATTTCATGTACATGTATGTCATGTTTTTATAGTATTGAGGAGTAATCATTAAGGAATTGAAAATAAAGTTCATTGTGTGAATCTTATTTAATAGGTTTTATGATATGCTTCTTTTATTGAAAACAAAACTAAATCAGATACAGGTAAAAGTGCGTACTAAAATATAAGTACAGTAAAACCCCGCTAATGCGACCACCAAAAAGGGGCATAATTCTGGGTGACAGAGGCAGGTGGTTGCTTAATGCAGTACAAAAGTTTTGCAGAAAGCTCCTGTAGGAGCTTTCTGCATAACTTTTGTGCTGCATTAAGCAACCACCTGCTTTAAACGACACCAGTGATTGTTTATTAAGTGGTCGCATTAGCGGGGTTTCACTGTACTATAATCGCCATTTCTCCACCCAACTCTATGTTGTGACCACTCTTTAGAGACGATTCTTAAAAGTGATCACAATTGAAATAGGGTTTGGTTGAGAAGTTATGGAAATGTTTTCATTTAGGCATCTTATCTGGACTTCTAATAAAGTAAGAAAATCAGTTATGGTCCTTTAGGTTAGTGTTAGAGCATGTTGGGTCAGGAAAAGTGCTTTTTGTAAACTTTTCCGACTAGACACACTTGTAGGTATAAAAGTTAACATCGAGTCCAGACTACTAATATTAAAAAACTAGTCTCACCTCTCTAGTAGTTTATACAGCTGAATACTCTAGTTAGTCTAAACTCATTTTGTTTCATATAGGTACATAAATCCACATATTACTAGATTTAGAATAAAGATGGTATCGACATCAACATGGTTATTGGCGCCCGTGCATTTAGCGCGGCGCCTATATGGGCTTACGAAAGGTTCAGCTAATGGGAGGAAGCAGTCATTTCTGTACCGTTGAAAAAAATGAAAGTTACTTGTTTGAGCAATGTAAATTATATGTACTGGTCGATTAACAGTGTAAATAACATATTAGAAGTAATGAAATAAAAATAATCATTTGTTTGTTAGTATTGCATTAAAAAAATGAATACATTATTGATACTAAAAAGCTGAGTCTTTCGAATTTCTGGCGCAATAGGATTGCCTCAAGGTCTTAGAAAGTTTTACACTTTTTCAGTAAATGCACAGTCAAGTGTGCAGTTTTTGGTTGAATGCGGATTAATTGAAGTTTAGGTATAACGTATATTTGCTCTGTAAAGTTTGGCCCAATTAAGAGTAAAAAGCCTATACATTACGATGTATAAATGAATGTTTTAGTTGATTGTCGACTTGAAACCAGTCACTAGGTCAGAAATGCTGAGTCTATTGCACCGTAATACGGTGACGTTGAAGTTCGTCTACTGGATCGTATGCACATAATAATCACATTTTCATGAAAATCACACGCACTTCAGGAAATGTTCCGCCCAATATTTCCAGAATGTCTATTAATTAAAATTTAAAGAAACCCAGCTATATGTTAAGACATTCTTTTAGTTTTGAAGTAGTGATTAATTAAATTTATGTTCGTTATTGTATAAAAATGTGAAAATGGAGCACATTGTGACCATAATTGGAGATATCTTAATGTCGTGTAATTAGAACTGGACCTTGCTTAGTGCCACGTATGGCATTTTAAACCATTTTCTTTTTCACAGTTAAACTCCAGATTTGTTGCAAATAGGTGTATTATATTAAAATTATATTATTAGAGTTTATTAACATATGAATGAGATTTTACAATGAAAATGATACTATTCTGTTCTTAGATTTAATAATGACTGATCCCTCAATAATCAATTAAAATAATTTATAAAAACATGCAAATTATCTATCAAACTGAAATGTAAACTATTTCAGTATTTGATTCATTTCTTAAATCCACAATATTGAAAAGCTTTGGACAAACTAATTATTTAGTTGTTTTAAATATAAGTATTTCATTGTTTGATAGGGTGTCTGAAATCATATTTCTGTCTGTAGTAATTCCAAGAGCAATATGCTGAACTAAACCGTTGACAGATTGCATGAGTATATTAAACTAATACCAATCAGTGTATATTTTCATGTAAAACTCTTTAATTTATGTTTACACTATTTCAATAGCAGAAAGTTATATCTTCATTGAAATGGTTAGTGCAGCATATAAGTATCATGATCTCTCATATTCTAAGCATTTTTGTTTCACAATAGATTTTAACAAAACCAGCATGGCTGTTCTTTATAATGGCGCCCTTTGATGTTTACATCAATGCTTTTCTTGTTATGATCCTCTCCTTGATGTATTATAACGGCACTGGTGGACATTTTCCAACGTTCTATAAGTTGATTAGATGTAGTTTGTTTGTATCGGGACTAACGTCGATTTAACCCATTCCCGCATAGGCTATTTTAGATCTAACCTCTTTGAATAAATCTACCAAAAAGGAGCATTAACTAGAAAAAAGGAAATTGTCAAGAAACCATTGTGATAAATAGAGCATTTGCTCCTTAGGAGCAAATGGGCGTCTGCCACATCATTCTTTGAGACGTGTCTAAAGATGGTTGTTACATGTATACTCATCTATATCTACTACATCTACATCTTTACGTGAAAAGTGGTGAAAAGAGAATAGTAAAGTTAGAAATAGGAAGAGATAGTAAGTGATGTGGCAGCTGCATTTTCGTCTCCTCAACCAAAGCCTCCCCGGTTACGGTGGCCGCTGCCGGTACAGCCTTAAGAATCACTTGTGAATACTTACAGGTGGGGCACTAAATTAAGGCTACAAAGAGAGCGATCCCAGACACAGCTTGAAAGATACCAAGTCGCGACTGTCGTGGGGTGGGGGGAGGGAGTCTCTGCTGCCAGCTGGTTCCATGTTGTAACATGTATACTCGCAACCTCCAACGCAGTTATCTCCCTCCTAATCGCAACCACAGGGCTCTGCGTCGCTTCATGGGGGTTTATATGTACTATATAATAACTTATATACTACATATATACCCCCACGAAGCGGTACAGAGCCCTGTGATCGCTACGCAGAATATAAGACCGTACGTAGTGACAAGGGAGGTCACTGTGAGGAGTTTGGTATATTCGTGCACATAAAATATCCACGTATTGCCCTCATATAAACACCGTTCCACATCATTGTAAACAGAGTAGACCCAAATCAGACGGCTCCAGTAGAAGGCGTCTGATCAGGGTTTGCTCTGTTTGCTAATTGCATAATATAGATCTGATTCTCAGGTGTTTATCAAAGCAAGAACTTCAGTCAAACATTTACATTATAAACACTCAGTTAATAAATAAATGTTCATATGGCCATTATTTCTTACATCCATGATATTTAACATGTTAATGTTAATGGAGCGTCTTACCCGGACACGAGTTGACACCAATCAACATCTGTGGCGTAAATCTACAATGTGTATCCTAAATACCCAATCCAACTGACACCATTTTGATAACTTACAAGAATAGCATATCACACTGCGAACCCCTGTCTCACATTGTATAAAATAAAACAAGCATGGTGGGCACAGCTCTATTTATGTTTTTGTCTGGCAATTATGACGAAAAATGTACTGATAATCTGTAATCTTTATAGGTATGCCTTTATTATATGAACAGCAAAACCAATTGACTGAACTCCATGAAGTTAAACTCGCCCATCCCGCCACGCTTTCAACGTAATATACAGTGAAGCCTTCCTGAAACGAGCACTACAAAGGAGTCCAATGTTTCGTGTTTTAGATAGGTGATAGCTGGGTCTCTGACGACAGTTTCCATCTACAATAATTGTATTCTTCATTAAGCACCATCCTGCTTTAAAAAACCCACATATACTCATTGAAGCATTTTCATAAACCGGTCGCGACAGAACAGTCTTACTGTTTCATTGGATTTTAATTTTTAAAGTTGGGTAACTCTGTTTGGCAATTCATCAATGTCAGGCTGTATTATCTCTCTTACTAGTTCGTCGTCTCCATCGACAAAAAGTGCAAACCTAGATCTAACGAAGGAGCCGTTGACCAGGGTCATCACTGTTTCCTACTACGCCTAGTTTAAAGTTGTAACAAAAGGTCCAAACTGACTTATTCAGCTGTCTTAACTTGTAGGGAGGGAACAATGTGTATCCGAAACATGTACCCAAGTTTACACAAGAGTGTTTTTTAGTTAAGTTCCGTATTTCTTGCTATGTAGAGGTTACCAACACCATGTTCACTCCTGTGTCTCGCTGACCCATGATTTCCATCCAACCACAAATCCTCTCTTTTTTTAAACCGAGGGTAGAGCATATTGCCTCTGTCTGTTGATTTGTTTGTTGATTGGTTGGTTTGTGTCCAACTTTAACGGTGGCGATACTTTGTAGCCACTGCACATATATACTTCAAACTTTGAATGCATGTGCAACTTATGGACCCGAACAATTTTAGGGGCGACTTATCTAGGCCAATGTCATACATCAAGGTAAAAGGTCATATCGGGGACATAAAAATTAAATTTCACAAACACATCTTGATCTTTGTTGTAGTTGTTGCTTCCCTATTTACTCAATTTTAAGTGACATAGACAACAGCCGTACACTTAGCTTCTCATGCCAGTCTTGTGGGAGAGAGTGCGACTCGAAGATTGGACTCTACAGCCACAGAAGACGATGTTTTATCTTCTAAGGGCGTTAATCCATATTCTTCAAGACTGAAGTATGCCAATTAAAAATTATTCCTGTTCTCCGTTCATTATGGCTTCCATATATACATGTACTACACCAAAGATGTATCACTCCTATGTGTATATAGCATTCAACAATGTACAATTATGAAGAACCTGTTATTTTGTAGATACAGTAGAACCCCTCTAAACCGGACATTAAATTGTGTGTAAATATCGGTCTTGGAGACAGGTGGCAGCTTAATGCATGGTGAACGTCATGTAGAAAGCTCCTCTATAGGAGCTTTCTGCATGAATTTCACCTTATTGCATTAAGCAGCCACCTGCCTAAAAGTACCTAAATAGTTCTCTACTAGAATTCCGGTTAAGAGGGACATTACTGTATATTCATGTACCAGTTTCATACATTTCGGTCGCAGTTTATTTTGACGTGTTCACGGGGGTTACGAAAAACAGAGGGGTATTTAGGCCTATAGATCTGCGCAAAAGGCTTTTTACATTGCATTTGAATGTATTTCATAAATTTTTATATATAGATAAACAAAAACCTTTGATGCGTGACTATTTTCACAATATTGAACAAGTCATCGAAACACGGGTGACAGGTGTTAACTTACATTTTAAGATAATATTTTTGGTTCTCACAGATGTTCCTGATCGACTGGCTCAGTCGATTAGGTCGAAGGAAGTAGTCGTATTTTTTACCAATGAGCGCAGGTCACGCGCTTGAGTCCCGTCAATGACACACACATATATAAATTTTCATTTGCACGAAATAAGCGTGATTTTATGATTTTAAGTATAACATAGTTTGTTAGTTACATGGCTGTGAAATAAAATGGCTCCCGTATGGAAGTATATAGCGAATATGCTAGGAAAATTATTGACAATGTTCATAAGTTCTGCATGAAGAAGAAGCAGTCTGGTCTGAATATGTTATTATCTAGAATGTCTTGGAATCAGACTGCGAGAATTGAAAGGCTCGAATATTACACAGTGTGGACTTGCCTCGATGTTTCTTTTAAATACAATATATGTGCCAGGCGCGGGACCATTTCATAAATACTATACTGACAAACATCTTAAAATAAGTTTAGACATCATACTCTGACAAAAAAAACCACAACAATTTTATTTTTGTTTCGTTTAGTATAATACTATGTATTATACTATGCGATTTGTTTTACAAAGTTGTCAGTAGTATTTGAGATGGTCATGCGCCTGGCACCTGTGATTTGTACGCTATGGGGATACCATATATCTTATTGATCGTCCCCTTTATGCTAAGCTTAAAACTTGATACCCAAACTGATATTGTTAATGTTTTTCATAAATTTTCTAGATATTTGGACGATATTATGAATTTGTGTAATCCTTATTTTGAAATCATTCTGACTTTACGGCTTCCTTTTTAGATTTGAATCTTTCCATCACAAATGATAAAGTTTCTTCCAAAATATACGACAAACGGGAAGCATTTATTTTAATTTCAAAAGTGTTAATTATCCATTTATAGTTGCATTGCATTTTCTCTGTTGTACCCTATTGTGTCTTCTATGTTGTGGGGGAATCTGACAGGGGTACCTTTATTTACATTCTTCGTTTAACTAGGGTGACTCTGAGACAAGTGTGAGGTTATGATGTCCTTTAATCGGTTTAACCCTACTAGTGACGGTTTTGCCACTGCACGTTCATAGATAGTACAGTACTCTCTGTGTCACCCTTACTTTAACCTAAGTTTTATGTTTGTCTTGTATCTGAGTGTCTTTGTACTTGTACGTATTAGGCTGGGTCCTAGTAGTGGTTACCGTAGCATCCCCCCCTAGACTTTTTTTCATGGGTACCAAATTGTTCGTTGGGGTCCTTAGAACACATTTTGAGCATGCCCCCAAAAATAAGTTTGTCCCAGCTATGTTTTATTTAACGGTTTCCATGGTAACCCGAGGAAATTTTCGAAACTACCTTGGTTCAGAAAATGCGCTATAACTTTGTTTTTAGAAGCAATAGAAGGACAAAACAAGAACCAAAGTAAAGCAGAGACATATAGCTTGAATATGATATATGATTTTATTAATATTCATAAATGCATTCTTATGAATATTAATGAGGAAGTAAAAAATGTGATTTTTTTAGAAAAAAAGAGTTTGTTGTTTAGTCTGAGAGGCTTATTAATGCACAGAAATTATTAAATTTAGGTTTAAGTTGTTCGTTGGAGTCCTCAGAACACATTTTGAGTATTTCCCCTCATAATTTTGTCCCATCTATGTTTTATTAAATGGTTTCCATGGTAACCCGAGGTAAATTCCGAAACATCCTTGGTTCAGAAAATGCGTAATAACTTTGATTTTAGATGTAATAGAAGGACAAAACAAGTACCAAAGTAAAGCAGAGACATATAGCTTGAATATGGTATATGATTTAATTAATATTCATAAATGCATTCTTATGAATATTCATGAGAATGTAAAACAAATGCGTTTTTTAGAAAAAGGAGCTTGTTGTTTTGTCTGATAGGCTTATTAATGCACACAAATTATTGAATTCAGGTTTAAATTGTTTGTTTGGTTCATCAGAACACATTTTGAGCATTCCCCCAAAGTAATTTTGTCCCATCTATGTTTTATGAGCGGTTTCCATGGTAACGCGAGGAGGTAAATTTCGAAACATCATTGGTTCAGAAAATGCATAATAACTTTGCTTTTAGAGGCAATAGAAGGACAAAACAAAAACCAAAGTAAAGCAGAGACATATATCTTGATTATGATATATAATTTTAATAATATTCAAATATGATTGCTTATGAATATTAATGAGGAAGTATAAAAATCCGCTTTTTTAGAAAATGAGTTTTTTGTTTAGTCTTAGAGGCCTATTAATGCACAAAAATTATTGAATTCAGGTTTAAATTGTTCGTTGGGGTCCGCAGAACACCACTTGAGCATTCCCAAAAATAATTGTGTCCAAGCTATGTTTTTAACGGTTTCCATGGTAACCCGAGGTAAATTTCGAAACATCCATGGTTAAACAAATGCGTCATAAGTTTGCTTTTAGAGGCGAAAGAAGGACAAAACAAGAACCTGAATAAAGCAAAGACATATAACTTGAATATGATATGTAATTTAACTAATTTTCATAAATGTATTCTTATGAATATTAATGAGGAAGTAAAACAATCCGATTTTTGTTTAGAAAAAAGGAGTTTATTGTTTAGTCTGAGATGCCTATTAATAAACAAGAGTTATTGAATTCATGTTTGAATGTTTTCATGTGAAGGAAAATAAACCATCTTTGTTTCAGGTAATATTTCTATAAAGCATGCGTATTTCAGCTTATTTGCATATAATGTACGTATATGAATAAGCAATTTTCTATGAGCATTGTATTTAATATTATTTTGAGTATACGGTAAAATCTCGATTATTCGAATTTTCTTTATAGAAGCATTAAGACCCTTTTAGGCAGGTGACTTCTTAATGCATGGTGAAAGTCATGCAGAAAGCTGCACTAGGAGCTTTCTGCATGACTTTCACCATGCATTAAGCTGTCACCTGTCTTAAATATCGATAATAATACGTACGTCAATGATAATACGTCAATGTTTGAAGCGAATCCCATCTGTTGGATGCAACTGCCGGTGCTAAAGAAGTGAATGAGAGAGAGAGAGAGAGAGAGAGAGAGAGAGAGAGAGAGAGAGAGAGAGAGAGAGAGAGAGAGAGAGAGAGAGGCCTAATGCCCGCCCTGGGGCTGTCGGAATCAAGTGAGGGGATCTGACAAAACATCCCTGGTCGATTTTTATTTGAAACCGGAGGCCTAAGAAATACCCAGGGAACCCTTGTCCGTAAGAGTTTAGTGGACATGATCCACCCAGTTGCCAGGCTGACACAAAAGTCTTCGTCCAGGTCAGGCAAACGGGAAAGAAGTCCTGTGGAAGGAGAAAGAGACTCCCTAGACTTAATTCTAAATCTGAGTGAGAGGCTTCCACAAAGTCTGATTCCCTTAGAAAATAGGACCATCCCTAGGAGCCATAATGGACAAAGTGTCTTCCTGCTCTCCCTCAGAATTCGCCCCGGTGAACGCCATGGATGGCAGCACCCGGGAAGAGTGGGACCCGCCACAGACATAGAAGTGTGGACTGTGGGTTCACGGGAGAGCTATTCTCCCTCTAGGTGAAGCTTGCTGGTTCCAAGAATGAGTGTCGGCTATCGAGAGCGACCAACCGGCGAATCTGAGGAGGCAGAGCGATGTCTTCGCATAGAAGAGTAATGGTAAGACCTCGATCTGCGATGAGAGCGGTGCGAGTGCCGGTTCCCATTAGAAGAATAAGGAGGTCTTTACGCCTCCTACGGGGTGGGTGGGATGGGGGCTGGGGAGTCCGAGGTGTACTCAGAAGATGAAGAGTAATTTCAGGGTCTAGACGACCAAGAACGTCTAGACTTAGCCAGAGCAGCTTCCTGTTGACTTTCACCACTGTAATGCGGTTTAGAGACAGAAAGCCCTGTAGAAAAGATTGGACTGGTAGATTTACCGGTCCACTTCTGTATCCTGGTCAAAAGGACCGGACCGGGCTACCGGAGGACCGTTGGAGAGCAAACTTAGGACACCGGGCCAAAGAATACACAGTGACATCTTTGGGCGGGGGCTCGGTAGACCGGTCTGCTGGTGATGTCATGAAACGGAAGCAATAACGCCAGGACACCGGGGACCGGTGATTGATACCTGGGCCTAGATTCAGCGGGACCAGGCAAAACTCTTCACACAACAAGCGGACCGGGAGACCTGGCAACAATAGTACCTGGGACCAGAACAAAGGGTACCATTCAAGTGGTAAACGGGGAACCCGTGCCCGGGCCAGCAGTTGGGTGCCGATCTGCAACTAACAACTGGGGAATCGACTGCACCACAGGGGTTGTTGACGAAAGAGATTTTAAAGAAGAAGCAGACTTCTTCTGAGCTTTAGAGAACCGTGATTTGTCTGTTGCGAGGGAGTCGCTGACCAAAGAGAAGAATACTTCTTCCGTCGGGCAGCAAGCTCCCACGTCTCCCCTGTCCAGAGGGATGAAACTGGACAGGGAGCTGACGCGGAGCATCAGCAGCAGGCCAGACACACTTAATGAGTTGTCAAGCCTGTCGCGAAATGCTAGCAAGAAGCCTTGCGTTGCTCTGGCATGCTATGGTAAAAATAATCAAGCAAATGCATAAGACATCGCGAGTAAGTTAGAAGTCACGCAATGCTAATATGGGTAAACATAAGCTGATGGTTACAGTCGAGATGCTATATATTTTCTATTGCATTGCAAAACACCCATAACAGTAATACTCTTCATAAAACATGCATGAGGCTCAATTCCTCTGCTGTAATTTCTTACAAGAAATGTGTTGTTCACATACATGTATATTGCAATATAATAGAAAATCTTACTTTCCTACAACAGTTTACATTCTCATTAATATTCATGATTTTGAAATAAAATTCATTATCTACATATTTATATACATGAACATCAATATCGCTGTTTCAGTCAGTATCAAGCTCTATACTGGTTAACTAAAATAATCTCAGATAAAAAGAACAGCTCATTATAGTGTGTTTATTTTACATCTCATTAATATTCATAAATATGCATTAATATTTAAGAACCCAAAGTAATGACCCTCTGCTCTTGTCAATGTTTGTTGTTCTGGTATTTTACGTAAAATAAATAATAGAAAAGATAGTACACTCGAAACAATGCTAAATATAGGGCTTATGTTAAATTGCTTATTCATTTACGCACGTTATATGCAAATTAGCTTAAATATACATGTTTTAGAAATATTACATGAACCAAAGATGTTTTCCTTTATTTGTATGTTGATATTAAAACATTTAAATCTGAATTCAATATCTATATGTATATTATTAGGCCTCTCAGACTAAAAACAAACTCCTCAAACTAAAAACGCATTTTTTACTTCCCCATTAATATTCATAAGAATGCATTATAAGAATGCATTATATGTATTAATAGAGTTACATATCGTATTCAAGCTATATGTCTCTACTTTACGTTGGTTCTTGTTTTGTCCTTCTATTATCTCTAAAAGCAAAGTTATGAAGCATTTTTTTAATCAAGATAGTTTCGAAATTTACCTCGGGTTACCATGGAAACCGTTTAATAAAACATAGCTGGGGCACAATTATTTTGGGAGATTGCTCAAAAAGTGTTCTGATGACCCCAACGAACAATTTAAACCTGAATTCAATAATTTTTGTGCATTAATAGGCCTCTAAGACTAAACAAAAAACTCATTTTTCTAAAAAAAGCGGACTTTTATACTTCCTCATTAATATTCATAAGCAATCACATATGAATATTATCAAAATTATATATCATAATCAAGATATATGTCTCTGCTTTACTTTGGTTTTTGTTTTGTCCTTCTATTGCCTCTAAAAGCAATGTTATTATGCACTTTCTGAACCAATGATGTTTCGAAATTTACCTCCTCGCGTTACCATGGAAACCGTTCAATAAAACATAGATGGGACAAAATTACTTTGGGGGAATGCTCAAAATGTGTTCTGATGACCCAAACAAACAATTTAAACCTGAATTCAATAATTTGTGTACATTAATAAGCCTATCAGACTAAACAACAAGCTCTGTTTTCTAAAAAACGCATTTTTTTACATTCTCATGAATATTCATAAGAATGCATTTATGAATATTAATTAAATCATATACCATATTCAAGCTATATGTCTCTGCTTTACTTTGGTACTTGTTTTGTCCTTCTATTACCTCTAAAAGCAAAGTTATTACGCATTTTCTGAACCAAGGATGTTTCGGAATTTACCTCGGGTTACCATGGAAACCGTTTAATAAAACATAGATAGGACAAAATTATTTGGGGAAATACTCATAATGTGTTCTGAGGACTCCAACGAACAACTTAAACCTAAAATTAATAATTTCTGTGCATTAATAAGCCTCTCAGACTAAACAACAAACTCCTTTTTTCTAAAAAAATCACATTTTTTACTTCCTCATTAATATTCATAAGAATGCATTTATGAATATTAATAAAATCATATATCATATTCAAGCTATATGTCTCTGCTTTACTCTGGTACTTGTTTTGTCCTTCTATTGCTTCTAAAAACAAAGTTATGGCGCATTTTCTGAAACAAGGTAGTTTCGAAAATTTCCTCGGGTTACCATGGAAACCGTTAAATAAAACATAGCTGGGACAAACTTATTTTTGGGGGCATGCTCAAAATGTGTTCTAAGGACCCCAACGAACAATTTGGTACCCATGAAAAAAAGTCTAGGGGGGGGGGGGGGTGCTACGGTAACCACTACTAGGACCCAGCCTATATGTCGGTGTTTGAAATTTTCATCTTGTGTGTTTTTGTTGCTGTTGTTGTTGTTAAAACCGAGTCTGCAATTTTCTCTTTTTGCATTGCTGCTTTGCTTTCGAAAGATTTCCAACTTTCAGAACCTATCTACTACTTTTCAATTATGCAGGACCAATCTGATCTACTCGGTTTGCAAAGACGTGGAAAAGCGATTGTATCAAGGAAATGATTAATGCTGTTAATGCATTTTGACATTCGTACAGCATAAGGATACATACAACAATGTGTAAGATATACACTGCTAAAACAAATCTATACATCAGTCAGAATCAAGTTAAGCCTAATACGGATGAGCGTGTGGCGGCCGTAAAAAATCGCCCCGTTCTTCATTCTCAGTGTTGTTATATGTTCTGGTCTTCCGGAATCATTAATTTCGGTGCTTTGAATACCTCTTAAGCTGGTGCTAGGGGGCGTGAGCAGTCTTGCACTTTTAATTACTGCTCATGAACAGACTCAATAAAACCGAGTCTGCATTTTTTCTTTTCGTATTGCTGTTTTTTGATTTCGAAGGATCTCATCTTATCAAAACTCATAGACTGAAAATGAACAAGAAGTTTAATTTTAGAAAACAAGAAGAAACAATTGAAAACTTAAATATTCAGGACACATATGCATGTTATAGTGGCATATTATCCCTTTCCTCCTTAAATACGCATTGCTACGCCTTTGCAAACATAGTAGACCAAGATCAGACAGCTCCTATAAGAGCCGTCTGATCAGGGCCTGCTCTGTTTGCTTATGATAATATACAGTTTCTGCCATGGCCAAACATTCCAGGGTCCATGTACTATTTTATTTGAAGAAATTATACTACTTAATTTTCATGACGTCACTAATTCTTACATGACTATTCATGGAGGAAAAGGGTTATTATCTTATCTGATAGAAACACCGTCACGGGCCTTTGTCAACAGATGAGATGGCACTTACGTGTTTTGTTTGCAAATTAAATAATATAATTCTACAGGTTCTGTCATTGTAAACTTTTCCTGTGTTGATATCTTGTCACATTGTCTAAATATTATAGCATAACAACACAAATATGGAATCCACAACGTGGTAGTTAACATATATCTAACTGTACAGTATACCTAATTGTTAAATTTGATTGATAATTGATGAAAAGGACTATGCAATTATTTTGGATGATGGATTATGAAAGTTGGCTGGTTTTGAAACAGATATATTCCGGATTGAAGCTGCATTCCATATATATTATTTACATACATGTATTATTAAACTGTATTATTACTCCTGTTTAGATTAGATCAAACTTGGTGACACAGTGTCTCGTTCTTGTTATCCGCTGCCAAAAGTAGAGGGATGTTGTTTTGACATTTTTTGTCCGTCCATCCATCACATTTTCCCACCGAAAGTCATATCCTGAAAGCTGGTGGGTGGATTTCATTGAAACTTGGAAGGAGTGTATATAAATAGTAATAAGTAGTTTTATATAAGCGGTTTGTGTGCCAGCGCCCATATCTTTGAACTGCTTAGCCAGATTTCATGAAATATTGGTGGGAGTGTATATATGTATAAATGAATGATAGACACACCGAAGGAAGTTACAATCCATCAAATAAGAAAATTAAGGCACTTTTGTTAATTTCATTTGGCAATTGCTTTTATAGGATATCTGTACATGTCTATCCAGAACCCTACTTTGGAAAATCTTGGTCACATTTCATTGAAAATTGGTACACACAAGCTCTAAACTTTTGCAACACTGAATATTAAAGTCATGCATGCATGCATGCAAAATTCCTTTCAAACAGACCGAGTCTGGGGCCATATCAAGGTACTGGTTGCTTGAATATCAATGAAACATGAATGTTAATTGGATGTTATTGTAAAACGACATGTGAACACATGAATGTTTTGGCCAAGGATAAATTATGATGTAAGCATTTAATATTAAAACATATTTGCCACTGGGTCTAAAAGAAACTTGTGTTTACGGTAGAAATGTTTCAGTAGTGATATATATTAAAAATTAAAAGATTAAAACCGTTGCCCTTTTTAACTACAAACGCATTTTAGATCAATACTTGAGAATTGATCAGTTTGGGGCCCTTATAAACCTAATGATATTACATATCAAATCCAGGAATACATTGCCAAAATGTTCACTGATAGTCATGTCAGTAACACTGTAGCAAGAGGATACCTGTTTAACCCCTTTCCCTGTTCTGTGTTTATTCCAAATTTCAATACATACTGACTATTCATGAACAAAATAGTTATAATGAAATATGGAAGGTGGAACATTGTAGCCATTTTAAAAAGTAAAGAAACAGAACTGCCAAGTTCCATAAGCAAACAGAGTAGACCCTGATCAGACGGCTCCTCTTGAGCCGTCTGATCTTGGTCTGTTCTGCTGGCAAATGCGTGAAAACGCGTTTGTATAAGGGAAAGGGTTAACATAATAAACTGGACTCAGATTAGGCATGGAGAATGGGCGTGCTTTGAAGGGCTGACATACTCAGATTAGGCATGGAGAATGGGCATGCTTTGAAGGGCTGACATACTCAGATTAGGCATGGAGAATGGACATGCTTTTAAGGGCTGACATACTCAGATTAGGCATGGAGAATGGGCATGCTTTGAAGGGCTGACATAAATAAAATCAGAAGCAGTAGAATCTCGAGTATTCGAATTTTGTGAATAGAAGGATTTAGACCCCTTTCGGCAGGTGGCTGCTTAATGCATGGTGAAAGTAATGCAGAAAGCTCATTGAGGAGCTTTCTGCATGACTTTCACCATGCATTAAGCTGCCACCTGCCTTAAAGATCGATACTAATATGTATTTTAGAGTTCGAATAATTGATATTTGATTTTACTTCAAATAGTATTGGACAATTCGTACTACTGTGTGAACTTGAAAAATGGCCCTCCCTCGTATGTATACTTATGGGTCTTAAAGGCAGGTGGCAGCATCATGCATGGCGAATGTTATGCAGAAAAAAACTCCTTCAGGTGTTTCTTGTACTACTCCCAACATGGATTAAGCATGCATATGCTTGTAAAGATATCTATGTTATTTTATTTTATTATACCTCAATATATCCTTCAATGCAAAACTCCCATAGACCTAAAATGTGATCTTATGATATATCACTCTCAGAATGAGCTTCCAGGTGAATATATCAGGATATATGACCCTCAGAATGAGCTTCCAGGTGAATATATCAGGATATATCACCCTCAGAATGAGCTTCCAGGTGAATATATCCGTTTCAAAACCACAAATCTAACAGCATCACTGCTATGACTACCGACTCCAAAATGTCTGTTTATAGGATTCTCTCTCTCATGTCTTACATCACTCAAATATTCTTTCAATCTCTCCCGATTTTCTCTTTCAGTCTCACCAACATATACAATTCTATCGCATTTATTGCATTTTATTGCATATACTACATTCGGGAGAATGCATGCACGCTAATGCATGCATGACGTCGTTGCGCTCATCTGATAACGTCATTACTTTTGAAATAACAACTCAATGCTACATGATGCTGGATCAACATTATTCTCTTTGATTTTATGGCTGAATGCTTGTACCAAACATGTGACGTGTATTTTGACATGATTATCTTTGATAAAGGCTCGTAGTGGTAAATATTAGATAAAAGCTATTTCAGTATTTCTAAATTGTTGTTATACAGGTATATCAACACTTGATGGTTCCATTCTAAGCTTGATATACAAATGTTAAGCCAGCCTTATTCTCAAATGCACAATATCAAACATGGACACTTTCGGTGAAGAAATAATTATTTAAATAAGAATTTTAAGTTTTCATATAATAATTAGTAATCATGTGCCATAGCTAAATGATAATAGTAGTAAAACTAATAATACATTACTTATGGTATATGTATCAGAGACTGAGAATTGTTTGGATCCTGATGAAGAATGCATCTAAGTCATTATCTGTTATAGGCTTATCAGGGGTAGTATCTGTGATAGTACGCCAGTATAATTTCAGATATTTGTTACTTTGAAATCCCTAATGTTCTTAACAGGTGGAATCAGTCAGTCGGTGCTAGCTTTGTTGTTAACTGAATGATATAATAACCTCTTTACATTTGCGAATCCGCTGACAACCATATAAGATAGATGAAGTAATATCACTGGGGTTAGAGTATTAAGAGTCTTAACACACTGACAACCGTATGGTACACAATTTATTAGCATCATTCCATTAAGTCCAACAGGGTTTCACGGGTTCGCACTGACCAAGAATGCTGATCCAGTTGGACAGCATGTGATTGGCTGAAATCCAGCGACTCGACTACTCCTCCCCACTTGCATATTCAACAGAGAATTCTAGTTTAGTTTTTGGTTAGAGAAGTACATATACCTTTTCGGGTTTACACGAACGGCAAAACATCAGCCGGGAAAATGTAGTTTTATATTCGCTGGGGGCAACGGCCACCATTTCTATGTGTTAGAAAATCTAACACTTATACAATTATGGTATTTCTACAAACTATCATTTATTTGCATTTTCATACTGGACATTCACTTGGATATTATTTACTTATTTGATGATCTTGTTATACATGTATATGATTTGGAACTATACTAATTACAACACTGAAACTACAAAATGGACTTGTTCATTTCTCCAAGCCGGACTTCCACTTTCATACATATATAAATTATTTTCGGATCTACATGAACATTTTCTCTAGATGACATTATCTTAATTCCCTTTTTGGAATACTGGTATTACCTTCATTGATTATTTATTTTAATCTTAAAATTAACTAATATTGTACTTCTAAAGTTTTTCGGTATAATAAAATAATTAACAGATAGCTGTCAGCCCTTGAACTGACATATTTACCTCTCGGCTACGCCTCGGGGTAAATATACCAATTCTCGGGCTGACAATATCCTCTATCACCCCGACAGCCATGTGTTAATTATATAAAATGACCACTATAGAGATAGATGATGTACGGTAGGTATATAACAAATTGGTTGAGGTGATTTAATATTTTATGTAAATAATTATACAATTTCAGAGGTCCAGATATGATGCGTAACTATTTTCAAGAATAAATGTTGTGACTACTCTTGAGAATCGTCTCTTCGAAACGATTCTATTTAACCTTTAGCATGCTATGGGCGGATGAGTGAATGCATATGCAAACAGTTTGGATCCAGATGAGACGCCGAGTAACTCGGCGTCTCATCAGGATCCAACCTGTTTGACACCCTGGTTGCGTTTTGGTAGACAAACTGATTATAGCTTGATTTTTAGGGTTTCGGCTTTGCCGAAATCCTTATAAAATGGATTGCGACTCAAACTTTCACGGAAAACCCTATTGCACGAGCTCTACCTAGCGGGAATCCCCCTAAGAGAATACGCGCATGTGCAGTGCTTGGCTTACAATACGGTTCCGGAATCTTACAAAGTATTTATAATGAAATATGGAAGGTGGATCCATTAGCAAACAGATCAGACCCTGGTCCTATGGGAGCTGTCTTATCTGGGTCTATTCTGTTTGCAGATATATGAAAACAAGTTTATATGAGGGTATGAGGGAAATTGAGGGTTAAATAGACTTCTCCACATCAGAAACTACAGTATAAAGGTTACAGCACTGGTGGTCAGTAGTGCAGGGCAACTGTTACATCATGCTAACATCTCTCGAGGTCATACGCTTAACTCTTTGCACGCTAGCGGAGAAACTGTGATTACCTATGCAAACAGTTTGGATCCAGATGAGAGGCCACATAAGTCTGCGTCTCCTCAGGATCCAAACTGTTTGTCATCTTGACCCTTTTTTGCATAAAATGAAAGAAAGTTTATTTAAGAATTGAAGCAGACGGCATTTTTTGCAGACGAAAAATTACACAGCATTGTAAGGATTAAGCAAGCTGTAGAGATCTGTAATATCGTCTGCTTCAGGTTTGTCATCACTTGAATTTCTAAAAGATCAGTTTTAGGCATTTTGACCTAAGGCAAAATTGTCACAAGTTGTAAACAGTTTAGATTTTGGTCAGACAGTTACTTGGTATCAGATTTGAATCCAAACAGTGTGTCCCACTTTGCCAACCTCTATTGTTTAAATACTTTGGGTGGTATATTCTAGTATTAACAATTACTATTGTATCCTTTATATTATTAACAAGAACCTCCAATCAGTAGATACCTACAAATCATTCCTCTCACATTTAGTGAAACTCCAGTCAGTGGTTTTGGAAGACTTTGAGAGCCGTCTAATCTGGGTCAACTCTGTTTGCAAATGTGTGAAAAGGCGTTTATATGAAACAGGGGTAAACCTTGACCCGATATCTTACATGTATCATATACATATTATCTGTCCTGCGCCGACACTGTTTGCAATGGACTAAATCTCTCTTTCTCATACTTTGAACGCAGAAAATGCATATAGATAGATAGATTTATTTCAATATCGAGCAACAAGACAATAGTTCACAACACATACATATTTTAAAATTACAACAATATAAAAACAAGAGCCCCATGTATCGGAGCATTATATGCCGAAAGAATGTGCTGTCAAAACATGCACAATGTTAATATATGGGAGGGGCGACTCATGTTATTAAGTTATTAAGTGACCAATTTTTTTTGAGTTGATGACCACTGTGACATTGACCTTTTATGGACTGACCTCATAAATCAATAGGGATCATCTTCTTGCCATGAACAACCATCCTACTAAGTATGAAGATAGCAGACATAATAGTCATGAAGTTATTGAGCGGACAAGATTTTGAGCTGAAAAATAGCCTAATGGATAATGGGTTAATTTACATGTATTTAACAAGTTACATACACAGGCGTTTGTTTCTCTTCAATATGTTTCCGTTCTACATGCAATTTACCACTGTGTTTGCCATCGCGGTTGTTGTAGCTTAGTCGGAGAAGGGATGCGTTCTTACGCAAACCACCACCTCGCTATAGTAGTCAAGGATGGCGGCAGCGTGTATTATGTAGATGTAGATGTAGAGCAGACGCTGATTAGACGGCTCCTATATAGGAGCGGCCAGCCGTCTGATCAGCATCTGCTCTGTTTGCTAATATAATTTCTGATTCTTTACTTTCAAAAATGGCTACAATGTTCCACCTTCCATATTTCATTATATCTAGTTTGTCTCAAAATATTAATTAAGTAGATATTATTGAAAGTTGAAATAAACATAGACCAGGGAAAGGGTTAAGGTCGGTTAACACTTTGCCTGCTTTAGATCGAGGTGTTTACATCCACAAACTCTCGATATATAACTGTTTGCTATGCTGCTACAGTAGTTAAAATTGGTTAACGTATATTTTTAAATCTGTTAAACTATTATATCGTCCAAATCAATGAAATATGTGAATAATTATATTTAATTGGGTGAAAAGAATTATTTGATTATAACAGCCACGGTTGATATTTCGATACACTTTCAACATTTTGTGAACTACTATGAAATATCGAACATCAATGGTATTATTTCTGGGGTAGAACGGAAATTCAAATGCAGAAATTTGATTCCATTGCGACATTACAATGTTTCCTGATGTATTTTATCAATGGTCGTGCGACGTTGTTGCTAAGATCTGGTATGAAAGAAATAGAATTTCAAAAATACATGTACGGTAAAACCCCTCTAAACCAGACGTTAAATTCAGTATAACTATCAGTCTTGGAGACAGGTGGCAGCTTAATGCAGGATGAAAATCATGCAGAAAGCTCCTCCCGGAGCTTTCGGCATGACTTTCACCCTGCATTAAGCAGCCACCTGCCTAAAAAGTATCTAAATTCTTATCTACTAGAAGTCGGGTTAAGAGGGGTTTTACTGTATTGTAAAAGGGGACAAATCTATACTTTTGAATGTATTTCAGAGATTTACCAGTGATACCCTAACTACCCTAGGTATTTTGACTAACACACTTATGCAAATAGTGCAGACCCAGATCAAACACCTCCTTGATGGGCCCGTTTGAAGGGTTTTCACTATTTGCTACCATGTCTGTTTCATCTAAAGTTGCAAAAATGTTTCCAAACTGACTTATTCAGCTGTACAAACTGGTAGAGAGGAGAGACTGGGTGCTAGAACACTTAACTCTTTCCTTTATATAAATGTTTTTCACGCGTTTCTAAACAGAGTAGACCCAGATCTGATGACTCCTATAGGAGTCGTCTGATCAGGGTCTGCTCTGTTGGCTAATGGAATTTGAAAGATCTTTTTCTTTACTTTCTTAAATGGCTACTAATTTCCACTTTTCATGTTTCATTATAACTATTTTGTTCATGAATATTCAGTAGGTATTGAAATTGGAATCAACATAGAACAGGAATCAAGTTTCTTACATGGATCCGTTCCATTTGCGCTCTGTGTCTATATACATGTACTTTTTTAAACTATTGTTTTTGATGATGTAATTATTGTTCAGATCTCAGGGATTTTTTTGTAGTCAGTTTGAACTGTGCAGTAATTCCTTTTGAAACAAACTAAGTTTTCAAATATTATACAGGTTCTCGTGACCTAATTGCCAGTTGTACATTGTGTGTGTCGGTCTGTGATCAGAGTCCTAGATGTTTGACAATTTTAAAATAAAACTATGCAAATCATAGACTAATTGAATATACATAATTATATATGCAATACACAAAATATTGAGCAGGTGACAATTTTAAATTGAACATGGTACTTTCGAATTCATAGTTGTCCTAGCACAAATGCTGGGTCCTGCCTCTAAGTTTCATCGAAATGTACGGTAAAACCCCTCTAAACCAGACGTTAAATTCAGTATAAATATCAGTCTTGGAGACAGGTGGCAGCTTAATGCAGGATGTAAATCATGCAGAAAGCTCCTCCCGGAGCTTTCGGCATGACTTTCACCCTGCATTAAGCAGCCACCTGCCTAAAAAGTACATAGTATCTAAATTCTTATCTACTAGAAGTCGGGTTAAGAGGGGTTTTACTGTATTGTAAAAGGGGACAAATCTATACTTTACAGTATGCAATACACAAAATATCGAGCAGGTGACAATTTTAAATTGAACATGGTACTTTCGAATTCATAGTTGTCCTAGCACAAATGCTGGATCCTGCCTCTAAGTTTCATCGAAATGCATACTATTGACACCAGGACTGTATGTTAATATAGCATAATGCTTTAAAAAGTCCATAGCAAGTTTCAAGAGGAATGCTTATGTTTTCTAGTTTGTTTGCTTTAAAATGTATTTAGAGAAAAGAATATCAAAACATATAAAGAATAAAAAATATATTAGAATCTTTTTTCTATTTGCATTTGGTTCTGACGGGATTAGAACCAAGGACCTAGAGATTCATAGACGCAGCTCTTTCCCCTCGGCCACCGCTTGGGTCCCAATATATAAGTGTTACATGGTTCTATTTAAACGCTACAAAGGTGTGAAAAGCAACAACGACTTGTGAACGTACATACTTAATATGCAAATTATACAGACCCATTTTTCATGAAATCTCCAAGCATAAAATGAATAGATTTTACAAATGACCTACTGTCGATCCAAACGCCATTGTTCAAACTGCATGGTGTCTTTTTACAACAGAAGTCCGACATAAGGTCGTCGCATTCTGAAAGTCTCATACCCTTCCTGTGGTATTTACAGAAGTCCGATATATGGTTGTCGGATTCTGAGTTAAATGCCCTTTTTGCCTAGTCACTTATGTCCTTTGCAAACAGATGAGACCCAGGTAAGAAGGCTCATAGAGGAGCCCTCTAATCAGGATCTGCATTGTTTGTCATGTTACACTTTTGTTTGGAAAGTTCCTAAATATTACCATAAGCTCATTTTAGCTTGACTTGTTTGAATTTTGGAACATCCCATTTGAAACATTCAGCGTTGTAATAGTTAGGTAGACCAAAATAACATAATTGTTAGATTTTTGCAGAACATTATAGAATTGTTGGAGGTACATGAAATGGACACATAACCGGAAAGAATTATTTGATTATAACAACCACGGTTGATATTTCGATACACTGTCAACATTATGTGAACTACTGTGAAATATCGAACATCAATGGTATTATTTCTGGGGTAGAACGGAAATTCAAATGCAGAAATTTGATTCCATTGCGACATTACAATGTTTCCTGATGTATTTTATCAATGGTCGTGCGACGTTGTTGCTAAGATCTGGTATGAAAGAAATAGAATTTCAAAAATACATGTACGGTAAAACCCCTCTAAACCAGACGTTAAATTCAGTATAACTATCAGTCTTGGAGACAGATGGCAGCTTAATGCAGGATGAAAATCATGCAGTAAGCTCCGCCCGGAGCTTTAGGCATGACTTTCACCCTGCATTAAGCAGCCACCTGCCTAAAAAGTAAGTATCTAAATTCTTATCTACTAGAAGTCGGGTTAAGAGGGGTTTTACTGTATTGTAAAAGGGGACAAATCTATACTTTTGAATGTATTTCAGAGATTTACCAGTGATACCCTAACTACCCTAGGTAGTTTGACAAACACACTTATGCAAATAGTGCAGACCCAGATCTTGGAGACAGGTGGCAGCTTAATGCAGGATAAAAATAATACAGAAAGCTCCTCGGCATGACTTTCACCCTGCATTAAGCAGCCACCTGCCTAAAAGTATCTAAATTCTTATCTACTAGAAGTCGGGTTAAGAGGGGTTTTACTGTATCGTAAAAGGGGACAAATCTATACTTTTGAATGTATTTCAGAGATTTACCCGTGATACCCTAACTACCCTAGGTAGTTTGACAAACACACTTATGCAAATAGTGCAGACCCAGATCAAACACCTCCTTGATGGGCCCGTTTGAAGGGTTTTCACTATTTGCTACCATGTCTGTTTCATCTAAAGTTGCAAAAATGTTTCCAAACTGACTTATTCAGCTGTACAAACTGATAGAGAGGAGAGACTGGGTGCTAGAACACTTAACCCTTTCCTTCATATAAATGTTTTTCACGCGTTTCTAAACAGAGTAGACCCAGATCTGATGACTCCTATAGGAGTCGTCTGATCAGGGTCTGCTCTGTTGGCTAATGGAATTTGAAAGATCTTTTTCTTTACTTTCTTAAATGGCTACTAATTTCCACTTTTCATGTTTCATTGTAACTATTTTGTTCATGAATATTCAGTAGGTATTGAAATTGGAATCAACATAGAACAGGAATCAAGTTTCTTACATGGATCCGTTCCATTTGCGCTCTGTGTCTATATACATGTACTTTTTAAACTATTGTTTTTGATGATGTAATTATTGTTCAGATCTCAGGGTTTTTTTTATAGTCAGTTTGAACTGTGCAGTAATTCCTTTTGAAACAAACTAAGTTTTCAAATATTATACAGGTTCTCGTGACCTAATTGCCAGTTGTACATTGTGTGTGTCGGTCTGTGATCAGGGTCCTAGATGTTTGACAATTTTAAAATAAAACTATGCAAATCATAGACTAATTGAATATACATAATTATATATGCAATACACAAAATATTGAGCAGGTGACAATTTTAAATTGAACATGGTACTTTCGAATTCATAGTTGTCCTAGCACAAATGCTGGGTCCTGCCTCTAAGTTTCATCGAAATGTACGGTAAAACCCCTCTAAACCAGACGTTAAATTCAGTATAAATATCAGTCTTGGAGACAGGTGGCAGCTTAATGCAGGATGTAAATCATGCAGAAAGCTCCTCCCGGAGCTTTCGGCATGACTTTCACCCTGCATTAAGCAGCCACCTGCCTAAAAAGTACATTGTATCTAAATTCTTATCTACTAGAAGTCGGGTTAAGAGGGGTTTTACTGTATTGTAAAAGGGGACAAATCTATACTTTACAGTATGCAATACACAAAATATCGAGCAGGTGACAATTTTAAATTGAACATGGTACTTTCGAATTCATAGTTGTCCTAGCACAAATGCTGGATCCTGCCTCTAAGTTTCATCGAAATGCATACTATTGACACCAGGACTGTATGTTAATATAGCATAATGCTTTAAAAAGTCCATAGCAAGTTTCAAGAGGAATGCTTATGTTTTCTAGTTTGTTTGCTTTAAAATGTATTTAGAGAAAAGAATATCAAAACATATAAAGAATAAAAAATATATTAGAATCTTTTTTCTATTTGCATTTGGTTCTGACGGGATTAGAACCAAGGACCTAGAGATTCATAGACGCAGCTCTTTCCCCTCGGCCACCGCTTGGGTCCCAATATATAAGTGTTACATGGTTCTATTTAAACGCTACAAAGGTGTGAAAAGCAACAACGACTTGTGGACGTACATACTTAATATGCAAATTATACAGACCCATTTTTCATGAAATCTCCAAGCATAAAATGAATAGATTTTACAAATGACCTACTGTCGATCCAAACGCCATTGTTCAAACTGCATGGTGTCTTTTTACAACAGAAGTCCGACATAAGGTCGTCGCATTCTGAAAGTCTCATACCCTTCCTGTGGTATTTACAGAAGTCCGATATATGGTTGTCGGATTCTGAGTTAAATGCCCTTTTTGCCTAGTCACTTATGTCCTTTGCAAACAGATGAGACCCAGGTAAGAAGGCTCATAGAGGAGCCCTCTAATCAGGATCTGCATTGTTTGTCATGTTACACTTTTGTTTGGAAAGTTCCTAAATATTAACCATAAGCTCATTTTAGCTTGACTTGTTTGAATTTTGGAACATCCCATTTGAAACATTCAGCGTTGTAATAGTTAGGTAGACCAAAATAACATAATTGTTAGATTTTTGCAGAACATTATAGAATTGTTGGAGGTACATGAAATGGACACATAACCGGAAAGAATTATTTGATTATAACAACCACGGTTGATATTTCGATACACTGTCAACATTATGTGAACTACTGTGAAATATCGAACATCAATGGTATTATTTCTGGGGTAGAACGGAAATTCAAATGCAGAAATTTGATTCCATTGCGACATTACAATGTTTCCTGATGTATTTTATCAATGGTCGTGCGACGTTGTTGCTAAGATCTGGTATGAAAGAAATAGAATTTCAAAAATACATGTACGGTAAAACCCCTCTAAACCAGACGTTAAATTCAGTATAACTATCAGTCTTGGAGACAGATGGCAGCTTAATGCAGGATGAAAATCATGCAGAAAGCTCCGCCCGGAGCTTTAGGCATGACTTTCACCCTGCATTAAGCAGCCACCTGCCTAAAAAGTAAGTATCTAAATTCTTATCTACTAGAAGTCGGGTTAAGAGGGGTTTTACTGTATTGTAAAAGGGGACAAATCTATACTTTTGAATGTATTTCAGAGGTTTACCAGTGATACCCTAACTACCCTAGGTAGTTTGACAAACACACTTATGCAAATAGTGCAGACCCAGATCTTGGAGACAGGTGGCAGCTTAATGCAGGATAAAAATAATACAGAAAGCTCCTCGGCATGACTTTCACCCTGCACTAAGCAGCCACCTGCCTAAAAGTATCTAAATTCTTATCTACTAGAAGTCGGGTTAAGAGGGGTTTTACTGTATCGTAAAAGGGGACAAATCTATACTTTTGAATGTATTTCAGAGATTTACCAGTGATACCCTAACTACCCTAGGTATTTTGACAAACACACTTATGCAAATATATGTATATAGTGGCTACTCTTTCTTTCTTTTTGATTTTTTTCATTTACTTTCTTAAAAGGCTACTAATTTCCAATTTTTCATATTTCATTGTAACTATTTTGTCCATGAATATTCAGTAGGTATTGAAATTTGGAATAAACACAGAACAGGGAAAGGGTTAAGGAAATTAGGGTTTTTATAAATCAGACATTTCTGGCATATATTTGGTACTGACCAAGTAATGGTCAGAATCATCCGGGGTCCAATCTAGACCTACAGTGTTCTCATTCAACGATAATGGTGAACTCGTTAATTCTATTATGCTAAGCACGACTTGGCTTGCATCTGACCGAGTGTCAAACAGTTTGGATCCAGATGATATGCTGAGTAACTCGGCGTCTCATTTGGAACCAAACTGTTTGACAATCAGTCACTAGTTTCTACCACGCTGGAACAAATCGGAAGTAGGTTAAAATATAATAGATCAGACTTATTTTGACAGGATGGTAAGGCTTAACCCATTCCCTCATATTGACGCTTGTTGGCGCCTCTGTAATAGTTACTTCTTGAAACTATTGTGATAAATAGAGCATTAATTTGCTCCATAGGAGCAAATGCTCTATTATCACAATGGTTTCAAAACTAAAAAAACATCTAAACAAATTCCCTTTCTCTAATAAATGCTCCTTTATTCTAATTAGATTTATATGATCTAGATCTATTCTAAAATACTTTTACTAGATCTGCTACGGTACTGTACCGATGCCAGAAAGAGATTTTACAACACCCCAATGAACGCCATGAGACTGTATATCTTAATATCTAGATTTTATTAACATAAAACGAGAGTCGAAATTTTATATACTGTTGATCTTAATTATTCGACATATCAGGCATGTCCAACAAATATATAAGAATGTCTCCCATTTTAAAGAAAGACCAGATTAATGGATCGTTCTTTTTTCAAAGTTCAGCTGGTAATTTATAGGGCACTCCTTTAGGCCGATTAATTCAAGCTTCTTGCTGTATCTTCCCTTCGAAACTAAAACAAAATTGTCATTATAGTCAAAGGATATAGCAAATGAAGAGAAACCAACAATTCCTAACCAACATAGCCGTTAAATGATGTGTAGGCTAACTATTGCTTAGCCTATACATAGGGATACATAGGTTGTTACTGGTGTTTTTGCCCACCAGTTAACTGCGCATGCGTAAAATCGATAGGGTTGTTTACAAACGCCGATTTGCCCTATATGTAAGTTGGAACATTGTAGCCATTTTACAAAGTATATGAACATATATTCCATTAGCAAACAGAGCAGACCCTGATCAGACGGCTTCTATAGGGTATATATGTGGGAAAGGGTTGAATATGCCAACTTCTTTCGGAGACATCGGTTATTATCATCGTATACGTCTATTTTTATTTACTGGGGAATTTTCCATTAGCATCTATTTTAAGAACAGAACTTTCGACAGACTTGAATGAAATCACAGTTTACTACAAAATACTAGTGGGTCATATGCAAATTGCAATGTAACATAGTTCCTGGTTGGTGGAAAACTAGAACAAGAATGAAAATAGACAGCTAGCCGCTGAAAAAAATCATTAAAAGGAAAAAAAGGAGAAAGGCAAACAAAATGAGACAAAACATTTTCTTATCTCTTAATTCATATACATTTCATCATTTATTGATTTACGTGTCAGGCTTATAGTATCTTATAGTGTCTTATAGTAGCTTATAGTAATGTATATAATTTATTTCTAATTCATATCATTTATTTCTATGACGCCGGTTACTGATCAGGGACTGTAGTGTTTACAGCACTAACTGTAATTTACATGTATGACTATAATTTATTTTTAATTATATCATTTATTGATATACTTGTTACATGTATGATGCTGCAAATAGCGAAGAACCTGACCAGTTGTGGTAACTGATCGGAGTCAGTATTGTTTGCAGCACATACTAACAAATTTGCCCTGCACAGACTCACACCCGCAGTCTCCTCAGGAAAATGTAAGAAAATACAATGCAATCACACAAAAAGACAAAGTATAGGCATGGATAAACTATTCTATGAACTTCAGGGTCTTTTCCGTTTGCAAAAGCATAGAAAGGCTTATTTTTGCTCAGACCAATTGTACCCGATATGAAACCCTGAAATCGTCTTCACTATATACTATAAAGTGAAACAATAGTATGTGTCTAACAACCCATATACCAATGAGAGGTTTTACTTCAAATTTTCACCCATGATAAGCTGTCAACCTTGATGTGAAGATTTTCTTAAAGAATGTAATTATTGCTCTGACCATTTTACCAGAGTTATGGGACTCTGAAATTTTCTTCACTATATACCACATAGTCAAAAGTGCTTGATATAGAGACACTATTGTTAGGGGGAGGGGTGCATCAGTGTCTTGGAAACAATTTTCTAGTTAATTTTATTTTCCCTGTTGTATCCTGCCATGCCAAGTTGAAATATATTTGTTACTTTATAATTTGTCATATTGTTAATATCACCCCACAGTATATTTGGCAATTATTTGTAGGGTATTTAGAATCATAATGAATACATTTTTATATGTGGTCCGGCAAGCATCCGAGTAATTGCAATTAGACTGTATGTCTAAAATTGGTGGAAGTGTATATATGGATAAGTGAATGATGCATGCAAATTACTGTTATGATCCACCAGATAGTAGCAGAAGTATGACCCTTACTTTCAAATAATGGAGCGATGGCTCTTTACTACATTAAACTATCAATTTTGGCTCTATTGGCACAAAGTGGCAAGTTGGGCTATTGGAATCGCCCTGTGTGTGACATGTTCATAAAACAATTATTTAAATGTCTTCCAAAATACTGACATGATTTTCAGAAAAATCCACAGCAAACAATCAATATAATATATATTATGTCCGAAACCTTCAGTACTGTCAGTACTTTGATTTAAAATGTAATGGATAAACATTTCTCTAAAACTAACTTGCTCAGCAGGCTAAAGGTTAAAGAGTGGTCACAACATATATGGTGTGCTGGAGACATGACGTTTTTAGTATTGAGTACGCACCTTCGTCCGTAAATTCCATGGTAAAACTGCCCTTGTTCGTGATGTCATTATAAAACGTCAGCATATTTAGTTGCATAGTCATTTTTCTCAGTTCTTTTACCCTATCTGTTTTATGGCCCAGACCAAACTAATTTTCATATGAAAGGATATTTTTCCAAAACAAAATTGTTTTTATGTGACTTTGTACAGTAAAGAATGCAGACTCTGATCACAGTTGCCTCCCTTAGCTCCCTTGGTCTACACTATCTGCCATGCCAATTTAGGGACAGTTGACACGGAAGTGATAATTGTTTGCATGTCAGCGGTGACTTCCTACACATTCATGACACAACTCAAGCGACTAAACGATTCATCAGAATAAAAAGTAACATTCTCATTGCACTTAACCTTTCACTTGCTATTCACCTTAGTATACCTACCTGTAAATAGTGAATACCCAGATGAGACAGCTCCTGCAGGAGCTGTCTCATCAGGGTCTGCACTATTTACAAGTTAATTGTGCAACCAGTGCACCCCACAGCAGTGATTTCACAGCGAAATACGTGTACACAGTGAACATATATGTAATTATACAACAGGGCATGGGTAAAGAAGGAGAAATGTATTTTAAAATTCAGCAAGAGAAGGGCTAACCTTTTACCTAACTCAAACGCATTTCAAACCTTGGCAAACATAGGAGACCCAGATCAAACGACTCTTACAGGAGTCTCTGACCTTGGTCAGCGGTTTGTTTCTGGCATTTTATAGATATGAATCTAGAGTTTCCACAAAAGCCAAAAATGTTTTCATACACAATTGTAAAACAACAGTTGATAAATATTCACGGTGTCGGCTATTAACAGCTGATAAATATTCACGGTGTCAGCTATTTTCTTATATTACTTGAATATTGATGAAAATTTAAAAAATGTAAGAATGTTGAGACAGACGCTAATTACTGCACGTGCGTGGAGTGTTTAGGTACATGTATACAGGCTCTTAACCCTTTCGGCACCAAATTTCTAAATGTCGTCTGCAATCCAAGTTTGTTAAATCATTCAGTAAAATAAGGGAATGAGATAAATATATGCAAATTTCAAAGGAATATAGAAATGGAGATTGAGACAAAAAGTGAAGTCCCTGATCAGACACCGCCTTTTCAAGGCGGCGTCTGATCTGAGACTGCACTATTGGTCGTGGTGCATTTATGCGACATTGGTGGTGAAAGGGTTAACCTGATTAAAAAATCTAATGCCTGTTCCAACTCCGGAGAGGTACTATTGACCAAGTGTCAAACAGCTTGGGTTCTGATGGGACGACAAGTTACTGTTTGTCAAGACTAGTTAGACTAGGAAGGACAGACGGGTGTTTTAGTTGACATTACAGTAAAATCGCACTATAACGGCCGCTAACTTGTGTTAATTAGTTGGTATTTAGGGTAGGTGGCAACTTAGAGCAAGGTGAAAGTAAAACAACGTTCCTATAGGAACGTTCTGTTTTACTTTCACCTTGCTTTAAGCAGCCATCTGCCCTAGATAACAACTAATTAATACAATTTAGTGACCGTTATAGAGAGTTTTTACTAAAGTTGCAAACTAATGCACTTGGGTTATGATGATTCTAAATGAACTTCTTTGCATTGAATTACATCTTATCACAAACGGGTTTTTAAACATGTAATTCAGCGTAGGTTTAGAAGAGTCCTATCCTATCGTCAGAATCTGCACTGTTTGTCAATGTTGCATATCTTTGTTTTAGAAATGAATTCTATAATAATTTATTTCAAAGTTAGTCTTGAAAAGAATGTATAGAATAAGTCACGCAGTCTCCATGGCTCATTTTGATCAGTTTTGTTTAAGACTATAGTATATGAAATATGACCAAAACAATAATATACGTAATATCAACCCTATCCTTCAAGAATGTATTACTACATGAATACTAATGCGCTGAATAGTTCAGTTTTATAATCACACATACATCAGGAACGTTTTGGATGTGACAGAAACTTAAGCATCAGATCTATATCTAAACATAAACTGACCAGACAGAGCAGACCCAGATCACACAAGAGCTCCTACGGAACTTGTCTGATCTGGATCTACTTTGTTTGCAAAGATACCAAATGCCGTCTACATGAGGGAAACCCCAGTCTAGAGCGACCCAATTATCAGCTGTCAACTTTTAGCCTAATAAGCGACTGGCAAAGAATGATTAGAAGTAGATATGTTCCCACAGTTTGGATCATGATGAGACGCGGAGTGTACCCGATGTCTCATTTGGTTTCTAACAGTTTTCAGTCGTTATAAATTCGTCAGTAGAGTATAATGAGGATGAAAAAACGAGTTTCGTATTACACAAAACTTTTTGCATGCTTTTTTATTGTTGTCAGCAAAAATGTGATTGGCAAGTAAATTATCACAATTGCACCGCTAGCGCGCCAAGGGTTAGAAATCATCGACATTAACATTTGAACTTTAATGTTATCTCCATAATTTTCCCGCTGGAACGTGTACTATTTAGCACTCATTGTAACGAAAAACACAATGTTTAGTATGCAATATTGCATTTCCAATTAATAACCATTAGTCAACGATTCACTGCAAGTATTGTCGTCTGCTAGACACATTTTGCCTGCTTCAAGCTTAAGAGTAGACCTTTCTGCAATGTCTTTATAAAAAAAAGATGAATACAGTCCAAAACAGTTTGGATCCGGATGAGTCGCCGGATTAATCGGTGTCTTATCTTGATCAAAACTGTTTGCATATGATATCACTGATCCGTCTTGAAGGTAGCGAAGTGGTTACGAATGTAGTACACCTCATCTATCAGAAGCTGAATTAGTATGTGTGACTTGTAGTAAGACTACTATATAATGGAAGTCAACACAGAGTCGACAGAGCAGTTCCTTGCCAGAAACCAGGTAAGTGCGTTTTGTCTTAGTTAGTCTTATATTTTTTCAACACTTTTAGGATTATGCAAAGCTAGGTTTTTGACTTCAGTTGAAGTTACTATTTTCCAAATTACTATTTTACAAATTACTATTTTTGTATTTTCTTATGATCATTTTCAACAAACCTTTGTATGTTACATGCACAGGCTTTACTTCCCTGTACGGTCTCATAACAAATCCCAGCATTCTCGCCTGAGTTGTTTCATTTTCAAGTGGCATCCTCGAAATATCCGGTTTACCTGAGCTATCGTTGGTATTATTTAACCCTTTACGCCATGCATACGATTTTCTACACCTTAGCAAACAGAGTAGACCCAGCTCAGACATCTCCTGTAGGAGCCGTCTGTTCAGTGTCTGCTCTGTTTGCTTATGATATAGTATAGATGTGATTCTACAGTTTCTGTCATGATTAAAAATTCACATGTCCATGTGCTATTGTTACATATTAATATAACAGTCATGATGTCTTTATTTCTTATACTTGAATACTCATGGAGGAAAGGGTTAGATTCCGTTTTGAACAATTGTAACATCTATTTAAAACATTTTACTTCATGGACGTTCATGTCAGACTCTCTCCATTTTGAAAATAATTCAGGTCTTGTATTAAAAATTTAAAAAGATAAAGTTAATTGCCATGGTAAAAGTGAACCAGATATTTAACAAATATAACATAAAGGCAAACAGAGTAGACGTAGACCAGATATTTGAAGTACAGCGTTAGATTACCTTTTCTCTCGTTGAATGCTAATTAAATCGACGTCTGATCAGGAGTCAATCTGGTTACAACTAGATAGATAAGTATGCCAATAAACTGCATGTAAGCGAATCAATATGCAGCAGACGGGTGGTTTAGTTGACATTACAGTAAAACCTTTCTATAACGGCCAATAACTTGTTTTAATTAGTTGGTATTTAGGGCCGGTGGCAGCTTAAATCAAGGTGAAAGTATAACAGAACGCTTCTATAGGAGCGTTCTGTTTTACTTTCACCTTGCTTTAAGCATCCACCTGCCTTTAACACAAAATAATTGACGTAATTCAGTGGCCGTTATAGAGAGGTTTTACTGTATTGATTTTTTCTTCAGCTCAAGGAGAACCTGTCCAAAGCGATTATTCATTTATTGTAATTAGACCCCTAGACTATATAACGGAAGTCAAACCAGAACGAATCGCAGTGCCCTTTATTCAATTAAGGTGATTGTATAATGCAAGGCAAAGGTAATGCAGAAAACACCTATAGGAGCTTTCAGCATTACTTGACCTGCATCAACCTACCACATGCCTTACAGACGCATAATTAGGCACGTGTTTGATGGCCGCTTAGACAGGTATTACTGTACACTAAACATCAGGGTCCATGCTTATAAAACTTTTAGTTGAGTCTGAGAACGTTCTCAAGCATTTGATTGGTCAGATTTTAGCCTTTGGCTCAAATCTGACCAATCAAAAGCCTGAGAACGAAACTCAGACTCAACTAAAAGCTTTATAAGCATGGACACAGTTATATGTATTCAAGCTCATCCAGGTCTAAAGAAGTTTCAATAACTGTTGCAAGAAGGATGTAAAACAAACTTCAAATGCATAATGTATAGGCTTCAAACTTCAGTTCATGCGAGTTTGCTTTTTATAATAATAGTATAGAAGTTAAACATTTAAACAATAAACGTATACAATTACGTGTATTTCACCCATTGACAAGTAGTGTAGACAACATCCTACAGCTTGATACTTGTGCAACATTGACAGTCATGCAAGTTAAATGTTTGGTACAAGCATATCTTATTATTTTCAAGTACAAAGCTTTTAAATGCGGGGAACTAATGCCCTGGGCTCCCAGAGCGGCGCTTTGATCAGGGTCTGCACTGGTTGTTATTCAAATTCATCTAAATTCAAATATATCTAACGAGTGGACAATGATATAGAAGTTGACTTGGATAAATCACAGCATTTTACACAATATTCATTCAGTATTAAAGTCTACATCAAACTTAATGCTGGACGAAAGTTATACAGAAAGCTCCTCAATGAGCTTCTTGCATTGACTTCATCCTGTATTTAGCAACCACCTAATCATATCGACCACCATATCTTTTCATTACATGATCGCAATTGAGAGGGCTCTACTTATTATAAACAACAATTCAGATCTCCAGATAAGATGCGTAGATTAAAACATTTTTAAGAAAAACTTCAGTATTTCTCCACCAAACCCATGTTGTGACCACTCTCTGACATCGTCTCGAAAAGACGATTCTAATGGGTGGTCACAACTTCGGGATTGGTGGAGAAATGAGCGTTTAGTAGTCATCTTTATCAGTAGCTTTGATAACAACTTACTCCGCCGTGCACCTATAATGGCTGTTCAAACTTGGATCTGGAGTAATTCTCTTCCGAAACGATCAAGTTTATCAATAAATTGCGATACTGCTGTCTTTAACCCATTCCTCCATAGGCTATTTTTTAGACTCAACCTCTTTGAATGAATCTACCCAAAAGGAGCATTTACTAGAGAAAAGTAAAATTATAGAGTTTTGTAGTTTGAAACCATTGTGATAAATAGAGCATTGCTCCTATAGGAGCAAATGCTCTATTTATCACAATGGTTTCAGGAAGTGTTTATTACAGAGGCGTAGAAAGGCGTATTTATGGAGGAAAGGGTTAATACATGCCTAACATCTATTTTCGGGAAAATGTTTGTCATAATTAGTAAATCATGAATATTAAATATTAATATGAAAACATGATTGTTCGGTCATGAAAGAAACTGAAAAATCAGATCAGTATTTACATAAGAACACAGAGCAATCCGTGGTCAGAATGTTCGTACAGGGACATCTGATCTGGGTTTATTCTGTTACAGCGGCGTGAAAATGCGTGTGAGGTAAAACGTTAAACAATTAACTTTGCTAACAAAGAGTGTGGAATCACTTAACCCTTTTCTCATAAGCAAACATAGCAGTCGTCCCTAGGAGCAATTTGGTTCTGGTCTACTCTGTTTACATGTATATGAGGGAAATGATAAATGAGTAGACCATTTAGACTTGGCAAAGAGTTGAGATGGAGCAAGACAGCAAAACATGAGCTTCATAGGATCTACAGTGTTTAACTCTAACCAACATCTGCATTAAGTAATTACTCAATGTTGCACATTGTACACCGCTTCTTTAACGTCATTATTGCTAGACTGGGACTCACTGTTTGCGAAACACCAATTACCCGAATGTAACTACAGTTAAACCTCGAGTATTCGAAATTTTAGTACAGAAGAATTTAGACCCTTTTAATGAAGGATGAAAGTAATCTAGAAAGCTCCTACAGGAGCTTTCTGCATGACTTCCATGCATGACTTCCTGCATTACTGTCACCTGTTTGAAAGATAGACAATGATATGTAGTTTGGCGTTCGAATAATCGAGGATTTACTGTATTCCCAAATATAAATCTTATTCGATTAGTAAAATATTGTTTTGTTTTAATTATCCTTCGTCTGATAAGCGCAACCTGACTTGCATTTGCTAACAGTTTAGATCAAGATGAGAAGTCGAGTACCTTCCGCATCTCTTGAGGATCCAACTTCTTTGATACTCAGTCAATAATAACTGGAAGGTTTAAACGAAATGAAAGTAAGTAAAATTGCTGCAGATTAGAATTTAAGCAGACATCATTTTTAGCAGTTTACATGTTAAACCTGAATGAAAGAATGTCTTTTCTCTTTTGTAGTCATGCACAAGTTCATTCTTCTTGCCGTTCTCGTCGTTGCCGTATCTGGATATGGTAAAGGATATGGAGGAGGCGGATATGGTAACGGTGGGGGTGGATATGGAGGAGGAGGACCAGGAGGACCTTGGGGGTTCGGTGGCAATTTTGGTGTAGGAAGTTATGGTGGAAGCGGTTATGGTGGAGGTAGTTACGGAGGCGGTTACGGAAAGACAAAGGTCCACTGGAAACCACGTTACCAAACTCACGTGTCATGGTATCCCGTACATGTCAGTGGATACGGTGGTGGCAACGGCTTCGGAGTTGGAGGTGGTCCTGGTTTTTTTAGCGGAGGATTTGGAAATGGTGGATTTGGAAATGGCGTCTTCGGCTTTGGAGGCAATGGAGGTGGATATGGTGGTTTCGGCAATGGTGGCAGCTATGGTGGTTATGGCTATGGTGGTTATGGCAAAGGTGGCAGCTATGGTGGTTATGGCAGTTATGGTGGTTATGGCAGTTATGGTGGTTATGGCAAAGGTGGCGGCTATGGTGGTTATGGCAAAGGTGGCAGCTATGGCGGTTATGGCAGTTATGGTAGCAATGGTTACGGCTACGGTAACAAAAACTACGGAAAATATGGAAAAGGTACCGCTTACTACGTCTATTTTTTCTCCATTTGAACACAAAGTGAGGTATCCAATTTTCAGAGATTATGTAATTAGTAATTATATCAAAATATGGATTATTTTTTCAGTTTGTTGCTTTATATTTTCCAGATTTTTAGAAACATACTTTCTGACAAATACACTGCGTTTTCTTTCTATTTTCAGGTAAATATTAGACGACATACAAAAACAACGTACCGGCCCCAATACGGACACATTTGACATTCAACACAAGAATGTTCATTTCTGAATTACATTGTAATTTGTAAATAAACACATAGTTTAAAACAACTTTGTTTGCAGTTTTTCTTTAACATGGAATTTGCCATTCTGGTTTTCGTCAGAATATAGGCAGGTATTTGTTATAGAAATGGCATTGCCTGTGTACATTTTACCAGAGAAACTCAGTCGATAATAAGAGTAGGCATCATGCCCTGGTTTCTCCGTATCCTCTCCCCTCTCTCTAGGGCGTCCAATTAGCCCATATTGAGCAGAAACGGACGTTAATCAACACAAAGAAACAAACAATTTTACCTATTTTACCTTGGAAATAATCTCTAAACTTCAAGCCAACGGGTGTCTCTTTAATCCATGATCCACTGTAAATTTTACTTAATGTGTTTGTTCAATCTTTTGAGAGTTGTTTGTCAATGACAATTATGTCACGCTAAATTGGATATACTAGTTTTTAATCCCTTACTGAATGAATATTCATTTAAGAATTTTAAGTGACTGTATTGTCCATACATTTATCAAACGCGCCCTATGTTAAATTCATATGGAATATAGAACTAAAGTTGTCCGGGAATCTTGCGACCTACTCCGTTGTTAAAAAATAAACACGGGGTATCTAAACATTCTGGGCTTGTTAAATATAGGGTAAATTAACAACCAACACGTTTTTTTATTTTACTGCATACATGTTTCGAATTACATCTTCATCAGTGCATAACAATTATAAAATACACAATGAAGAAAACATGTTGATCAACATTGTTCTCTTTGATTTTATGACTGAATGCATGTAACAAAAATGTGACGTGTACTTTGACATGATAATCTTTGAAAAAGGCCCTTAGTGGTCGAAATATTAGATATCAGAGATAACTTAGGTTTATTAAGTTACTTCCGGTAGTAGAAGGTTTATTAGGTTAGTAGATAGGCGTAATGATTTTTATAACCATGGAACTATTTTAAATTTCCGTAAATATGCAAAAAAATCATGTTGACTAAATAGATCTAACATAAAATTCACCAAAAGAATTATTCAAATGAGAAAAAATAAAAATAATTGGCTATAGCTGGATTATCATACAAAAACCAATTCTAATCACTCTAGAGACGTCGTTCTTACCGATTACGCCACTGAGGCCACATATAAAGTGATGTTGATTTATCAGTTTTATTAATTTAATCCACCGCTAGCGAAACGCGTTTTTTGATAAAATCAAGCCTTGAAGCAAAGATTGACAGATAAATAGTAAATGTTTTCTTTTCACTCTCATGATAATTTGATTGATAAACTCTTACAGGGGCGGTGATAGTCATAGACCTAAATATAGCCCGTTCAGTTCCATCGATTTATGAGTGACGTAAGGTCTATCTAAAATAGAAACCGAGACTACGGAACTCGAATTTGATCAGAGATTATAACCATGTCTGTTTGAAATAACTTATCGACCCTCGATTCAAATCATTAAATGGAAATGAAAACGGACGGATCCGTTGATCGAAAAACCGCATTTTCAATGTAAATTATTTCAAGAGTGTTATGTTAAATATGAGTCTATGAATTTTTTAAACTCAACTGACAGGATAAATCGAATAGTAGATTAGTGCCGTAGATGGGACGCCTTTATCCGACTCGGAGTGAAAACAGTTGACGCTCGGCAAGCCTCGCCTCAACGTTTTCTCCCCTCGTCGGATAAAGGCGTCCCATCTACGGCACTAACCTATTATTCTCGCTTCTCAGACGTGCTAGATAAGCTGAGTTACTAAAATAGCCGTACTAGAAATACTTATCTGGAACACCCCGTGACCAGTGTATTCATACGCGCGATTGGGTAAAATCAATACAAGGGAAGGAACTCTTACAGAATTATACCAACATTTCTATAGGGAACATCCTTATAAATCAAAATCAATATAAGTAGTTAGCACGAAAATGAAATTCTGTTTATCATATAAACATTTTAAACGTCTATTTAATTTACCGAAGACGTTGTTTTGTAGTCACTCAGTCATTTATATATTTTACGCCAGAACTTAACGTTTGTGGTCGTCACAATAAATGACGTCATTTGTTGGCACGCTTGTATGCTGCAGTTTGTTGCTATTAGATATGGAAGTCGTATTACGCAATGTAAAGTAGTACTTCACAAAATCCGTTATTTTACTTGGTTTTAGGGCATATTTCAGCGAGAAAAAGAATCAAGCATGGGTTTTGTTAAAGCCCTGGGGTTTCTATACCCTCGATTGGTCAGACCAACCTCGGGCATAGAAACCCCGTCTTTAACAAACCCCATACTTGTGTCTATTATTCTCTATATCTCCGGGTTAAGATTCCCTGACGACATACGTCATATAATATTATGACGTCAAACCATGGAAACCGATGTTTACATGTTATGTAAACGGCGAAAATACACGTTTTTGTTATGTGAGAAAAATAATGCTCGTTGCCTTTTAGGAACTCACTAAGAAAATGTTATTAAGCTCGCCATAACTGGACGATCGTGGAAAAAGAAAAAAGAAAACTATTTACATTTAACATCATTTCGTGGGGTGACATTTGACTGCAGTTCTGAACGACTCGACAGAGTCGCTCACAACCACACTCAGTTGGAGTCTGTTCCAATTTCTTATTGTCCGCAGAAAGAAGGAGAGTTGTCTAGCTTGAGTTCTGCATGATGGGACCTGGTAGGCTAAGGAATGCATCTTACGCGACTGTCTATGTGGAGGAAGTAATTTATCTGTTTTGGGAATTGCAATAAGTTCGTGTAAAATTTTATAGAACATAGGCGTACATCTGTGCGTCTGTCAGCAAGGCTTCTCCATTCTAGGCTGCTCAGTATGTCACCAACACTAGAGGTATTCCTATATCTGTTAGTGACATACCGTGCAGCCCTCCTCTGAACTTTTTCTAAATTCATGATATCTTCATTTAAGTATGGATCCTAGACAGAGCAGGCAACTAAGGTTATAAGTGTCACCTGCGATTTTACTTGTAAAAGAACTTGAAATTATACTCTTACAATGAGAACATCTATTTCAATTACAATTCGAAGATGCACAAGTATATTGTTGAGAAGAAAACTAAATGATCCCGTAAATTATGCGGTCTCTTGTAAGCTATTATTGGTCTGTAATTATCATAATACATATTTCACATTGTATTTTGTTTTACAATTTAAGTAAGTCCCAATATGTATTTATCACTAAACCTATATTTGGCATAGACGGATCATAATTTTTATGTGACCACAAAAGGAATGACACTATTATTAAAGTCCTTATTTAACGACAGAATCATGCATCATTTTGTGAAAAGCACTATTAACTACTGTGGGCGGATAATGTACGGTTGAGAAAAATTCACGTAAGTGGTTCAAGGATTCTTTAAATGATTCATTGTCCGAGATAAGTCTCCAGTGGCATTTTGCTTGGCTGAACGGTATATGTACCGTCCTTGCAGGCTTTGGGTGGCAGGAGGAATAATGCAGGTATTGGTGATTGTTTGTCGATTTTATATAAATATCAGTTTTTAAATGCTCCACGGATTTCTGTGATATTTTACTTGTGAATTTCATGGACTTGTTAAATGCATATATAATTTAGAACTAACTTTGCCAATAGCTTGAAAACTCCCCGTTGTTAAACGTATACGGAACATAGAACAAAAACTCGGGAATCTTTAACCCTTTCGGTGCCAAATTTCTAATTTCCGTCTTCAATCCAAGTTTGTTAAATCATTCAGTAAAATAAGGAAATGAGATAAATAAATGCAAATTTCAAAGGAATAAAGCACATATATAGAAAAAGAGATTGAGACAAATAGTGAAGTTCCTGATCAGACGCCGCCTTGGAAAGGCGGCGTCTGATTTGGGACTGCACTATTTGCCGTGGTGCATTTATGCGACTGCGGCGGTGAAAGGGTTAATATCTACGTTCGTGTTTATTAGATTGGTAAAATTGGCACCGTATTAGAAAATAGAGCTAACAAAGGGGGTTCCCTGTGGCTTTCCATTATTGATATTAGTTAATGGATTTTATAACAGCCATGCTGTGTCAACGAGATTGTTTTAACGTGAAGAAAAAGAAAACTAGAACAGTAGAGCTATATCATTTCATGAGTAAAACGAAAATACTCTGATAAGATTACTCCTACAGGAGTGGTCGAACCTGTATCTACTCTGTTTGCAAAGATGCCAAAAGTCATCAATAATGTTAGGGAAAGTGTTAAAGTACAAACACATGCCTGCGGATTAACCTATGTTAAAAGGCTAATTTAACACAATATTTGTGGTTTTGTTTAAAATCTGCAAATAAAAATCACCGCCCCTTCTTTTGGTGACACTTTTCAAAAATGTTGACATTATCATACGACGGCACACGCGATCAATACTATGTACGTGTATGTGCGAAATAATGTTGCGTGAAAGGTTAGTAAAAGATGAAAAGAGTGAAATGAAAGCTCTGTTCTTTTCTGTAAAAAATGTGAATACTAAACCTATCCTAAGCTGCTATTCATTCATGTAACATATGAGTGTGAAAACACAGGTTGTTGCTTACTGCAGGTCAAAGGCAATGTATATCTGCATCCTTTATCAGACCAGATGCTCAGATAAGAGAATTAAAATATTTACACTTGGAGCTCCCTTATTTCTCCTCCAAACCCTGTGTTGTGACTACTCGTGAATCGCGTCTTTGAGATGTTTCTAACACTGCTATGTGACTGTTTCATCACATCGACTGAATTTTAAACAATACTAAATTGTACTGGCATTTATTACTGAAAACTAGTTGTTTTTTTTAAATTTCGTACTTATTGCTGTAACCTGACAAGTAATACTGTTGTCATGTGTTACACATTTTTTCAACTGAGATCACGTGGTTATGTTTGGTACTTACTGAATAACATACAGTGGAACCTACCCATTCCGGAACTGACGCTACTAACTGATTATACCTGGCGAAATTCCTGAGTGATCACAATATAAAAGAAGAGTTTAGTATTTGAATGGATGCTGTTAGCAAATTTGTAAAATCACATGTAAACAGGTTGGCTCCAGATAAAGAATGAAACTAACTCTGTGTCTCACCAACATTCATATTAATATTCATGTAATAAAGGGAAAACATGATTAAACATAAATACATTTAACTCATTCCTTCATATACTATTTTTATTCTTTGAATTAATCTACTAAAAAGGAGAATATTTACTACAAAAAAAGAAACTTTTAGAATTTTTTAATATTGAAACCATTGTGATGAATACAACAAGTGCATCTATGAAGCAAATACTCTATTTACGACAATGGTTTCTAAATGTGACTTCTACAGAGGCGCCAAAAGATGCCAATATGATGGAATGCGTTAAGAGGAGATGACTTTTGAATGCAGAACAAACGTCATGCGTATGTATAAATTTAATCTGAATTAAACCGCAACATGATTATAATGAGGCTTCTTTCAGCAGACGTAAAAAAGAATTTAAGTAATGACATATACTAAATTAATTCAAAATCTAGTCATGCATATTATCCCTCTAGAAGTCAAAACGTGCATACACAACACACTAAAATTGGATTGTAAGATTTTATTTAGGGAAAACGAAATATATTTATAGATAGATTGTGACAATACATATTATAGTATATTTATGTGGTAAACAAGTTTGCTGAATAGTAATTCTGATTTTGTATACATCATTTCATGCGCAAACGTTATAAAACGACGGGCGCCTGAGTAGTGCTCGAATTTTACAACCTCTGCTCTTTCAAAGTGCAAGTTAAAAGTTGCTATAGTGTATTTTATGTGTTGTAAACTCTCAGCGCGACTTGCACAAGGACCCTGTACACGTATTTTTGTTCGCTTCAGATGAGCATTATAAGATAGGCACAGACTAGGTATTGTTCAAGTATATGTTTTGACACACTTCAGCATTTTAACAGTCACATTGACATATAGTGTACAGTAAACCTCTCTATAACGACCACTAAATTACTTATGTACAGTGAGACTCATCTGAAGCGAACAAAAATACGTGTATAGAGTCCTTGTGCAAGTCGCGCTGAGAGTTTACAACACATAAAATACGCTATAGCAACTTTTAATTTGCACTTTGGAAGAGCAGAGGTTGTAAAATTCGAGCACTACTCAGGCGCCCGTCGTTAGAAATGAATACCGACATACTGGCAGTGTATTGAAAGGATGATTTGGGGTTAAGTACGGTTTGTAAACGGGTGAAGCAGAAGTCAGTTGAAAATGACGCAAGGGGAGGGGGGGGGGGGGGGGTGGGGGGTATACCTGTTTCGGAAAAAGAATGCTGCTTTCGTGAAATCGTTAACTGATGAAGATATACACGATATTCTGATATTAGTTTACAGACATAACTGACATGCATTCGTCAAATATTTAACCCTTTCGGTGCCAATTTTCTAATTGTCGTCTGCAATCCAAGTTTGTTAAATCATTCAGTAAAAATTCAGGAAAAAATGAGATAAATAAACTAATTTTTCAAAGGAATATTAAAGCACATACAGTAGAACCCCTCTAATGCGACCACTTAATGAATAAAAATTGGTGTCTTTTTAAACAGGTGGTTGTTTAATGAAGGACACATGTAATGCAGAAAGCTCCTCGAGGAGCTTTCTGCATTACTTTTGTCCTGCATTAAGCTACCACCTGCATCTAACACCCAGAATGATACATCTTTTAGTTGGTCGCATTAGCGGGGTTTTACTGTATATAAAAATAGAGATTGGGACAAATAGTGAAGTCCCTGATCAGAGACCACCTTGTAAAGGCGTTGTCTCATCAGGGACTGCACTATTGGCAGTGGTGGATTTATGCGACTGCGGCGGTGAAAGGGATAAGACTGGTTTCGGAAGCTTTTTCCCCACTTGGTCACCAATTTGTTCACTGATGAACAGAAACAAACTAGGGTTAGACTGGCATCACAAATAATAAATAATGAAATGTATGATAAATGGGATCCATGTCGATATAAAGACATAATTACAGGTAATGAAACCTGGACGTTTCATTTTGAAAGTCTAAGTCTAGAAAATAAAGTTAACATTGCTCTTTGGGGTGAAATACCTATTATTGCCCGCTGAAGTAAGACCTCAAATCAGATATTATATGCGATAATCTTTGATTCAAAATGCTATGTTCTTCAAATCTCAGTTTCCAAAGTTAGAACTGTAACTGTTTTACAGAGTTTTTTTTGTCAGGATGCTGGGTGATGCTCTAAAGACAAGACCCAACCTCAGACCTTTTCAAAATGTTTCGGGCGTTCTGTGAGGTGACAATGTCAAACACAGCAAATGCTTGAAACTATTAAATGAATGGCTGGGCTATGCTAGCCGAAGATAACTTGTATGTGCTGATACTACCTTGCCTGAGATGAACAATATGAAAACATGAAGCATGTAAAAAGGATAATGGACATCATACTATGGTCATAGCTCCCTGGTGATTGGAAGCAGGAACTGCTCAAATAATTCATACATATCTATTGTAACAAAGTCTGAGAAAAATTGTCATCTCTGAGGCATATATTCTCTGGATAATTCAGATACCTGACTTTCAAACAGACCGTAATAACCCAGGGTCATCAGGGCCGCAGATTCGAATATTGCAGACCCTCATTTCAGAGGCAAGGAAAGCTCATCCAATATGAATGGATCAACTTATTTAAATAAGTTTGTGTTGTCTAGATCAACTAGTAACAGGCTGGACAAATCAAACTTTGGATTGGTGCAAGAGTGAAACATCTTTGCTGTTTTCACAGAATCGTTAATGCTACATATCACAGATGCCTAGTGGGCGGGTGTAGAGTTTTGCCCAATACATAGTATTTTATTCATTATATTAGTATTATATTCATTTGGATAGGAATTTTTCGTCGTAAAGATGATATATTATGAAAGTGGGTGATCCTTCGAAAGCAAACGTAGCAATGACAAAAGAGAAAATTGCAGACTCGGTTTTATTGAGTCTGTTCATGAGTAGTAATTAAAAAAGTAACACTATTCACGCCCCTAGCACCGGCTTAAGCAGTATTCAATTTTCAAAACGTATACCATCAAAACTAATGATCCCGAAGGACCAGAAAATATAACAACACTGAGAATGAAGTACTGTGCGACTTTTTACGACCGTCACACAAGCACTTAACACCTGCTGTTGTGAAGTACAATTATTCTGAAAGTGGTTGATCCTTCGAAAGCAAAAGTAGCAATGCCAAAAGAGAAAATTGCAGACTCGGTTTTATTGAGTATGTTCATGAGTAGTAATTAAAAATGCAACACTACTCAACACTGTTGCACCAACATCATACACATGATTCTTAAGTTTGAAATCAGAAAACCTATTTACATTTTAGGACTTCTTTTTATTTGATCACATGGCTTATACATAATACAGGAGCCGTCTGATCTGGATCTAAACTGTTTACAAATGCGTGAAAGGGCGTTTCTAGGAAAGGGTCAAGGACGATGATTACATTGCTGAATTCTGACATATTACATACAACAATGTATAAGATGTAAAATTCTCCCTCGACACTCTCTCCAACCCTCTTCCAATATCGATCAATCTGTAACTGCTACCGTTCTTTAAATCAAATGCATATTTCGAGTCAGGAATTGTATATGTAGCAGAAGCCTCAGTGATGGAAAGAGAAAGGGACGTGACCATAGGAAAGAGGATGTTGACCAGGTTCTGCATTGCAACAATATTAAACAAATGAAATTATTATCCTCCCAATTTGACCTGAGACTCGATTAAATTTCGACGTGTTTATCGGGATTGTTCGTAATACTCTGTGACAAAAAATATATTGTGTGTTATTGTATCATTTATCAGTGACCCATTAGGGGTAGGTCATGTGCTTGAGTTTTGCCCTGGATTTGCATTAATAAATGAACATATGGGGCAATTGAACTGCATCTATTAGGCAAACCTACATATTTATTAGCCGGGTGAAATAACACAAGATTACAACAGTAGTTAACTTAGCCCTCTATATTTTGTTTTTCCTTCGCACACAACCTCGGTGGTGCGATTGCAACCGGCTACGGATGTATTCAGCTCACACAGTGTTACAACCGGAAGCAATTGATTGCAACCGCTGGCATAAACTGACCGGACTGCCGACCTGTCTCAGTGTGACCTTTGGTGAATCTTGGATGCTTCCGCGACTAAAATGATGGCAGGACGCCACTTCGACTCCCGCTGCGGTACAGGAAGTACGGTCTAACACCGTCTTAACCATTTCCCTGTTCTGTGTGTGTTCTAAATGTCAATACCTACTGAAGATTCATGGACATAATAGTTATAATGAAATATGGAAGGTGGAACATTGTAACCATTTAAGAAAGTAAAGAAACAGACCTTTCAAATTCCATTAGCAAACAGAGCAGACCCTGATCAGATGGCTCCTATGATGCCGTTTGTTCTGGGTCTACTCTGTTTGCAAATGCGTGAAAACACGTTTATATGAAGGAAATGGTTAACCCATTCCCTCATAGGCTATTTTTAGACCTAACCTCTTTGACTAAATGTACCAAAAAGGAGCATTTACAAGAGAAAAGGAAAATGAGAGAAGTGTTTTAGTTTTGAAACCATTGTGATAAATGAAGCATTTTTGCCCCTATGGAGCAAATGCTCTATTTATCACAGTGGTTTCAAGACGTGACTTTAACAGAGACGTAGAAAGGCGTATTTATGGAGGAAAGGGTTAAACATATAACAAAAGAGGAGTGCCGTACAGCCGTCCGGAAGTTGGTAAATCGATGTAAAATATGTGTAGGCAGATTGAGCATGCTTTGATGGGCTGAAATAAAATTAGAATTTGAATATTTTGAATATTTCAAATGGTATTGGAAAAAACACCATGCTCTATGAACTTACAAAATGGTATCGTATGTATAACTATGTTAGGTGACTAAATCTGTGCAGAAAACTCCCAATATGTGTCTCCTTGTGTGTTCGACCTGCATTTAACAGCTAATTGCTTTTAAAGTTAATTTATTAAATGGTCATTTTAGAGAGGTTCTATGGTGTGTAAATAACAAATTAGTTAGAATGAAATGATATTGTAAATTAAACCTCTCTATTCCTGAATTAAGAGGATAATTTAAATACTTTTAGGCAGGTGCCTCTGATCATGGTCTGCTCTGTTTGCTTCTGGTCTTTGATAGATATGAATCTACAATTTATGCCAAAGCCAAACAATCCCTTTTTCATGAATAATTATAACTCGTCAGCAATTAAATACAGTCAAACCTTTCTATAACGTTCTCTAGAGTGTGTTAATTAGTTGGTCCTATATGAGCGTTGTTTTACTTTCACCTTGCTTTAAGCAGTCACCTGCCTTTAACACAAAATACTTGATGTAATTTATTGTCCGTTATAGAGAGGTTTTACTGTACCTACGATGTCAGCTCTTTTCTTGCATGGATATTGATGAAAGTTAACCCTTCGCTTGCTGAATTTGAAAATATATTTCTCCTTCTTACCCATGTCCTGTTGTATAATTATATATATCTTCACTGTATACAATTATTTCGCTGTGTAATCACTGCTGTGGAGTGCACTGGTTGCACAATCAACTTGTAAAAAGTGCAGACCCTGATGAGACAGCCCCTGCAGGAGCTGTCTCATCTGGGTCGTCACTATTTACAGGTAAGTATACTGACGTGAATAGCAAGCGAAGGGTTAAAATGTTGAGACAGAGATAAATAGTTAATTACTTAACGTGCTTAGCTATGCAGGATTTAACCTCGTGAAAAATAATGTCTGCTCAAATTCTGAAATTCTACAAGTTTGACTTACTTTTGATCTATTAGAACGTTTGACACTATTGACCAAGTGTCAAACAGCATGGATCCTGATGAGACACCGAGTTACATTTTGCCAATGCCAGTCAGATTGTGTGTAGCAGGCGAAGGGATAAATGTCCCATGTAACCCAATTATTTTGCACCCAATTTGTCTTGTAGATGTAAATTAATGCATTCGGTTACAAAGATTCCAGAATTACACTGCTTTTCATTGAATTACATTTCATCACAATGTTTTTTTATAATTCATCGATGATTTAGAGGAGTCCTCTCATCAGGGTCTGCACTGTTTGTCATGTTACATTTTTTCTTAAACTATATCCCTGATTATTCACGGTATGTTTGACCATTTTAAATAATTTACTTGAAAAATCGACCATGAAAGAAATAAACAAATTAAAGTCCCGCAGTCGACATGGCTCATTTTGACTTATTTTGTTTAATATTATATGAAATATAACCAAAACAATGGAGGTGTTCATTGCTCATCAATGTAATACAGATATATCATATGATATATGACCCTTTCCTCCATGAATATTAATTTAAGATTTTATTACTACATGAATATCTATGCATTAAAGCTACACATAAACGCGGAAAAGTTTGGATTCGACAGACTCAGATCTATATTAGAACATAAGCAAACAGAGTAGACCCAGATCAGACAGGTGCCCATACAAGAGCTTTCTGGTCTGCTTCTACTCTGTTTGCAAAGACACCCAAAAGTCGTATGTATAAGGGAAAGGGTTCACATACGTTAAAGCCAGTCTAGAGCGACCCAATCTTTAGCATTATAAGCAATTGACAAAAGACTTGTTAGAATAAGATGTGTTCCTACATTTCTGACCTGAAACGAGATCAGAATAACAAACAGTTTGGGTCCTGATTAGACGCGGAATTAACCTGGTGTCTCATTCGATTTCCAACACATTTCAAAGGCTATCGTCAATTCGTCAGTAGAGTACGATGAAGGGTGAGAAAAAGGAGTTACGTTGTACATGAAGCCTTTTGCATGCTTTGTAATTGTCGTCAGAAAAAATGTCCCTATGTTCCAGTTCTGAAAAGTAATATTTTCTTCAATTTCTCTTAAAGAATACGCTCGGATTGTTTAAAGGGTAGACGCCAATTTACTCGTCGTATCATCTTGATCCAAACTGCTAAACATATTCAATTATCACAGTTGTGCCGCGAGCGCACCAATGGTTAAAAGTTCAACGACATTAAACTGGTTGAACTTAATAAACTTTCCATTGGAGTATCTACTATCTAGCACACATTGTAACGGAAAAAACAGCATTTAATATGCAATGTTGCATTGCCTACCGTTATTAATACCCATCATTTAAAAATGTAATTTGCCTCATCTGTCAGAACGAGAATTAGTATGTGTGACTTGTAGTATGACACCTATATAATGGACGTCAAACCAGAGTCGAATCGTAGTGCCCCAGCAGTTTCCAGCCAGAAACCAGGTAAGTGCGTCTTGTCTTAAAGTTGTTTATGTGTTCAACTTTTGCGAGAATGTAGGCTAGGTTTTGACTATTCTGAAATTTACTTTTTTCCATTTTTGTATTCCCTTGCAATTATTTTCAACAAAACCTCTTCTTTTATTTATTTTTCATATCTGCGAAAGTAGACGGACTTTAATTCTCTTTTAACAAATTCCAGCATGCTTGACTGTGGTGTATCATTAATAAGTGACAGCCTCGAACTATTCAGTTTATCTTAGATATATTTGATAGTATTTGATTAAATAGCGCATTCCTTTTTTGAACAATCCTTATCATTCATCACTGACAATTCTTTAAAACACTTTATTTCGTGAACATTCATGCCACTTGAGTATTGCTTAATGTCCATTGTCGCCAATATACAACAACTGATATAACTTTTAGGTCTAAATTCCTGTACAAAAAAATCTAGTGCCAGATCTGTCATTTATGCCTGACCTTCTAATTGGAAACAATGATAAAATGGATAAGAGTCAGATTATGTAGACGGCACATGGTCATGGTAATTATTTTTTTCAAGGCAATATTACAAGTGAAAACAGAAAATGCATTGTGCTTACAGCTACATGATGTCTGCTAAAACATGAAAGTATAAAATGTGACAAATTCACAATATGATGATACATACAATCATGTATACTAAAGAAATTGGTAAAAAAGTTTTGGTATGAACATATCTTGATTAACACTCACTGAGAACAGTATCAGTGATCTGGTTCATAACAGTGTATTGTGAAGAGAGAGAGATTTTTCTTAAAATAGGCATATGTTTTGTTGCAGTTTAGCCTCTTATCTGCATTTGTCAGCAGCAATTAAAACCTCCGCCATTTTATCTTTTTTCTAGAGAATATTATCTAAAGGGTGTAAAGTTGTAAGGATTTACCTATTAGTAAGGTTAATTGGCGACAAGTGTGATATTGTTCGGTCATATAAGACCGTACAATATCCCACACTTATTTTATTACAAATATAAAATCGTTAAATTAAATGTCAAGGCAAAAGAGAATCAGATATGCTACGTATACGAAACCAGAGCAAACCCAGAAGTGTTTGTCTGGTCTATGTCTACCCTGCTTGCAAGTCATACAATCGTGTCAACAGGCGGGATTGTGGAGTACAATTCTCGCTCTAGATGCAACAAGACTTACACCTACATACAGCATGAATCCAGATGAGACATCGAGTATTTCGGCGTTTCATCAGGAGTCAAACTGGTTTCAAACAGACAGATAAATATATCAAATAAACTAAGTGAATCAAAATTGTTCGTTTAAAACACAGCAAATAGGAGTCTAAGTTGACATTTTTGTCCTCAGTTTTTAAGCTCTCAGGTTTAAGAATAATTCAATCAAGTTTTCATTATAAGTCTGATGCTTGTTGATTAAAGTTTCCATGATAAAGTTACAGACATTGCAACATAACATTATGTAGGCAGTTGAAAATTGGTTGTATTTATTTCTTTATTGTATATGGTTGCTTAATACCAGTATGTATTCTAGAGCTGGGGCTCGATCCGAAACATTTGGTCGATTTATTGATACCGGTTATTGGTTATCGATTAATCATAATTATTTATGCGAAGTACTAAAATGATAACTTACATTACAAGACATTTAGCGTGCGAATATTTAATATTTATACCTATCAAGCAGAACTTGTAAACTATTGAGATAAGTAAACAGGACAGACCCAAGTCTGGGGACTCATCTGGGAGAGCTCTTTAACCCATTCCCTCATATTGACGACTTTTGACGACACTGTAAAAGTCACTTTTAGCCCTTACTTTGATTGTCATTGTAGACAGGACTTTCTATACTTTAATACCGAATGAATGTGGTGTGAAATCCGTGTTTATTCTGTAAACACTATCAAGTTGTACACTATCAAATTACTTATAAATGAGTGAAATACGTGTTACTTTTCCAACTACTGTGGTAAATAGAACACATTTGTACCATAGGAGCAAATGCTCTATTTATCACAATGGTTTCAAACTACAAAATTCTAAAAAGTTTCCTTTTCTCTAGTTAAAGCTTCTTTTCGGTAGATTTGTTCAAAGGGGTTGTATCTAAAGATAGCCTATGAGGTAAAGGGTTAATCATGATAATTATACACTGTGTGTTATACACGTCAATGGCAAGTGTTTACACCAGCATATATTTCCTATGCATGTACCCCTCAAATATAAAATGGACGAGTTCCAAGTTTCAGTTCAGACGAGTTTACCTTTTATAATATAGGAGTTAACCCATTCACTCATAGGCTACTTTAGACTCCAGTCTCTTTGAATAACTCTAAAACTCTACTGAAAGGAGTATTAACTTGGGGGGGGGGGGGGGGGGGGGGGGGGGGGGGGGGTGTGTTAGAATCGTGCAGTTTTGAAACCATTGTGAAAAATTGAGCATTTGCTCCTATGGTACAAATGTGTTCTATTTACAACAGTAGTTGTATTTCACTCATTTATAAGTAATTTGATAGTGTACAACTTGATAGTGTTTACAGAATAAACACGGATTTCACACCACAGTCATTCGGTATTAAAGTATAGAAAGTCCTGTCTAACAATGACAATCAAAGTAAGGGCTAATTCAAGGGTTTTAACCCTTTCCTTCATATGCTATTTTTAGACACCTCTTTGAATGAACCTACCCAAAAGGAGCATTTACTAGGGAAAAGTAAAATTTTAGAATTTTGTAGTTTAAAACCATTGTGATAAATAGAGCATTTGCTCCTATAGGAGCAAATGCTCTATTTATCACAATTATTTCAAGAAGTGGTTATCACAGAGGCGTAGAAAGGCGTATTTGTGGAGGAAAGGGTTAACCATATCCCGAATATAAACCCTTTTCACAACTTTTGCAAACAGAGAAGACCCAGATCAGAGAGCTCCCTGGAACAGCTCTGTTTGAGCAGACAATATAATTAGGATTTTACAGTACCCATCATGGTGAAAAAAACCCTTTCCATGCTCCATTTTATTGATTCTTATCATGAATATTAATGAGGTGATGAAATCTTGAATACGTGTTAACCCATTACCTCATAGGCTTTTTTAGAAACAATCTCTTTGAATAAATCTACCGAAAAGGAGCATTAACTAGAGAAAAGAAAAATGTTAGAATTTTGTAATTTGAAACCATTAATCCTATAGGAGCAAATGCTCTATTTATCACAATGGTTTCAACAGGTGACTTTTACAGAGTCGTCAAAAGTCGTCAATATGAGGGAAAGGGTAAAACAGGTAAAGGGTTAATAAAGATAGGTGCCAGTTCGATCATTTACATTATGAATCGTTATGTTAGAAAGAATGACACATTGAATATTTATTAGCTAAAATATTTATAATGGTGTATGAACTCAGGATAGTTTTGGAAATGGCAGAAACTGAAGAGTCTTGTCTATACAGTAAAACCTCTCTATAAAACCACTATATTACACCAAATATTTTGTGTTAAATGCAGGTGGATGCTTAAAGTAGAGTGAAAGTAAAGCTAAAGGAGCGTTCTGTTTTACTTTCACCTTGCTTTAAACAGCCACCTGCCGTAAGTACCAACTAACAATTTAGTGGCCGTTATAGAGAGGTTTTTAAGCAAACATATTATCGGATCATGATCAGACGGTCTACTCTTCTATGAAACAACAACGTTTTACTCTAGAATCAGTCTACATGTATCAGATCTATATTATTCAATAAACCAACAGAGAAGACCCTGCTCCATAATGCCTCTTTATTAGGCCCAGGTCAAGGTTTAATGGAGCCGTACAAGTGTGTTAAGCACTTACAATAAAACCTCTCTATAACGGCCAATAAATTGTGTTAATTAGTTGGCATTTAGGGCAGGTGGCTGCTTAAAGCAAGGTGAAAGTAAAACAGAACGCTTCTATAAGAGCGTTATGTTTTACTTTCACCTTGCTTTAAGCAGCCACCTGCCTTTAACACAAAATACTTCATGTAATTTAGTGGCCGTTATAGAGAGGTTTTACTGGGTTTTTTTTATTTCTCAATCAAAATGGAATATTCAATTCAGTACTGAAGTATGCCTGACTGATGGACCTGCTGTTTATTTCGCCATACTTATTTAGATCTGTAGAATATTTTAAGTGAACGGTGGAGTTGTCGTCTTGATCACTGAAGAGAGACAAAGTAAAATAAACAAACAGTAAAACATCGCTAATCCCAACTAATAGTAAAGAAGAATTTAAATCGTTTAGCTGCTGAAACCTTTTCCTTCATACCGGCACCTTTTGACGAATCTGTAAAAGTCAATTTTTGAAACCCTTGTTATAAATAGAGCATTTGCTCATATTGGGCACAATTCTGAACGTTTCCTTTTTGCTAGTAAATGCTCCTTTTCGATAGATTCATTCCACGAGGTTAGGTCTGAAATCAGCGTATAAGTGCAGTCGGAACACCTCAGCTATTTCTATATTGCGAACCCTGACGGAATACGGCGAGTAGTTATGATTGCGTATAAGTGGACAGGTTAATGAAAGTCATGCGGAACGCTCTGTATGACATTCAGCCTTCATTAAGTTACCATCTGCCTTAACCCATTACCTCATAGACTATTTTTTAAGATACAACCTCTTAAATAAAACTACCGAAAAGGAGCATTAACTAGAGAAAAGGAGTTTGTTTTGGAATTTTGTAGTTTGAAACCATAGGTAGCTAGGTATGCCTTGATTTATTATTCCTGTTGCACACTGTAAACCCTGGTCAAACACCCATTGGTGCGTGGCTGGGGGCTCACTGTTATCAAAACACTAATGACTCGAATTTAACTATTCTCAAATTCAAATCATATTCGATTAGTGGGCTATTGTTTTGTTTTCACCCTTGATATGATGATCGCAACATTACTTAAATTTACAAACCGTTTGGACCCAGATGGCATCATGGCACACCGAGTAACTTCGGCGTCTCTTAACCCATTACCTCATAGGCTATTTTTAGATACAATCGTTTTTAATAAATCTACCGAAAAGGAGCGTTAACTTGAGAAAAGGAACAATTTAGAATTTTGTAGTTTGAAACCATTGTGATAAATAGAGCATTTGCTCCTATATGAGCGAATGCTCTATTTATCACAATGGTTTCACAAAGTGACTTTTACGGAGTCAATATGAGGGAATGGGTTAAAGATCATAGCTGCTTGATATTCAGTCAGTTTTAATCAATCGAAAATAAGTAAATTTGCTACATATTAGAGTTTTAAGTAGACATATATTTCAGCAGATTAGGGTTAATTCTAAGCAAACGAGTGTCTTTTCTCTTTTGTAGTCATGCACAAGTTCATTCTTCTTGCCGTACTCGTCGTTGCCGTATCTGGATATGGCAAAGGATACGGAGGAGGCGGATATGGTTTCGGTGGGGGTGGATATGGAGGAGGAGGACCAGGAGGACCTTGGGGGTTCGGTGGCAATTTTGGTGTAGGAGGGTTTGGTGGAAATTTTGGTGTTGGAGGGTTTGGTGGCAATTTTGGTGTAGGAAGTTATGGTGGAAGCGGTTATGGTGGAAGTAGTTACGGAGGCAATTACGGAAAGACAAAGGTCCACTGGAAACCACGTTACCAAACTCACGTGTCATGGTATCCAGTACAAGTCAGTGGATACGGTGGTGGAAACGGCTTCGGAGTTGGAGGTGGTCCTGGGGGGTTTAGCGGAGGATTTGGTAATGGTGGATTTGGAAATGGTGGCTTCGGCTTTGGAGGAAGCAGTTTTGGTGGCAGATTTGGTGGAGGCGGATACGGTGGTGGCGGCTACGGTGGTGGCTATGGCTATGGCAAAGGTGGTGCCTACGGTGGCTATGGCAATGGTGGTGGCAATGGCGGCGGCTATGGTTACGGCTATGGTAGCAAAAAATACTCAAGCTATGGAAAAGGTAATGCATACTACATCTATTTTTTTCTCTAGGTCTATTACACTGAAGTGAGCTATACAATTTTCTATATATTAACATGTCGTTAGTAATTATATCAGATACGGAATATTTGCTTACAAGTTTGTTTTCTACTCTCAAGATATACATTGTACTTTCTAACAAATACACAGCATTAATTTTATTTTCATTTTCAGGTAAATACTAGATGACGAAACAAACAACATAACGACTCCAGTTCGAACACAGTTTATGCTCACAAGAACAATATTTGAAATACACTGTATTTGTAAATAAACTCTTATTTTGCAATTTCAAAACTTTGTTTGAAGTTTTTCTTGCTCATGGAAGCAATTTAGTCGACTGTTTCTCGACATAATGTATAAAGGTAATTGTTATAGCACTGACATTGTCGGTGTACACATTTTTGTTTACTTTGGAAACAATTTCAACATTTAAACCTAATCATATCTCATCGTGCTACTTACTTGGATTCGTTTAACCCTTCGCTTGCTATTCACGTCAATACACCTACCTGTAGGGTCTGTACTATTTACAAGTTGATTGTGCCGCCAGTGCACTCCACAGCGAAATACTTGTACACAGTAAAGATATATGTAATTATACAACCGGGCATGGGTAAAGAAGAAGAAATGTATTTTAAATTTCAGCAAGCGAAGGGTTAAGAAGCTAGTGGCCGAGTGCCAAACGGTTTTGATTCTGATGCGACGCCGAGTAACTGTGTGTCATCTTGGTTCAACTTGTTTGTATATGCCAATGAGACCGTGCTGCTAGCTTTTTAACTCATAGGCTACCTTTAGACCCAACTTTTTTGCATTAATCTACCAAAAAGAAGCATTTACTGGCAAAAATGTAATTTTAGCCTGTGCTGTTTTGAAACCACTGTAATAAATAGATCATTTGGTCATGTGGAGCAAATGCTCTTTTTCTCACAATGGTTTCAAAATGCGACTTTTACAGGGGCGTCAAAAGGGGTCAATATTAGGGAATGGTTTAACCCCTTCTTTCATGAATATGGCGGAGAAATGATTTTAGTATTTGGATACGCACCTTTATCTGTAGCTCAGGGTCTCATCAGCATTCAGATGGTTTGATCGCGTGTTTAACAAGAGCTGTCCACAGACAGCGTGCTCCACTTTCTTTAGTGCTGGATAGTGTAGTGGAAGTCTAAGTCAGAAAGGGGAGAGAACTATAGCAAAATTAATTTTAGGGTTACCTACCCTTGTGAAATGGGTCCCCCTTGTAATTGTTGACATGTACACCAAAGTTCAACCAAATATCTTTGACAGTTTCTGAGACAGACCTGAACATAAAACTTAACCAGCAATGAAAAATTTAAGTCGAAAAAGGGGCATAACTATAGTAAAATTAATTTTAGGGTTACCTACCCTTGTGAAATGGATTCCCCTTGTGATAGTAAACATACATACCAAATATGAACCAAATATCTCTGATGGTTTCTGAGAAAAGGGGCCTTAACAAAAAGGTTAACCAACGCCGACGCCGACGAAAGGGTCATGACAATAGTTCCACTTTTTGAAAAAGTGGAGCTAAAAATATGGAGAATGTAGGTATAATTTTCACACCGTCCAATCGATTATGGTTACCCCATCGATAAAGCTGTGGTTACCTCGCGCAGCGAGAGTCGATTTAAAAGGCGAGTTTGTATTTTGCTCCTAAAGACTCTTAATTTCAGAAGATCGGCACTTCTTTGTATGCAGCCGTGGAAAGAAGTGTTTGCTGAACATGTTGGTGTAATGTTTTCCCAATAGCATGCAGAATGGTGTATCAAATCAGTGAATCAACGTGGATCAAGATGCCAAAACACCGTTTTTCTTTCTTTGGGACTGAATATCTCCGATGTATGACTAACTCACGTTAATCCAACGATGTCGAAGGTAAATCGAAGTATATTTCTATCCATCCTTTGACTATCATCTTGCTTTGTTCAAAATCAAGGTAGTTACAGGTGTTTTCGTGTACTGGGTTGATGCTCGAAAGGGTAAGGTTACCCAATATTGAAAATTTGTTGGTTAAGGTTCACCCTAATTCTGGGCGCATTTAGGCTAAGGTTACCCGACAACTTACATATGTAGTATTACAGCATCTAAAGACACGAACGTCGTAGTTTTCCCCTTGAACTTGAAACATAAGACGCACAACTGTCATGTATATTCTGTTACTTGTGTTTAACCAATTATGTTCAAAATCTTCAATTATTATTTCTAACGTGTATGTCGAGTTTGTACAAAGACGTACAACCCGATCAATTTCTCACAGTAAATATTTCCCTGTTTATTGTTTGAAAAAACCAGTCTTTGTACTGAAGCACAAAACATGTAAAAACAGGTCGGATGCTATATTTTATCATGTGATACTTGGTTTGTGTCTGTACTGCATATCTTTATTATATCTTCATTGCGCATAGCATTGCAAACAGTCAGGAGACGTTTAACCTGGGTCTACACGAAAAAATACGCTAACCCCTTATACTGTGTTTATACTGTAAGGAGTTTGTCTAGTTTTGAATAGATCCATCATTCCCATGCTAATAGTTTGCAAAATGAAAGTTAATCGGCAAAAACAACACCACCAAAATATATTGAGCATTTACTAAATTCCATTTGCTTTCAGGTTACCAACCATAACCATAACCATGGAGCGCTTCATGTACCAATGTTATTACTGCTATATGAAACACAATGCACTACCAGATATCATCGATCATCTAGTTGAAGCACACGATTCTGTATGTTTAAAGGAGCAACTGATTAAATTAAATTAAATTACTACAATAATTCTAAGATCTGAACTGTGTAAAACTTAATTCTTTAAGATAATTATATATATTAATCGTCAAACTGAAATTGATATAGATCTACACGGACATATCTTTCTTTCTTAATCATATACTAGATATCCAACACTTCATGGAGGCGTAAACCTAAATCACAGGAGCATAGGACTGACTTAATTTGGTCCGAGTCACTCTGAATACGAAAACGTCGGGCCGAATCCATTTCGGTGTCTTGTTTTTAATTTTTATACGATGCTCGACAGTCTCTGGATATACTCGCATATGTCACACATATGATACATAGCCAAATCAATTTCAAAATGTAGATATAACACTTTGTCTTCGAAGAAACAAACCAGCGCGTCAGGTATTAGATCTAGCTCGATTTATACTGTCTGAATAACAAAAATACTTGGAAAAGTGTAACGATGAAGATGTTTTCAAGGACGAAGTGTTTATTAATGATTTTACATAGTAGTTTTGCAAAACATTCTTCAATATGTGCATGTCCTAGTAGCGGAAAGGACCTTTTTTCTAGAAAAAAGCAATTCCGTTTGCGTAAACAGATCGATTTTTTGCGCTTTAAAAGTAATTCACCCATACATACTCAAAATGAGTTGTGTATATATACACATTTGATACCGTGTTTGCATTGAGAATAATTTTAGTAAATCAATAACCGTCCTTACAATAGAGTTAAATACGTTTATACATGTTGATAGTTCACCTAATTGTAAAATCGTATAGGTGAACTTACGTTGTTGAGTGTTGTCTTTGTACAAACTCGATTTACACGTTAGAAATAATAATTGCTGTGAACATAACTGCCTAATAACAATTTACAGAATATATTATTAATATTATTTTTCAATTTCAAGGGAAAACATACGACGTGTGTGTCTTCAGATGCTGTAATACTACATATGTAAGTTGTCGGGTAACCTTAGCCCAAATGCGCCCAGATTTAGGGTGCACCTTAACCATCAATTTTTCAAAATCGGGTAACCTTAGCCATTCGAGCATAAACTTAGTACACGAAACCACCTGTAACTACCTTGATTTTAAACGAAACAAGATGGAAGTCAAAGGATGGACAGAAAAATACTTCGATTTACCTTCGACATCGTTGGATTAACGAGAATTTGTCATGTATCGGAGATATTCAGTCCAAAAGAAAGAAAAACGGTGTTTTGGCATCATAATCCACGTTGAATCACTGATTTAAAACACCATTCTGCATGCTATTGGGAAATTATTACACCAACATGTTCGGCAAACATTTCTTTTTACGACTGTATACAAAGAAGTGCCGATCTTCTGAAAGAAAGAAACTTTAGGAGCAAAATACAAACTCGCCTTATAAATAGACTCTCACTGCGCGAGGTAACCACAGCTTTATCGATGGGGTAACCATAATCGATTGGACGGTGTGATTTTGGTTCTCGATAATCCACCCAGTAAGAATAATGTCAAGAATCAAGGCGGCGTCTGATCAGGGACTTCACTATTTGTCGTGGTGCATTTATGCGACTGCGGCGGTGAAAGGGTTAATATGTCCTGCATTTAAACCGTTTCCGTTCAATATTCATGTAAGAAAAATGACATAATCAAGATATGGCAGATGTAGAATCAGATCTATACACACGCCAATCTCTGATCAGACGGCTCCTACAGGAGCCATTTGATCTGGGTGTACTCTGTTTGCAAACACGTATCTACGAGGTAACAAGTGTAAGCCTACACTCTTTGTTAAAAGATCGTCTTTTTAATGCAATGATTAATTTGAAATATGTGGGGGTTTTTGTCACAAAAACAGATGTCATCCTCTTTCCAATACACAAGTGCAATGTCTATAGTATCTATAGAGTTATTGCCTCTGATTACACGGTGTCTGAGACTGCTTGAGCTAGAGCTACCTATAACTTCCTTAGAAATTTGGTGACTCTAGCCCTAGAGTTATCATACCAGGGGCAATAACTCCAAAGTTATCTGGGGAGACAATTCAAAAACCCCAGGTGCACAACAAATCATGGTCAACATTTCTGTGAAGTTTAGTGACCCTAGCTCCAGCAGTTCCAGATACGTGCGACACAAAAACAATACCCCCCCCCCTAAATAGGGGAGACAATAAGACTTGCACTTCAATCATCCTCACTTTATTGGATACTCCCAGAATGCTTTAAAAAAGAACTGAATAAAGTGAATAGAAGCCTTTGAGAATTAAGGCAGCAGATCGTTTTTAGCATTGCTAATAGAGCTTAATGGTATGGAACTTCTCTTTCGTATACTGGTTATTTAAGAAACTGAATTAAACCGTTTGTTTTACAAAATATTTATTAGCATCAATTCTTAATCTACTTTCATCAGTAAAACGTTTCTTCATACAACAATAGTCTTGTGATATCAACATACATTGTACTTTTTTTGAGTTGCACCATCACACGCTGTGTGGACCAACATCAGCTACAGGGTCAGAGAAAGCGTCTGATCAGGTCTACACTGTCAGCTAGGATCATACAAATGCTACGGCACTGCTGATATGTATTATCAGTCCCTATCATTGACAAGTGATTCAGTAAATACTCTCTAAACCGGAATTCTACCTCATGAATATTTGTGTAAACATAATTACAGCCGATTTCTTATAATGGTAATTTTTATGGTGCTGTTCGGGTGACTGTGTTTTGTATGTGGATCATACATGTACTTATATGAACATCGGGTACTTTGGCTATGGTAGAAATTACTTTCTATTTATATAATGTTTATATAGTAAAACTTCTCTATAACGACCACTAAATTGGGTTAATTAGTTGGTATTTAGGGCAGGTGGCCGCTTAAAGCAATGTGAAAGTAAAACAGAATGCTCCTATAGGAGCGTTCTGTTTTACTTTCACCTTGCTTTAAGTAGCCACCTGCCTTTAACACAAAATTGGTGTAATTTAGTGGTCATTATAGAGAGGTTTTACTGTATGTTAGTCGAATATAACCTTAACCTTTTGAATATGGGACACTGCCATTTGGAAACAGTGTAGACCCAGACCAGAGTGCTCATAGAATATCAACGAGTCAGTCTGAAGATGTGTTGGTGATTTCAAGTCCTTGTGTATTAATCATCTACCTCATAGATAGGCTTTTTAACCCCTTTGCAAACAGACTGGACCTAGATCAGAGGGCTCCTGTAGGAGCCATCTAATCAGGGTCTGCTCTGTTTATGTAATAACATAGATCTGATTCTACCTTTTCTTTTGAGGCCAAACAATCCTGTGTTAACCCTTTCCTCCATAAATACGCCTTTCTACGCCTCTGTATTAGTCACTTGAAACCATTGTGATAAATATTTTTCTCACAAAACTTCCCTTATCTCTGGGTTAGAACAATGGGTTGAAATTCTCTTATCAGTAACATGTGTAAGAACACTTTAGAATATGTATGATGTCATATGTCATATGACGTCAAACTGGGGGAAAACTGATGTTTGCATGTCATTAAAAGGGCAAAAATATATCTAGCTCTACACTGTTTGGTTATGTGAGAAAAAGAATGTGATCTCACCAAGAACATGTTATTAAGCTCGCCAAAGGCTCGCTTAATAACATTTTCTAAGGCTCGTTTAGGAACCTGTGATCTTAAAAGACAACTCGCAACAGATCTTCTGGATCACAAAGGTTTCAATACTACACAAAATCTAATATTTTCCTTTTCTCTAATAAATACACTTTTTCAGTAGCTTTATTCAAAGAGGTTGGGTCTTAAAAAAGCTCAAGGAGTAAAAGGGTTAATATGTCATTGTGAAAACTCAGCTAATTAATATTCATGATGTCATGATTTCTAACAACAATATTCATGTGATAAACACTTTTTACCCTAAGTAACTGTCGTCTACAGATTAAGCTGTTGACTACAAAACTTTCATCATTGCTTTTCAAATACAGTAAAACCCCGCTAATGCGACCACCAAAAAGGGGCATAATTCTGGGTGACAGAGGCAGGTGGTAGCTTAATGCAGGACGAAAGTTATGCAGAAAGCTCCTATAGGAGCTTTCTGCATAACTTTCGTCCTGCATTAAGCAACCACCTGCTTTAAACGGCGACAGTGGCTATTTATTAAGTGGTCGCATTAGCGGGGTTTTACTGTATCATGATCTGAGTGATACACAGTTTGGATCCTCATGCCACGCTGAGTTATTCAATAACTTATCTGAACGCAAACTGTTTTAGGTTACATATGTATTTATAAATTTGCTACTAGCATGCAATAAGTTAAAAACACTATAAATTTTTCTCATACATGAGTTAAAAAAACGACTTTTCAATAATTTGTAACATAATTTGATAATAATAAATTCACAATGTATACACATGATATATCAAAACTATTTGCATTGCACAAACATAGAATTTCTGCATAGCTTGTATGCTCAAATTTTAATCCTCTATTGTATTAAATACAGTCCTCATGAGGGTAATACTACCCTTATTTAGTGATACAGTAAAACCCCTCTAAACCGGAATTCTGATAGGGAAGAATTTAGATACTTTAACACAGATGGCAGCTTAATGCAGGGTGAAAGTCATGCAAAAAGCTCCTAGAGGAGCTTTTGCTTTCTGTATGACTTTCACCCTGCATTAAGCTGCCACCTGTCTCCAAGATCGGTATTTATACTAAATTCAACGTTTGTTTTAGAGAGGTTGTACTGTAATGGAAAGAGTTAAAGGTGTTGTTCTCGTCATACATTGAACAGCAGTCGGAGGTCGGCCAGTGTAAGCTTGGTGTTGCCTGCAGCACTTCTGTAAGGAAATATATAAAAAGACATACAGTAATACTCTTCTAAAACAACTACCAAAATATGTATAATTCTGGGTCATAAAGGTAGGTGGGAGCTTCATGCAGAGCAAAGGTTCTGCAGAAGGCTCCAGCAAAATTATTTCTTAAGCAACCAGAGCAGACCTGTAGGAGTTGTTCAATCTAGAATTTGGGTCTACTCTGTTTGAAAAGGCATCAAAGTCTCAATCCTATAGGAACTGTCTGGTCAGGGTCTGCTCTGTTTGCTAATAGAATTGTATAGGTATGAATCTACAGTTCTGAATCTGTATCTGACATTTTTTGAGCAAATATTCCATCAACTCAGAGCAATTGATTTATTACCTGGATGTTTTGGCTTTATCACAAAGCCTTCGTCAACACACTGATATGTGGTCATGACTTTGAGTCATCACATGACACAAGGAGAGGGTCATACACTGTTGACATTTCAAATCCCTCATCCTGGTTGAATGATGGTCGCCGCTGTTCTAATAGTATGGCTTCTTTCATCCTACGTTTGAGATGCATATCCTCTGACGTCAAGACCATGGTGTTACGAGAATTACCAGTGGTGACCAGTGGCTTCACAGTGTTCATGTAATGCTGAATTGGCTGTAGACACATGCTCTTTCATTCTTGTTTCCAGAGGTCTATCTGTCTCTCCAACATATAGTCATGTTTGCATTGCTCGCACTTCACATAATACACCACGCCACATTTCTTTATTTTGTCCGTCTTGTCCTTCACATGTGTGCTTTGGGAGCGAATTGAGTTGAATGGACGGTGATACATGTTTACCCCATGTTGTTTAAAAAATTCTGTGTAAAGTTTCTGAGGTGCCTCGAATATAAGGGATTGCGACTTTTGGTCTATTTTTGTTCTGCTGGTGTTGTTTCCTGTCTTTTCTTCTGATGTTTGTTAAGGATTGTGAACATCCACTCAGGGTAGCCTTCTCTCCTTGTGTATCCAGGTAATAAATCAATGGCTCTGAGTTAATGGATTATTTACTAAAAAAAATGGGCAATCCAGAGCAAGAGAACAACCTTCATTGTTGAATCTGACATGGTTAAATATTCCCTTGTTCATGATACCATTATAAAAATTGAGCTAATTAATATTCAAACAGTCATTATTTCTTACAGGAATATTCATCAGGTAAAAGGTTAAAATGGTCTATATCACATAATTTACACACACATATTTAACTCATTCTCTCCTAGGCTATTTTTAGACCCAACCTCTTTGTATGTATCTAACGGAAAGGAGCATTAACTAGAGGAAAGGAAAAATTTAGAATTTTGTAGTTTGAAACCATTGTGATAAATAGAGCATAGGAGCAAATGCTCTATTTATCACAATGATTTCATAAAGTGACTTTAATAGATACGCAAAAATGCGTCACTAGGGGATAATGTGTTAAATATCAGGGCCAAGGTTAGTGTAGCCAATAGTAGCAAAGAAACTGACCAAAATAACATATGCCCAGTCCTGCTTTCTCATAGCTTCTTTACTTGATACTTTTCTCAAGTCAAATAAAACCTCAAGATCTGGTTTACAATATCAAAGCTATAGTTATGCAATGTTCACCGTCTGTGTAAAATAACAGTATGTTTAAGTTCCTTCCATGAAACTTGTTCTTATTAAACTAAAATGTTCAAGGGGCATAAGAATATGCATCAATAACTTAAGGTTTAATTGCAAATCTTATTCCTATAAACTTGATTACTTTCTGACGCTTTAAACTTCCCAAGTTTTTCAGAGAGATACAAATTTGGCAAAATACCCACCCAGACAGAACATTCTTTGCTAATGTAAGTTTCCTCTTTTGTAATTGCAGAATTTTTTCCTCCACTGTGTCTTTACAAAGAAATCTGAAACAGAACAAAAATATCAGAGCTCCAGATACCAGGTGTATTTTGAATAATGCTGATACTTGTTGATTGTTAGTAAGTAGTTTTAACTATTCGCTTGCTATTCACGTCAATATACCTACCTGTAAATAGTGAAGACCCAGATGAGACAGCTCCTGCAGGAGCTGTCTCATCAGGGTCTGCACTATTTACAAGTTGATTGTGCAACCAGTGCACTCCACAGCAGTGATTGCACAGCGAAATACTTGTACACAGTGAAGATATATGTAATTATACAACAGGGCATGGGTAAAGAAGGAGAAATGTATCTTAAAATTCAGCAAGAGAAGGGTTAATCATTTACTCAGTATATATCAACACCTTTGCAAACGCAGCAGACCCAGATCAGATGGATCCTGTAAGAGCCATCTGATTAAAGACTCTTCTGTTTGTTTATGAAATAATATATATCTTATCATACACTTTCTGCCGTGGCCAAACATTCCCCTGTTCATTAGCTATTATAAAATTTCATAATGTCATTATTTCTTACATGAATATTAGTTGACCGTTTCCTTCATATAAACACATTTTCACGCATTTGCAAACATAGTAGACCCAGATAAGATGGCTCCTATACTATAGGAGCCGTCTGATCAGGGTCTGCTCTGTTTGCTAATGGAATTTGACAGATCTGTTTCTTTACTTGCTAAAAGGGCTACAATGTTCGACTTTCCATAATTCACTATAACTATTTTGTTCATGAATATTCAGTAGATATTGAATTTGGGAATAAACATAGAACAGGGAAAGAGTTCATGAAGGGGTTAACCCTTTCCTCCATAAATACACCTTTCTACGCCTCTGTAAAAGACACTTTATGAAACCATTGTGATAAATAGAGCATTTGCTCCTATAGGAGCAAATGCTCTATTTATCACAATGGTTTCAAACTACAAAATTCTAAAATTTTCCTTTTCTCTTGTTAATGCTCCTTTTCGGTAATTTGATTCAAAGATGTGTCTAAAAATAGCCTATGGAGGAAAGGGTTAATAATAGTCTGTCAAACCTGATGGCTGACTTTGTGATATTTTTTGCACACAAGATGAAAACTTAAGAAACTCAGAGTCTCTTCATGATTCAATGAACTCTGTTTAACCCTCTCCCTCACATAATAAATCACTATGAAGCTCATTACCAAACCGTTCACTCAATAAAAATGCTTGTTAACCCTTTTGCAAATAGATCTGTTCCAGATCAGAGAGCATCTGAAAAGATCTAGGCATCTGCGTTATTTGCTTATGAAAACTATAGATCTGATTCTACAGTTTCTGCCATGGCCAAAACCTTTCTTGTATTTTAAAACAAGAGATGCCACAGTCACATGACAAATGCCCCCCAAAATTGTACCCTGTGACCTTGACCTTTGACCCATGGACCAGGGAGTTGAACGCGACACATCGTCTCTGTCTGGTGAACATTTGTGGCAAGTTATATTGAAATCCACTGATAGATGAAGAAGTTACAGACCGGACACAAATTTGGGACCGATGGAAGGACAGATGGACGGACAGACGGACAATGCGATTACTATATGCCCGCCTTTGGCGGCAAAACTATATGCCCGCCTTTGGGGGCATAAAAAATTAACTTAACTGATGTTCATATAAACTATTTCTTACATGAATATTCATAGGGTAAGGGGTTAAATTGTTTTTCCTTACACCTTTATTAACCCTTCGATTGCTATTCTCGTCAATATACCTACCTGTAAATAGTGAAGACCCAGATGAGACAGCTCCTGCAGGAGCTGTCTCATCAGGGTCTGCACTATTTACAAGTTGATTGTGCAACCAGTGCACTCCACATCAGTGGTTGCACAGCGAAATACTTGTACACAGTGAAATTTTAAAATTTTAAAATTCAGCAAGGAAAGTTAAACTCAATGATTAAAACTAATACCAGTAACTTATACTATAGGAGATGAAAGAAATATTTAACCATTTACTCCATAAATACTCCTTTCTGCGCATTTGCAAACAGAGTAGACCCAGATGAGACAGCTCCTATAGATGAGACGGCTGCCTGATCAGGGTAAGCTCTGTTTACTTATGATATAATATAGATATGATTCTACAGTTTCTGCCATGGCCAAAGACTCCTGTGCCCATGTGCCATTGTAGCAATTAATCTAATTAATATTCATGGTGTCATTTTTTCTTACATGAATATTCATGGAGTAAAGTGTTAACTCTTTACCAGGTAAATATTTATTATGGTATAAAACAAAGCAATTTATGGCCATGGCAATAACTAGAATCAAATCTATATGGCAGACCCAGATCAGATGGTTCATCTGTGTACCAGTGCATTACACTGGGCATATTTATCCCTTTACTTCATGAATATTCAAAAAAAAAAAATGTCATCATGAATATTAATTAGAATTTTTTTCTTTATAAGTGCATGTATACACAGAACATTTTGGCCATTGCAGAAACTGTAGAACCGAATCTATATTACACCACATACAAACAGAGTGAGCCCTGGTCAGGTGTATCCTGCATGAGCCATCTGATCTTGGTCTGCTCTGTATGCAAATGTGTCTATGGATTACTGGGGGTTATGGAAAATGAGATAAATTGTGTCTCTAACCACTTCACTCATTAGTTTCCATTCCACCACAATGGCATAAATGACAACATCTAATTCACCTGTACAATATCACCTATAGCATACCTATGAACAAACACATTTTTCTGCTGTCCCACACGGTATATCCTGTCACAGGCTTGGTCCTCTAGTGCAGGATTCCTGGGTTAAAAAGAATACAGGAACTCAGTAATAAAAACATACTTGTGCAAACATTGTAAAGAGTTTTTTTTAATATCCTTGTTGTCCTTGACAGACAGACAGACAGACAGACGGCAGTGAAGTGATCCCTAAGTGTCACCTTGCTAAAGCAGGTGAAACAGAAATAAATGTGATCATTACTCACAAATTAATGTTATCATTACACACAAATAAATGTTATCAGTATATGCATATTTTGCTGAAGTTCTGGAGTGCTTGCAATTTAAATACAATTTAATGACAGAATTTTTTGATATACAGAATTCAGAAACAAATGTCAGTTTCTTCACCTTTGCAAATAGAGCAGACCCAGATTTGACGGTTCCTATTGGAGCCATCTGATCAGAGTTTTCTCTGTTTGCTTATGGTATTGCTGATTCTGCAGTTTAATTTTGAATGTCAGAGCAAAAATGGCCTGTGTTCATATGTCATTATAAAATTAATCTAATATTAATGACGTCAATTCATGATTTCTTCCGTGAATATTGAACAGGTAAAGGGTTAAAGTAAAAACAAATAATATTTTCTGATGGCGAAGCATCAACCCATTCCCTCATAGGCTATATTTAGATACAACCTCTTTGAATAAGTCTACTGAAAAGGAGCATTAACTAGAGAAAAGGAAAGTTTTAGAATTGTGTAGTTTGAAACCATTGTGATAAATAGAGCTCTATTTATCACAATGGTTTCACAAAATGACTTGTACATAGTCATCAATATGAGGTAATGGGTTAATCCTTTACCTGATAAATATTCATGCAATACACTGGCCATTATGAATACAAATTCTAGCTCCCTTTTCTCCATGAATATGCCTTTCTATGCCTTTGCAAACAGAGTATAACCAGATCAGATCAGATAGCCTCCTGATCAAGGTCTGCTCTGTTTGTTAATGATATAATATCTAGATATAATTCTATAGTTGCTGTCATGGTACAAAATACCTCTGTCCATGTGCTTTTATAATAATTAATCTCATGCACACTGTAATTATTTCTTACATCAATATCCATGGAGTAACTGGTTAAACATAGTAAATGAGGAGATTTATTGATATGGCAGTAGATAGTCAGATATGTATCATATAAGCAAACCATACCCACATCTGGGTCTGCTACAATTTGCACAGGTGTAAAAAGGTGGCAGTCAAGGATTGAAGAATTGATGCCTTTTTAGGCAGGTGGTTTCTTAATGCACGGTACGGTGAAAGTCATGCAGAAAGCTCCTAGAGGAATTTTTTGTGTGACTTTCATCCTGCATTAACCCTTTCCCTCATGTAAACGTGTTTTCACACATTTGCAAACAGAGTTGACCCAGATCAGATGGCTCCTAGAGGAGCCGTCTGATTAGGGTCTGCTCTGTTTGCTAATAGAATTTGAAAGATCTGTTTCTTTGCTTTCTAAAGTGACTGCAATGTTCCACCTTGCATATTTCTTTACAACTATTTTGTTTATGAATATTCAGTAGGTATTGAAATTTGGCCTTAATACAGAACAGGGAAAGGGTTAAAAAGCCATATGTCTAAAAGACCGATAATGATACTTATTTTAGTGTTAGAACAATCAGGTTTTACTGTAGTAAAATACTGCAAACAGCGCATTCTCCTAATACATGACAGCTAACCAACCAAATAGCTTTTGGAAAACACCTACCAATGACTGTCAATCAGGAACAGATGATTTCCACCAATCAGATTAAGGCCACATCCACCAGCCCTGAGTGACACCAGCATGACTTGGGGACCATCTGGATCACCGTTGAACTGATCTACTGACTCAGTTCTCTTCTTAGGAGGAATGTCACCTTTTATTATAGAATACTTTATGCTCATCCTACGTAGATGGACCGTCACAATATCAAGCATTTTTGTCCATTGAGATACAATCACACTGAAAAATGCAATTGTACATTTTATCTTTTTCAGAATGTTTGGTTTTTAATTAACCTAACAGATACAAATAGTTGGCATGAGAAAAGGTGTCAAACAGTTTGGATCCTGATGAGGAACAGATGCCACATTTCTGACCCAACAACTGGAAGACATCCACACTATTTGCATGGAGCAACACCGTCTTAGGACTCTTGTTCTAAAATCTCTGCTCATATTTAATATAATAACTGCAAACTGTGGCATAATTATGATTAAACCTTCATTACATGAATATTCATCTAAGAATAATGGCTTTATGAATATTTGTTTAAATCATTCCCTCCGAGACTATTTTAAGACCCACCTCTTTTAATCTACCAAAAAGGAGCATTAACTATAGAAAAGGAAAATGTTAGACTTGTGTAGTTTTGAAACCATTGTGATAATTAGAGCATTTACTCTGATGAAGTCAATACTCTATTTATCACAATGGTTTCAAAAAATTAGTTTTACAGAGGCATAAAATGGCGTCAGTAGGAGAGAATGAGTTAGGGATTTTTTTTATAATGGTATATCCCCACCTACAAGAGGGCCAATTAGTCCAATATGGCAAAATACCAATGTTTTACAGAAAAATATCAGACACAATGGAAATATTTGTCACAGATAGATAGATCATGCAAAAGAAACAATGTTGTCTGTTAATCAAAGCATTTTTTCAAATGCAGAAAACATTAAGTTCTTCCAAATGCAAAAACCATGATATGGTTTTGCATCAGTTTTATTTTGTTTGTAATTTTGTCTTACCTTTTACATCTATCTTTGGGGTTTTCAGGTTTGTGAATTTTCCTCAGTTCCTCCACCAAAGCATGAACCTAGAAAGACCAGAGATTTCATAACATGAGACTGATATGGAATGTTTATAGTTTAACTAGATACAGATTGCTTTAACCCATTCCCTCATACTGACGCCTCTGTAAAAGTTGCTTTCTGAAACCATTGTGATAAATAGAACATTTGCTTGAAAACAACGTAATTCTTAAATTTTCCTTTTCCCTAGTAAATGCTTCTTTTCAGTAGATTGATTAACAGATGTTGGATCTAAAAACAGCCTATGAAGGAATGGGTTAACTTATATGTGACCAAGACAAGAGGTATTACTTTGGAGTGACAGTTCCAAAATATAACATCTAAACCAACGTGCAACACTTCCCATTGCTGTTGTAATTATTATTGAGTTCTGTAATTCTTTGGTCCTCTACCAAAGTTGTTCAAAGAATTGCATTCCATATTAGATTCTGGTTGCAATAGTAACTAAAAGCAATTTTCATACATTTGTGTCTGAAACTGAAGAATAGCCCAAACCCTATGTTGTGACCACTCTTTAGAATGGTCATTTCAAGTACATTCTAAAGAGTAGTCACAACATAAGGATTGGTTGAGGAATGACAATTTTAATACAGTAAAATCCCTCTAATGTGACCACCATAAAGGGGCATAATTCACAGTAGCAAATGCAGGTTGTAGCTTAATGCTGGAAGAAAGTTATGCAGAAAGCTCCTGTAGGAGCTTCCTGCATAACTTTCGTCTTGCATTAAGCAACCACCTGCTTATGAAGCCATGTTTGTTCATTAAGTGGTCGTATCTATTGCTCTGATTTCTGTAGGAGTCCTATGATCAAGTTCTGCACTGTTTGGTCTATCAATAACTTTTCAAACATACATTTCTCAAATAACTTCCCTTATCTCCGGGTCAGAACAATGGGTTAAGATTCTCTGATCAGTAAAATGTGTAAGAACCCTTTACAACATAAATGACATCATATATGATGTCAACTTGGGAAAACAAGGGTTACATGTTATAAAAACAGCAAAAACACACTGTTTTGGTTATGTGAGAAAAAAAATCTGATGCTCGTTGTCTTCAAGATCACATGCTCAAACAGTTCCTGTAGGAACCATCTGACCAAGGTCTGCTCTGTTTGCTTATGGAATAGTATAGATATGATTCTACATTACATGATAGCCAAAAAATTCCTGTGTTCATGTGCCATTAGTAAAATAAGAGCCATTAGAAAAAAATATTTAATTAATATTCATGATGTCAATGTATCTTACATGAATATTCATCAGAAAAAGGGTTAAAGATGTATTAAAACAATATTTTGAAAATATCATTAGCCTTGTTATAGCCTTGTGATTACAGTAGAGCCTCGCTAAAGCGACCACATGACTTATAACACAGGTTTTAAAAGCAGTTGGTTACTTAATGCTGGGCAAAAATGATATAAAAAGCTCCTATAGGAGCTTTTTGTATCTTTTTTGTCCTGCATTAAGCTACCACCCATTTTAAAAATTAAGAATTAGATTTCTTTTGAGTGGTCGTATGAGTGAGACTTTACTGTATTCAACCTCAGGAAACAAAAATTGAAACATTGATATTGTGTCCTTAACCCTATCCTCCATAAATACGCCTTTCTACGCCTCTGTAATAACCACTTCTTGAAACCATTGTGATAAATAGAGAAATTGCTCTTGTAGGAGCAAATGCCCTATTTATCACAGTGGTTTCAAACTACAAAATTCTAAAATTTTACTTTTCTCTAGTAAATGCTCCTTTTGGGTAGATTCATTCATAGAGGTTGGGTCTAAAAATAGCCTATGGAGGAAAGGGTTAACTATTGGCCAGCTTCTGGTATCAGTCAGGTGTTCATGCTTATAAAACTTTTTAGTTGAGTCTGAGTTCGTTCTCAAGCTTTTGATTGGTCAGATTTGAGTTCTAAAGCTTTTGATTGGTCAGATTTGAGCCAACTCAGACTCAACTAAAAGTTTTATAAGCATGAATACAGGTGTTCAAATATAGTGTACCCCACCTACCTTTGTACTGACGGATTCAGGCATGAAGATGGGTGATGATTTCTTCAGTGCAGGCTCCTTAGCCTGGCCGTCATCTAGCATGAGGTCCATCATCTGTTCCTCGAGTGTCAACTCCAAGCCCTCATTAGTCTGTGTCTCATCATCAAGGGCCTATCAAACATGTATCATCATATAGAAATACAATAATGCCCCTCTTAACATTTTTCTCCATAAACATGCCTTTCTATGGTTTTGAAAACAGTAGACCCATATCAGACGGCTCCTGTAGGGATCCAAGTCTGCTCTGATTGCTTATGAAATAATATGGATCAAATTCTACATTTTCTGCTCTGGCTATTATAATAAATAATTCATGATGTCGTTTAACCCTTCGCTTGCTATACACATCAATATACCTACCTGTAAATAGTGTAGACCCAGAGGAGACAGCTCCTGCAGGAGCTGTCTCATCAGTGTCTGCACTATTTACAAATTGATTGTGCAACCAGTTAATAGTTCTTACATGAATATTTATTGAGTGAAGGGTTAAGTGACAGTTCACAAGAAGTCTAAATGCAGGTGTTCAAGACAGGTGGTGGCTAAATGAGATCCAGAAAGCTCCCAGGAGAACATTTCTACACTACTTTTGCCCTGCATTAACACTTTCCCTCAACAAATGTTTTTTTCATGCCTTTGCAAACAGAAGACCCAGATCAGACGGCTCCTACAGGAGCCACCTGATGGAGGTCTGCTCCAGTTGCTTATAAAATTAAATAGACCTGACTCTAAAGTTTCAACTAATACCATAATATCCTATGTACATATGTCATAATATCAAATTATCCATACCATTATTTCTTACATTAATTTTCAATAGGTTAAGTGTTTAGCAACTATTTGCTTTCAAGACAACTGTGTTTGTTCAATAAATGGTCATATACATATGTACATACATGAGGACAGGGGTAACACTATATAGCCTTGCCAATATCATATTTGGGGACTGGAGTATAAAAACTAGATCCATAAAGTAATCAGTTACCAATGGCCATCATCAGTGGAAAATGGGCACTGAAGAGTTTGCATAATGTGTAAACTAAGATCAGCCATCTCATTGGAATGCAGTGTTTGAACAATGTCTACAATATTTGAAACAAGACTGTTTTGTTTATTACGATTACAGGCCTTGCAGACAGGACCAGACATCACATTCCAATGTAGAACACTACAATGATTAATTGGGCTACCTTGTTGGAGGGAATTCAGATATAGAAACCCCTACTTTAGGTTCACTGGTTTTTTAACCCTTTACAGGAGATGATGAGAGACTGGAAAAAGAGTAGACCAAGATCAGATACCTCCTGTGGGAACCCATTTGATCAAAGTCTGAGCTCCTGTAGGTACCATCTGATCTAAGTCTGTTCTGTTTGCTTATGAAATAATATAGTCTGATTCTACAGTTTCGGCCAAATGCAAAATATCATGCGTAAATCACCATTTTAAAGTTTCAACTAATAAATACAGTAAGACTCCTCTAAACTACTGCAATTCTAGAAAAGAAGAATTTAGATACTTTTAGTCAGGCGGCTGCTTAATGCAGGATGAATGTCATGCAGAAAGCTCCTAGAGTAACTTTCTGCATGATTTCCACCCTACATTTAGCTCCTACCTATTTCTTACATGAATATTTATGAGGTAATGGGTTAACGATATATGAGTTTCCTTTTTATACCCCCTGATAAAAGCCTAAATACTAAGCCTACATTTTAGTAGGCAGGACTCACATCTTTCATCAGACTAAGATGACAACAACACTGTCTTAGTCGTAGCAACATCACCAGAATCTGTTGGGCCTTCACCCCTGGACCCCCTGCTGCGGCACCCATGTTATCTCCACTTTGAATGGTTGAATTTTCAGAGGATACTCCAACCTGACCTATCTCAGGCTTTGCTTGATTTTTATCAGTAAACAGATCACTGATCGGCTGTTTTGAGGCAGTGTATCCATCCTTTTGAAGTTCTTTCTCTTCGTGCCTTTTCAGATACTCTTTCAAAACTGACCTGTATTGATAAAACATCTTCTGTATTAGGTACTAATAATAACATACATGTATGTCTTTTGAAAAATATATTTTCTTCAATATTTGAGAATTCATTTTTGCAAAACTTAATCCATCTCAACATCTAAGTAAAATACCATGTAGTGTAAGTATTTTAACCATTTCCCTGTTTGAATATTCATGCAAGAAAGAATTATGTCATGAATAGTTATTATTTGAATTTTTATTACTGTATATGTACACAGGATATCTGGGTTTGGGTAGAACTATAGGGTCAGCTCTATTATAATTTCGCTTAACCCTTTCCCTCATATAAACGTGTTTTCACGCATTTGCAAACAGAGTAGACCCAGATCAGACGGCTCCTAGAGGAGCCATCTGATCAGGGTCTGCTCTGTTTGCTTATAGAATTTGAAAGGTCTGTTAAGCGAACAGAGCAGAGAGTGATCAGATGTGTCCTACAGGAGTCATCTGATCTAGGTCTACTCTGTTTGCAAAGATGTAAAAAAGCGTTTACGAGGGAAAGGGTTAATCAGATGGTGAATTCAATGTACAAACCTATCATATAGACATCTTAACAATGTATTTAATGTAATAGATTTTTCAGTGCATATCTAACAACAAATTGGATTTAAAATATTCTGAATGAGGAAAGAAAGAAACAGGGAAGATTTATCAAGGTGCTTTGTTCTAAAAGTTGGGAAACATCGTAAAAACTATGAAATAAAAATAAAAAAACTATCATAGAAACATCACAAAAAGTATCAAGTTGGGAGTAGAACTTCTGGGGGTATTTCTTATTATTAATATCTAAGATTGATTCAAAACATCTGACCAATGAGATACCTGAAAACAAGGCCTGTTTATTTGTTCATTTGCCACCCAACAAATACTGTAAAATATCTCTTAAGCAACCACTTAATGAATAAACATGGGTATCATTAAAAGTAGGTGGTTATTTAATGCAGGGCAAAAATAATACATAAACCTCTCCAGAGAGCTTTCTGTATTACAGTAAAAACTCGATAATAGGAACACTAAAATACATACCATTATTGATCCTTAACACAGGTGGCAGCTTAATGCAGGGTGAAGTCATGCAGAAAGCTCCTCTAGGAGCTTTCTGCATGGCTTTCACCTTGCATTAAGCAGCCACCTGCCTACAAAGACATAAATTCTACATAACTAAAATTTTGTAGTATCGAGATTTTACTGCACTTTTGTTCTGAATTGAAATTACCAACTGCCTAAAGGACCCATAATTAGACATTATTTGAGTGGTTTCTTTACGGAGGTCCTACAAAATCTACCTAGACTGGTCATATATCCTGTCATACACCCGCTTCTCCTCTGTCGACAGTTGCAGTTCATGTGTGGTACTGGACTTATCTGGCAGGGGAACCTGAAAACACCCCAAAAACAAAGCTTGTTATACAATAAAACTAGACAAGAGGGCCAAGATGGCCCTTAATCGCTCACCTGATTACCATAGATTTAAGATTTTTGCTGGGTAGCCCATGGGTAGGGCCAATATTGACCGTAGGCACAATATTTGAACAATATTGATAGTGGATCATGAGCAGTAGTTCTGCATAGCAAGATTTTCAAAGATTTAGTATATTGATTTTATCAAAATTGGGCTTAAAATGTGCCCTCCAGAGTAATTCTTCTAAGATTTGACCTAGTAACCTACTTTTTATTCCCACCCAACCCATGATCACACTCAACCTTGGTATCACCAAGACAAACACTCTGAGCAAGTTTGAGAAAGACTGGGCTAAAAATGTGGCCACTGGAGTGTAAACTAGATTATTCTAAGATATGACCCAGTGACCTACTTTTTGACCTCACATAACCCACTTTCAAACATGTCCAAGATTTTTTTAGGACAATCATTCTGGCCAATTTTCATGAAGATTTGGCAAATATATGTGACCTCTAGAGTGTTCACAAGGTTTTACTACTAGTTTGACCTAGTGACCTAGTTTTCAATCCCACATAACCCACTTTCAAACCTCTTTGAGATTTTATGAAGCTAATCATTATGACTAAGTTTCATGAAGATTGGACAAAAATTTTGACCACTAGTGTTCACAAGGTTTTTCTACTGTTTGACCTAGTGACCTAGTTTTTAACCCCACTTGACCCACTTTCGAACTCGTCCGAGATTTTATCAAGACAATCAATCTGACCAAGTTTCATAAAGATTGGACTAAAATTGTGACCACTAGAGTGTTCACAAGGTTTTTCTACTGTTTGACCTAGTGACCTAGTTTTTTTACAAGTAACCCACTTTTCAAACTCCTCTGAGATTTTATCAAGACAATCATTCTGACCAAGTTTCATGAAAATTGGGCTTAAAATGTGACCTCTAGAGGGTTCACAAGGTTTTCTTACTATTTGACCTAGTGACCTAGTTTTTAACCCAACTTGACCCACTTTCGAACTCGTCCGAGATTTTATCAAGACATTCATTCTGACCAAGTTTCATGAAGATTGGACAACAATTGTGACCACTAGAGTGTTCACAAGCAAATTGTTGACGACGCACGACGGACGCTGGACATTCAAGTCTCCCAAAAGCTCAACCTGAGCTTTGATCAGGTGAGCTAAAAACTGAAACAGTCAGAGAGGGCCCTGTAATAAAGGGCAGATAACTCCAGACATAGTGATCTGATTCAACCACAAAACTATAGGTGTCTTCCTCTGATGATACTAAGCATATGCCCTTATTATGAAATCAATATGTGAAGTACTGTTTGGGTTATTGCGTCACATCAAAAGTGTTAACAGACTGACAGACAGAAAATTGATTCCCATAGGGCTCCTGCATTGTCAATGCAGGGCCCTAATTAGAACAATCATTACAATGGTAAATTCTAGCATTGCAAAATCTTTTCTTTTACATAAATTTTGTATTTAAATATGTTTATCACCTACTGATTTGATGTTAATGAAAATGATATTAAAGTACAAACATGTGTACAATGTTACTACCATCACAACTTTTGGCATCGACTACTGGAGTGTTCCAATGAGTACAATTTAGAAGTCATCCATTTGCAGATGTGTTACATGAAAACATAATGGGACAAAGACACATGATGCCAGATAACATACATAGGGAACACATATGGATTCAAAGTGACCCAAAAATGTCTTAAATTTGGAAAAAAAAATTATAAACAGATATTGCTGAAGCTATTTCATACCAAAGCTTCCCCTGTAGAGCTTTTCTGAGTCTTGGTGCGTCGCAGTAACAAACTCTTCACCAGTACATTCAATCTGTCTTGTCCCGTATCTTGAAAATAAGACATGATATTTAGGTATGTAGAGTTCCATTTAGCCAATTACACCATATTTACAAACTTGAAAACAGAGTAGATCTAAATTCTAATATGAGAAGGCTCCTGTCATTATTTCTTACATGAACATTCATCAGGTACAGGGTTAAACGGAGCATAACTCTTTAACCCATTCCCCCATAGGCTATTTTTAGACCCAACCTCTTTGAATAAACCTACCGAAAAGGAGCATTAACTAGAGAAAAGGAAAATTTTTAGATTTGTGTAGTTCTAAAACCATTGTGATAAATAGAGCATTTGCTCTTATGGAGAAAAAATTAATGCTCTATTTATCACAATGGTTTCAAAAAGTGATTTTATAGAGGCGTGGAAGGGCGTATTTATGGAGGACAGGGTTAAATATGCATATGCGACAACCCATCATGCCCCCTACAAATGTGAAGCCTATGTGCTATGGCCATACTTCCACTTTATTTCTTAGAAAAACAGACGAACTAAAAAGACAACTCATAACAATACTACATTGTAATTAGTTGTTTCACAGCTATGCACATGACCCTTAATTAATCAATATTCCTATTAAAACAAGAGCCTTGTGCTGCGCCAACGCTCATCTGATTTGGTGCTTCTCCAGCTAATTTAAAAGTTTTGAAAAAAATAAAGGGCCATAACTCCAAAATTTTGAAATGAAGAGTTATGGTTCTTATGTAGGGCCTTTCCTCTCAATGAGATCTACAAACCTATGGAGTTTTGTGTTGATACCTCTTATACTTTTCGAGTAATGAGGTTCGAGTATAAACGCCTATGACCCAGTGATCACAATAGCTCTATTTTTCCTCAAAACAGATGAACTAAAAATGACTGAGTATTAGCTGGATAAAATTCTAAAATGTCAGTATTTGACTATGATCAAAGCCGTAGAATCAAATCTATATTATTTCATATTAAAGCAAACATAGCTGACCATAATCAGACAGCTCCTACAGGGTACAGGCGTATCTATGGATACAGACGTATCTATGGAGCACAATATATTAGCTGATTTTCAAACAAATAGACTTACTGTTGCCTGTGTCCACCTGTCTCTTCCAGACCTTGTACTCGTCAAAAGGTGACATTCTCAAAAACCTGTGATGAAAATGAAATAAAAAATATAGATGTTAGGGCAGCTCCTGATTAAAGGTATCAAATTCAAAAGCATGTTCTGAAAACCCTTACTACTTGTGTTACAAAAAGGTGACAACAAAGAAATATAAATAAACAAGATGTGTTTGTGAAACACTATGCCCACGATATGACCTCTGACCTTGATGTATGACCTTGACCTTAATAAGTCACCCCTAAAAATGTTTGCCTCCCTAAGTTGCTCATGAAGTGAGTGAGTTGGGTTTTACGTCCAACCAACAGTATTTCAGTTATTTGCAGACGGCACCCGCATGAGACAAGTTATAGTGCTGCCTCACTGGAATACTCCTGCCGCAGGTACATGGCAAGGGCACCCCACCCAGTCACATTATCCTGACACCGGGCCGACCAGTAAGTTGCTCATGAATGCCAAGAGTTAAGTATGTATGTGCAATGGTGATCCAATGTTAAAGTTAGGACCAAACCAACCAACAGACAGCAAAAACAATATGCCCCCACACCCCTCTGCTCGGGGCATAAAAACAAATAGAAAATCAACAAACTTTTTGGACCAATCTTACACAACAATTTCAATTAGATCAACTTTTTTAGTTCTTTAAACAGATAACCGATTCGAGTGACATATTTTCAATAGCAACCTGTTTTATTATATGCAAATTGATACATTCTAGGTCAAAAAGGCAAATTCTAAGGTAAAACAATGATATTGTCACTGGAAGTATAAAATTAATCTGAGAAATCTCTGTAAATCATTGACAGGTACAGTATAACTTCGATGTGTCAATCTTCTAGGGACCATGGCAAACTTATAGAGAGATCGACTCATACAAAGTAGATCTATATGTACAAACATATACATGAGTTTTGGTTTCAATCTCGGAAGTGCATATATGCCTGAACGTGTGTTAAGTCTACATGATATTCTTCTAGAAATCCGAGACAATTGAATGAAAACACAAGACACATCGTCTAAATCTTTATTTTATTTAGAAACAAGAGATGTCACAGTCACGTGACAAATGCCCCCAAAAATTGTACCCTGTGGCTTTGACCTTTGACCTATGGACCAGGGAGTTGACACATCGTCTTTGTGTGGTGAACATTTGTGCCAGGTTCCTTTGAAATCCATTCACAGATAAACAAGTAATTGTACCCTGTGACCTTGACCTTTGACATATGGACCAGGGAGCTGAACGCAACACATCGTCTTTGTCTGGTGAACATCTGTGCCAAGTTATATTGAAATCCATTTATAGATAGAGATGTTACAGACCGGACACGAAATTTGTGACAAAGTAATTGTACCCTGTGACCTTGACCTTTGAACCATGGACCAGGGAGTTGAAAGCGACACATCATCTTTGTCTGGTGAACATTTGTGCCAAATCATATTGAAATCCATTGATATACAAAGAAGTTACAGACCAGACACGAAATTTGTGACAAAGTAATTGTAGCCTGTGACCTTGACCTTTGACCTATGGACCTGGGAGTTGAAAGCGACACATCGTCTTTGTGTGGTGAACATTTGTGGCAAGTTATATTGAAATCCATTGATAGATAAAGAAGTTACAGACCGGACACGAAATTTGTGACAAAGTAATTGTACCCTGTGACCTTGACTTTTGACCCATGGACCTGGGAGTTGAACGCGACACATCGTCTTTGTGTGGTGAACATTTGTGGCAAGTTATATTGAAATCCATTGATAGATGAAGAAGTTACAGACCGGACACGAAATTTGTGACAAAGTAATTGTACCCTGTGACCTTGACCTTTGACCCATGGACCAGGGAGTTGAACGCGACACATCGTCTCTGTCTGGTGAACATTTGTGGTAAGTACTATTGAAATCCATTGATAGATGAAGAAGTTACAGACCGGACACGAATTTGGGACGGAAGGACAGACGGACGGACGGACAGACGGACGGAAGGACGGACAATGCGATTACTATATGCCCGCCTTTGGGGGCATAAAAACCAAAATGCAAAGAAACATTAAATATCAACACCGTACGATGGTGGAGCGGTGGTCTAGTGGTAAGGCGCAAATCCCAGTCCGCTCGGAAAATTTCGGAGATGCTTTTCTGTGTCTCCCACCCACACGGAGTCTGAGAAAAACTGTCTGTGAAGCTTGAAGTGTCCGAAAAGTAGTCATTAGCCCAGATTGACTTGTGACACGGCTTGTCACAGTGAGTCCGAAAGCATAGCCGATTGGAAAAGAGCTGTGTGTGCGCGAAAGGTGATTAGTAGATTCCACCAGCATATGAAGAGGTAGTCTATCTAAACATGAGTGTGAAAGCAATCGGGGAATCATGACTAGGAGGGACAACCCGGAGAGAAAGCAGTGGAGACAAAATCACGAGTAACCGTGTACAGCACTGATTACGAGGAGGCAAGGAACGAGTATGACGCATAGTGGCGAGCCAGCGGAGGTGATTGTGGGCGAAGAGCGAAACTCGGGCATGAATACGCCGCAGACAGGACGCTTTTCAACTTACAAACACTACAACGCAAGATGAAGACACTGTACATGTACAAAATATGAATCTAAGCACTGGCACAGGTCTGTCCCAACTAGTGTTTTCATTTAAACCATAAATACACATGTCAACACCTTTATAAACAGAGAAGAATTATGGCGGCATGTATTTACCTAATTACAATAAAAGGTTGAATTAAAACACACAATTATCCCCGACTACGGATTAAAGATGCCGGAGGCCCTTGATTATGCCTAAGGTGTGAAACATGCACAGATCTATTCTAGCCAGTTGCGACTCATGAACGCGTGAAAACACCCCAAGTATGTTGCCTATGTACACAGGTAATTGGCAGATTGACTCATGTATGGTAAAAGTCCATTTGATTAATGCCTTGGTACCAAAAAACATGATCAACATTTTGAAAAGATTGACTCATAAAAGATCGACAGGTAAATGGATTTTCATAGAAAATATATGGAAACATGTCAGGATTTGGAAGAAAGATCGACACATCGAGAAAGTCATAGAAGTTGCACAGTATATGATAAATACAATGTATACATATGCATTTCTTGAAACTATTGACCATTTTTGAAGCAAAATATCAACTTTCATAAGCATGCTTATGTCTATCAATGCTGCTAAATTGCGTTCTTTCCAAGTCCTCATTCAATATGTCTACTTTTACAGCATCGAGTTTCTGCTAATATTGATCAAATTCATAACTATAATAAATTATAGCTCTAAATACCTCAACAATGAATACATGTCTAGAAGATCATTCTGTATGGGTGTGCCAGTGAGAGCCCAGCGGAAGCCCGCCCTCAGTCTGCACACGGCCCGGGACTGTAGGCTCTTATGGTTCTTTATGTTATGGGCTTCATCGAGGATTATCCTCTCCCAGGCAATCCTCATTATGTTAGGTTGGACTTTACGGCTTTCTTTTCCTTCCTCCTTTAAAGTAAATACAATTTTGAGTAATAGTTGAATTTGCCATTGAAAATATTCTCAGACATGATGCTCAAGAATATACTAAAACATGTTTTCTTTGTTTCCAGATTCTACCATTCTAAAACACGTTTAGCAGAAGCTGGAACCCAAGAGAACATGTTTGAGAATATCCTTGTATTCGTTCAAGAATTCAAGATAAACCAAGAGAACATGTTTGAGAATATCTTTGTGTTTGTTCAAGAATTCAAAATAAGTGTTACTTAACTTACATGTTTTAAACCTTTGCCTCTTCTATATTTATTCCGAATTTCAATACCTATTGAATATTCATCGATAAAATAGTTATTATGAAATATGGAAAATAAAGAAACAGATCTATCAAATACTATAAGCAAACAGAGAAGATCCATATCAAATGACTCTGGTAGTATCAATCTTATCAGAGTCTGGTCTGTTTGCTTAAAAGATCTGATTCTACAGTTTCTGCCATAGTAAGTTTTCTCTTCTTCATTATGCTCTTATAAAACTTTAACTAATTAATATTCATACAGTCATTATTTCTTATTACATATTCATGGGCTAAGGGGTTGATGATCAGAGCTGTTATATACTAGGTCCATGCTTATAAAACTATTAGTTGAGTCTGAGTTCGTTCTCAAGTTTTTGATTGGTCAGATTTGAGCCAGAGCTTGAGAAAGAGCTCATACTCAACTAGAAAGCTTTATAAGCATGGACCCAGAGCTGTTATATACTGATAATACTTAGAATGTCACAGATAGAAATAGTTGTGACCTGAACCATTGCATCTTAACTCTTTCAGCGTGGGAAACGAGTCACTAATATCCTTTGCAAACAGTGTAGACCCAGATTAGAGGGCTCCTAGAGGACACCTCTCATCGGGGTATGCACTATTTGTGATGTTTCACTTTTCTTTTTAAAAAATCCTTGAATATTCATGGTATTCTTGATCTGTTTGAATTTTGGAACAGTCCATTTGAAAATTTAGTGCTGAATGGGTTAAGAGGCTAGTTAACCCTTTACTCCATAAATACACCTTTCTACGCCTCTGTAAAAATCACCTATTGAAACCATTGTGATAAATAGAGCATTTGCTCCTATAGGAGCAAATGCTTTATTTATCACAATGGTTTCAAACTACAAAATTCTAAAATTTTCCTTTTCGGTAGATTTCTTCAAAGTGGTCTAAAAATAGAACATGAGGGAATGGGTTAAAGTACCTTCATACTCAATCTTTTGATCTCAATTCCAGTTGTTTTATTAAAGCATTCCAATTTTTTTTATTAAAGCATTACAAAGAGTAAACAAGAAATATCAAGTTTCACACCTGTACATATCGAGGGCTTGGTGCAAAACTATTCTAACTCCATCACTTTGTGAAGGAGTTAGAATAGTTTTGCACCAAGCCCTCGATATACAATCTGTTTGTTTGCCATGTATAGACAATCTAAAATATATCTACAGTAATAATTAACACTTTCACCGCCAATGTCGCAAAAATGCACCATAACAAATAGTGCAGTCCCAGATCAAAGGCCGCCTTGAAAAGGCAGTGTCTGATCAGGGACTTCAGTTTTTGTCTGAAACTCTATTTCTATACCTTTGTTTTATTCTTTTGAAATTAGCATTTATTTATATCATTTCCTTATTTCATCAAATGATTTTACAAAATTGTTTTGCAGATGGCAATTAGAAATTTGGCGCCCAAAGGGTTAACTTCATAAATTTATATGTGATCAATTCATGCATAAATGTGGTCTGTTTGTGATACACTGTACACTATACACTTCAGTTTAATATAGAAATTTACAGCAAGCGAATTTAAATCTTAACCGTTTACTCCATAGAAAACGCCATTGCTAACAGAGCAGACACAGATCAGAAGGCTCCTATAGCAGTTGTCTGATCAGGGTCTGCACTGTTTGGTTAAGATATGATATAGATCTGATTTTACAATTAGTTTCTGCCATGGCCAAAATGTGTTACCTTTGCCTCTCCATCTTTCTTAGTGTTGTCATCAGAGTCATCATCATCTTTCACTGGCTTCTCTCCCTTCTTATCTTCATCTCCAACATCAATTTCCTTTGACATGATGTTGTACGTAGTCAGGACCACATCATAATTGGCCAGTCTATGACAGAAATAATCAAATAAACAGGAGGTATGGAGTTCTAGAACAGTAAAATTAAAGCTTTACTCTATAAATATTCATGTAAAAAATAATGTATGTATGAATATCATTTAGCTTTTTCTACTTTTATAAGGGCATATGAACTGGAAATTTCTTAGCCAAGTCATAAACTGTAGAGTCAGACCTATATAACTCCAGAGCAGACCCTGATCAGGTGGCTCCTATAGGAGATGTCTGATCTGGGTATATTAGATGCTTGCAGTTAGGCTTCTATCTGTAGTAAAGCTCTCCAATATAATGACCATAGTGAGACATGATTTGCTTTCATGTACACTTGCAATGGCCACAAATATCTCAAAGATTGTAGGAGCCACCTGATCAGGGTCTGATGTATGAAATAATATAGATCAGACTAGTCTATAGTTTCTGCCATGGCCAAAAACGTCTGTGTTCACAAGCCATTAGAAAATATTTGTCATTATTTTTTACATAAATATTATATTTATGGAGTGAAAAGTTAAGACAGGTGGAAGCTTAGTGCAGGAAGAAAGATGAACATAAAGGATCAAAGGAGTACATGTATTACGTGTGTCCTGCATTAAGCAGTCACCTGTTTTTTTAGCACACCTACAGTGTGTTCATTACATTATGGCTGTTTAACCCTTTACCTGATAAATGCCTTTTCATGCCTTTGCAAACAGAGTAGACCCTGTTCAGAGTCTGCTCTATTTGGTTATGGAATTATAAAGTTCTGATTCTACAGTTTTTGAAATGGCCAAAAAAAAATCTTAATTCACACACCATTATAGAATTCAAGTAATAAATAGTCATCATTTCTTACATAAATAGACATGTTTTACAGTACTTACTTGAGAATATTTTTCTCCCTGGTTGGACCATGGTACATACACACCCTCAGCAGCCCTGATTTACACCTGCGCTCAATCTCTGTCCGCCACTGGTGTATTAGAGAGGCAGGGCAAATCACCAGTGTGGCACTGGAACGAACAATGGACTTGTCCACTGAAAAGGAAATCATAGTATAGAATTATATAACCATTTCCTCTATGAATATTTATTGAAGGAGAAAAAATGACATCATGCATATTAATTGGTTGCATTTTTAAAATAATACATGAACACCTGAATATTAAGCAACATAGAAAGTCTACTGATCAGATAACTCATACTAGAGGCATCTGATCCGAGTCTCCTCTGTTTGTAAAGGCATAGAAAAGCATATTTATGGAGCAAAGTCATAAAGATACAGAATGCAAAGTGGGTTCAGTGAGCTATTGTTCAAAATAAGACCTATTCCTGATGAAGACAATGTATTCCAACCCACCACGAATTTCTGTAGTCAAAGGGGCATAATGTAAGACTGACAAGGGTTATACCCTTGAGTAAGTAAATGAAATAAATAAATCGATGCAAAGGCATAAAGTGCTGCAACAAATACTCACATTGGGTTTTATTATGAAATGGTATAGATAAGATTTTACAGTTTCTGCCAGAGTCAAAAAATGTCAATTTACAGTAAAACCTCTCTATAACGGCCACTAAATTATGTTAATTAAATAGTACATTAGGGCAAGTGGCTGCTTAAAGCAAGGTGAAAGTAAAACAGAACGCTCCTATAGCAGCGTTCTATTTTACTTTCACCTTGCTCCAAGCAACCACCTGCCTTTAACACAAAATACTTGATGTAATTTAGTGGCCGTTACAGAGAGGTTTTACTGTATTATCAATTCTTACATGAATAGTGAACAGAGAAAGGATGAACATTTAGCTAACAAATGTACAGGAAAGGACACAACTCCTATCAGGAGGGTTGTTTAGATTCAGTGCTTAGTGCTATGTATTGTAACATTAAATTACTATCAAAACTTCTTGAATTTTATTTATTACTTTGCATGCTAAGTATGTTTTACCTGCAGAATTTGTTAACTGCTACAAATGCTTCATGTGCTTTTTCTACCTTGCAAAAAAAACTAGAATTATCAATAAAGGTGATGAATACCCTGCACTGTAGCTTTGATTGCAAAACCATGTTTGTGACAGCAACTACCCATGTAACAGGACCAAAACACAAAAATACTCAAAGTTAAAGGGGAGATAATTCTGTATGCTTGCAAAAACAAATGAAAATTGTGTCATGCACATCTGCTATTTGGGTTATTACATATGGAAAGTATCACAGGGTTAATACAGAGATTTGGCGCTAAAATTCAAGCACTTTTTAAGGACTTTATTTCAAAATTCAAGCACTGTTTGTGACACAACCTGTCTTGCTTGAACACTGAAAAAGCCCATTCAAAAGCAACCACAAGCAGGAACAAGATGTGTTTGTGAAACACTATGCCCCCTCATATATTTGACCTTTGACCTTGAAGGATGACCTTGACCTTGACATGTCACCTCTCAAAATGTGCAGCCTCATGAGATACACAAGCATGCCAAATATCAAGTCTCTATCTCTACTGGTCCAAAAGTTATGGCCAATGTTAAAGTCGGCGATTTGACCCATATATTTGACCTCTGACCTTGAAGGATGACCTTGACCTTGACACGTCACCCCTCAAAATGTGCGGCTTTATGAGATACATATGTATGCCAAATATCAAGTCTCTATCTATACTGGCTCAAAAGTTATGACCAATGTTAAAGTTGCTGACAAACAAACAGACAAACGGACAAACAGACAAACAAACAGACAGGGCAAAAACAATATGCCCCCCGACTTTCGTCAATGGGGGCATAAAAAGCTTAATTCAGTGAAAGAGTAATGCAGAAGGTTTCTACAGGATCTTTCTGCATTACTTTTATACTTCAATAAGTAGTCACATATCTGCAAATGTCAAAGTTTCTACTTCAGTATACTTGAATGATGAGTCATAGGAAATCTAACAGTTTTCAAGGACATTTATGCAGATTTTCAAGCACTTTTTAAGCACTTTTTCAAGGCAACCCCTGAAATTCAAGGAGTTTTCAAGGCTGTGCGAACCCTGTATCAATGCAATAACTTCAAATTGAAGGAGAAGTTCGTGACACCAACTCAACATGTTTCATGCAAAAAAGACAAAAAATACTCAAAGTTCAAGGGGTGACAATTTTGTAATGCCCAGCGGTAAACAAATGAAAAAGGTGTCTTGCACATCTACCATTTGTGTTTATTATGTATACCAAATATGACTTTAAAACTGAACGAGGAGTTTGCAACACCAACTACCCATGTTACAATGCGGGTGGATGGACAGATCGACTGATCACCAAACAGGGTGAATTCAGAATATCCCCTCAAACAAGTTTGCGGTGGTATAAAAACCCATGATAAAAGTGCAAAGAATTAACCCTTTGAATGTGAGAAATGAGTGCATTGGTATTTGAAAACAGTGTATACCCATATCAGAGGGCCACTAAAGGTGTTCTCTGATCATGGTTCAGCATTGTTTGTCTTTCAGTAAATGAATACTCATGAAGTAATCAAGGTTCATTAGGGGAAGGGTTAAAGAGTTAATCCTTTAATACCTCATACAGACACTTTTTCACACCTGTTTAACCCATTCCCTCATATTGACGACTTTTGAAACCTCTGTAAAAGTCACTTTGTGAAACCATTGTGATAAATAGAGCATTTGCTCCAATAGGAGCAAATGCTCTATTTATCACAATGGTTTCAAACTACAAAACTCTAAAATTTTCCTTTTCTCTAGTTAAAAAAATGCTCCTTTTTGGTAGATTAATTCAGAGGCCTGCTCTAAAAATAGCCTATGAGGTAATGGGTTAATACCTCATACAGACACTTTATCACACCTGTTTAAACAGAGTAAACCCAGGGTCTGCTGTCTTTGCTTATGACATAATATAGATCTGATCCTAGTTTTTGTCTAAGTCAGAACTTCCTTTGAATATTTTAGATGATTAATATTAACCCATTCCCTGATCTGAGTTTATTCCAAATTTCAATACCTACTGAATATTCATGAGCAAAATAGTTATAATGAAGCATGAAAGGTGGAACATTGTGGCCATTTCAGAAAGTCAAGAAGCCATCTGATATGGGTCTACTCTGTTTGCAAATGCATGAAAATGCGTTTGTATGAGAGAAAGGGTTAAGGTAATGAAAATTCATGAAGTGATCAATTCATGCATAAATATTCATGAGGCAGAGAGTTAAAGGCTTAGAGGACTACAGATCTACACATGTAGCTCACTTTTCTCCAGCTGTTTGTCACGATTCAGCCACACGGACTTGTCCTCTTCACTGCCTCCTGTCTTCAGCTCATTCTGCTTTAAGATCAGTGAAATCATGGTCAATGTTTTACCCAGACCCATGTCATCAGCTGCAAGGTGAGAAATAGAAAGTTTTAAGAGCATCTTGATGCCAGTCTAACTGCCCATCATCTTATTCTTGTTAAACTCTACAAATGAATAACAATACAGTTCATGTCAATCCTTTACTTGCTAAAGACACATTTTTATGCATTGCGAAAAAGGTTGGATTCAGATCAGCTACTATTGATGCTGTCTGATCAGGACCTGCTCTGTTTGCTTTATAAGATAAAATAGATCTGATTCTATAGTTTATGCGATATTAAAAAATTCCCCTTGTTCATAATTCCATTTTAAATTTCAGCTAAGAAATATTCATAATTTCATAATCCTTATATCCTATGTGAATATTCATCAGGTAAAGAGCTAACCCTTTCCCTGTTCTATATTTAGCGCAAATTTCAATACCTACTGAATATTCATTAACAAAATAGTTATAAATAAATATGAAAGGTGGAGCATTGTAGACATTTTAGAGAGCAAAGAAACAGATTTTTTCAAATTCGGTAAGCAAACAGAGCAGACCCTGATCAGACGGCTCCTTCAGGAGCCGTCTGATCTGGGTCTACTCTGTTTGCAAGTGCGTGAAAACACGTTTATATGAGGGAAAGGGTTATGGAAATGTTCAACAATGTACCTAAAGTAGGTTCATGATTACAAAGGATGTTACAAGAAGTAAAAGCTTCAATAAAAATGACAGAAAACAAACACTCATGTATGTTCCTCCATTAAACCCTTTCCCTGACAAAACACTTTTTCAAGCCTTTGACAACAGAGTAGACTCAGATCAGACGGCTCCTACAGGATCCATTTGATCAGGGTCTTCTTTGTTTGTTTAAGGAATTACAGATGAAATTTGATTATCTCAAACTTGAAGGGACCATACAAAATACTTCGAGATAACAGAGGTCTGAGTCATCTAATTTCTAATCTGAACAATTTCTCAAGTTCACAGCTTAAACCTTTCTCTGTTCTATATGTAGTCCAAATTTCAATACCTACTGAATATTCACAGGCAAAATAAATACAATGAAATGTGGAAGGTGAAATATTATAGCCATTTTAGAATCTAATTGAACGGACCTATCAAATTCCATTAGCAAACAGAGCAGACCCTGATCAGACGGCTCCTATAGGAGCTGTCTGATCTCGGTCTACTGTTTGCAAATGCATGAAAACATGTTTGTATGAGGTAAAGGGTTAATACAGACCTGTCTAAAGACGTAAGTAATGCTGGAACCTCCTGTAGCAGCTTTCAGCATTACTTTCAACCTGCATTAAGCTGTGACATGTGTTTTTAGATATGCCGCTTAGTGATACATTTAGGAACAATTCTGTAAATCTGTATTGTAAATTTTAGAAAGACTGAAATTTCATTTCAAGTTATCTCGAAGTTCGAGCTTTCTGAGTTCGAGATAGAAAGTTCAACTGTTTTTGGTTTGTTTTTTAACTGACAAGAGCCAGTCAGTTTATTTATTTTTCAACGTTACATATACAAACAATACCACGGATGTAAATAAGAAAAAAAAATCAAATCTATTGACTAGTACTGTTTTAAAAACTACTTCGTAATTCATGCTTTAAATAATTTCTCTTAAGGCCTTACTGAAGTCACATATAATGGTTGTAAATGAGTTTTTGTATTCAAGATATTTAATGAGGGTAAGTCATTATATAATACTCTAAGTAAGCTTACTTTGGTTCGCCTTCTGTCACATTTCATGTAACTTTGATATATCGTATAGTAGACCATTTCACCTAAAATCATATTTATTTCTTGATATTCTTTAAACTAGATTTTACAACCTACTATCAGTTCAAACATGCTAAAATGTATATAGAAACCCTGATTTCTAAAAAGGTTTTGTATTTCAATCCAAAACCTATCTGCTAGGTATGAGCAATGAATAAAGAAATGTTCCAATGTTTTAAGCTGATTGCAATGTTTACAAAGAGGAGATTGGATTAGTTTCCATTTAAAAAGGTTTTCGTTTGTTGGAACTATTTTGTGAATAAATTTGAATTTCAATTGTTTTATTCTATTGTCAACCAAAACCTTGTTTATCAAAAAATATAGCAAACACCAATTCATTTCCTAATCAAAAGTTGTTTCCCAGAATGTATGTATGTAAGGAGGTTGGAATTAGTCTTCAATTAGTTTTTGCTTTATGTCTTTATTGTTTATCAATATTTAAGTTTTTACCAAACATGTTTTGATTATCTGTCTTTACTAAGGAATTGATTGAGGCATCCATTTTCAATATCTGTTTCCAACTGTTTGGAATGCTTTATTATAAAAATATTTATAAAAAGTGCAACTGAATAAAAATCTGATTCTACCAAAAACTCCTGTATTAATATATATTAACCCTTCGCTTGCTGAATTTTAAAATACATTTCCCCTTCTGTACCCATGCCCTGTTGTATAATTACATATATCTTCACTGTGTACACGTATTTCGCTGTGCAATCACTGCTCTGGAGTGCACTGGTTGCACAATCAACTTGTAAATAGTGCAGACCCTGATGAGACAGCTCCTGCAGGAGCTGTCTCATCTGGGTCTTCACTATTTACAGGTAGGTATATTGATGTGATTAGCAAGCGAAGGGTTAAATACCCAGCTTATAAAATAATGATGTGTTATTATTTCTATTCATGAATATTCATGAGGCAAAAGGTTTGTAAACTTACCTATTAAAAACAAAATTTTTATGAAGTAGCTCTGACAGGATTAACCCATTCCCTCATATTGTTGACTATTGACGACTCTGTAAAAATCACTTTCTGAAACCATTGGGATAAATAGAGCAGTTGCTCCTATAGGAGCAAATGCTCTATTTATCACAATGGTTTCAACTACAAAATTCTAAATTTTTTCCTTTTCTCTAGCTAATGATCCTTTTCGGTAGATTTATACAAAGAGGTTGTATCTAAAGATAGCCTATGAGGTAATGGGTTAAGAGTCCAAATTTGCAGTACTGTGAAACAGTAGCTCATAATTGATTTGGATTTTTTATGAGACCTGTCATGTAAACAGAAATCCAGCAAATGATCATGCTATATATGTCTTTTACCCAGAATTCCTCCTGAGGGGGACTGTCGTTCCCGCCATATCAGCCATGTCAGAGCCTGTCGTTGGTGGACCATCAAGGGCACAACAACTCCTTTAGGATCCTCCAACTCTTCAGTGGACTTGGGACAGGTCTCCAACTGTCTGTTCAGAGAATGTAATATGAAAGTAACTGAACCTTTTCCCTCATATTAATGTGTTTTCATGCTTTTGCAAACAGAGTAGACCCAGATCAGACGGCTCCTATAGGAGCCGTCTGATCAGGGTCTGCTCTGTTTGCTTATGGAATTTGATAGATCTGTTTCTGTAGTTTCTAAAATGGCTACAATGTTCCATCTTCCATACTTTATTATAACTATTTTGTTCATGAATATTCAGTAGGTATTGGAATTTGGAATAAACATAGAACAGGGAAAGGGTTAAAGTATCTGACACAACCACTTTAGGATGCTCTAGCTCACCAGTGGGCTTTACATTTAGAGGATGAAATGATCCTCTGCCAAGTGACAGTGAGCAATAGTATGAAGTTTGAAGTGGTTAGCTCTTTACAAAGAGGTATCTATAGAGTAGAAGTTTAAATTTATTCCGTTGAAAAGCACAGACTAAAATGACACTCTAAATCATGGTATTGTAATAGTTACATCAATATGTATTGGTCTAATCCATTTTAAGCACACACCAGGTGTCAAAAATACTTTATAAACCAGGCTTTTTAACAAAACTGATTCAATGAAATCTAAGCTCCTAAGATACTCCATGGACTCCAACAGGTGACAAGTTCTAGAGACAAATACTTCAAGTTCAAATGGTTAATTTAACTTACTTGTGGAGTCTCTCTATGGCTTCCTTAGTGACACTACCAACCTCCCGTAGTCTGGCTGTTGTCATTCGGCCACCATATAACTGCATTGCCTGAGGATTGGCTGAAATAAAACAAAGCAGCTTATACACAAAATAGTTATATCTCCATAACCTTTAAGCTGCAAAGCCAATTCCTTTCTATTGAAAATATCATCTACAATTTGAACAAAAAATTCTCCGAACAATCTAATCAGAACGTCAAACAGTTGGATGTCTCAACCAGACTTGCAAAGAATAACACAGGACAGCATGTTAGAGATTGAAGTGTTCACAATATATTAACCCTTTACCTGATGAATATTCTGAGGTAAAATCATAATATCAATTATTTTTTTTTGTACACTTGATCTGGTCATGGCAGAATCAGATCTATATAATTCCTACAGGAGCTGTTTGATCCAAGTCTACTCTATTTGCAACAGTATCTCTATAAGGTAAACGGTTAACTAACAAGAGCCGCATGCGGTGCCAACGCTTGTCTGATTTGGTACTTGTCCAGCTAAATTAAAAAATTGAAAAAGATGAAGGGCCATAACTCTAAAATTTTGAAATCAAGAGTTATGGTTCTTATGTAGGGGCCTTCCCCTCAATGAGATCTACTAACCTAATAAGTTTCATGTTGATTACTTTTCGAGTAATGAGCTACATTAAAGTTTTTGCATGCCGACGACTATGACCTAGTGATCACAATAGCTCGACTTTGCTTTGAAACAGACAAGCTAAAAAGGGCATGTTTTATAACTATTGTTGGATTAGGAAATCAGCATTTTTAAGAAGTCTAACCTTCGGACCATGCATATAGTGTTGAACCCCTCCCCCCATCCACCCTGATCAGTGATCCAGTACACGCTATCCTAATTAAAGAACTTTAGTGAGCAAGCTTACACACCCACGCTGCCACATTTTCAGAGAAAAGAGTGGTTCCCCATGACAGATTCCTTTGAATGTTTCCAAGCTTTTATTCATGACAATTCTTAAAGTAAATTTGAGAAAAATTAGTAAAGAAATGAAAGTGCTAGATGAGCAACGATGTATTAAGATACACAAACGGACTAATGGGTCAAAAACTGTATACCCCGTGCAATCTCGTTGCATTGGGTATAAATATTCTGGGGCACAAACTTTGGCAACTAGTACAGTCCCATATCAAACTTCTCCTGAAGGAGCAGTTTGATCAGGGTCTACACTAGTTGCTAGTCCATTAGATTTATATAAAACTACCAAAAAGCTGTCAAAATGGTATCAAATTGATCCAACCCTTCACTCAATAAATATGCTTTTCATGCTTTTACGGACACAGTAGACCCAGATCCTACATAGGAGCCATCTGATCAGGGTCTGCTCTGTTTGCTTGATGAAATGGTCTGAATCAGAAATGGTCTAAATAGTGTCTGCCATTGTTAAAAATTCCTGTTCACAGTTCAGGTGCCACTATAAAAGTTCAACTAATTAATAATTATGATGTCATTTATTCATGAGGGAAAGGGTTTATGAGTTTTACAAACAGGTGGAGTTCAAAGGGGATAGTGGGTGTCCACATAATTAGGCTAAAAATTGCTATGCAGGAGTTGTATACCTGAGTACATCTGCTGGAGTATGTGCGGTGGTATCTGGGCTGCGTTGGGTATCAACGTTGCCTGTCTCAGTTTGTCTGGATTATGTGGTTGGTGATGACCCCCAACAGCACCTACAAACAAAATATTCAAGCTATTATCATCAAGATCCCCTTTCTGTATGTGTGTTAAGAATCAGTTATTATCAATTGTATAACCCTTTACCTAATAGATGCGTTTTGACATCTTTCAGGGTTACAGATAAGGTTTCGATGCAATTGGGTATTTACCCCTTGATTTTTTACAGAATTGGGTATTTACAATTTTTATTGGTATTGGCAGTTTTCGTAATTGGGTATTATTCATATTCTGATTAGGTATTCAAAATTTTCTTTGCTTTTTGGCTAGATTTCTTTGTTTTTTTTTGTCACTCCTTATTGTGAAATACAATTGCTTTTTCCACAATTTTAATAGGGTAAATACCCCAATACGACCCTTATCTGTAACCCTGTCTTTGGTAACAGAAAAGACCCAGATCAGAAGGCTCATACAGGAGCTATCTGATTGGAGTCTCCTCTGTTTGCATATAGAACAGAGCTCAGGAGAATTTAAGAGCCATCTGATCAGGGTCTATGTTTGCTTATGAATGACACAGATCTGATTCTACAGTTCCTGCTGTGGCCAAAAATTCATATAGTCATACTAATACATGTATAAAATCCAGGTAATAAATATCCATGATGCATTGCCATATTTACTTCTAAAATGACTATTTGTCTGGTAAAGAGTGAAAATTTGCAGAATTTTAGAGGGAAATAGTCATTGATTAATATTCATACAAGACTCCACACATCATGAATATTGATTTATTCAACCCTTTCCTCAATAAATACACCTTTTAACCCTTTCCCTCATATAAACATGTTTTCACGCATTTGCAAACAGAGTAGACCCAGATCAGACGGCTCCTCTAGGGTCTGCTCTGTTTGCTAATGACATTCTATAGATCTGTTACTATACTTTCTAAAATGGCTACAATGTTCCACCTTCCATATTTCCTTATAAGTAGTCTGTCCATGAATATTCAGTAGGTATTGAAATTTGGAATAAACATACAACAGGGAAAGGAATAATGCCATTGAAAACAGTGACGACTCTTTGCATGCTAGTATCAAATTCATTTATAGCGTATTTATGGAGTAATGGGATAATTTATGGAGTAAAGGGATAATTAGGATATTTTTTTACAGTTAAACCTCTCTATAATGGCCACTAAAGTGTGTTAATTAGTTTGTATTTAGGGCAGGTGGCTGCTTAAAGCAAGGTGAAAGTAAAACAGAACGCTCCTACAAGAGCGTTCTGTTTTACTTTTACCTTGTTTTAAGCAGCCACCTGCCTTTAACACAAAATACTTGATGTAATTTAGTGGCCGTTATAGAAAAGTTTTACTATATCATAGAAATCCAAATTGCAATTTTGAAGAAAAATAACTTTGCAGCAGACAACAACATTTGAAGACGACAACTACATAGAGTGCAGAAAAAGTGAGCATCTTTACATGTTGATTACCTGATTGGATGACCTGTGTCCCATTTGGGTAGATCTTGATAACTCTTGGTTGGCTGGAAGATGTGGACTGAGAGCTTGTCATGCCTGGCTGACCATTGCCTCTTGCTGATGCTACAAACACAACCAACAAGTGCTCCATACTTGATTAACAAGTTATTATGGTTGAATATGAAATCAGACATACATAATACAAATTATTGAAAGCAGGTCCATGGTCCTAGATTTCTTAAGCAATATCATTATGTATATATGCTTTGACAATATCACATATATTCTAAATACACAAGTAGATCTAACAAACATTTACTGTGAAGCATTATTTAACACCTATGGCTATGCCTAGACCTCTGATATAATGAGATATTTTAAAAGTTATTAACCCTTTCCCTGTTCAATGAATATTTATTTAAGATTTTTTCACCTCACGAATATTCATGAATCAACAGAATCAATAAAATGGAACACAGAAACAGGATCTTTTTTTCTCACTTTTATGGAAACTGCTTGATCAGATCTATCACTTTCCAAAAGCAAACAGAGCAGACCTTGATCAAATGGCTCCTGGAGGATCCATATGATCTGGGTCTACTCTGTTTGCAAAAGCACGAAAAGGCATTTATATGAGGTAAAGGGTAAAATGATAAACAGGAACATTTTCATGCAAATTTTGACTTTTCCACATTGTTATCCATCTTGTTGAATGCATTTAACCCTTTGAATACTACCTTAACTTTCTAAATGGAATGACCCATTGTTCATTTATGGCTAGGTTTTGGCTACTAAACTGTCTGATTTAATGACTCTTACTGTATTTGGCTACTACTTTTTAAATTCTAAAGTCATCCTAGAATGGTATATTCCATTTTGTGCAAGATGAATAATTCTGCAAAAGGATACTGAAATTCAGTCAAGTTGAATAACAGTGTACTGAAGACTGATCAGATTGCTCTTCTTGGAATCTTCTATCTTGGTCTCAACTGTTTGCAAATGCTAGATAACTTGTTTCTCACATTAAATGTAAATATTTCTCCTAAAACAACCAAAGAAATGAGCCATAGTAGGAAGGCTGTCTATGACATTGTGATTTCCTATTCAAACTGTTTTGATCCAGATGAGACCCACAATAACTCTTGTCTGACCTGGTCTGGATCCAACCTGTATGACCCTCAAACCTTGATTTGAAGACAAATGGAAGAATAAACAACTTTCAGAATTGCAACTTCATTATTCAAAAATTTTAATACCTACTGAATATTCATAGACCAAATAGTTATAATGAAATATAGTAGAAGGTGGAACATTTGTAGCCTTTTTAGGAACTAAAGAAAGAGCCCTATCAAATTCTATTAGCAAACAGAGCAGACCCTGATCAGATGGCTCCTAAAGGAGCCATCTGATCTGGATCTACTCTGTTTGCAAAGGTGTGAAAAGGTGTTTATATGTGGGGAAAGGATACAGCAATGTTTGCAGATGACTATCAGATGTACTAAGTCAAAGTGTGCTAATAGGTAGATTGAGTACTGCTGGGTGGTGTTGTACAATTATAGCCACAGTGTTATCTCCTACCTAGTTTTCCTTGTTCCTCCTTCAGTTTAGCCTGTTTTTCATTGATCTTTCTGTTGAGACTTTGTATGTTGTGTGTAAGGCCCTCCATGTTAGCCTTCAGTCGCTCCCCTTTGTCTGGAAGCTCCGACATCTTTACAACGGATACCACTTGCTAATTTGAAAGAGATATACAATGTACATTCATATATCACTTGCTGTACATTCAGATCTATATCCTTTTAATAGCCCTTTACTCCATGCATATTTATGTTAGAAATGATTAAATGATGAATATTAATAAGCAAACAGAGCAGACATTGATCATCAAACGGCTCCTATAGGTGTTGCCTGATCTGGATCTACACTGTTTTCAAAAATAACTTCTTTATTTCCTCACCAAACCCTATGATGCTACTATTCTTTAGAATCGTCTCAAAGAGCCATTTGGATCCAGATGAGACCCACACTAACTCTCATCTGACCTGGTCCAACCTATATGACAGAGTGGTCACAACACAGGGTTTGGTGAAGAAAGGACGATTTTAATATTTGAGTGCACACATTTATCTGTTGCTCCGATATATACAAGTGATATCAATAACTGAATTTATAACAGATATCCATAATGGCAACATTAGCTGCATTGAAAGAGATATGAAACATCATTGTGTATACCAGTACTGGTTATTTTATGAACTAGGTTCATTAGCAGTGAGTTTTTTATTTTGCTTTAACCATTTCCCACATATAAATGCCTTTTAACACATTTGCAAAACAGAGTAGACCCAGATCAAACGGCTCCTATAGGATCCATCTGATCAGAGTCTGCTCTGTTTGCTTGAGGTACAATATAGATCTGACTCTACAGTTTCTGTCTAAGCCATAATGTCTTGTGTTCATATGCCATTATAAAAAGTAATTCAATTAATATAAATATTGAATGGATTGGTAAACGGTTAATATGTATATGATCACAAAAAATTATTCTTAAATCTTTTTGGGCCTATAACTAATGACTGCTTGCGCCGTAAAACTTCACTTCAATCAAGTCAACAAACCTTTTGTTTTTCCAGCAATCTCATCAGCTCAGTTATTCGTCCTATATCCTCTTTCAGAGATTGCTCCAATGCAACTGTTGATGCTGTCTTGAATCCTGACAACTGACTGGACGACTGCCCAACTCTCATTTGTGTCCACTGCTGTGATTGGTCCGTTGGAACTTTAGGCTTGGTACTTGTATTATTGAGAGTTTCAAAAGACTGCATTTGATGTTTTTGAACAGACTGAAAGGGTTGTTTGTCTCTGACAACTTGCATTTGTTTCTGCTGAACTGGTGGCCTTTCCCCTTTGTCATCATCCTCTGTTAAATCTATAAAATCATTTGACTCTGTCTGTTTTTTACTAGCAGATTCATTTTGTTTCAAGGTCTCCTTTCTACTTTCAACATGAGAAACTTCATCATTGGATTTCATCTTTTGTCTCTCTGATAAAGATAATTCAAAATTTGTGTTCGTTTTTTCCGTACTGTCTTTTGCGAGGAGGGAACTGGATGATTTACTTGTCTTCTGCAGTGTTTTTTCAATGCCTTTTTTGCTGCCAATCTCGGATGAACTAGTAGCTTTCAGGAGTTTTTGCCCATGTCCTGCTTTCACCTGCTCTACATCAGCAGCAGTTTTTATTGCTTCACCTGTTTCATTAACAAACTCTCCAGACTTTTCATCCAGGTATGCTTCATTTCTGTCGATACTCATGTTTGCTAGATCTCTGCTGATATCTAATTCTTCTTCAACACTCATTGCTCTTTCTTCTCTTATATTCTTAGCAAGTGGCATAGGTTTATGTTTTATGTCATTGTTTGGTGCATCCCTATGACCATCTTCACCATCAACAGGTTTGTTTGGGCTTTTAGATTTTGACCGCTGTCTGTACTCCTCCAAGCTAATTTTCTGTTTGGGGCCAGGTTTCTCTGCCTCAGTTTTGCTCTGAGCCTGCTTTGACATACCTAAAGGTTGTGAGCTAGTTCTGTAGTTAAGATCTTTCAAAGGCTGTGAGGTCCCAGACTGAAAGTAAAAACAAACTGTGTCAACACACATGCAATTTGGAGGAAACTTCTCGGACACTGGCCAAATAAGTAGTGTGATTTTAAATCCTTGCTTCATGAATATTCATGAAAGAAATGATGACCATGAATATTTATTACATTTATCTTTATAATGGTATGTGGACACAGGAATATTTAGCTTGGCATAAACTGTAGAATTAGACCTACATGTATATATTTACATGTACATGTATATCATTTCATCAACTAACACAGACCAGACCTTGATTAGACAGCTACTACAGGAGCTCACACACTCACCTGACTCTACTCTGTTTGCAAAGGCATGAACAGGAGTATCTATGGAGTAAAGAGTTAATGTCTAAGCTCAGAACCTATTTTGTTTATCCTGATACTTTATGTATGTGCACTTACCCTGATAACATTTATTTGTGGGGCTGCTGATTTGGATTGAGGAGTTTCCCTTTTCTTGGAGGAATCCTGTAACAAAAAGAATGCTAAGCTCAGTTTCAGTAATTCAAAATTCATATTGGAAAAGTGCAGATAAAGACAAGGCTAAGGCTTCAATTCATAAAATTTATAAATTAGAATTACGGTATACATAGTTCCAAGCCCAAGTCTCTGACTAACCTTCATTTTAACCCTTTACTTTATGAATATTCATGCAAAAATCTGCCTATTATGAAACTCAATTAATTCAAGTAGTATACCAAAATGGTAGAATAAGTACAATGTTTTGCCATGGTCTAAATTTCTGTGTTCATATCTACAGTAAAACCTCTCTATAACGGCCACTAAATTGCATCAAGTATTTTGTGTTAAAGGCAGGTGGCTGCTTAAAGCAAGGTGAAACAGAAAGCTCCTAGCATAGTTTTACTTTCATATTGCTTTAAGCAGCCACCTGCTCTCAATACCAACTAATTAACACAATTCATTGGCCGTTATAGATGTCTTACTGTATGCAATTTCTTGCATGAATATTCCTAGAGTAAAGGGCTAGCATGAGCAGAAAGAGGAGACTTTTTCTGGCATCTACACAGGTCTGTTAAATTTTTAACAAGAGCTGTCTGCAGACAGCGCGCTCCACTTTCTTTAGTGCTGGATAGTATAGTGGAAGTCTAAGTCAGAAAGGGGAGATAACTATAGCAAAATTAATTTTAGGGTTACCTATCCTTGTGAAATGGGTCCGCCTTGTAATAGTTAATATGTATACCAAAGATGAACCAAATATCTCTGACAGTTTCTGAGACATGGACCTGAACATAAAACTTAACCAACAATGAAAATTCTAAGTCAAAAAAAAAGGGGCATAACTATGGCAAAATTAATTTTAGGGTTACCTACCCTTGTGAAATGGGTCCGCCTTGTAATAGTTAACATGTATACCAAAGTTGAACCAAATATCTCTGACAGTTTCTGAGACATGGACCTGAACATAAAACTTAACCAACAATGAAAATTCTAAGTCAAAAAAAAAGGGGCATAACTATGGCAAAATTAATTTTAGGGTTACCTACCCTTGTGAAATGGGTCCGTCTTGTAATAGTTAACATGTATACCAAAGTTGAACCAAATATCTTTGACAGTTTCTGAGACATGGACCTGAACATAAAACTTAACCAACAATGAAAATTCTAAGTCAAAAAAAAGAGGGGCATAACTATGGCAAAATTAATTTTAGGGTTACCTACCCTTGTGAAATGGGTCCGCCTTGTAATAGTTAACATGTATACCAAAGTTGAACCAAATATCTCTGACAGTTTCTGAGACATGGACCTGAACATAAAACTTAACCTACAATGAAAATTCTAAGTAAAAAAAAGGGGCGTAACTATGGTAAAATTAATTCTAGGGTTACCTGCCCTTGTGAAATGGGTCCCCTTGTGATAGTAAACATAAATACCAAATATGAACCAAATATCTTTGATGTTTTATGAGAAAAGGACCTTAACTAAAAGGTTAACCAACGCAAACGAGAGGGTCATGACAATAGCTCCACTTTTTGAAAAAAGTGGAGCTAAAAAGGACCTTCATGTATGTCCCATGTAAAATAATTCTGGGGAAAAAAAAATACAAATAGGCAAATACAGACGAAATGTTAATTAAAATGAAAAAAAAATGCAACATAAGATAAAATGGGACCAAAAAGTATTTCCAAAATCACTAAATTTTACATACGCGAAAAAAATCCCAATTATTAAAACGCATTTTACCCAATATTGCCAGCCTAAAGAGTGACATATGCTACAACTCCATGAACATTCATGTAAGAAATACTTACATCATAAATATTAATTAGATTAATTGTTATAACAGCACACAGATATAGAAAATTTTGGTCATGGCAGAAACCGTAAATTGATATAGTGTATTATATCATTAGCAAACGGAGCAAATCCTGATAAGACAGCTCCTATATGAGTCACCTGATCTGGGTCTACTCTGTTTGCTTTTGGTGTAGAAAGGCATATTTATGGAGTAAAGGGTTAAATAATTAACCCTGTATATGCAGAAACCAGACATATCAGTCATTTGCAAACAATGTAAACCCAGATCACAGGTGCCCTATGGTCAGGGTCTGCAATGTTCCCCCTTTAATACCCAGATCACAGGTGCCCTATAGTCAGGGTCTACACTGTCCCCCCATTAATACCCAGATCACAGGTTCCCTATGGACAGGGTCTGCAATGTTCCCCATTAATACCCAGATAACAGGTGCCCTCTGGCTAGGGTCTGAAACATTCCCCATTAATACCCAGATCACAGGTGCCCTATGGTCAGGGTCTGCAATGTTTCCCATTAATACCCAGATCACAGGTGCCCTATGGTCAGGGTCTGCAATGTTCCCCCTTTAATACCCAGATCACAGGTGCCCTATGGTCAGGGTCTGAAACGTTCCCCATTAATACCCAAATCACAGGTGCCCTATAGTCAGGGTCTGCAATGTTCCCCATTAATACCAAGATCACAGATGCCCTATAGTCAGGGTCTGCAATGTTCCCCATTAATACCCAGATCACAGATGCCCTATAGTCAGGGTCTGCAATGTTCCCCATTAATACCCAGATCACAGATGCCCTATAGTCAGGGTCTGCAATATTCCCCATTAATACTTTGAATGGAAAATTGTTGTTTGCTTCATAAATATTCACAGATGGAAGAGTTAACCCATTACCTCATACGCTCTTTTTAGACCCAGCCTCTTTGAATAATTCTACTAAAAAGGAGCATTTACTAGAAAAAGTTTTTTTTTAAAGAATTATATAGTTTTGAAAACACTGTCATAAAAACAGCATTTATCACAATATTTTTAGCAAGTGACAATTGACTAGGCGTCAATATGAAAGAATTGGTTAACTGAACACATAATTATCAGGGGAAGAGTTTCCATCGAATATATACAGTATGACTATGAGGGAATGGGACAATGATTTAAATATTATAATTCAGTATACAAATGATTAAAGTACTTACCAGCTCTTGTCCGACTGATATGCCAGACATTCTTATTTATCCTTTCCTGTAGTCAGGTTGTCTGAAAATAATAAAAATAAAGTTCTACATGTATTTGAAATGAAATCCTCTGTAAAAGTCACTTTTAGAAACCATTGTGGTAAATAGAGCATTTGCTCCTATGGAGAGAATGCTCTAGTAATATTTATCACAATGGTTTCAAAATTACCATTATAAAATTTTCCTTTTCTCTAGTAAATGTTTCTTTTCGGTAGATTCATTCAAAGAGTTTGGATCTAAAAATAGCCAATGGAGGAAAGGGTTAAGGTAGTGAGATATGATAAAGCACTAGGTATTGGAAATGGAATAGCTATTACTAACAACTTGGTAGTCCTAGTACTAGCTATACCATTTTCAATACCTAGTGCTTATCATATCTTGCTACCTTAACCAAGTCATTTTTTCTAAACTATGTTGGTAAATTATATTAATTTACTTTAATATTTATCAAAAACATTCACAATAGTGATACTATTGAAACCGACATTTAAATGAGCCAGTTGGAAAAGTTTTAAACAGCAGTTACAAAGTAATTTTTCAGACTTAAGTTATTATGACTGGTCAATATGTAAATCATTAACGTGTCTAGGGAACATTAAATGCACTCCAGATTATTTGCAGATGACACTATAGTGTATCTGACTGTAAGGTAACATTCCAAACAACTCCAAGACAACCTGGACAGGCTTCAACGATGGGAACGAGGCTGGACAATGGAGTTTAACCCCGATAAATATGAAATTCTACTTACTACCAAAAACAGAAAAACGCTATATTTCCTTAAGGCTTACATGTAATACTCTTCACGACAAAATACTTAAATCTACAGAAAATGCCAAATATTTATGTAGCCGGGTAGAGATTGTGGCGAAATAGTTGATAGGCTATACTGTGTGGCATGGTAGCTTAGTCGGTAGAGTGTTGGCATGGTAAGAGAGAGGCCCTGGTTTCGAGTCCCAGTTGAGTCGCAATTTTTCACCATGTTACATTTGGCGCCCAATGAAAAAACCCACAGGGTGATATATGAAGATAATTTGTATCATATAGTGGTGTGTATCCCCGCCTGTCACGCAGCAGACTGGGTTCAATTCGGATTAATTATTCTCCATCGGGGAGCCACTTGTAGACCAGAGACTTGTAGACAACAGAGACAAAGTCTGTCTGGAGTTTCAATATTTATTTTAAATAGTAAAATACTCACCAGACACACTGGCAGTTGGCATTCACATATAAACCCTTTTGCAAGAAAGTAAAGGTATGATATAATGTTGTATTAAAGATTACAACTACAATTTATTATGTAGATGTGGACTCACATCCTCCTCTAATGAGTACCACATGACATGTGCCTATGGTGTGCTAATAAGGACGGCTGGATATCAGTAATGAGTAAAGTTGTTATGGTCACTTTCACCCAATCAAACACTCATACTCTATTTTTTTTTTACCTATTAAAATGTGAATATTCCTACGTCACTGAAAGGATATATAGATCTAGCTTCGGTAAACCTGTGTTTCAACGTTTTTCACGAGATTCACAATAAACATACATCATACATGTACTCGAATAAGCCAAGTAGGAAAGCTTTTATTAGCGGAAACAATTGATATCAACCGAAGCTATATATGGCGTGTTCAGCAATCATGTAATTATTTAAATTTTGACAGGTTAAAAAACCAGGACAATTATACAGCACATTCACTGGACAATCTGACAAACAATACACTGGACATTGCAAGGAATCACCATAAACATTACTAAGGACATGAACTGGACAAACCACATAAACAACACTGTAGCCAAAATACACTCAAATTTATTAAAAGAAATGTAAAATCCAAGAATGCCAAGGTTAAGGAAGCCGCATACACTACATGTACATTAATGTCAGATCCCAACTAGAATACTTTGTTTATATTGTGCTGTAGTATGGCATCCCTGGCAAAACTACCTAACACATAAGATTGATCCCCCTTCCTAATAAATCAGCACCGTTAACTAGTGAAACTGATCAATGCGTGATCACTTTTAGACCCAAATTATTTGAAACAGTAATCACGAATTGGCCGGCACAATTTTTGAGTGAATTAATCACTACAAAGAATAGTTCTGATCCAGATCTGATCTAGACCCAAACTATTTGAAACAGTAATCACAAATTGGCCCTTGGCATACATAAAGTATATGGTACTGTCACATTCTTCACTATTTCTGAGTTAATTAATCACAACAAAGCATACAGTTCTGATCCAGATCTCATCTAGATCCAAACTAAGGTTAAAAGATCTAATCATATAGGTCATTTCGTCAAACTGCCAGTTTGTCAAAAAGGGATATATATAATCAATTCTCTAGATATAATCTTTTTTGACGAAACGACAACCACTTTTGTACTATATAAGTTAATAATAACCTTTTTGACGAACTGGCAGTTTGACGAAACGACCGTTACCCCTCTGCCTGGTATCGTTAGAACCGAAAATAGCTCGATATCACACAGAGCTATGTGAACTACATTTAGAGTACAAAAATGTGAACTGCGATGTTTGGTGAAAGAGCAGGCAATATCCTAGTCTAGAATAGCTCCCCACACCAAAGAGCATTGCAGTCCTTAATTGTTTGATTAAAGAATTACCACTTCCTTGAATCTGACCAGAGATATGCATACATGTACCAAAATATGATTTGACATATTCATGTGGGTGCGTTTTACTAAAGGGCCGAATAAATTTTGCAACGGGCCAATTTTTCTAGTAAAAGTGGTTGAATACATATAGTCTGTATACCTTCAAGTTACACGAGAAGCATATATATTTCTCCGTTCACTGCGATAGAAAATTAACTATTTTGATTATAAATGATGCGTCAACATTGACATTCCGAGAAAATCCCTTGTTTCGATTTGAAAACACCGATATCTCGCGGGATTTGATCTAGAGTTGGTCTATTCTTCGGATATAGCGACGATTAATTAGCCGTGCAGCTATTAGACACATTAAAGGTGTATTGTTTAACATGTTCAATGTTTTTAATTTCTCTTCTAAATGATTTTAAACCCATAATATATCTATTGTTCAGAAACATCTTATGAAACATTGAAGATAGAAAGTACTTAAAACATGACGAGGATGGAATCCGGAAAATACCTGAATATAATCGGAATCTCTCACCACAATTACGATGTCCAAAAATGTGCGATTTCTTTAAGATCAACAAGGAAGTATTTTTTCTCGAAAAGGATTTCCAAACTTTGTAATTTTTCATCAAATGAAAAATGTCCAGATCCTTCCCGTTACCAGAATACTCCACCGTTGTTCGAATGACCGTTCAAGATGTTGTGAACTGGTTGTCAGAGGTTAGATGTCTTGCTGTGTCACTGTACTTTCGCTTTTGTTTTGACATTTGTTTATAAGATAACAGGATTAATTAGTCATATGTAATCTGTTTGTGACTTTGTCGCGTAACTTAATATACATTTGGAAATAAATTTGAAAAATATTATATTTATGTATTATTTCCTAATTAATCACAGAATGTCAGCTGTAGAGATTGTGGCGAAACAGTTGATAGGCTTTTGACTACATGGATTAGATAGCTTTATAACTCGGTCAATAGAGTGTTGGCACTGGGTTCAAGTGCCAGTCGAGTCACAACATTTTCACCATGTTGCATTTTGCGCCCAATGAGGGACAACCCATAGGATGGTTTATATGAAAAAATAGTAATAACAAGAAACTCATGGAGTGTTCTTTGAGTAAGAATTTGGGACCAATTCTTGTGTAGAGAGGGTGTGTGTAACCGAGTAGAGATTATGGTGAAACATTTGATGGGCTTTAGACTGTGTGGCGTGATAGCTCTGTCGATAGAGTGTATGATGGGGTGGTGGGCCAAAGGCCCTGGGTTCAAGCCCCAGTCAAGTCACAACTTTTTCACCTTGTTTGTAACAGACCGGTATACCTTAATTTTCTGCCATATGTTAAATTTTCCCTTGTGCATAATACCTTGTAAAAAATCAGCTTAATGATATTCATGTAGTTATTATACCATACTGTGAGGTAAAGGGTTAAAGGCAGGAATGTTTTCCTTGTGCCATCACTTTTGCCATTTGGTTAATAATTTGTGTGAAATAGAAAACAATGCCGTAAAATGCTAAAATTAATTGAGGTCTTTTATTTTTTATTACTGCACAACTTGTGTGACTTGCACATATTAAAACTTAGCTAATGACAGTGCTTCAGTTTTCTGTGTGAAAAAATACATCCCAATAATACAAGACACTGGTCAGGCCCCAACTTGAATACTGTAGCTCTGTTTGGTCCCCGCATACTAATACTCACATAGAGCAGATTGAGTCTGTGCAGCGGAGGGCTGCAAGATTGGTTAAGCATGGCTACAGCCGCATGTCCAGCATTACTAAAATGCTAAATTCTTTGCAAAGGAGACGTCTTGACCTCTGGGGCATCAACCAGCGCTTGACTATGTTTCATAACATTTTGAATGGTCAAGTTGCTATTTCATGCCCAGATTATTTTGTTCCAAACAAAAGGTCTTCCAGAACTTCTCACTCCCAGGCATCCCAGCACATCCAAACAAAAACTGACTACCATAAATATTCATTTTTCCCTAGAACTATCATCCATTGGAATGCCTTGCCTGCAGACCTCATTGCACTACCGTTACCAGAGTTCAGTCTGGCTGTGAGCCAGATTGAACACATGTCTCCCTAGATATACCTGCCCTGTTTTTAACCTGTTTTAACCAATCTATTTCTCTTTCTTTTTACATGCTTTTTAACTCGTCTAACTAATGTCTTGTCAGTTGACACGCGACAGTCTAGGTCCCCAGCAGGGGTTTGACTTATTGGAAGATAGATAGATAAATAATGAATTGCCATGATTATACACTGGCTGAAGAACTGGCCATAGAAATAGCTATACAAATATATTGTATAAACCATTATGTTTTCACAGAACAGGTTATCAGACTGTGTGAAGAAATTTCGAGACGCAAGTGTTGATGGAAATAAACTAATAGTAAGTAAAAAGCTACTTACAGTTTTTATTTTGGATGAATTATTTTTATGCCCGGGGGTGGGGGTGGGGGGCATATTGTTTTTGCTCTGTCTTTCGGTCTGTTAATTGGTTGGTTTGTCCACAACTTTAATGTTGGTGATAATTTTGTCGCTATTGCACATAATACCACAAAATTGGCATGCATGTGCAACTTATGGAGGTAAACAGTTTTAGGTTTTTAGGGGTGACTTATTAAGGTCAAGGTCATACATCAAAGTCAAAGGTCATATCGGGGGCATAGTGTTTCACAAACACATATTGTATTCTTTTAAGCTCACATGGCACAACGTTTAGGGTCTGCTCTGTTTGCTTATGAAAGCATATAGATCTGATTCTACAGTTTTTGTCAAAGCAAAATATTCCCTTGAAAATTTTACAACATAAAACTTCAGCTAATAAATATTAATGATGTCATTATTTATTACATGAATTTCCAACAAGTAAAGGGTTAAAGTCCTCTTAAATGATACAATGATGATAACCATTGTAAACAGTGAAGAATCATATGAGATGCAGATAACTCTCGTATTTGTAAATTCCTATCATGATTCAAACTGTTTGGCACCCTTATTTTGAGACTGACAAGAAATAGAAAAAAGTTCATTGATGGCCCTTTAGGTTAGCATGCTAAATGTTAACCCTTTCCCTGTTCTATCTTTATTACCAATTTCAATACCTACTGAATATTCATGGACAGAATAGTTATAATGAAATATGGAAGGTGGAACATTGTAGCCATTTTAGAAAGTAAAGAAACAGTTCTATCAAGTTCCATTAGCAAACAGAGCAGAACCTGATCAGACGGCTCCTATAAGAGCTGTCTGATCTGGATCTACTCTGTTTGCAGATGCGTGAAAAGGCGTTTATATGAGGGAAAGGGTTAATTCATGACTCTATGTCTTTTTCTACCTGTGGTGAATCTGTGATGACCTTTGCAAATAGTTTAGATTTAGATCAGATGCTGAGTAACTTCGCATCTCATCAGCATCCTAATTGTTTGATATTGTGATTATGATTTTAAAATAAAAAAAATTCAAAAGAAAAAAAATGAAGCGTATGACAAATATAGCAAGCAATGCTTGACAGCAAAAACGTTATCCCTGTGAATGTGGGACATGCATGTACTGTGATTTGTAAACAGTGTAGACCCAATTCAGATGGTTCCTAGAGGACTGTTTGTCATTCAATATCCTCTAACAAGTTTAGGTCTTTCCTTCATATAAATGTGTTTTCACACATTTGCAAACAGCGTAGACCCAGAGCTTAGTAGAATAGTAGACGGCTCCTACTGGAGACATCTGATCAGGGTCTGCTCTGTTTGCTAATGGAATTGAAAGATCTGTTTCTTTTCTCTCTACAATGGCTACCATTTTCCATCTTCCATATTTTGTTATTACTATTTTGTCCATGAATATTTAGTAGGTATAAGCAAAGAACAGGGAAAGGGTTAAGCTTTCAAACTGAGTGGACTCTATGGTAAACACTAATGTATAGTAAACTATACACTGAGTGGGCTTTCAAACTGAGTGGACTCTATAGTAAACACTAATGTATAGTAAAGTTAGTAAACTATACACAAACTGAGTGGACTTTCAAACTGAGTGGACTCTATAGTAAACACTAATGTATAGTAAACTATACAAACTGAGTGGACTTTCAAACTGAGTGGACTCTATCGTAAACACTAATGTATAGTAAACTATACACAAACTGAGTGGACTTTCAAACTGAGTGGACTCTATATAGTAAACACTAATGTATAGTAAACTATACACAAACTGAGTGGACTTTCAAACTGAGTGGACTCTATAGTAAACACTAATGTATAGTAAACTATACACAAACTGAGTGGACTTTCAAACTGAGTGGACTCTATATAGTAAACACTAATGTATAGTAAACTATACACATACTGAGTGGACTTTCAAACTGAGTGGACTCTATAGTAAACACTAATGTATAGTAAACTATACAAACTGAGTGGACTTTCAAACTGAGTGGACTCTATAGTAAACACTAATGTATAGTAAACTATACACAAACTGAGTGGACTTTCAAACTGAGTGGACTCTATAGTAAACACTAATGTATAGTAAACTATACACAAACTGAGTGGACTTTCAAACTGTGTGGACTCTATGGTAAACACTAATGTATAGTAAACTATACACAAACTGAGTGGACTTTCAAACTGAGTGGACTCTATAGTAAACACTAATGTATAGTAAACTATACACACTGAGTGGGCTTTCAAACTGAGTGGACTCTATCGTAAACACTAATGTATAGTAAAGTTAGTAAACTATACACAAACTGAGTGGACTTTCAAACTGAGTGGACTCTATAGTAAACACTAATGTATAGTAAACTATACACATCGAGTGGGCTTTCAAACTGAGTGTAGAGTAAACACTAATGGACTTTTCAGCATTTTAAGGGTTAATTTCACCACAGAGGACCATTGTCGAGTTTGATTGTGTCATCAAGGAAGTACTTTTCTCTCCTTATACTAGTTGTGTTATTAACTCGTTGAATTGTTGTCTGCAACTTTTTTAAAAACTTATTTTCCACTTACCAATATGGGGTCTGATATAGATCCAGACTGTTTGCATATAAGTAGTCACTGGCAGATTAAATCCTCCACTAGCATATTTAGATTATTCAAACAGGGAAATAGTGAACCCTTTCTTTGATATTAACACTTTTTCATGCATTTGCAAACAGAGTAGACCCAGATCCGAAAGCTCCTATAGGAGCCGTCTAATCAGGGTCTGCTCTGTTTGCTAATGGAATTTGATAGATCTTTTTCTTTACTTTCTAAAATGGCTACACTGTTCTACCTTCAATATTTCATAATAACTATTTTGTCTATGTGTTTTCAGTAAGTATTGAAATTTAAACTAAATATAGAACAGGGAAAGGGTTAATCCATACCCACTACCCAGTAATCCATACCCACTACCCAGTCATACTATCCTCCTATCTTGCACTCTAAACTATTTTCAGCCCTTCATGGACATTCATACAGTAAACAGATGAATGAAAGATAGTGTACCACAATTATCCGAAATATCTAGACAGGCAAATGATTTGGAACCAGAAACAAATGGTCCATACTAATTGCTTCTTTATATGATTTGTTTAATCCTTTCCCAGCTCTATCTTTGTTCCAAATTTCAATACCTAGTGAATATCAACGGAAAAAATAGTTATAAAGAAATATGGAAGTTGGAACATTGTACATAGCCATTTTAGAAAGTAAAGAAACAGATCTTTCAAATTCTTTTGGTAAACAGAGAAGACCACGATCAGACGGCTCTTATAGAAGCAATCTGATCTGGGTCCGTATTCACGAAGTACTGAGTCTGAAATTCAGACTCAAGACTCAGAATGGAAACTACCACAACTTGAATAATATTGTTTTGATCAACTTAAGAAATGATTATGCCAAATTAAGCTATAAAAGAATTATTTATGACAATTTTCATTCCGTTTTGTCGAGGCATGGTTGAGATTTTGGCATATATTCAGTTTGAGCTTTGAGTCTAAGTTTCAGACTCAGTGCTTGGTAGATACAGGCCCTGGTCTACTCTGTTTGCAATTGAGTGAAAGCATGTTTATATGAAGAAAAGGTTTAATCCTTTGAATGCTAATTTTTATACGCCCACCTAATAAAGGTGGTCGTATATTGTCGTGGCCCTGTCCGTCCGTCCGTCCGTTCGTTCGTTCGTTCGTTCGTTCGTTCGTTCGTTCGTTCGTCCGTCAACATTTTATTTGTCCGCTGTTTTCTGGGAAAACTATTTGACAGATATTAATGAAACTTCACACAAATGTTTAATGCATGAAGATCTGAAGCTGAGTTGATTCAGAGGTTCATTTGATTTTTCATTTCAGAGTTATGGCCCTTGTCCTACAAAAATATGCAAATAGTTTGTCCGCTATTTTCTGGGAAAACTATTTAAGAGGTATTAATGAAACATCACACAAATGTTTAATGCATCAAGATCTGAAGCTGAGTCGATTTTGAGGTTCATTTGATTTGTCATTTCGGAGTTATGGCCCTTTTACTTAAAAAATAGTGCAAATACATGCAAATAGTTTGTCCTCTGTTTTCTAGGAAAACTATTTGACAGATATTAATGAAACTTCACACAAATGTTTAATGCATCAAGATCTGAAGCTGAGTCAATTCTGAGGTTCATTTGATTTGTCGTTTTGGGGTTATGGCCCTTATACTCAAAAAATAATGTAAATACATGCAGATAGTTTGTCCGCTTTTTTTTTTCGGAAAACAATTTGAGAGATATTAATGAAACTTCACACAAATATTTAATGCATCAAGATCTGAAGCTGAGTTGATTCTGAGGATCATTTGATTTTTTGTTTCAGAGTTATGGCCCTTGTCCTTAAAAAATAATGCAAATCCATGCAAATAGTTTGTCCGCTGTTTTCTGGGAAACTATTCGAGAGATATTAATGAAACATCACACAAATGTTTAATGCATCAAGGTCTGAAGCTGAGCCAATTTTGAGGTTCATTTGATTTGTCGTTTTAGAGTTATGGCCCTTTTACTTAAAAATAATGCAAATATATGCATATAGTTTGTCCACCTTTTCCTGGGAAAACTGTTTGACAGATACTAATGAAACTTCACACACATGTTTAATGCATCAAGACCCCTGAAGCTAAGTCAATTCTGAGGTTCATTTGATTTGTCGTTTCGGAGTTATGGCCCTTGCACTTAAAAGAAATAATGCAAATCTATGCAAATATATATGAGGATGGCCATAACTTTTTCATTTGAAATGATATTTACTTCAATTTTTTTATATGGTTAAACCTTAATATGAATTTTCACATATATTACGGGGTGTTTGGTAAGTCATTTTATTCTAAAGTTATGGTCCTTGAACTTTGTGTGTTCGTTGCTTTGTTTGTCGGTCAGCTTTTAGTTTGTCTCTTGTTTTCTGGGAAAACTATTCAAATGATATAAATGAAACTTAAAACAAATGTTTTAAGCAACAAAATCTGAAGCTGAGTTTATTTTGAGATTTATTCAGTTTGTTTTTACAGAGTTATTGCTGTTGCACTTTTCAAAAGTCTGCAAATATGAGGATTAGCTGTAACTTTTTTATTTAATAAGTTATTCACTTCAATTTTTTAAAAAATAGTATCACCTTAATATGGAAATCAAGATCTGAAGCACAGATTAGAAAATGTCAACACTTATAAGGCATGTTGAATCAGAGAAAGTTTGCAAGTGGGCGTATTATGTACCGTATGCGGTACTCTTGTTCATAGTGAAATGCTCCATCATTGTTTAATAGGAGAGACCATTGATTACAGTGTGAAAGGGTATGAAAGGAGCCGTCTGATCAGGGTTTGCTCTATTTGCTTATGAAACAATAAAGACATGATTCTAAAGTTTCTGCTATGGTAAAAAATTCCTTTGTTCATTGTGTCATTATAAAAACTATACTTATTAATATTCATGGTACATGTATTATTATTTGTTACATGAATACACATGGATCAAAGTGTTAAAGCTATCAATGTGGTACAGATTCTACATTTTCAGCTTTTACAACCAGTGGTGGACAGGGGAGATTAGGGGTGTGGTGCAAGCACATGTTACTAAATTCTTTATCTCATGAATATAAATACAATAATTCATGACCTCATGAATATTAATTAGAATAACTTTTATTCTGGTATATGAAGACAAGAAATTTAGGCCATGGCAGAAACTGTAGAATCTTATTTATATTATTAGCTTATCTGTTTTTGAAGAAAAAAGCTGAGCTGTTGAGATCACTGGATCGAAGGCATCATCGTAGTTATAGGCTTTGGTGTCATCAGGGGCGTGCAAAAACTTTATTATTATACTGCAAAGTAAAATCCTCACTTCTGATTGGTTAACTAGCCGTGTACATGAGTCCATGTACCCTATGAGCTGACAGGGTACATGGAAATTCCCCATGGCAGGCCCCACAAATGATGATCAAAAACCAAATGACTGGGTTCTCGACTCGGCTAAACAGTAGCAAAATTCATAATAGATAACTATTGATACGTAAAGAAAAAAATGCAGAAATGAATTAAAAAACACTTTTGGTTTGAAATGACCAATAAAACAGTTTTAGAGGAGTTATTTTTTAGTCCATCCATCTATTATAACACGAACACCGATGAAATACAATACGCACACCACTTCGGATACCTTCGGTTAGAAATAATGTATTGGGGCGCTATTAGGGGAATGCTTGTGTTTAGTGATTAAATATGCCAAACTGGATTTATATAAATTATCCGAACCGTAGAACTTTGCAGTATAATAAATTCGTTATACAGTTCTTTCCCAGGGTACATGACGATTTATTCCCGGCTGGTAAAATCATGTAACCCTCGCCTAACGGCTCGGGCAACATGATTTTCCTCAGCCGGAAATAAATCGTCATGTACCCTGGGAAAGAACTGTATAACTAATAATGTAGCTGATTAATCCAAAAGTATGAGAGGTATCAACATGAAACTTTATAGGTTGGTAGATCTCTTTGAGGAGAAGTGTATGCAGTGGACAAGCACCAAATCAGATGAGCGTTGGCATCGCACAGGGTTCTTATTTCATCAGCAATCAGAGCAGAACATTATCAGATCGCACTTGCAGGAGCTGTCTGATTTGAGTTTAGATTGTTTTTAAAGCAATGTTTATGTAAGAAAGCGTGAAGTCTGACTAAGTCTTGATGCTGAATATTCAAAATTGATTAGCCCATCTGTGTTTAACCCTTAATTTTCCTCATATACAGTAAAACCTCTATAAACCGGTATTATAGCACAGATAATTTTTGATACTTTCAAGCAGCCACCTGTCTCCAAGATTGATGTTTATTCCAAATTTAACGTCCGGTTTACTTAGAGAGGTTTCACTGTAAATATTTTTTTATGCCTTTGCAAATAAAGTAGATTCAGGTCAGATGGCTCCAGTAGGAGCCATCAGATCAGTATCTGCTCTGTTTGGTGATGAAGTTTTATACAAGTAGATCTGTTTCTACAGTTTCTGTCGATACAAAGACATCCTGTGTTCATATGCCACTATAAAATACAGTTATTGAATATTCTTGTTGTCATTATTTCTTACATTAATAGTTATGGGGGGAAAGGATAATACTGCTGACTTAAGTTTGCTAGAGGATTTTTAATGACAAACAGTGCAGAATCTGATCCAAATGTTCCTCAACACTGTTTACAAGACTTAGTGCCAGCTAACTTGTATCCAGCAATCAGTGTTGGTGTTTGAAGAGTTGCTAGTAAGAAATATTTGGCTTGTTTCTTTCAGCATATAACCTTGCCTGATCTGAGAGGAATAAAAGTATCAAAAAATGATGCAAGGTATGGCTTATAAAATGTTTTATAACTTTTTTCTCTCTGTCTCTGTCTGTCTGTCTGTCTCTGTCTCTCTGTCTGTCTCTCTGTCTGCCTCTGTCTCTCTCTCTCTCTGTCTCTCTCTGTGTCTCTCTCTCTCTCTCTCTGTCTCTCTCTGTCTCTGTCTCTCTCTGTCTCTGTCTCTGTCTCTGTCTCTCTCTCTCTCTGTCTCTCTCTCTGTCTCTCTGTCTCTCTCTCTGTCTCTCTCTCTGTCTCTCTCTCTCTCTCTCTCTCTCTCTCTCTCTCTCTCTCTCTCTCTCTCTCTCTCTCTCTCTCTCTCATTTTATACACCCGTTGAAAGGCGTGTCCCCCTGTGGTCACCAAACTTGGTGAAAATGTTTGTTGTAATAATATCTCAGCAAAGTTTGATAACCAGCTAAATGATCCAAGCCTTTTTAGAGTTTTGGCCTGTTAGTTAGCGAATATTGCTTATTGAACCCTTTCCTTGTTCTATGTTTATTCCAAATGTCAATACCTGCTGAATATTCTTGGACAAAATAGTTATAATTAAATAAGTATGGAAGTGGAACATTGTGGCCATTTTAGAAATTAAAGAAGCTGATCTTTCAAATTCCATTAGCAAACAGAGCAGACCTTGATCAGATGGCTCCAAATGCGTGAATATATGTTTATATGAAGGAAACAGTTAAGCCTTGTCCACTCTCTAAACTGAGCAGTTTTTATCTGATTGTCACCAAACTTGGTGAAAATGTTTTATGCTCTATTTACCACAATAGTTTAAAAACTAAACAATTCAAATAATTTCCTTTTCACAAGAAAATGCTCATTTTCGGTAGATTTGTTCAAAGAGGAAGGATCTAAACATAGCCTATGAGGTAATGGGTTAACCCTTTCCTCCATGAATACGTCTTTCTACGCCTCTGTAAAAGTCACTTTATGAAACCATTGTGATAAATAGAGCATTAAATTTTGCTTCTATTGGAGCAAATGCTCTATTTATCACAATGGTTTAAAAACTACACAATTCTAAACTTTTCCTTTTCTCTGGTATACTAGACCTTTGTAATCAGTGAAGACCCAGCTAAAGGGCTCCTTTGGGGGGCCCTTTGCCATAAAAATCATTTTCTTCAGTGATACATTTTGATACCATGTTTTCCTTAGTTAATTAAACCTTTCCTTTATATAAACACGTTTTCACGCATTTGCAAAAACGAGTACACTCACATCAGACGGCTTCTATAGGAGCAGTTTGATAGGGTCTGCTCTGTTTGCTAATGGAATTTGATAGATATGTTTCTTTACTTTCTACATGAATATTCAGTAGGTATTGAAATTTGGAATAAACATAGAACAGGGAAAGGGTTAATATTCAGATAAGGAGGAGTCACTTTCACTTATTAGATATTTTATCCTGCTATAAAAATGTCTTAAAATTCTGATGTGGGGCAATGTTTACTTACTTCCAGTTCGTTCACAATTTTGGAAACTAATGACTGAGTGTCAAACAGCTTGGATCCTGACTTATTTGAGTGTCAAACAGCTTGGATCCTGATGAGGTGCAGACTTATTTGGCATCTCATCTGGAACCAAGCTATATGACAATGCAAGGCACATTGTGCTTGTCAGGATAAGGCTTAACCCTTTCCCCCATGAATATTCATGTAAGATATAATGATGTCCTGAATATTAATTAGATTAATTTGCTATAATAGCACATGGACACAGGAGTTCTTGGCCAGGGCAAAAACAGTAGAATCATATCTATATCATATCATAAGCAAACAGAGCAAATCCTGATCAGACTGCTCCTATAAAATGGCTCCTATAGGAGCCGTCTGAACTGGGTCTATTCTGTTGCAGAGGCGTAGAAAAGCGTATTTATGTAGTAAAGGGTTAACCATTTCCTTCATATAAACATGTTTTCATGTATTTGCAAACAGAGTAGACCCAGATCAGACTGTTCCCATAGAGACTGTCTGATCAGTGTTTGCTCTGTTTGGTAATAGAATTAGATAGACCAATTTCTTTACTTCCTAAAATGACTAAGATGTTCCTTCTTCCATATTTCATTATTTGTCCATGGATATTCAATAGGCATTGAAATTATGAATAAACATGGAACAGGGAAAGGGTTAAGATATGGTTTTGTGGGTCTGATTTGTTAAACCTTTCCCTGTTGAATATTCATGTATGAAATAATGACATCATGAATATTCATAACTTGAGGTATTATAATGGCATATGTACACAGGAATGCTTGATAGCGGTAGAATCTGTAGAGTCAAATTTTTTATAAGCATACAGAGCAGACCCTGATCAGATGGCTCCAACAGGAGCTGTCTGATCTCTTTCTACAGTATAACCTGTCTTAAGCGACCATTCATTTATTGAACATAGTTGTCTTAACCCTTCGCTTGCTATTCACGTCAATATGCCTACCTGTAAATAGTGAAGACCCAGATGAGACAGCTCCTGCAGGAGCTGTCTCATCAGGGTCTGCACTATTTACAAGTTGATTGTGCAACCAGTGCACTCCACAGTCGTGATTGCACAGCGAAATACTTGTACACAGTGAAGATAAATGTAATCATACAACAGGGCATTGGTAAAGAAGGAGAAATGTGTTTTAAAATTCAGCAAGCGAAGGGTTAATAGGCAGGTGTTTGTTTTATGCAGGGCACAAGTAATGCAGAAAGATCCAGAAAGCTTGTGTACGGCAGCAAAAGAGTTAAGTTGAAGATTTGGCATAACAGATGGGCTAATGTTGTTGATGTTTTTTTGTTTTTCAGTACAATTTTGAATCTTGTAGGACAAGTACGTAAACCCAATGATAAAAGGTGAGTATATACAACAGAATCACTGTAATGGGACCACTTAATAAGTAACAGTGTGAGATATTAAAAGTAGGTGGTTGCTTAATGTAGGTCAAAAGTACATAATATGTAATGCTGAAAGCTCCTCTGGATAATTTGATCTTGCACTAAGCTACCACCTGCCTTTAACCCATTCCCTCATAGGCTATTTTTAGATCAAACCTCTTTGAATAAATCTACCAAAAAGGAGCATTAACTAGAGAAAAGGATTTTTTTTAGAATTTTGTAGTTCTGAAACCATTGTGATAAATAGAGCATTTGCTCCTAAGGAGCAAATGCTCTATTTATCACAATGGTTTAAAAAAAGTGACTTTTACAGAGGCGTAGAAAGGTGTATTTATGGAGGAAAGGGTTAACTCGGTCCCCCATGTTGACGTCTTTTGTACAAGACAATTTTTGAAACCATTGTGATAAATAGAGTATTTGGTCCATAGGAGCAAAATGCTTTATTATCACACTGGTTTCAAAACTATATCTAAATTTTCTAAAATTTTCTTTTTCTCTACTAAATGCTCCTTTTCAATAGTTTATTCAAAGAGGTTGGGTCTTAAAATAGTATAATAGGGAATGGGCCTACCCTTTCAGTGTAGGACATGACTTGTGAGTGTCCTTTGCAAGCAGTGTAGACCAAGATGAGAGGTCTCCTATAGGAGCACTCTCATCAGGATCTGCACTGTTTGTCATGTTACATTTTACTCAAAAAATATTCCTGAATATTCATGGTAAGCTTGACCTGTTTGAATTTTGGAATACGTAGTCAATTTGAAAATTCTGCATTGAAAGAGACTTTTACCTGTAAACACATAATACTCTGTGTATCTTTGAAAAATATAGTCTTTGATGAATATTTATGCAAGACTCCGCCTATTATGAATTGTGATCAATTTAAAGTCCAAATTTTAGCATAACTTCTTTGTGAAAAATTGAAAGATTTATTTTTTTGTCCAAAGTTTGTTTAAAAGCACTAGCAAATAAGTTTTGGTGCTAGTAAAATGTTTTATTTCACAAATGAACGGAATTTACCATGGAAATCCCTAGTTGGACGTAACGTCAGTTTATTACAAGTGAGCTACTGCAATGTGATGGTCACATGACTTCTGTCAGTTCTAATTTCTCTTTTGTTATTGTACTATAAGAGTTTGCTATTGTACTATAAGAGATAAACTCAAAAATAGAACAGATTCACTGACATCATATATGTGCTTAATTTAGATTTTCTGCTTGTTCCCGGATAATTTCTTGTGTTGTTTTGGAGCTAACAGGACTTAAAATGATGTTATTTTCTATACAAATCTCATGTTTAGCTATTTAACAGCTAACTGATCTTGGAAATTAATTCTCATAGAAATATAATGGGACTTTAACCCTTTCCTCCATAAGTTATTTTTAGACCCAACCTCTTTGAATGAATCTACCCAAAAGGAGTATTAACTAGAGAAAAGGAAAATGTTAGAATTGTGTAGTATTGAAACCATTGTGATAAATAGAGCATTTGCTCCTATGGAGCAAATGCTCTATTTATCACAATAGTTTCTAGAAGTGACTATTACAGAGGCGTAGAGAGGCGTATTTATGGAGGAAAGGGTTAATTATTGTGTTACAAATATGAATTTATTGTTTGAATTATAGTAATGGAGAATCATACGAGTAGGTAACATGTAAGCAAAAAAAGGAGACCCTGATCAGGCAGAAAACTAATATTAAAAAATTTTGCAAATTCTCAACCATTTATTTTGACAATGACTGGTAGCCTTTCTGGTAGCCTTTCTATTTATCACAATGGCTTCAAACTACAAAATTCTACAATTTTCCTTTTCTCTAGTTAATGCACCTTTTCAGTAGATTTATTCAAAAAGGTTAGACCTACAAATAGCCTATGAGGTAATGGGTTAAAGGGATATAATTAGTTCAAACCAAAATGGCATCTCAAAATTATTAACTGTGAAATTAAATGTTTATGCATTTAACATCATTAACTATTTGCTCTATGAATATTTATGAAAAAATAGTACATAATATCTCATGAATATTTATGGAATAAAGGGTTAAGCATTGAGGCAGTTAACAATGTTTAGAGTGCTAATTAAGCAATTGTTGTCTGTTAAATGTTGTGACCTGTTTCAATGCTTAAAGTAATTGTTCTTGCATCTCTTATCAGAAACACAATCAGGGCATCAAACAGTATGGATCCTTATGAGACACTGATTTACACAGCTTCTCTCCTGGCTTTAAATGCTTTGCAAAAGTTACAGGGAATTTGCCTGTGGGGGCAGAAGGCCCAAATCAGACAGCTCCTCTAGGAGCCCCCTGATCTGAGTCTATTCTGTTTGCAAATGCATGAAAACATGTTTATATGATGGAAAGGGGTAACTCGTGTACTTGCCTAGTCCTTTTAACCAATTTGGTCACATTTGCATTGTTCACTTGCACATATTTTCATCTGAAATCTAATTTCAAAGGAGTTTCTGCAGGAATTCCATTGCAGGTTTGACCTTTGGAAAATAATTTGTGACACAAACAGTGTAGACCCTGATCAGAGGGCTCCTTCTTCACCTATTTCTCCCTTTAGGTACTTTTAAGAAACAGCTGGGTTAGAAGGGGAATTTTGGAAATGAAGAAGGGTATGAGTTTTATCTTCACAACAGGATGTGGGTTGAGAATGGCCATCTATAGTGATTTAAAATGGGGAAAAGAATCATTTGGAATGTAAGTTGGTGAAAAGGACTGTGATAACATTTGAAAACAGTATTGATCCAGATTGGTAGGGCATGAAAAGGCATATTTAACAGGTAAAGGGTTAATGATAAAACTCATTCTGTATGAAGGTTGCTAGAAGTTTTTGGATGACAAACAGTGTAGACCCAGATCACAGGGTTCCTCTAGGAGTCTTCTGATCTGGCTCTACACTGTTTGCAATTGCCATTGCACACATGTTTAACATTCAAAGAGTGAATGCTTTTCTGTAGATATTAAAAGAGGAAGAATGTTTTGAGTAGTGAGCAATTGCTCTCTTCTGAAGGGTTAACTCTTTGCACGATAGCGGCGAAACTGTGATTACCTATGCAGACAGTTTGGATCCAGATGAGACGCCGCATAATGCGGCGTCTCATCAGGATCCAAACTGTTTGTCATCTTGACCATATTTTTGCAAAAAAATGAGAGAAAGTTTATTTTAAGAATTGAAGCAAACGACAAATTATTGTTGCAGATGAAAAATTACTTAGCGTGCAAAGAGTTAACTTGTTTGCACACTGAGTAACAATGTTCATTGTCTGCAAAAATTGTCATCTGCTGCAATTGTCAAAGTTATTTTTCCTTACATTTGTTTTCAAAAATACAGTCAGAGTGTCAAACTGTTTGATTTCTGATGCGAACAGCTTGGATCAAGATGAGCTGTGGAGTGACTTGTCGTCTCATCAGGATACAAGCTGTTTGACACTTGGCCAGTAGTTTCTCAGAAGCTTGCATGAATTGCAAGTAAGTTAATTTTGCTTCATATCACAGTTAAAGCTGACATTCCTTTTTGTTTGGCTGGATAAGGGTTCAAGGTTGAATATGCAGTGACATCTGTATCAATTTTCAGTTTTGAGACAAGTTGTGTAAAGTTTGACATAAAATATCAACTATAGGTGAAAACAATCATGTTTAGTTTCTCAAATTCGGATACATATGGAATTCCAGTTCGTATCTTCAGGTAAAGTAGTCTTTTTGCTTTTTGTTTCAACCCTTCATCTCATGAATATTCATGTAAAAATTATGACATTATATTATAATTACATTTTATTTTATATAATATGCTCTGTTTGCTGTTTCATTTAGATTTATATATAAAATTCACTAGGCATCTATAAGTTAAGCCATTACCTTATAAGCTATTTTTAAATCCATCCTCTTTGATACGAAAAGGAGCATTAAATACATGTACTAGCAAAATGGTAAATTTTAGAATTGTGTAGTTTTGAAACCATTGTGATAAAGGTTTCTAAAAGTGACTTTTAAAGAGGCGTCAAAAGGCGTCAATATGAGGGAATAGGTAAATGCTGGATAAAAGTAATGCAGAAAACAACTGACTGTTTGACCCAGAATAAGGCCTCACTTCTCTTTTTTTTCGATGTGGCAGTAGAGGGGTTTTACTGTATCTGGACAATGAAACTTGACTATTGCTGAAACTAAATTATAAGATATTCCATTTACAAGCTAACAGACCCTAAACGTAAGCATACCTGATCAAACAGCTTCTGTAGCAGCTGTCTGATATGGGTTTACTTACAGTAAAAATTTGATACTTCAAAATTTTAGTAACGAAGCTTTCTGCATGACTTTCACCCTGCATTAGCTGCCACCCATGTTAAAGATCAATAATGGTATGTATTTGAGTGTTCATAGTATCAAGTTTTTACAGTAGTTGCAAATGCATGTATACGCATCTCTATCAAGTATTATATAGGGTTAAAGAAGTTATTCAAAGTTTGAAAATGTTAATAACTTGTCTCATGCGGGATTTGGCACCAAACTGACACCAAACATTTGCAAACATTATCATTACCAGAAGCTCGGAGAAGTCAGAAGATCTGTATGAATTGAAGCATTTTACATACATGTACTCCTGTATTACTCCACTAAACCGTATGTTGTTGTAGAGACAATTCTAAAGCAAGGCCATAGCATCGGATTGGTGGAAAAATGACAATATTATCTCCTGAATACACATCTTAATCTTTTTATTTTTTTTATATAATACATGATTCAAGAATTCAACACATTTGTGTCAAATTTGTTATTACCAATCAGAACTACACATATAGGTGCGTGCTCAAATACTGAAATTGTCATTTCTCCACCAAACCCTATGTTGTGACCACAGCATAGGGTTTGATGGAGAAATAAAGAAGTTATTCTTGAAAGTGTTTAGATAAAGGCATCTTATCTTGAGCTAGTATTCAGATGAGATGCCAATTAACTCAGCATCAGGGCCAAGAGGCCTTTTACGGTCTTTGCAAACAGAGTAGACTTGGATTACTTTTAGGAGCCATCTTATCAGGGTCTGCTCTGTTTGCTTACATGCTACAATTCTCTATTGTTTGACATGGCAATACACTCCAGGGTCCATGCTTATAAAGCTTTTTAGTTTAGTCTGTCTGAGTTCTTTCTCAAGCTTTTGATTGGTCTGATTTGAGTTCACAAGCTTTTGATTGGTCAGATTTGAGCCATAGGCTCAAATCTGACCTATCAAAAACTTGAGAACAAACTCAGATTCAAATAAAAAGCTTTATAAGCATGGACCCAGATATTTTGTTTTGATCCAAGAATAAAAATTATCAACCATTTCCCTAATGAACATTTATATATGATTTGATCAAATAATTATTCATTAACCCATTACCTCAAAGGCTATTTTTAGACCCAACCCTATTGACTTAATCTACCGAAAAAGAGCATTTACAAGGGAAAAGGAAACATTTAGAATTGTTTACTCTTGAAACCATTATGAAAAAAGAGTATTTGCTCCTATGGAGTATATGCTCTATTTATCACAGTGGTTACAATAAGGGATTTATACAGAAGGGTCAATATGAGGGAATGGAATGGAACCTTATTTGTAATTATTTATGTAAACTATTCAAAAGTGGAGCAGTTTTTGTTCAGCTGCAAATAACATGTCATTACAATAGGTTTTGTATCTTTACAAGACAATCAAAATTTATTATGTGTTTTGAGTTGAGACACTTTCAAACATTTACATTTACAACAGGTTTTACTGATCAGCACATCTTAGTGCAAGGTGTAGAGTTTCTTAATTACCACCAGTGCTCAAAATGTGGTGAAGTGGTTTCTGTTATAGTACAGATATCATTGAAGTAAATGGGTTTTAATTTACATAACATTGTCACCTTTGTGAAACTGAATAGCATTTGGCAAACAGCTTGGAGCCAATTGAAACACTGAATAACTTGATGTCTCATCAAGATCCAAACTGTTTAACCCTTACAGTGTGTCCTTTGCAAACAGTGTAGACCAAGATGAGAGGGCTCCTAGAGAAGTCATCCAATCAGAGTTTTTAATGTTATGATTTTCTTTAGAAAAGTTGTTAAATATTCACCAGAAGTCCCTGAAGAGGACTTATATAGGCTATGCCTGTTGTCCAATCCTGTTCTTCATTGAATAAAATATTGTTGAAATCGAATATTCACCATAAGCTTGACCTGTTGAGGTTTGAAAAATCAGCATTTTAAGGGTTAACACATAGCAAATTTGGAGAGAAAAAAAATTAATGTTGAGAATTTTAGCAGATGGCAATATTTTAGCAGATGACACAATGTAATCAGAGCTACAGATAAGGGTGCATATACCCAACTATTAAAATCGTCATTTCTCCACCAAACCCTATGCTGTGACTACCCTTTAGAATCCTCTCGAAGAGATGATTCTTAGATGAGTGGTCACAGTATAGGGTTTGGTGGTAAAATAAAGGAGTTATTCTTGAAAATACTGAAATTTACGCTCTTATCTGGACGTCTGTTAGTTACAAGTCAAAGTATTCTGTGCAGCAGATGAATATTGTAAAGGATGAATGAAAACTTGTTGATGGTTGATGGTGTTTGGATGCAGATCAGACATAGCTTAGCTTTAGCATATTTATCAGATGACCAGATAGATAAAGAACTGCAGCAAATTATTTTTTATCTCCTACCACAGGTATATACAGTAAAACCTCTCTATAACACCCACTAAATTAAAGTATTTTGTGTTAAAGGCAGATGGCTGCTTACAGCAAGGTGAAAGTAAAACAGAACGCTCCTACAGGAGCGTTCTGTTTTACTTTTAGGTTGTTTTAAGCAGCCACCTGCCCTATAGATACCAACTAATTAACACAATTTAGTGGCGGTTACGGAGAGGTTTTACTGTAGTAGTATGGGAATGGTCTCCATACATCCATCTGTCTGTCCATCTGTCTGCACATACTTCCATCTGTTTGCATGTCATATCCAATTTATATCTCTTAATGATTTTCATTAAACTTCGACAAAATATTCATCTCATCAAAACAATGTACAGAATTCATGTTTCAGCATTGTCAGTTCAAAGATCAGAGACTTATATTCCATGCCTATGCCGTAGCCCCTAAATCCCATTTACATTTTCATGAAACCTTATCAAAATATTTATCTTATCAATAGAAGGTGCAGAAATCATGTTTTGATAGTGTCAGTTGAAGGTCAATGTCACATTAATTGTCAGGCATACTTCCACCCATCTGCTTTCATGTTGGATCTATTTTCTCCACCCCTAGAGAGATTTCATAAAACTTTGACATGCTAGTATTTAGTTTATCAAGACAATGTACAGAAACCACTATTTTAGAATCACTTGTTGTGCAGGCCAAGGTGAAGGTCATAAGGTCAGGTCACAGATTAGATATTTCAGTCAGTCTGTCTGTTAGTCTGTCTGCATCCATATCTAACACCTTGACCGAAACATTGAAAAAAAATTCATCTGATCAAGACAATGTGTAGAACTCATGTTTTAGCACTACCAGACAAAGATCAATGTCATGAGTCCTAGTTAAAGGTCAGAGGCTGATATTTTGTGTTTGGTATATATGTCTTAAACCCCATGAATATTTTTAATCATGCTTTGACAAAATGTTCACATTATCAAGATGATGTGCAGAAGTTATATTTCAACAATGCCAATTAAAGGTCAAGGTTACAAGGTCAGAGGTCAGACTATTTTGATTTGTCCAGCCATCAGTCTGTCTTCCTTCTATGTCTGGTTCATATCTTTCAAACTCTTTGGCTGATATTCATGAAACTTTTAACATTGGAAACTTGTCACTAATGGTGGGGAATATCCTTTGGGCAACTGATAACTGTTGTCACCAAGATTGCATCTACAGTTAAACTTCGATATCTCGAACTTGGATAACTCGAACTTCTGGATAACTTGAACAAAAATTTCAGTCCTTCGAAAACTTACAATACACAATTGCTCTAAAATGTATTGCTACATATATCTAGAAACACATGTGACAGCTTAATACAGGTCTAAAGTAATGTTGAAAGCTCCTACAGGAGCTTTCAGCATTACTTTAGACCTGTATTAAGCCGTGGCCTTGAGAAATTGTTCAGATAAGATATCGGATAACTCGAACTTGTTATCTCGAACTAATTTGTATGGTCCGCTGAAGTTAGAACTGTACATTTTATGTCATTTGCACCTATTATATTCATATTAATTTTATTTTCAGAATTAGTACATTCTGTGTGTCAAACAGTATAGATGCCAAGTTACTTGATGTCTGATATAGATCCAAGCTGTTTGCATAAGTTACTACAATTATGTGTCTTTATGTTTTAGGAGTCCAATGAATATAATTGTCTGTAGGACTGCTTTCTTATTGAAACAGAAAGGGCTTTTGAAGCAGACAACATTTATTTTTTTCACACGAAGGATCTTTTTTATCATCCCACACATTCAATTTATCAGTAGATCCGGGACATGGAGAAACTTTTCCTATCATATCATTGTGTGAGCTGTGACATTTGACACTTTACAATTGCTATGTAATTGTTGTCTACAAACTTTGATGGCTGCTACAAATTCTTCAAGTGCATTTTCTCCATTATGTTTAAAAAAACAAAACAATGAAAAGAGTGTGTACATTTATATCCTGCAAGGTTTCGATAGGAAACCAGATACTACAGTAAATTCTCTCTAAATGTGACCAAGACACCAAGTAATTAACATTGGGGTCTGTACAAGCAGGTGGTTGCTTAATGCAGGACAAATGTAATACAGAATGCTCCTTTAGGAACTTTCTGTATAGATTAGGTCCTGCATCTAGCATCCAGAATTATACATCTTTTAGGTGGTGGTATTAGCTGGGTTTTACGGTATTTGCATATGTTAGCAGAGTGTGACACGAGTTGAAAAACTTTTCCTGCAATTTGAGAAAACTTCCTGCTACAGTTTCATGATAGAACCAGTTAGAAGGGTTTACGCTTCGTCCTGGTATGCTTCTGTATTGGTACACTTTGTCCATTACCCATTAGAAGTTATGGTTATAGAAAAGGAAAAAGATTCCCTGATTTTATCGTTTTATGAAAGTTAATATTCTTTTTCAACAAATAAAATGCAATCAGGGTGTTGAATATTTGGGATTGAAATGGGATGCCCAACTACAATGTATAGAGTACCTTTTTATCCAAAATGTTTAAAAAGAATACCAAGCTATTTCCTGCTAAAGATTAAACTATCAACAAACTAAATTCCTATACAATAATTAAAAAAACCCTGATGGAAGCTTAATGAAGACTGAAAGCCCTCCTCTGCATCAATTTTAAAGCTGAGTAACTCTTTCTCACATATAAACGTGTTTTCATGCAATTGGAAATAGAGTAGACCCAGATCAGACGGCTCCTATAAGATCCGTCTGATCAGGGTCTGCTCTGTTTGCTAATGAAATTCGAAAAATCTGTTTCTTTACTTTCTAAAATGTTCCTCCACTTTCTATACTTCGTTTTAACTAGTTTTCCCAAGAATATACAGTAGGTACTGAAATTTGGAATAAACGTAGAAAGTAAAGAAACAGCTCTTTCAAATTCTATTAGCAAATAGAGCAGGCCCAGTTCAGATGGTTCCTATAGGAGCCATCTGATCTGGGTCTACTTTGTTTGCAAATGCGTGAAAACATGTTTCTATGAAGGAAAGGGTTAAGAATTGAAGCAGATGACAATTGTTGCAGACTTAGTGTTCAAAGAGTTGAATCAAACTTCACACATGGAACAGGCATGATGAGAGGAAGTGTCATGCACAAGGTCCATAACTCTAGCTTTAGTATTTTTGGAGTTATTACCCTTTTTTCATTTTTGTCGTATCAGGTTAGGATCATGTCTCAAGGTCAAAGGTCATATTTTTATGTCGGTGGAGACGCTAGGGGCATGGTGTTTCACAAGTGGATCTTCTTTACTACTGCATTTTTTGTCTGGTCTGTTGGTACAATTTGGTCATTATTCTCATTATTATTGTGTCTTAGTTTCACACTTCTTGCATATAGATCATGTTCCAAGTTCCATAGCGTCGTAGCTGGAATTATGTCATATCCATATACATGTATACATGTACTGTGATTGTGTCAATTTTTAAATTTGTGGGAAGAGGGTCAGAACGTAGGCAGGTACACAAGTGTTCCAAGGAACACCTTTCTAGTTATAATGGCATAATGTACACTAGATGTTTTTGGTACAGTATAACCTCTGTTATCCGGCACCCAATGGTTCTACGTCAGTATGCCGGTTAAGAGAGAGTGCCTGTTAACAGAATTATGACTAGATTCACGAGTTTACTTACCCAAAGATTCATTCCAGCAAGTCCTTTTTTCGCTGCGAGGTGAATTCCGCCATGACAATTCACAAATTACATATAAAAATGTACAACAGCACTGAAACTGATCAGATAGCTCCATTTAAATAGGAGCCATTTGATCCGGATCTAAACTGTTTGTCTATTGTCTTTTGAACTACATGTACATGTAAATATAGGCATACACGTATAAAGGGCTCGACTAAAACACCGGAACATTCGTACTACATTTTATTATCAAGTTCGGGTTCTACACAGGTGCATGTAAATGCGCACCATCACGGCTGGTGTTTCCAATTAGCAAACAGCGTAGATCCGGACGCTAAATAGTTTGGTATTGCAATTTTTACATGTGTACATACATGTATTTTCAATGATGATAACAATATAAATCTATAAAGGCCGGTCAATTTACCCTAGGCCCATTAACGGCACTTATCACCTACCTGAATGTAAAGCGCTAACTGTCAATGATCACGGATCAGCAAACCGCCGGATAACAAGGTGTGAAAAATCGCTAATGTGCCTTTATTGGTCTGTCAAGGTATGCCGGTTAACGGTTAACAGGGGTTCCGATCAAGAGAGAGTTTAGATACATAAAACAAATAGGGAAACTACCGGGACCAAACAACAGTGCTGGATAACAGGGGTTTCTGGTTAAGAGGGGTGCCGATCAACAGAGGTTATACTGTATTTGAAGAAACTGTAGAGTCAGCTCTATTATCATTTCATAAGCAAACAGAGCAGACCCTGATCAGCAGACGACACAGGAGCCATCTTGTCTGGGTTTGCTCTGCTTGCAAAAGTGTTTAAAAAGTTTTTTTATATAAGGAAAGGGTTTAACCCTTTACCTCATATTGACGACTTCAGAATCCTCTGCAAAAGTCACTTTTAACATATATTTTATACATGGTTTGCTTGTTTATAATGCTTTTCTTTTTTTTCCATTTTGTTAAGACGGTACAGGTAAGTCAATGAGTGCTTTATGCTAGATAGAATGGAGCATTTAGATGTGACAATTCCTTGTGGAGTGAGATTTCCCTAATCTATCTTAACCCTTTCCCTGTTGAATATCTATGACAGAAATAATGACATCATGAATATTTATTAGCTGAAGTTTGATAATGGTATATAGATACAAAGAGTTTTTGGTTTTGGTAAAAAATTGTAGAGTAAGATCTATTATAATTTCATCAGCAAACAGAGCAGACCCTGATCAGACGGCCCAAGCTTCAGGATTCATCTGATCTGGGTCTACTCTGTTTGAAAAGGAGTAAAAAACCACTTATATCAGGGAAAGCTAAAGCAAGGTTTGGCAGATGGTGTGATACAGTAATACCCTAGACAAATGCAAATGAGTGATTTCTATAACCTACTTTGTTATAGTTCTAGTATCCCAGAAGATGTGATACCGTAATTGCATAGCATGCAAATGTGCGATATCGACGCCCTACAGTTGAACTTCCAATATCATAAATACAAATTATTTCGAGATAACAGAAGTTTGTGTCATCCGATTTCTAATCTGGACAATTTCTCAAATTCACAGCTTACTGTAGGTCTAAAGTAGTGCTGAAAGTTCCTGTAGGAGCTCTCAGCATTACTTTCAAAATGCATTAAACTGTAGCATGTAGTTCTAGATATGCGTAGTGATATACAGTATAACCTCTATTAACCGGAATTCTACTAGATAAGAATTTAGATACTTTTAGGCAGGTGGCTGCTTAATGCAGTGTGAAAGTCATGCAGAAAGCTCCTCTAGGAGCTTTCTGCATGACTTTCACCCTGTATTAAGCTGTCACCTGTCTCCAAGACCGATATTCATACTAAATTTAACGGCCGGTTAAGAGAGGTTTTACTGTATATTTTTCTGTGTTGTTAATGTTGGAAGGACCAAATGTTTACTTGGAGTTATCCTGAAGTTCAGTTTAACTGAGTTTGAGGTATAGAAGTTCAACTGTACTTAATATTAGTATCCCAGAAAATGTGATAGCCTACAGTATTTGTGTAGCATGCAAATGTGTGATTCCCATAACCTACTACTTATAGTTTCAGTATCCTCATAGAATGTGATACTGTAATTGCATTGTTAGTGTGTTAAATCCATAACCTATTTACTTATAGTTTCATTATCCTCATAGATGTGATACTGTAATTGCATTGCAAGTGTGTTATTTCCAGAACCTATTTACTAATAGTTTCATTATCCTCATAGATGTGATACTGTAATTGCATTGCAAGTGTGTTATTTCCAGAACCTATTTACTTATAGTTTCATTATCCCTATAGATGTGATTCTGTAATTGCATTGTAAGTGTGTTATTTCCATAACCTATTTACTTATAGTTTCATTATCCCCATAGATGTGATTCTGTAATTGCATTGTAAGTGTGTTATTTCCATAACCTATTTACTTATAGTATCTCATTAGCCCAGATCTCAATTAACCTACTTGTACATATTTACCTTTTACAACATATATATGTATGTAAGAAATAATATGAAAATGTATGAATGTATGAATATTAACTAGCTTAACCCTGTTCTATGTTTATTACAAATTTCAATACCTACTGAATATTCATGGATAAAAAGGTTATTATGAAATATGGAAGGTGGGGCATTGTAGCCATTTTAGAAAGTAAAGACACAGATCTTTGAAATTCTATTAGCAAACAGAGTAGACCCTGATCAGACGGCTCCTCTAGGAGCCGTCTGATCTGGGTCTACTCTGTTTGCAGATGCGTAAAAACACGTTTATATGAGAGAAAAGGTTGATATTTATAATAACATATGAACAAGAAAAGATTTGGTCCTGCTAGAACTGTAGAATCAGATCTATATAATTCCATAAGTAAACTGGGTAGACCCAGATCAAACAGCAAAGGCGCTAAAATGTGTTTCTATAAAGTAAAGGGCTTACTGACTTACAGCCAGCCTACAGATGAATTTTATATACGCTTTGTTTGGACCGTAAAATTATACCGTACATATATAAATTATTTGGATCGAATAGACATATAAATTACTTGGACCGTATATACATATAAATTACTGTACATGTATGTGATTTGTTTCCTGGCCATGGATGTGTATATTCATTTTACAGAATACTACAGATTGAGACACTTTCTTAATGGAAATAACCAGTTACAGAAGACTTTCTCGAAAACAAAACACTTTATAAATAGATACTGTGTCTTTAAAGGCAAGCGGTTGTTAAACATGTCTTCTGCTCATATTAGCGGAAAAATTTGCATAGCAAAATGACTTCAGAATCTGAATCTAACAGGCTTGAAACTAACATCATGTTACGAGCATCGCAAAAAGAGGGAATTTGATTGCTGCGTAAGTCAGTGGAAACTCAACCTCCATTCTCCGTAAGTTGTCATGAAAATCAATTGTGTGTATGAGAAGCACTCATTTCCATGTATATGTAGGTACAGAGTTTATGCAGTTTGCATCCTCTTTAGTGTTTTATTAGTCCCCTACCCGCAACGCCAAAGGGGACTATAGCTTTGCACTCCATCCGTCCATCAGTGTGTCATACTTCAGCGGTTTTGTTAGAATTTATCAGTATTTAAGCTTGCTTTTTGAAAGTTAATCAAACAAAAATTTGTATAAACATTTATCATTGAAGAAAATTATGTTTATGACATACAGTACAGACCCTCTGATCAAAGGGTTCCCTTAGGGGTCATTTGATCTGGGTCTACACTGTTTGCAAAGGTCTTTTATACATTTACTCAGTTCTCATATATATTATATACATTTATAGTTCTCATTATATACATATATATTATATACATTTATAGTTCTCATTATATACATATATATTATTATACATTTATAGTTCTCATTATATACATATATATATTATATACATTTATAGTTCTCATTATATACATTTACTCAGATCTCATATATATTATATACATTTATAGTTCTCATTATATACATTTACTCAGTTCTCATATATATTATATATATTTATAGTTCTCATTATATACATTTACTCAGTTCTCATAGATAGTATATACATTTATAGTTCTCATTATATACATTTACTCAGTTCTCGCACCCTACACCTTTCTAATCCCTTGTAAACAGAGTAGAACCAGATCAGATTGGTTCCTATAGGAGTTATCTGATCAGGGTCTGCTCTGTTTGTTTATGAAATAATATAAATCTGATTCTGCCTTGGTCAAAATTTCCTGTGTTCATAATTTATGCCATTATAAAAATTCTTATTGATAATCATGATGACGTAATTTCCTACATTAAGAGTCATAGAGTAAAGGGTTCAATATTTGGACAAGAGTCTCTCCTCTTCACTGATTTTTTAACCCATTTTCTCCCAGTGGATTCTTCCATGTTTATATATTGGATTAGTCCATTTTTATCTAAGGGTTGTCTGGCCTAAATTTTCAATTTTGTTCTGTTTTATATATTGAAATTCCTATCAGCAAACAGTGTAGACTCTGATCAGACGCCGCATTATGCGGCGTCTGATCAGAGTCTACACTGTTGGCCTACGTCCCATATATGGGATCATGGGAGCAAATGCGTTAAGCTGAATATAATCAAATTGGCACCATTTTGATAAGTTTCAATTAGACATAGTAGCAGTAGTGTAGAATCTTATCAAACTGCCTCTGAAGATCAGTTTGATTTGGTTCTGCTTTATTTTCTTAGTTTTGACTGTCCACATACTTAGTGTTACAGTTAGGGTATTTAAAATATACTAGTATAATGATGTGGGGTTTCTTAACACATTCCCTCCTAGTGACACATTTTGGCACCTCTGTAATAGTCACTTTTATGAAACCATTGTGATGAATAGAGCATTTGCTCTATAGGAGCAAATGCTCTATTTATCACAATGGTTTCAAAACTGAACAATTCTAAAATTCTCCTTTTCTGTAGTTAATGCTCCTTTTTGGTAGATTTATTCAAAGAGGTTAGGTCTGAAAATAGTCTAGGAGGGATTGAGTTAACCCTTTTCCTGTTGTTTATTCATGCCAGAAATTATGACATCATGAATATTTATGAGCTAAATGTTTATAATGAAACATGAGCATAGGAATATTGACCTTGACAGAAAAGGTCGAATCATATCTATTTTTATTCCATAAGTAAACAGAGCAGACCCTTATCAGACAGCTCTAACAGAAACCCTCTGAATAGAGGTGTTAAAATGTGTTTATATGAAGGAAAGGGTTAACCCAGTGTTTTCAGTCACTCATTGGTCACAAAATACCCAGACCCATACCCACACCAACACCCATACCCACACCCACACTCACACCCACACTCACACCCACACCCACATCCACACTCACGCCCTACAGAACAGGATTGTATAGAAAACAATCACATTTGAGAACAATCACATTGGCAAATAATGCTGTGTTGTTTGAATTACTTTTAGTAATTATTACTTCCTTGTTTTATTCAACAATAGTAAGATATTCTTAATTTAGCTAGGATTTCTTTCACTCTTGTTTTTGGCAGAAGTCTTGTTGTGTACTGAAAACAGCATTCCTCCAAGAGATAAAATACAAAGAACAAAGTCTTAACCATTTGAATGCTGAGTTTTCAAAGTGGAACAGTCTGTCATTATTTAATGATGAGTCCACTCAGTATGGTAGGGTATCCTTGCGGAAGATTTTGAATCACAAACATTTATGAAGAAACAATATAATATATAGTAAAACCCCTCTAATGCGACCACTTAATGAATACACATACCTGTCTTTATAAACAGGTGGTTGCTTAATGCAGGACAAAAGTAATGCAGAAAACTCCTCTAGGAGCTTTCTGCATTACTTTTTTCCTGCATTAAGCTACCACCTGCATCTAGCACCCATAATTATAACTCTTTTAGGTGGTCGCATTAGCGGGGTTTTACTGTGTAAGTAGTATTCATCATAAGCAAACAGGACAAACCTTGATTAATGGCTCCTATAGGATTTAAAGTTACATAAAGTTTGACCCCTTTTCTGGTGAGTATTCATGTAAGAATTATAATGATATCATCAATATTTATTAGCTGATTTTTTATAATGGTATATTAATTACGCAGGTCTTATATAAAACTAGCAGAATGTTGTAACCTGGCAGACACTGAGGAATCAGATATCTATTATCCCATAAGCAAACAGAGCAGACTCAGAAAGATGGTCAGAAAACTTCTACTGGAGTCTCCTGATCTGTTTTCAAAGTTATTTAAAGACATTTTTATTAGGTAAAGGGTTAAAATTGCAAGAGGATTTCAAATGACAAACATAGCAGACCTTTATCAGACGGTTCCTCCATGAGACCTCTGATCTGGGTCTTCACTGTTTGCAAATGTTTGCAAATGTCAGTATACTGCATTCAAAGGGTTGATACTGTTAAGAATTATAATAAATCATTTCATTTAGATAATCAACTATGAAACACATGTCCTAATATGATATGGGAAATAACTTTTGAAGATGTAAGGCTTGATATAAAGAAGAATGCTCTCCCTTTGATAAAAGACCAGAATGTACAATAGGAAATAAATATATCCTGCTGTGAAAATTGATGTCTCAAAATGTGCCCTGCTGATTTCAAATCAAAGACATTCAAGCCTTTGAGGAACTATTAACCATTTCCTTCATGCATTTGCAACAGAGTAGACTCAGATTAGATGACTCCTATAGGAGCCAGGATACAATTCTAAGATTGTCCTTTTCTGTACTTAATGCTCCTTTTCACTAGATTTATTCAAAGAGATTGGGTCTAAAAATAGTCTAGGAGGAAATGAGTAAATGTCTGAAGAAGTATTATTTACTCTATCCAGATAAGGAATCCACTTAAAATACATCTATTGCATGCAAAACACTTAGGATCAATGGAGCCATGAGTCAGATTCTTACATATTAATATTTGTTTTTTAAATCTTTCCTCCATAAATACACCTTTCTACGCCTCTGTAAAAGTAACTTTATGAAACCATTGTGATAAATAGAACATTGCTCCATAGGAACAAATGCTCTATTTATCAATGGTTTCAAAACTACAACATTCTAAAATGTTCCTTTTCTATAGTTAATGCTCCTTTTGGGAAGATTTATTCAAAAAGGTTTGATCTTAAAATAGCCTATGAGGGAAAGGGTTAATACTCATCAAAAGACCCAACCTTTTTTTAATAAATCTACTGAGAAGGAGCATTTACTAGAATGAAGGAAAAAATTAGAATTTTTAGGATCTGCTCTGTTCCATTACAATGTAATATACATGTAGATATGATTGATCAGTTACTGCCATGGCCAAAACTTCCTGTGTCCATAATTATGTGCTATTTTAACAATTACAGTAAAACCCCGCTAATGCGACCACCAAAAAGGGGCATAATACTGGGTGGCAGAGGCAGGTGGTAGCTTAATGCAGGACGAAAGTTATGCAGAAAGCTCCTATAGGAGCTTTCTGCATAATTTTCGTCCTGCATTAAGCAACCACCTGCTTTAGACGACATCAGTGGCTGTTCTTTAAGTGGTCGCATTAGCGGGGTTTCACTGTATAAATCTAATTGATATTAATGATGTCATTATTTGTTACATGACTATTCATGGAGGGTTATGCGGTCACATTAGTGAGACTTTACTGCAGGTTTTGATCAGAGTTGAACAGACATACATATGGTTACCTTTCATAAAAATCTAGAATAATAGGACACATTTTGAGTCGTCTCTGTTGAGAGATTTTTACTGTTTTTGAACCTGTTACTCCATGAATAATTATGTATGAAATAATAACATCATGAGTGTTGATTAGATTATTTTTTATAATGGCACATGGATCCAGCAATTGTTGGCCATGACAGAAACTGTAGAATCATATACATGTACATGTATCTTTATTCTATCATATGCAAACAGAGCAGACCCTGATCAGATGGCTCCTACAGGCATTAAAGGCGTATCTATGGAGTGAAGGGTTATACTATTATAAGTCAAGACCTGTCTACAATGACCATCCAAACTAGCTCTTATTATGGGTTTTTTAAGATAGGGGGTAGCTAAATGCTGGACAAAAGTAATGCAGAAAGCTCCTCTGGGAGATTTCTGCATTACTTTTGTCCTGCATTAAGCTACCACATGTTCTTAGTAACCTCCATATTGATTAATTATGTGGTCACTATAGGCAGCTTCTGCTGTATATACATTTGTATCATGTAAATTGTACCTTTTATACTGGTGAAGTTCCTTATCAGTCATATTTGTTCAGAATTGCGCACAATAATTCCAACTTCTGTCCACTTGCAACGTTTTTTTTTTTGTTTCAACAAGATCAAAATCTCTATTTTATTCATTCCTGTTTGAGCCAGTACTTGAAAGTGAGAGGGTTTTAAAAAACAATGTAGATCCAAAAGGAATAACACAAAAGATATATGTTGTATGATAGTTTATAGCATAGCGAATTTTTTCTTTTTGTGCAGTAAGGAACATAAGTGGACTAGACTCATGTAGAAAACAGAATTACCCTAAGTATTCAGACACACTGTCTGTCCTCTCCACTGGTTTGTAAAGATGAATAATTCAATTTGGTATCATTTTAATAACTTTAAATAAGATTGACGCAGTTACAAATACTGAAGACCTTGATCAAACTAAATCCTTCAGGAGCAGTTTGATCTGGGTCTGCACAATTTTCATAAGTATAGAGTATGTGGGTTTTTTTCTATCCAGCATAGGTGCCAAGACTTGGGGTCTAAACTGGATTTACCTTAATAGCTCTAAGTATTTGTACATCCAATCTGCTCTTATTTATAAAGTTGAATGATTCAATTTGGCGCAATTTTGTTAACTTTAAATTAGACTGACACAGCAGCAAATAATGTAGACTCTGGGTCCATGCTTATAAAGCTTTTTAGTTGAGTCTGAGTTTGTTCTCAAGCGTCTGATTGGTCAGATTTGAGTTCTCAAGCTTTTGATTGGTCAGATTTGAGCCAAAGGCTCAAATCTGACCAATCAAAAACTTGAGAACGAACTCAGACTCAACTAAAAGTTTTATAAGCATGGACCCAGATCAAACTTCAAGAGCAGATTGATCTGGATCTGCATAGTTTGGTTGTCCGAATACTTGGGACAATTAAGGTAGATCATTTTAACTTTTAGCATGTTGAGCAAATGTTTATCCCTACTTTGGTTTTAAAACACATTAGTTCCATTCTGTTTCAGTATATTATTATTTATTATACAAATCTGCAATTGAATGCTTTTTATTCAGGCAAGCTGCAAACAGTTACTAGGTGCCTGAGCTGGACTTAAACATATCAGCAAAGATTTGCTAATAGCATTGTAAAGATTAAAAACAAAAAACCACACAATACAATAGGCACTTGACACTTTCCCTTTCACATATTCGCAAACAGAGTAGACCCAGATCAGATGGCTCCTATAGGAGCCGTCTGATCAGGGTCTGCTCTGTTTGCTTTTAACATCAAATAGATCTGATTCTTAGTTTTTGCCAAAGCAAAATATCCCCTGAAAAGCTATTATAAAATTCAGCAAATAGTCACGGTGTCATTATTTTTTTTAGGAATGTTGAGCAGGGAAAGGGTAGACCTTTAACCTGATGAATATTCTTGTAAGAAATGATGACACCATGAATACCAATTAGCTGAAATTCTATAATTGCATTTAAGCAAGTGAATTTTAGGGCATCACAATATATATGATTTCATATAGCAAACAGAGCAGATTATGATCAGACATCTCCTACAGGAGCCATCTAATCTGGATCTACTCTTTTTGCAAAGGCTTATTATAAAGGGTTAAGCTAGATAATTTAGAATGGACTGTTAGGTCCACTTATCCATGTTTTTATTCACATAACTTATTCACATTTGTGATTCACATTGAATAATCATTATTTCCCATGGTAAACAATGCTAGAATACAATAGTACCTTAACCCTTTACTTTATGAGTTACTGACACTCATGAAAGAAATTATGACATCATGAATATCAATTAGATTGATTTTTAAAATTGCATATTAACATATTTTTTTTTCCAAAGCAAAATCCCTACAACCAGATCTATATTATTCCATATATAACCAAACATTTTCTAAATCATTACAGTGTCCTTAATATAGATCACTGTATATGACAGTTTTAATAGCCCCAATCCCACCACCCCTTTTCTCCCTCTTTTCAGCGGTATGGATGAATTGTGTTAGTGAACCCTTTCCCTCATGTTGACAACTTTTGGAACCTTTATAAACAGGGTAGACCACATCAGATCTCATCTGTAGACTCCTGTAGGTGTCTTCTGATCAGGATCTGTTCTGCTTGCTTATGAAATTATATAGATCTGGCTCCATGCTTATAAAAATTTTAAGTTGTGTCTGAGTTTGTTCTCAAGTTTTTGATTAGTCAGATTTGAGCCTTTGGCTCAAATCTGACCAATCAAAAGCTAATGAACAAACTCAGACTCAACTTAAACGTTTTATAGGCATGGACCCTGATTCATCAGTTTCTGCCGCATCCAAAATGCTCAACTGCTCAGAGTACAGGAGGTTAACCCTTTACCTGTTCAATATTCATGTAAGAAATAATGGCATCATGAATATTTATTACATTGGTTTTTTTACAATGGCAAGATGAACACAGGACATTTTGGCTCAGACAGAAACCATAGAATCAGAACTATATTATACCATAACTTCCTTAAGCAAACAGAGTAGACCCTGATTAGACGGCACCCACAGGATGTTTGCAAATTGTGAAAAGGCGTTTATATGAAGGAAAAGGCTAATTAAACGAGTGCATAATGTATCGCCCCTTCCTGTTTGTGAACATTGACAAACCATATCATGGCCATCACAGTTTCGAGTTTAATTTTTTTTTCAATGCACTAAATAGAGGTTACTAACTCTTGGTCTTAACCAATTTACCTCGTAGGCTATTTTTAGATACCTCTTTGAATGAATCTACCGAAAAGGTGCATTGAATAGAGAAAAGGAAAATTTTAGAATTTTGTAGTTTGAAACCATTGTGATAAATAGAGCATGTGCTCCTATAGGAGCAAATGCTCTATTTATCACAATGGTTTCACAAAGTGACTTTACAGAGTCGCCAATAGTCGTCAATATGAGGGAATGGGTTAAAGAATTTAAGACCAAGAATTATATCTCCATTTAGTGGTCGCTTTAGAGAAGATTTATTGTTACATAGTACAATGGAATATGCTCATAATGATTTTCTTGGGAGTTTTTAATTTTTCATTCTACATCACTTTCATCCTGCAATAAGCTACCACATGCATTAATAATTTAATACCCAGAATTATATCTACTTTTTGTGATCGTTTTAGAGAAGTTTTATTATATACAGTGCAATGAAATATGTTTACCGGGTATAACAATTTACAAGGGACTTTTTTTATGCCCCCTTTGATGATAGTCAGGGGGCATTATGTTTTGCACCTGTTTTGCATCCATCCATCCATCTGTCCGTCCGTCCGTCAGGCTTTTACGTGCAGTTGGTATGTGCAGTTGGTTGTCACAGATTTTTCATTGTCTTATATCTCACTAACCACTACAGCTATTGGCATGGAGTTGCATATGCACATAAACCACCATCCACATTTTCATTGCGCACCCAGCCCATGCTGCCCGAAATATCAAAGGTCAAATGACGTGCAACTAGGCAAGCACCACCACGGGGGCATCACTGTTTCTTACAGACACAATTTTCTAGTTTTTGTCTAAATGGTTGTATCCAAGTTTCTTTTTGATAAGTTCCCGCAGACGTATTTAATTGGCTATATCCGAATTATACCTGTATGAATGAAACCATTTCCCTAATGAACATTTATGTGTGAGTTGGTCACTTCATGTATCTTTCTAACCCTTTCCCTCATATTGATGCCTTTTGACGCCTATGCAAAAGTCACCCTTTTGACGCCTATGCAAAAGTCACCTGTTGAAACCATTGTGATAAATAAAGCATTTGCTCCTATAGGAGCAAATGCTCTATTTATCACAATGGTTTCAAACTACAAAATTCTAAAAAAATTCCTTTTTTCTAGTTAATGCTCCTTTTTGGTAGATTTAATCAAAGAGGTTGGGTCTAAAAATAGCCTATGAGGGATTGGGCTATCAAGGGAATTTTTGGCTTAGACAAAAACTGTAGGATCAGATCTATACAATTCCATAAGCAAACGGAGCAGACCCTGATCAGACGGCTGCTATAGGAGTCATCTGATCTAGGTCTACTCTATTTGCAAAGGCTCTTAAATAGTGTTTGTTTGAGGGGAAAGGGTTAAGATGCCAAATTACATACAGGGCTAAGATGCCAAATTACATGAGTTAAGATGCCAAATTACATACAGGGCTAAGGTGCCAAATTACATACAGAGTTAAGTTGCCAAATTACATACAGGGCTAAGATGCCAAATTACATACAGAGTTAAGATGCCAATTTACATAGAGTTAAGATGCCAAATTACATACAGAGTTAAGATGCCAATTTACATACAGGGCTAAGATGCGGCATGCCAAATTATGTACAATCTCATCTGGATCCAAATAAATGTTTACAAAGATTATCAAGAATTTGCTCCTAACATGATTATGATGAGATAGTACAATAATGTACATAAATCTTTATGCAGCTAAGTACAACTTGGTAAATGGTTTGGATCCAGATGAAACGCTAAGTAACTGGGTGTCTCATCAGGATGAAAGCTGTTTGACAATGGGACAATTTCTTAGCTTTGACTGATAGGAAGTATAAAAAAATTGCTCCAGATTAGAGTTAGAGTAGACGTCAGTTTTTGTGACAGGCTAGCCACTAAGTGTTTATAAATGAACTCTTCTCATGCTGAAAAGCAATCTACGGTACTGAGAGAGTCTCTGATTTGGTGAACTGTTCCACTGACTTCCAATTTGATCAAACTTTCGAGAAATTATTGATGTGAGTGTCAAACAGCTTGGATTCCGTTGAGATGCTGAGTTACTTGTAGTTTCGTCTGGATTCAAGCTATTTGCAAATTCATGTCAGGTCACTGATAGCATGTTAGAGCTTATTCATATGATATACATTATCTGTGTAACACATGTTAAAAGATAACCATTTTATGCTTAGATACCATAGGCAAATTAGTGATGACCTTTGCAAGTGGTTTGGATCCAGGTGAATGTTGAGCAATTTAGGTTATTGACTTATAAAGATCTAAACTGTTTGACCCTCTGACTGCATTTTACTGAAGAAGAATATACACATGTACACTAAGTATTCTAAGTATTCCATAGAACACCAGATACAGTAAGACCTCTCTATAATGGCCACTAAATAACATCAAGTATTTTGTGTTAAAGGCAGGGGGCTGCTTAAATATAGTATGCTCCTATAGTAGCATTCTGTTTTACTTTCACCTTGCTTTAAGCAGTCACCTGCCCTAAATACCAACTAATTAACACAATTTAGTGGCCGTTATAGAGAGATTTTACAGTAATGGTGCATAATCAAACTCTAAAATCCTCCTTTCTCCTCCAAACCAGTATGTAATGTGACCAATCTTTGTAATCATCTTGAAGAGGCAATTCTAAAGAGTGGTCACATCATAGAGTTTGCAGCAAAAATAAGGATGTTATACTTGAAAATGTTTTAATTCACGTATCTTATCTGGACCTCTGATTCAGACACCCAGTCAGTTTGTAAAGCTGCTTTATAAAGCTGAAGTACTCAATTTTAACCCTTTACTCCATGAATACTCATGTAAGAAATAATGACATTCATGAATACAGTACTAATTTGAATTCATTGTTATAATAGCATAATTAAATGATAGACTTACGGGTAATATTGGCCACTGCAAAAACTGTAGAATCATATCTATATTATATCATAAGCAAACAGAGTAGACCCTGATCAGACGGCTCCTATAGAAGCCCCGTCTGATCTGGGTCTATCTGTTTACAAACACATGAAAACATATTTATATGAGGGAAATGGTTAAGCTGCCACCAGGTGCCTCAAAAAGGTCTAATTTCCTGTTTACTAATAGTCCAGATAACTGTAGTTGATAATGAAAGGGGGATGGTATTCAAGGCCAGCCTGTATGTTCATTCATTAACTGATATGTTATAGGCTTGTCATGTTTCATCAACTGATATAATATATATATATATATATATATATATACATCATTGTGAGTCTTATAAGATTGAAGTGTGATGGGATTTAACTAATGTACACTTTAGTGACTGTTTTTATCTGGATTATTTTAGGATTGTGCTCTGATTCTTTTATAGAGTAGATTAACCTCTCTAAATTGACATCTAATCAAAATGTATTGATGTCCTGAAAAGCAGCTGACTGCTTAATGCAAGGTGAAAGTAATGCAGAAACTCCCATTGGAGCTTTCTGCATAGCTTTATTCAACTTACATCCATTTACTTCATAAATATACCTTTTTATGTCTTTGTAAACAGAGTAAACCTAGATCAGATGGCTCCTATAGGAGCTGTCTGATCAGGGTATGCTGTGTTTTATAGATACGATTCTAATGTTTCTGCAGTGGCAAAAAATGCCTGTGTTTATGATGCCATTATAAGACCTCGTTAATGCCTAGATGGCACATTCACGGATTTTACACCGGATTAGATAGGGATACGATCCAGCATCATTTGTGGCAATCTGTATTGGTCCATAGCTTTCTGTATTTTAGCCGTAGTCATATGTAGTAGTACTTGTATATCCGTAGCTTTCTGTATTTTAGCCGTAGTCATAGGTAGTAGTTCTTGTATATCGACGCGGTTTAATACGGACAACATCTGTCAGGGCCTGTGCATGTTGTAATAAGTAAGGATTAATATGGCTTAAGTATGGACTAAAATGGATCCATACGTTCTAATACGGTTTAGCTATAAGGATGTACTACAGTTGTTTGATCTGTGATCAAATTTTGAACATGTTCAAAATTTGTCACGGATATACAAGTATGTACTACTACGTATAACTACAACTAAAATATGGAAAGCTACGGACCAGTACAGATTGCAATGAATGATGCCGGATTGGAGCTAATCCGGTGTCAAATTTGTGAATGTGTCACCGCAAAACCTGTTGCCACACCATTGTGTGCATCAGCAGTGCACTACGGAAATTGGCATTTCCGGGGTCATCGGTGAGATTTAATCCGTAGTAGAACCAGCGAGGTAGTCCGTGAATGTGTGACCTAGGCATAATATTTATGATATCATTATTTCTTACATGAGTATTCATGGAGAAAATGGTTAAGCTACCATCTACATTTCATATCTAGTTTTGGGTGTTTTGATACAGGATGAAAGTAATGTGGAAGCACCTACATTACACGCTGCTTTAGGCCACTATTAGGCTACCATCTGCACTTTGTACAATTGTATCTCATTCTAAGTGCTTTGAGTAGAAACGTGCGTTAAAATCTAAATCAAATACTTCTGAAACTCTTGTTTATTTGTGAAACTAACTATTAATTCTTAGTACAAGATTCTTGTAAATTTACTCTGTGAGCAAATACACATAACCATGGCATACAGTTTAGATCCAGTTGAGACAAGTAACTATAAATTCAGGCATCTCACCAGGATCCAAACATTTAATTTCGCTGTTACATATAATGTTTTTGCATGGAACTTTAAATAGTATCGTCTTTGAAAATTGAAATGGACAACAACTTTTCAATTGCTTAAGTGTAAAACAGTTATTAGAATTGCTTCTGGTTTCTTGACCCACCCTATTTTATGGCCACAAACCTGTTCTTTTGACTTTGAGACTGTGCACTTTACATGAAGAGATTCAATTTTATTGCAGGGATTTTCATTATTTTTATGCTTTTATTTGGGGAATGGTAATACAAAAATCTTATGAACACAACATTTTTAATGCTTATGGTAAATGTTACGGATATTTGAATGTGATGTTTCCCTTGTTTCTCATCTGTCATCATTGGTAATTTAACGTCCACAATTAGTTTGTTTACACTTCTCAGGAATAGGGGCTTCCATGGTTGAGTGATAACAATATGATCTTTGACTGACAATCACTTAGCCTTTCACCACTGTTGTTTGAATCCGGATCTTGGCATTCAGATTTTTCATATGAGGAAGCCTAGCTAGCTTTCAGCTTTCTTGTGGTAAGTCAGTGTACGAAACAATGCAGTTTGTTCCATGTGTGGAGAAACTTCTTAGGACTTCCTTGTACTTAGTTGGACGTCACGATATATCTGAATTACTCTGTTAAAGCAATGTAAAAAAACACAAAACAAACAAACAAACAAAACTTCTCTATGACTATAACCCTTTGCATGCAAGAAATGCAAACAGTGTGGAACCAGATCAGAGTACTCCTCTAGGGTTAGTATACCATGTGAGTGATACAGGGCCATTATAGCCCTCTTGTTGCACAATACAATTACATGTACTTAGTATGTGAGGCACTTCTTATTTGGATCCCAACTGTTTGCATAGTTGATAACAAATTCATTGCTAGGATTCTTGTGAGTGGCCATTATGGAGAAGTTTTATGTTATTACAGTATTCTCACTAATAATTCAGAAAGTTCTCCAGGGAGATTTCTGCATTGTTTTCAGCCTGTATTTAGCAACCACGTGTATACAAAATGCAAAAAGCTTCATTAACCCTTTCCTCCATAGGCTATTTTTAGACCCAATCTCTTTGAATGAATCTACCCAAAAGGACCATTTACTAGAGAAAAGGAAAATTTTAGAATTTTGTAGTTTGAAACCATTGTGATAAATAGAGCATAAATTTTGCTCCTATAGGAGCAAATGCTCTATTTATCACAATGGTTTCAACAGATGACTTTTACAGAGGCGTAGAAAGGCGTATTTATGGAGGGCTAAAGGGTTAAAAAAATGTTATACATGTATGCCCCTGGGAGTGTTTATTAGGGATAATACAGTATGTGTTACTCTGATGACCATAAGTATTCAGACAGACTTACTAATAGGCAAATAGTGCAGATCCAAATCAAACTGCTCCATAGGAACAACTTGATCCTGGTACCTTCACTTGTTGCTACTATATTAGTCTACCCATTCCCTCCTATTTATGCATTTTGGCGCCTCTTTAACCCTTCGCTTGCTATTCACGTCAATATTTGTGCCTGTAAATAGTGAAGACCCAGATGAGACAGCTCCTGCAGGAGCTGTCTCATCAGGGTCTGCACTATTTACAAGTTGATTGTGCAACCATTACACTCCACAGCAGTGATATTGCACAGCGAAATACGTGTACACAGTGAAGATATATGTAATTATACAACAGGGCATGGGTGAAGAAGGAGAAATGTATTTTAAAATTCAGCAAGCGAAGGGTTAAAATCCACTTTTTGAAACCATTGTGATAAATAAAAATAAATGTATTTATCACAATGGTTTTAAAACTACACAGTTCTAAACTTCTCCTTTTCTGTAGTTAATGCTCCTTTTTGGTAGATTTATTCAAAGAGGTTGAGTCTAAATTAAAATAGTCTAGGAGGGAATGAGTTAACTAATCAAATCATGCCAAATTGAATTGTTGAGCTTTACATTGCTCTAGATTGGTTGTCGGAAGATTTAGGATAAATACTGTGTGTTCAATATATAAGACATTGCCCTTAGTTTTATTAGTGATAGATATATGACACTTTGTCATCAGATCATACTGGCCAGGATGAAATGACACTATACATGCTTATAGATCTGGTTCTACAGTGTTTTTAATTCATTTGTTAAATTGATAAGTAGAACACCCCTGGGTACTGAAATAACCTGCACAAAAGCCTGGTACATCACAGTCCTTGACATAAATGAAGTGTATTCAGGATCTTACAGTCGGACATTGGGTTATTCTGAAGGGGACTTAAGTGTGTGGTCATAAATTGTGTTTTCTCATTCTGATTTAGTATTGGGCATGTGAGTGGTAGGAAGAGATATATGGAAATGAATTAACAAGTTTCATATGGAGATATTGCAAAATGAGTGCAGGTGTTTTTAACCTTTCCTTCATATAAATGCTTTTTCACATGTTTGCAGACAGAGAAGACTCAGATCAGATGGCTCCTATAGGAGCTGTCTGATCAGGTTCTGCTCTGTTTGCTTATGAAATTATAATAGATCTGATTCTACAGTTTCTTCATGTGGTCATAATGCCATTATAAAAAAATAATTTAATTTGTATTCATGATGTCATTATTTCTTACAATACTGAACAGGGAAAGGGTTCAAAGCTGGTTCTAGATTCTTGCAAAATGAGTAGATATATTCTGAGAGGAAGTAAGTGTCAAGCTGGTTCTAGATTCTTGCAAAATGAGTAGATATATTCTGAGGGGCAGTCAGTGTCAAGCTGGTTCTAGATTATTGCGAAATGAGTAGATATATTAACAGTGGCAGTCAGTGTCAGGCTGGTTATAGATTATTTCGAAATAAGTAGATATATTCTGAGATGCAGTTAGTGTCAGGCTGGTTACATATTTTTCCGATATGAGTAGATATATTCTGAGTGGCTGTCATGTCAGACTAGTCCTAGATTATTGTAAAATTAGAACCAGTAGATTTATTTTCAGTGGCAGTTAGTGTCAAGCTGGTTCTAGATCATTTCTTTTCATGCTAGTGATGGCCTTACGATGACCTACGCAAACAGTTTAGATCCAGCTGAGACACCAATTTATTTATCGTGATTTGAACTCTTTTATACTCTGATCACATGTAAGAAAAAAAAATGACTGAAGAAATAACAAGTTTTGCACATTTTTAGGAGATTCAAAGTAAGTTACTCTTAGTGAATGACTGTTTTGGAAATTCGGCATCTAATTATCAATGAACTACATGCATAGAAACTGCATGTTAGAGTCTTATTCTATGTGAGCTGTTTAACTTCCAGATTCATATTAAATTCGGCTTCTCGATATGATTCTGTAAGCAAACAGAGCAGACTCAGATCAGACAGCTCCTACAAGGAGCTGTCTGATCTGAGTCTTCTCTTACTGCAAATGTGTCATATGTCAGATAAAGGGTTACATATTAGTGTTATAGATGTCTTTGAATTTTATGTCCCCATCTGTAGAAGGGGTAAGGATATAATTATAGATTTGGCTAACTCTTTCCCAGTTGCATATTCATGTAAAAAATAGTGAATATTTAATAACTGGATTTTAACCCTTCGCTTGCTGAATTTTAAAATACATTTCTCCTTCTTTACCCATGCCCTGTTGTATAATTACATATAGCTTCACTGTGTACAAGACTATTTCGCTGTGCAATCACTGCTGTGGAGTGTAATGGTTGCACAATCAACTTGTAAATAGTACAGACCCTGATGAGACAGCTCCTGCAGGAGCTGTCTCATCTGGGTCTTCACTATTTACAGGTAGCTATATTGATGTGAATAGCAAGTGAAGGGTTTACAATGCTGTATGAACATGGGACATTTTGGCTTTGGCAGTAACTTCAGAATAAGATTTATATAATATTTCAGACCCTGATCAGACTGCTCCTATAAGAGCCATCTGATCTGGGTCTACTATGTTTGCAAATGCATGAAAAGGGGCTTATATGAAGGAAAGGGTTAACTAAGTCACCAAAGGGCTACTGTGTAATATTAACCCTTTACCTCATGAATATTCATGTAATAATTAATAACTGTATGAAAGTTTAATTAGCTAGATTTTTCTAATGGCAGTATGAATAAGAAAATATTTAGCCGTGACAGAAACTGTAACATCATATATCTATATTATGTCTGAATTAAAGAGCAGACCCTGGTCAGTTTGCTCCTATAGGAATTGTCTATCATCTAGGTCTGCTTTGTTTGTAAAAGCATGAATAGATTCTAGTTTTTATTAAGTAAAGATATAATTTCCAAACAGTTCGATCAGATGAGATGCTGACTCTGTGTCTCATCATAATCCGAATTGTTGCACAATCGCGGACTGTATTTTGAAGAGATATTAACCCTTTACTCCATAGTGATGAATCCGTAGCTGAACAAGTCCTTTGGATGAGACTTTATCAACTGAGGTTTGATGTGTCAGTGCTTTACACAGAGCATCTAAAAGAAACAGTGAAACTCTATCGGTAATAAGTATAGAGCATTGCGCCCAGGGGCTCCCCTCTCTCTAGGGCATCCATTAAATAGTCCATAGTTGGCAGAAATGAACGTTAAATTTAAATTAACACATTCTCTCCTAGTGAAGCATTTTGGCACTTCTGTAAAAGTCATTTTCTGAAACCATTGTGATAAATAGAGCATTTGCTCCATAGGAGCAAATGCTCTATTTATCACAATGGTTTATAAACTACACAATTCTAAAATTCTCATTTTCTATAGTTAATGCTCCTTTTTGGTAGATTAATTCAAAGAGGTTGGGTCTAAAAATAGCCTAGGGGAGAATGGGTTAATCAACACAGCCAACCAATCATAGTGATGACTTTTTGCACTTTTGCAAACAGAATGGACCCACATTGGATATCTATCTTCTGCAGGAGCCATCTGATCAGAGTCTGCTCTGTTTGCTTATGGAATTATATAGATTTGATTATACTAGTGTCTGCCTAATTGGCTAAAAAATCTTATATTCATACTCAGTTATAAATTGGCAGTTCATAAATATTCATGATGTCTTTGTTTCTTACATAAATATTCATAATTTAAAGGGTGAAATAAATACAGTGAAACCCCGCTAATGCGACCACTTGATAAACAGCCACTGATGCCGTTTAAAGCAGGTGGTTGCTTAATGCAGGATGAAAGTTATGCAGAAAGCTCCTATAGGAGCTTTCTGCATAACTTTCGTCCTGCATTAAGCTACCACCTGCCCATGCCACACAGAATTATGCCCCTTTTTGATGGTCGCATTAGCGGGATGATACTGTATCTTATTTCAGAATCACTGTAGATACCATTTCTTTTTACAATTGACAATTACTTATCACGAAGAGAGTTAAAACATAGAGCAAATATGACTCACATATTATGTTTGATCATAATGACTTGTTAACTGAACAATGGAGGGACTTTGTGGTTGTGTAGAGATGGATACTGACTAGAAAATCCTTAACAACGGAGACATTTTTACGTTTTCTACTGAAATGAGTTTTAAGAGAATTTTCCAGTCTTTTAAGAAAAGGTAAAGTATTAGTATTTTGTTATATTTACCCTAGATATGCAGACACACAGTCTTTCTGCACCACCAGTTTGTAAAGCTGCATAATTATTTTAATTTAACACAGTTTTGATAATTCAGTAAAACCTGTCTTAAACGGCCATTCATTTATTGAACATAGGAGTGTTAAAAAGCAGGTGATTGCTTAATGCAGGGCATAAGTACTGCAGAAAGTCCCTGTAGGAGCTTTTTGCATCATTTTTGACCTGCATTATGCTGCCACCTGACTTACAGACCTGTAATTAGACCTCTTTTTAATGGCTGCTTGTGAAACCATTGTGATAAATAGAGCATTTGCTCCTAGAGGAGCAAATGCTCTATTTATCACAATGGTTTCAAACTACAACATTCTAAAATGTTCCTTTTCTGTAGTTAATGCTCCTTTTGGGTAGATTTATTCAAAGGGTTGGATCTAAAAATAGCATATGAGGTAATGGGTTAAGACAGAGTCTACTGTATTAACAGAGTAGCTAATACTAGACCCAGTTCAGACTGTGCCTTCAGTACTAGTTTGAACTGGGTCTGCACAGTATCAGTCTATGATTTTACTATTAGCCTATGAATTGTACGGAAATAATTTGTCACCATATTTACGCAAAATAATCAGACACCCAATTATATACACCCCGATGTTATAACTTTTCTGCTAGAGTCAGAGATCATTCTCAAGCATCTGAATAATCAGATACTTGAAAATGATCTCTAGGACTCCGAGGTTTTATACCTTAGACCCAGTTTGTAAAGCTGCATATTTTAGGAGCAATTTGATCTGAGCCTGCCCTATTTGCCAAAATCTTTCCTTTTTGTTTATACATGTATACCCAGTCCTCCTATCCACCAATCTGTGTCCACACTATTTGCCGAAGTCTTTCCTATTTGTCTACATGTATACCTAGTCTCCCCTGTCCACCAGTTTGTAAAGCTGAATAATGTAGCACTGTTTGGATATTTACTGGTATTTACTGATATTTACTGGTATTTACTGCTTTTGGTTTGTTGGTTGATTAATCCTTTACTCTACCGGCAGACATGGTTGTGTAGCTAACACGCTCGACTACAATAGGTTCTGGGTTCGATCCCCCGCCGCACCAAGTCCTTTGGATGAGATTATAAACTGAGGTCAATGTATCAGTGCTATAATACACTGGGCATCTACGTTCTAACAGTTCTTCCCTCTCTCAGGGGCGTTCAATTAGCCCATAGTGAGCAGAAATGGACGTTAATCAACACACAAAAAAAATCCTTTAATTACTCTATGGCTGCACCGTTAAAATCTTTGCAAACATGATAGACCCAGATCAGAATGGCTCCTGTAGAAGTTGTTTTCAGGGTCTGCTCTGTTTGCATATGAAATATTAAAGGTCTGTTTTTACAGTTTCTGACATGACTGTTCATAATTATGCCATTATAAATACCTGAAAACATATAATTAATATTCATGATGTCATTATTGCTGACATGACTATTCATGAAGTAAAAGGTGAAAGTTCATCTTTTCTAGGGGTAAATAGAAGCTCTAGAGTGGAGTGTTGGATACAGAAGACCACCCTGTTTGGGTTGTTTTGCCCAGTGTAGTGCACTGAGACTCCTTTAAATGCTGAATATTTTCAAATGACATCATGGATATTAACCCTTCATTTCATATAAGCGCATTTTTAAGCATTTGCAAACAGAGTAGACCCAGATCAGACGGCTCCTGTAGGAGCCATTCTGACCAGGGTCTGCTCTGTTTGCTCATGGAATTTGATAGATCTGTTTATTTTGTTTCTAAAATGGCTATAATGTTCCACATTCCATATTTCATTATAGATATTTTGTCCATGAATATTCAGTAGGTATTGAAATTTTTAATGGATAATTAGAACAAAGAAATGGTTAATTAAGCTCAAATCTAACCAATCAAAAACTTGAGAATGAACTCAGACTCAACTAAAAAGTTTTATAAGCATGGATACAGAAATTACAGATGTGTATTACCTCATGGACCCCAATGGAAATAAGAGTATCTATTACTCTTTTTTGTGTCATCCTTGGCATATAATGTTGATTGACATGGCTTTGTTGCTAATGTTTATAATGTATGTATGTTTTAATAACAGATTGCCATGTGATTGTACATTTTATGTTGAAATAAATATATCTACCGTATCTATCTATCTATCAATCTACCTCATAAGCAAACAGAACAGACCCTGATCAGATGGCACCTACAGGAGCCATCTGATCTGGGTCTTCTCTGTTTGCAAAGGCTTGAAAAGGTGTTTGTATGATGAAAAAGGTTAATTAAATTAATTGACTGCAGAGCTGGTCCAATTAACTGAGCTGGTCCAATTTTCAAGTACATTGTAGTCTTAAGTCTTGTAACGTAGGTTAACTATTTAAACTTCAGATTTGCAATATTGCTCTCAAGGAAAATACCACTTTAATTATATATACTTCCTTGAAAATTTTCTGAAAAAAGTCCCTTAAATGTTCTTTAAGATGTTGTTTTTTACAATGAGGAGATAGGGATCGGGGGTCCAAATGCTGTGGACATAATTATGTTCTATTCACTTATCACACAGTCGACTTCTTTGGTAGGCTTCAAGAAACAACTGAATACCGACTGTTTTAGAAACTTTTACAGTTTTGATTTAGAGTGGTACTTTACATAATTTATATTGGTTTTATTTTAGATTTTAAGTAAGATTTTGATGTGGAAGTTGTAAAATATATATCTGAATTGTTCTATAATGTATGATTAACAATATTCTATATCATTTTAGAAATTTTTATTTGTGACGTATATATTTAAGTTTCTGTTGTACTACATGTACAGTAAAACCTCTCTATATATAACGACCACTAAATTACATCAATTATTTTGTGTTAAAGGCAGGTGACTGCTTAAAGCAAGGTGAAAGTAAAACAGAATGCTCCTATAAGCAGCCTGCTCTAAATACCAACTAATTAACACAATTTAGTGGTCATTATAGAGAGGTTTTACTGTACGTGTATGTGCACATTTAACAGAATTCTTGGTCATTCAAGATATTTTATTAATTTATGGTGAATAACTTGTGTTTTATTTGTGATATATATAATATGCACAACACCATTGAATATGTATTGATCATAGAAATAGGCATTTAATCAAATAAAACAGTATCACGTTCAGTTTCTATTCATCTACTGTCATCTGGGTCCATGCTTATAAAACTTTTAGTTGAGGCTGAGTTCGTTCTCAAGTTTTTGATTGGTCAGATTTGAGCCTTTGGCTCAAATCTGACCAATCAAAAGCTTGAGAACTCAAATCTGACCAATCAAAAGCTTGAAAACGAAACTCAGACTCAACTAAAAGCTTTATAAGCATGGACCCTGTTCTTCAAAGTTGTATGATTTTTCTCATCAGAGTACAAGTATGTTGTTAGTCATGATTTTTCATGCCCTTACTGCGAATAGTAGTATCGCAGGTGGATGTTGTCATCTAGATATATCTGTCTATCACCCTGTCTAATTAACATTTTAGTTGTTAAAGTCCCCTTTAATGCTTTTGCAAACAGGGTAGACCTAGATTAGATGGCTCCTGTAAGAGACATCTGATCAGATTCTGTACTGTTTTCTTATTGATTAATAAAGATATGCTTCCATTACAGAATATGCTCCGGACATAATTTCCTGATCAAATGGCTCAAAGTCAGGAGCTGTTTGATCTGGGTCTACTCTATTTGCTGTACTGGTGTTCAAACACATAGCTATGGAGTGAATGGTTAAATGATATAATGTTTGTACGTAGCACATTTCACTTCCATTTCTGTTAGAAATAATAGGGTGATCAATATTCACACTTTGTATGAAATAATTTACCAGAAATTATGTTTTGTCTTTCCAGAGGCCAAGTGAATGTTGCACAAAACAATGCAAGAAATGCCTCTGTAAATGAAGGTAAGAACTGTGTTCACCTAGAATTAGTTTAACCCATTCCCTCATTTTGATGCCTATGTGAAAGTCATTTTTTATCCCCCCACCGCATAGCGGAGGGGGGTTATAGGAATGGCCTTCGTCTGTCCGTCCGTCTATCCGTCCGTCCGTCTGTCCGTAACAATTTCGTGTCCGCTCCATATCTCCTATACCCCTTGAAGGATTTTCAAGAAACTTGCCTCAAATGTTAACCAAGTTGAGACAATGTGCAGAACATATGTGGCAGATATGTCGGCTCAAGGTCAAGGTCACATTTGAAGGTCGAGGGTTTTAACCTTCAATTTCCATTGCATTTTTGTGTCCGCTCCATATCTTCTAAACCCTTTGAAGGATTTTCATAAAACTTGAGTCAAATGTTAACCAAATTAAGACGATGTGCAGAATACATGTGGCAGTCATGTCGGCTCAAGTTCAAGGTCACATTTGAAGGTCAAGTGTTTAAACCTTCAGTTGCCATTACAGTTTTGTGTCCGCTCCATATCTTCTAAACCCTTTGATGGATTTTCATAAAACTTGAGTCAAATATTAAATGAATTGAGACGATGTGCAGAACCCATGCGGCAGTCATGTTGGCTCAAGGTCAAGGTCACGTTTGAAGGTCAAGGGTTCTAAACTTTAATTTCCGTTACATTTTCGTGTCCGCTCCATATCTTCTAAAGCCTTTGAAGGATTTTCATAAAAGTTTAGTTAAATGTTAGCTAAATTGAGACGATGTGCAGAACACATGTGCCAGTCATGTCGGCTCAAGGTCAAGGTCACATTTGAAGATCAAGTGTTCTTACCTTCAATTTCCATTATAGTTTCGTTATCTCCTATACCCCTTGAAGGATTTTCAAGAAACTTGCCTCAAATGTTAACCACGTTGAGACAATGTGCAGAACATATGTGGCAGTCATGTCGGCTCAAGGTCAAGGTCACATTTGAAGGCCAAGTGATTTAATCTTCAATTTCCATTACATTTCGTGTCCGCTCCATATCTTCTAAACCATTTGAAGGATTTTCATAAAACTTGAGTCAAATATTAACCGAATTGAGATGATGTGCAGAACACATGTGGCAGTCATGTCGGCTCAAGGTCAGGGTCACATTTGAAAGTCATGTTCTTACCTTCAGTTTCCATTATATTTGTTTCCGCGTCCTATTTTCTTAACAACTGGAAGGTTGAATGTCAACCACGTTAAAAACCATTGTATCACCTTAAGGTCAATGTCTTAATTTAGGTGATAAACAGAGCATTTGTTCCTATGGAGCAATTCTTTTGGTGCCAAATCTAAAAGTGTCGTCTGCAATAATAATTTCATATTAGTTATAATTCTAAACTAAATGATAAAGGTATATTAGTAAAACATTTGTTTTTAAAAACCTGTATGCTTGGGCCAGTGAAGTCCCAGGTCAGAAGCAGCCTTGAAAATGCGGCATCTGACCTGGGACTGCACTGTTTTCAATGGTACCAACAGGTGACATTGGCGCGGAAAGAGTTAAGATAACTACAGTAGAACCTGGAGTAGAATACAGTAAAACTTCGATTATTCGAACACTAAAATACGTATTATTATCGAACTTTAAGACAGGTGGCAGCTTAATGCATGGTGAACGTCATGCAGAAAGCTCCTCTAAAGCCACCTGCCTAAAAGGGTCTAAATTCTTCTATACCGAAAATTCGGATAATAGAGGTTTTACTGTATTTCATAACTCACAAGAATAAGCTTACTATTTCTGAGTTACGAAACAATCTACTCCAATTGATGATGTCAGAAGATAGCAATCTGCATCATCGTACAGTAAAACCTGCCTACAATCACCGGCTGAAATGGGCCGAATTCTCGTAGTGGTAGTTTAAACCATTACTACATAATATTATACGCCTTTCTATGCCTTTGCAAACAGGAATGAGCCAGATCACATTGGCTCCTATTGTAGCCATCTGATCGGGGTCTGCTCTGTTTGCTTATGAAATAATATAGATTGGATTCTGCAGCTTCTGCTATGCCCAAACATTGCTGTGCTCATGCGTTACTATAAAAGATAGTCTAATGAGTATTTATGATGCCTGAGTCATTACTTCTTATGTGAATATCCATGGTGTAAAGGGTTAATGCAGGACCAAAGGAGCTCTCTGCAATACCTATGTATTACTTTAGACTTGCATTAAGCTGTGAACTTGAGATAATGGTCAGATTACCCTTGTTTTCTAAAACTAGTTTGTATGGTACCTTGAAGTTCGAGATATCGAAGTTCAACATTACTGTAGTTATCATTTAGTTATGATTTGGTGACAAGTCTCATTTTCTGCCCTGTCTCGTCATGTATGCAAACATAGTAAGAGTTTCTGGATGAATGAACAGCCCCATTGTTGCACAGTGAAAAGGTAACTGTTTTGTGTGCTTAAAAATGTCCTCACATGGAGTGATTGGACCGCATATGTTCAGTGATACTGTGACTTCTGAACAGTACCAGTCTCTTCTGAGAACCAAATTCATTCCAGCCTGGTTTATGAAGTATGGTGCTACCACTCACACGTCTAATGTAGTTTTACACTACCTGCAAGAAACATTAGGCGAGATAGATACCCTGACCTTAAGGAGAGTAGTGTTTCCTGGCCAACTCACAGTCCTGATCTAAACCTGTGCAACTACTTGCTCTGGGGCCAAATGAAATCTGTTGTATACAAGCTGAAACCTGCAGAAACCACCATCTTGTTGATTACCCGGTAATATTAAATGGGAAGTGAAGAAAATCAATCAAGAATTGTGTGGTAATGTTATAAACAATTTCATAGAGTAAATGCGACAAGGGAAGTTGATGCGAGGCCGCCACTAAGAGAGTGTCGTTAACTACTAAAATGATGTCAAAGATTGATTTAAGTAGTTTTTACTAAAACTTGTACAACTTTTGTATCCATTGATATATTTTACTTAAATTGGAACCAACAGAACTTCAATCTTTCTTCTATAGATGCCTTGGTATGTCTGGCCTTGGTACTGTTTGGCCCTGGTAATTCACACACATTACATACACTGTTTATAGCATATTAAACTTGGTTAAATATTCATTTTATAAATGTCTAGTCACGAATTTTACAGCCTACTGTTCTTGTACTGTACAAGCTGATAACTAGACAGGGAATTGATTGTTTAACCATTTAATTCATGTCAGGTATAATGAATTTATGAATATTAACCCTGTACTCCATTAATGACTTTGCAAACAGAGTAGACCCAGTTCTGACGGATCCTGTAAAAGCTGTCTGATCAGGGTCTGCTCAGTTTGTTTATGGAATTATAAAGGAACTATAGAGGTTTTTGTCACAAAAACGGATGTCTCCCCACTACCCCTCGCACCCACACATACACACTGCGACATATTGTCACATTTCTGTACATGAGAACTCGAACAGGAGTTATTGATCGGACAAAAATCTAACAAAGGGCAATAACTCCAAAAGTAGTGAAGCCAGAGTAATGGCCCTTGTTCATGACACTTTCTCTCATCATGCTCTTTCCATGTATGAAGTTTCAATTCACTGGCATGAGCCATATAGGAGTTATTGTCTGGACAAAAAAGTGTGAAAACTTTTTTACAAGGGACAATAACTCCAATATTAGTGAAGCCTGAGTTATGGACCTTGGTCATGCCTCTTCCTCTTATCATGATCTTTCCATGTATGAAGTTTCAATCCAATGGCATGAGCCATATAGGAGTTATCATCCGGACAAAAAAAATTGCAAAAATTTACAAGGGGCAATAACTCCAATATTGGTGAAGCCAGAGTTATGGACCTTGTGCATGCCACTTCCTCTTATCATGATCTTTCCATGTATGAAGTTTTAATCCAATGGCATGAGCCATATAGGAGTTATCGTCCGGACGAAAAAGTGTGAATTATTTTTACAAGGGGCAATAACTCCTATATTAGTGAAGTCAGAGTTATGAACCTTGTGCATGACACTTCCTCTCAATATGATCCTTCCATCTATGAAGTTTCAATCAAATGGCATCAAGCATATTGAAGTTATCGTTCAGACAAGAAAGTGTGACGGACGGACAGACAGACAACTCTCATGAAAACAATTTATCTCCCCCATATAATATGGGGGGGGGAGACATAATTATGGAATTATATAAGTAAGATTCTACAGTTTTTACGAGGACCAAAACTGTCTCTTTTATGTACCATTGTAAATATGAAGTTAATTGATATTTTCCTACATGAATATTCATGGGGTAAAGGGTTAATGCTTTACCTTTCTGTTTATGTTTCTTTCAGAATCAGATGACGATGGCGGATGGGATTCTTCAGATTTTGAAGACTTTGAGGAAGGTGAGTAATCAGAACTTTCTGTAACCTAGTGTAAGGTCAGAGCTACAGATAAAGGTGTGGCATACCCAAATACTATAATCATCATTTCTCCAACAAACTCTATATTGTGACCCCTCTTTAGAATCGACTCAAAGAGACGCATCTTATTTGGAGCTCAGATCTGGTTTAATTGTAGATTTACCCTTATCTGATAGAGATGCATTTTCATGCATTTCCAAACAGTGTAGACCCAGATCAGATAGCTGCCATAGGAGCTGTTTTATTAGGGTTCTCTCTGTTTGCTTGTGGCATTATGATATATCAACTTGCTGCATAAATTTCTATATTACTGCAGCTATGCCAATTTAACTCTTTACTCCATATACACCTAGAGTAAACTCAGATCAGGGTCTGCTGTGTTTGCTTATGATGTAATATAGATATGATTCTACAATTTCTGCCATGGGCAAAAGTGTGTGTGTTTGTAAAGCAATTAAGAAGTCAACTCATTAATATTCATGATATCATTTTTTTCTTACATGAATATTCAAGGAGTAAAGGGCTAACTCTTAACACTTTCAAAGATAGATCTACGGTAACCATTGTAAACAATTGTACGCAGGTGAGACAAGATATATAATAGAACCTGTCCTAAGTGGCCATTCATTTATTGAACATAGGATTGTTAAAAAGCAGATGGTTGCTTAATGCAGGGAAAACATAATGTAGAAAGTTCCTATAGGAGCTTTTTGTATTACTTTTGACCTGCATTAAGCTACCACCATAATTAAACCACTTTTTGATGGCCGCTGAACAATTTGATTCTCTGTAATGAAATAGAAGAAAGCCCTCTTTGAATCCTGAATATTAACATAAAATAACCACCTAGCTTAACCCTTATACTACCTTTGCAAACAGGTCAGACCCAGAGCAGATTGCTCCAGTAAGAACTGTCTGATCAGTGTCTGCTATGTTCATATGCCACAATAAAAAATATTCCATTACTTTTTGCATGAATGTTAAATGGTTATGTTTGTTGTTCACCAGCTGACCATCTGTATGCAAGGGAGGTAACAAATATTATACTAGTTTGTGTGATTTAGATTTTTCTCCCTTTAATGTTTACTTTTAATTCTGGTTGGTCATAGATGTAGCCTGTTCACATAGTAACATGATATATGAGCTGAGAACCATGTAAACCGTGGTCAAATATTTTTGAATCTCACCATGGCAGTTTCACAGTATGTCAGAACGGACACCAGAGTATTGCAGGTACGGATTAGTGCCAAACTATTTGCACCCTGATGAAATGGCAAGTACAAGGCATCTCATATGGATCCAAAGGGTTTGCAAGGTTTATTTTAAATATTCACTTACACTTCGGGAAGTGGTTAATAAGTTTGTATAGTTTTGCAGATAGCAAATGGTTAAAATGTTGACAGAAGAAAACCAAATATTTTGACAGTGCTTTCCATCGATTTATAAAAGTGATTAAGTCAGATTTTGTACCTGTAATAGGCTGTAAATGAAAGTAATAGAGTAGCAAATAATGTAGACCCTAGGCTGATCAGACTGATCCTCCAGGAGCAGTTCGATCTGGGTGTACACTATTTGCCTAAGTTTATCTGAAAGAATACATTTAGCAATGTGTAGATGAAGTGATCAGTAAATTAGCGTACAGTGAAACATTTCTAAAATCATTATACAAAATTTTAATGATCTCTTTGCTCTTTAACCCTTTAATACTTAAATATGTCTTTTAATGCTTTTGAAAACAGAGTAGACCCAGATCAGGTGGCTCTAATAAGAGTCTGCTCTGTTTGACTATGAAATTATATAGATTCGATTCTTCAGTTTCTGCCCTATCCAGTATTTCCTGTGCCCTTTTTAACCCTTCGCTTGCTATTCACGTCAATATACCTACCTGTAAATAGTGAAGACCCAGATGAGACAGCTCCTGCAGGAGCTGTCTCATTAGGGTCTGCACTATTTACAAATTGATTGTGCAACAAGTGCACTCCACAGCAGTGATTGCACAGCGAAGTGCTTGTACACAGTGAAGATATATGTAATTATACAACAGGACATGGGTAAAGAAGGAGAAATGTGTTTTAAAATTCAGCAAGCGAAGGGTTAAGTGCCATTATTAAACATTATGTAATGGATATTCATGATGTCATAATTTCTTTCTTGCAAACAGAGCAGACCCAGATCAGATGACTCCTATAGGAAGAGAATGGTTAATACTAGATGAGTTAACCCTATTCTCCATGAATATTCATGTAAGAAATAATGATGTCATGAATATTAATGAGATTTTTTGTTTATGATAGTACAATGACACAGGGCTTTTTGGCCATGACAGAAACTGTTGAACCATATCTATATTATATCATAAGCAAACTATAGAAGCAGTCTGATCTGGGTCTGCTCTGTTTGCAAAGGCATAGAAAGGCTTATTTATGGAGTAAAGGGTTAAGAAGCTTTCTACTTAAAACTAAGTTAAAAGACTAAGTTATTCATAAAGTACAGTAAACCCCCTCTAATGCGACCACCAAAAAGGGGCATGATTCACAGTGGCAAAGGCAGTTGGTAGCTTAATGCAGGATAAAAGTTACAGCTCCTACAGGAGCTTTCTGAATAACTTTCATCCTGCATTAAGCAACCACCTGCTTATGAAGACAGCCATGTTTGTTCATTAAGTGGTCCCATTAGAGAGTTTTTACTGTAGTTGCTTTAAAGAGGTTGTATCTTGAATTTGTCTTCTTTTGTTATCAGAAAGTGAGGAAGATTATATGGTTCCCCAAAGTGTGAGTCAATACTGTCCTGAAATATGCCTAATTTCCCATTCAATTATAAATCACTGGCTCAATCCACACTCAGCTTTCTGATCACATTATGCGAATCCATTTTATGTAGCACACTGGTAAATTGTAAATCGCACCAGCAGCTAAAATATTGTATACAGTAGTCCCTGTCTTAAGGGGCCATTCATTTATTGAACATAGGAGTCTTAAAAGGCAGGTGGTTGCTTAATGAAGGACAAAGGTAAATGCAAAAAGCTTCTATTGGACCTTTCTGCATTATGTTTGACCTGCATTAAGCTACCACCTGCCTTACAGACCCAACATTAGACTTCCTTTTGATGGTCACTTAAGACAGGCTCTACTTTACTATCTAAATGTTTAGCTCATGAATATTTATGCAAGAATTCATTACTTCATGAATATTCATTATCTGAAATTTTACAAAAAATTGCCAACAAAAAAGAATTTTGTTCAAGGCAGAATCTTCAATAATAGCAATTATGAACAACAGAAAATTTGGTCCTGCGTGAAACTTAAAAAATTAGATCTATATAATACAGATTTATATACAGTGTAATTCCATAAGCAAAAATTAGATCTATATAATACAGATTTATATACAGTGTAATTCCATAAGCAAACCGGGAAGACCCTGATCACATGGCTCCTACAGGAGCTGTCTGATCTGGATCTACTCTGTTTGTGAAGGCGTAGAACGGTGTCCATCAGGTAATGGTTAATAATTGGAAGAGATTTTAACTCTTTGCACACTAGTATAGAAACTGTGATTACCTATGCAAACAGTTTGGATCCAGATTAGATCCTGCTTAATGCGGCATCTCATCAGGATCCAAATTGCTTGATACTTTGGCCACAATTTTGCAAAGCAATGAGAATTTTTTTTAAATCATTTTAGACTTGATGCAGCTGACAATTGAAGCAGCTGACAGTTGTTGAAAAACTCCTTAATATGCAAGGAGTTTATAATGGCGGATATTTCCTTGAGTATACATCAAGTAAAACATAGATAAATGAATACAAAATGAAGCAGTATTCATTTATATGTACATACTATATGATGTTTGTTATGCATGATACATTACAGACCTTATCAGTATGTTTTACCAGTTTGGTGAAAGTGACGGGGATAAAAAATGCAAAATTCAATATATCATAGTGTTAGGTTTACAAAGAGTATATCAGGGTGCATTTTTGCTGTCCTTGTCGTTGGTAAGGCCATTAGGGCAGGAAGTTTTACTCCGTTTCACAGTTTTTTAGCCTGTTATAATTGTCATCAGTGCTTCAGTTCTGATAAAATAAAAAATAAAATTCTTTGCAAAAATTTGGTCACTGTAAGTGTCAAACAGATTGGATCCTGATGAGACACTGCATTATGTAGCTTCTCATCTGAATCCAAACTGCTTTCATGGTAACCATGGTTTACCCGCTAGGGTGCAATGAGATAGGGTCTTCTTTGTAATGATCACACAAAAAAGTCTTCTTCCAGATCTTAAAGGCAGGTTGTAGATTAATGGAAGTATTTTACATTACAGTAGAATCTGTCTTTAGTGGCCATTCATTTATTGAATGTAGGAGTTTTAAAAAGCAGGTGGTTGCTTAATGCAGGGCAAAGGTAATTCAGGAAGCTCTTATAAGAGCTTTCTGCATTACTTTTTACCTGTATTAAGCAGCCACCTGCTTTACATACCAATAATTAAACCTTTTGATATCTCCTTAAGACAGGTTCTACTTTACTTTCATTCTGCACCAACCCCTTACCTGATGAATATACATGTAAGAAACAATGTCATCATGAATATTAATTAGCTGAGTATTTTTAATGGCATTATAATGAATAAAGGATATTTTTAAAGTACCAGAGTAGAAGAAACTTTAGAATCAGACCTATAATAGTTATTTCATATGCAAACAGAGCAGACCTAGATCAGACAGCTCCATAGAAGCTTGGTCTGTTCCGTTTGCAAATGCATATAAAGTACTTCATTATCAGATGAAGGTTTAAACAGCGAACTTTTAGCAAACAGAGTAGACCAAAGGAGCCATCTTATGCAAATAGAGCAGACCCTGATCAGACATCTCCTATAGGAGCCAACTGATCTGGGTCTACTCTGTTTGCAAATGCGTGAAAATGCATTTATATGAAGGAAAGGGTCCTAGCCGTTCATTCATTCATTCATTTAGTGGCAACTGTTTAGGGCTTCCATGGTGCATAAACAGTAGAACCCCGCTAATGCGACCACTTAATGAATAAACATGGACATCTTTATAAGCAGGTTGTTGCTTAATGCAGGAAAAAAGCAATGCAGAAAGCTCCTCTAGGAGCTTTCTGCATTGCTTTTGTCCTGCATTAAGCTACAACCTGCCTCTACCAACCAGAATTATACCTCTTTTAGGTGGTCGCATTAGCGGGGTTTTACTGTATATGTATATACTTCAGAGCAATATTTCAAAAAAAGTTTCTTTGGTGCAAATGTGTAGACCCAGATGACTGACTGTATCACAGACACAAGTTTTTATGCCTTTGTAAATAGAATTATCAATAGACCCAGATCAGTCTCTGCGTGACCTGTAGGAGCCATCTCATCAGGGTCTGCTCAGTTTGCTTATGAAATTATACAGATCTGATCCTACAGTGTTTTTTTCCTCAACAGTCCTCTTTAAAACCTTTGCTTCATAAATATGCCTTTCCACGCCTTTGCAAACGGAGTAGACCCTGATCAGACAGCTTTTTTAGGAGATGTCTGATCAGGGTCTGCTCTGTTTGCTTATGATACAATATAGATATGATAATACAGTTTCTGTCATGGCCAAAAGTTTCTGTGTCAGTGTGCTATTATAACCAATTAATCTCATTAATATTCATGATATCATTACTTCTTAGATGAATATTTATGGGGGAAAGGGTTTAGTTCTTACCTTCTACGAGGGCTGAGCAAAAAGTTTGTAGAATGTGTTAATAAAAACAAAACTACCTGTTCAATTACATTCAAATTTGAATATATTCAAGATCCATTAATTACTGACATTATTACAAAGATTTAGGAAAATCAGTAAGAAAACGTCATTGCCATGCCTCCTCCTATAACGGATGTTATGGGTACATCAGGTAATGGTTAATAATTGGAAGAGATTTTAACTCTTTGCACACTAGTAGAGAAACTGTGATTACCTATGCAAACAGTTTGGATCCAGATTAGATTCTGCTTAATGCGGCATCTCATCAGGATCCAAATTGCTTGATACTTTGACCACAATTTTGCAAAGCAATGAGAATTTTTTTAAAATCATTTTAGACTTGATGCAGCTGACAATTGAAGCAGCTGACAGTTGTTGAAAAACTCCTTAATATGCAAGGAGTTTATAATGGCGGATATTTCCTTGAGTATACATCAAGTAAAACATAGATAAATGAATACAAAATGAAGCAGTATTCATTTATATGTACATACTATATGATGTTTGTTATGCATGATACATTACAGACCTTATCAGTATGTTTTACCAGTTTGGTGAAAGTGACGGGGATAAAAAATGCAAAATTCAATATTTCATAGTGTTAGGTTTACAAAGAGTATATCAGGGTGCATTTTTGCTGTCCTTGTCGTTGGTAAGGCCATTAGGCCAGGAAGTTTTACTCCGTTTCACAGTTTTTTAGCCTGTTATAATTGTCATCAGTGCTTCAATTCTGATAAAATAAAATTCTTTGCAAAAATTTGGTCACTGTAAGTGTCAAACTGATTGGATCCTGATGAGACACTGCATTATGTAGCTTCTCATCTGAATCCAAACTGCTTTCATAATAACCATGGTTTAGCCGCTAGGGTGCAATGAGATAGGGTCTTCTTTGTAATGATCACACAAAAAAGTCTTCTTCCAGGTCTTAAAGGCAGGTTGTAGATTAATGGAAGCATTTTACATTACAGTAGAATCTGTCTTAAGTGGCCATTCATTTATTGAATGTAGGAGTTTTAAAAAGCAGGTGGTTGCTTAATATAGGGCAAAGGTAATTCAGAAAGAGCTTTCTGCATTACTTTTTACCTGTATTAAGCAGCCACCTGCCTTACATACCAATAATTAAACCTTTTGATATCTGCTTAACCCTTTCCCTCATATAAACGTGTTTTCACGCATTTGCAAATAGAGCAGACCCCGATCAGACATCTCCTATAGGAGCCAACTGATCTGGGTCTACTCTGTTTGCGAATGCGTGAAAATGCATTTATATGAAGGAAAGGTTCCTAGCTGTTCATTTATTCATTCATTTAGTGGCCACTGTTTAGGGCTTCCATGGTGCATATACAGTAGAACCCCGCTAATGCGACCACTTAATGAATAAACATGGACATCTTTATAAGCAGGTTGTTGCTTAATGCAGGAAAAAAGCAATGCAGAAAGCTCCTCTAGGAGCTTTCTGCATTGCTTTTGTCCTGCATTAAGCTACAACCTGCCTCTACCAACCAGAATTATACCTCTTTTAGGTGGTCGCATTAGCGGGGTTTTACTGTGTATGTATATACTTCAGAGCAATATTTCAAAAAAAAGTTTCTTTGGTGCAAGAGTGTAGACCCAGATGACTGACTGTATCACAAACACAAGTTTTTATGCCTTTGCGAATAGAATTATCAATAGACCCAGATCAGTCTCTGCGTGACCTGTAGGAGCCATCTCATCAGGGTCTGCTCAGTTTGCTTATGAAATTATACAGATCTGATCCTACAGCGTTTTTTTCCTCAACAGTCCTGTTTTAAACCTTTGCTCCATAAATATGCCTTTCCACGCCTTTGCAAACGGAGTAGACCCTGATCAGACAGCTTCTTTAGGAGATGTCTGATCAGGGTCTGCTCTGTTTGCTTATGATACAATATAGATATGATAATACAGTTTCTGCCATGGCCAAAAGTTCCTGTGTCAGTGTGCTATTATAACCAATTAGTCTAATTAATATTCATGATATCATTACTTCTTAGATGAATATTCATGGAGGAAAGGGTTTAGTTCTTACGTTATACGAGGTAAAATTTAAATTTAATGATCAATTCACTCAAAAATGTTCAAAGGGTTCATTAGGGTTAAATAGCATAGAACCTGATCACAGTCATCATAGCAGCTGATCTTGGTTAACTCTGTTTGCAATACCCTAACAATATTTATCACTGGGTGACTTGACTTTTACTTTTAATGCCGATTTTTACATGGACTGCTCCAAAACCTGATAATACAAGTATAATTGTTTGACTATCTAGGGGTGGTTTAGTCAATACATTGACCTTTGACAAACAGTGCAGACCCAAGTGAGAGCTGAGCTTCTCTCTAGAAGCTCTCTCACCTGGTTCTACACAGTTTGTAAAAGATATATGACTTCATTCATAGGGATTTTATTATTTGAGGAAAAATTAGTAGATGTATTGTTTCCCCCTTCACCCCCTCCCCCTCAAACTTTGGCACAGAGAGGGTGAACTGTAATTCTTATTTTTCAAGTTGATAGCATCAATTAGGAAGTAAGAAACACCAGGTACTGTGTTTTGTATTTACCCGACACCAAATCTTGCCTCGCATCTGATTGTAAAGGCGAACAGATCAATCTGGCAGCATTTTTATAACTTTAAATTAGAATGCCATAGTTGTAAATAGTGTGCACCCTGATCAAAATGCTTCTTCACAAACAGTTTGATCGGGGTCGGCACTATTTGACAAAGTTTTCCAGTCTGAATACTTAGGGTAAATAGAGTCTTTGCTAAAACACTTAATCGAGACACAGTGATAGGAGCTATAGTGATACCAATTTATCGTTGACAGACCACTGATAAAGAACAACTCTTTGCTATGAAGGGTCAAAGAATTTACAACATTGACAGAATGATATAGATTTTTTTAAGTCTGTACAAGGTTTTTGTTTTTTCAATGCAAGTTGGCTAGCTGCTATCAAAGGAATCAAAGTATACCTTCAAAGGGAGGGAGAGCAAAATTGTTATACATTAAAATCTCTCCAAACTGGAATTCTAGTAGAGAAGAATTTAGATACATTTAGGTAGGTGGCTGCTTAATGTAGGGTGAAAGTCATGCAAAAAGCTCCAAGAGGATCTTTCTGCATGACTTTCACCCTGCATCAAGCTGCCACCTGTCTCCAAGACCTATATTTATACTAAATATAATTCCGGTTTAGAGAGGTTTTACTGTACATGTAAAAACAATCTGTTGGATGAATTCGGGATGATCTTTGCAAACAGTTTGGATCCAGATAAGAAACTGTGTACCTGTGTGTCACATCATGATCTAATCTGTTTGACATTCTGATTGGTCCGTCTATCATAAACAAGAAAAGGATGTTGACACAACATCGGGTCAGATTTCAATGAAACCTTAACAGAAAGTAGTACACCATATAAAGATATGCATGAAGAAAATCATTTTGATTTGCCAAATTTCAGGGGAGCTTATCAGACTTTGGGAGCAAAGAGCAACTCCTACGTGGGTAGTAAAACTTTGACAGTAATGTTCCTTATGTAATGCTTTGTGATGTTCTATAACAAAACATGGACTTAGCCATAATAGTACATAGAGTTTGGGCACTTAAGTCATGAGTGCAACTCCTCCTAAATCCTTTAAATGAATTTCATATATCTTTGAAAGAATGTTCCACATATAATGCCATTGTACCTCTCTTATTTTAGATTTTTATCAAACTATTTTGTGGTTTCCCAACGCAAGACATTATGAGACTTATAATTTGTCAAGACTATACATGATAAGCAGTGGTATCCAATAAAGAGTTCATAGTGAAGGAAAACCCGGTTTGATGTCGTGTCGACATCCTCTTTTTGTTTTCTCTTTGAATCAAATGTTTACCTAATAAATATTCATGTAATAAATATGATAATGACACCATGAATATAATGAGATGAAGTTTTGCAATGTCATGTGATCACATTGAGTTTTTGGGTACACTTACTTAGTGTGCAATGAATTAACTACATTTACTTGACTGAGATGTATTCTTCTGCTTTTGCAAACCGTGTAGACTCCCAGATCATACAGCTCCTGTAGGAGTCTTATTATCAGGGTCTGTTTGCTTATTATTCATAAAAATAGGCTATTACATGCAGTTATTATTTCTTACTTGAAATATTTTCAATTTCCCCTTCGCAAAAAAGGAAGATTGAAATTACCTGGTATCTAAGTAATTCCGTAATTGTCTTCCTTATTTTATCTGGCAAAACAAAATTTTCGAGGGCTTGGTACAAAACTATTCTAACTCCTTCACAAAGTGAAGGAGTTAGAATAGTTTTGCACCAAGCCCTCAAAATACTCTTGTTTTAAAACTATTTTTTTTCTAATCTTTTATCTTATGAATATCCGGGTAAGAAATAATAATGACATCATTGACTATTAATTAAATAATCAAATTATGAGCACATATAACAGAAGCATTTTTGGCCATGGCAGTAACTGTAGACCATCTTTATTATACCCCTGAAAGCAAAGGTTGAAGGTTGCAAGAAGCAAGCCAGTCCAAAGTTAGACCTATAAACCATAAACCAGTCAGCAAGCTAAGATTGTAATTGTTCCACATGTGAACCAAATAGTATTGCAACCATCTCAATGAAATCCTCCATGCTTAAGTTGACTTGCACTAAGAAAGCAAAAAAAATTGCTTCCAACTTCCAAAAGTAAGCTTCTACTTTTGGTTTGTTATCTGAGTCTATACAAGGATTGTTCAAATACGAATGCATCTAGAATGTTATCTTACTCAATAATGCAATAACCACGAGGAAATTAAGATGATTGGGTAAATAAACATGTAAGCTTTAGATTGATACTACACCCATTAAAATACGTTCACTTTTATTGTGTCTATCACCCACTAAACATCGCCTACTTGTGTATACTCATGGTTGTGTATACTAATACAAAAATGATTGGTAGAAGGTCAGAGTATGCTGTTGAAATATGATCCTATATTAAGAATTATATTCTTGGAATAGGGTGTAATATGGTGAAACATGTTCTGTTTATGGGCATAATGAAATGTCTTATCAACAGTTATTCATTGGTTTAAGAAATTCAAATGTGGGTTAGTTTCCACAGAAGATGCACCACACGACCATTGTCTGAACAGAAATGCTGTCAAGGTGATTGCTAGAGTGAAAGAAATAGTTGCTACTTATGCAAGATACACCTCTAGACAAATAGCTACAGTGAAGCTCTTATACAGCTAACTCAGATATAACCAAAGATTGGATAATACAAAAGAAATTATTTTCCCCGATTATTTCTTCTTTGTTTCTAATCTCGTCTGCCTACTTAATACAAAATCGGTTATAACGAAAAATCTGCAAAGTTATTTCCTTGTCCCGAGAACGAAATTTATCTAAAAAAATAGTTTGGTTAATACAGTCTCAACTGAATGTCGGAGTTTGACAAGTTTTCACACCTACATGTACCACGTGCGATTAAGAACCCTACAGCAAACACATATACCTGCTATTGCCTTGGGCATCAAACAACATAATGAAAGTAATTGACCTTATCGTACTAGATATCTGTATGTATGTCCCAATCTTTGTTAATGGTCCAGTTTTCTGTCTAGGACACGCCATTCCATCATTCCCCCAAAAAATACATATGGCGCTTAAAATATAATTATGTTGTGGGCACCATGCGGAGCATAAAAATGCTGCTAAGTCCAAAAGCAAAAGGGGTGAATCTGATGCAAGAATGGTATTCCGCTTTATTTGACAATTTCAATAACGTGATTGAAACCAGTTACAATCGTAATGGGTTAGTAACCGTGCATAATGATTGGATGATTTTCCTCATTTCTTATCGTATATTTTGATTTTGGCCATTAGAAACTTTTGTCAGATAATATGTTGTAACTTCGTACTTTGCATTGAAGCAGTCGCAGGTAACTATTCTAAAATATTTTTCGGACACTCTGCGCCAAAATAGGCAAAATCTGATGGCGGGACCAATACACCCTGTAGTTCCAGCGAGACCGCTGCCACTTGGCAGAACACTGATGATCATATGACGTGATGCATAAACACATATCATACATTGATAATAATGATTGAAGGTAGATCTACACGAATCACCAGGAATATAGATAGCATAAATGAGAAACATAATTGAAGTGTGCATGTACTACAGTCAGCCTAGTTTTGCACTAAAGTAAACCATGGAAATAGGGAAGGAAATGGTCATTTCACCAATATTGTTATACATATAGTTGATAAATAATTGATGTGAATTTACTTTCCCTTTACATTTCATAAGAAACATGCTATGAAATTACCAAACACAAAGTCATGACAGATCCAACTGAATGCATGTAGACTTTGGTCAGCAGCTACATTATAATGTGGCATCTGATCAGGATCAGAATCTGCATGAATTGGGTAAACCATATCTGTAACAAAATTCGCTATGTCCAAACATTTATTACGAAGTTTCGTCTTATCGATATAACAAAGTTTGGATATAACGAAATAAATATTAAGGTCCCCAGGATTTTGTTATAAATGAACTTCACTGTAGTATGGTTAGTATCTCATCAGGAGCAGCTCATACTATTCTGAAAAGTACAGTAAAACCCTGCTAGTGCGACCACCAAAAAGGGGCATAATTCTGGGTGGCAGAGGCAGGTGGTAGCTTAATGCAGGACGAAAGTTATGCAGAAAGCTCCTTTCTGCATAACTTTCATCCTGCATTAAGCAACCACCTGCTTTAGACGACATCAGTGGCTGTTTATTAAGTGGTCGCATTAGTGGGGTTTCACTGTAATTTGAAAATTAGAAAGATCTGTGCTAGATGGATTCCCCATCTGTTGAAAGATGAGCAGAAAAAGGCATGTGTGCAATGCAGGAAAATCTGCTCAGTTTCCAAATTACAATGCATGGTCTTGTGCAAATGTCATTGGTGACAAGACATTGGTTCACTTGTTTGAGCCCAAATGAAAGATTCAAAACTAAATATGGACAACAAAGTCTGGCAAAAGACCTTGCATTGCTAAGGGGGCCATGAGTGTCAAGAAGGTACTGTATGCCATAGTCTTCATAACTCAGGGTCCTGCCATCCAGGTTGAATGGGCAAATCTGTAAATGTGAAGTTTTACAAGATTAAAGTTCTTCAAAAACTTAAGAAATATTTCAAAAATTGAAGACCTGAAACTGGTTTGGCCAATGTTAGATTGCTACAAAAGTCATGACAATGAGTCATCAGACAAGGCGTCTATTGTACAAGACTTTCGGAAGCAGGAAAAGGTTGTGTTTCTTTACTCTCTGTTTTCACCTGATCTTGCCCCGTGTGACTTCTTTTTGTTCTCAAGACTCACAAAATACCTTTCTGGTGGAAATTGACTATGAAAATGCCTTCAAGGATTGGCTTAGAAGACTGAAACTGTGCATATCTGTTGGAGGTGAATACTTCGAGGGGACCAAATAATTTTTTCATTGAAATCTACCAAGGATACATTTAGATGTTCTTAGATGCATTCATATTTGAACAATCCTCATAGTGTCTAATGCATTACCGCCATAGCTGTTAGTATTAAACTTACTTTGATAAACAAGAGAAGTGTACATCTCATTATATTTGACACTTTAAAATAAGAGAAACTTTACTTTGTGTTGTGTGTATCTCTGAAACCACTAGTACTAGAGTCACCAAACTTCACAGGAAAGTTGACCAGCATGTGTTGTTGTGTACTCGGTTTTTTTTAATTGTCTCCCCCTGATAATGTTGGAATTATTGCCCCTGATGACTTAAAATTAGACCCTGATAAGTTTGGAGTTAGACAGTACCCTTGTGTATTGGAAAGAGTACCCTTGTGTATTGGAAAGAGGGTGGGAAGTGGAGACATCTGTTTTTGTGACAAAAGCAAACCTCTAGTTATGTTTGATTTTCCCTCCCTATAACAACTCCCTCTCAACAACACATATAATCTCCGTATCCAAAAGGGTGTCGTTGTAGAGAGGGAGCACTGTAGTACTATTAGTAGATGGATAAAGACTGTAATGACTTTATCAGGGATTAATTGTGAAAAATTCAAATCGCATAGTGTGCGATCTGCATCTTCATCAAAAGCAAACAGCCGCTTTAATGCTGTGTCAGTGACAGACATTATGAGAGTAGCAGGATGGTCTAGTGCTAAGACCTTTGCATTGTTTTATAACAAGACAATACAAAATGCAAGTTTCAGTTATAATACAGCTGTATTGACTCAATGAACAGTTTTTGTTTAGTTATTAGTGATATTATACTAAGACATGTAATCTTATCAGGGTAGATAAGACAGTATTGCACATGTGTGCTATAAGGTTGTTTTTTTTTTCATCTGCTTGCTCTCTATACTTGTTAAGTTCCTGATCATAGAGGAATTAATACAAATAATAGTTTAGCTTTGAAGTCTCATATGAGAACGGAAGTGGTATGACGTAAAAGAATCCAAAAAATAAACGAGACTTACCTTGGTTAAGTCGATGTTTGTTTGAGATTCCTTGTAGTCATATAACACTGGAGTGATCAGATGCCCACCCTTTAAATAAGATTTGAGCATAATTGTGTAATTCCCTCCCAAATACATAATTTATACATTTAAATGTCAATTAAAGGTTTGCAGTGAATTATTTGCATTAATTCCTGCGCTTTAAATACTGAAGGGCTATAGCTAGCACGTGCGCGCATCTCATCTGATCACTCCAGTGTTATATGACTACAAAGAATCTCAAACAAACATAGACTTAACCAAGGTAAGTCTCGTTTATTTTTTGGATTCTACCTGAGCAAAAATGTCATGTGTTTATTATTATGCCATTATAAAAATTAATCTAATTAATATTAATGATATCATTATTTCTTACATGAATCGTGAACAGGTAGAGGGTTAATTGATGTAGTTGCTTTATTAAAACTGCAAAAAATCTTGTTTTTATTGCAATAGCAAACAGTAGACAATCTGAGTCTACTCTGTTTGCAACAGATTACCAACCAGAGGGTTTATATAAGTACAGTAAAACATCTCTATAACGGCCACTAAATTGCGTTAATTAGTTGGAATTTAGAGCAGGTGGCTGCTTAAAGCAAGGTGAAAGTAAAACAGAACGCTCCTATAGGAGCGTTCTGTAAAAAACATTCACTTTGCTTTAAGCAGCCACCTGCCTTAAACACAAAATACTTTATGTAATTTAGTGGCCATTATAGAGATGTTTATTGTATGATGGTACATTTTGTATTGGTAAAATATGTAGTCTGTTCTTTAACCCTTTTCATATTGAATATTCATGTAAGAAATAATGACATCATGCATATTTATAAGCTCAAAATTTATAATAGCATTGTTTGATATTAGTAGAGTCATATCTATAATAAATTCATAAACAAAAACAGTAGACCCTGATCAGACGATCGACTCCTGATCTTGGTCTACTGTGTTTGCAAAGTCGTTTAAAAAGTGTTTATATGAAGGAAATTTGGATTAAAAAACATGCGTTTCCAGATCGTCATAACCTACAGACTAACAAGATCATTTCTGTATGTACTGATATACATGTACAATGCAAACAGTTTAGATCTACATGAATACTGAGTGACATGGTGTCACAGTGCAAACAGTTTAGATCTACATGAATACTGAGTGACATGGTGTCTCATCAGGATCCAAACTGTTTCATCCAAACTGAATTTTAGAAGATAAATGTGAGAAATATTGATTATGATAATTTATTACAGAAGACAAGTTTTTTAAGACAGTACTTAGGAAGAAAAGAGATAAAAAAAAAGGAGATAACCCTAAATCTATTTATTGAGTTTAACCCTTACTGTAATGTTAAATTTTCAAATCGAGGGTTTGGTGCAAAACTATTCTAACTCCTTCACTTTGTGAAGGAGTTAGAATAGTTTTGCACCAAGCCCTCGAAATGGGCTGTTCCAAAATTCAAATAGGTCAAGCTTATGGTGAATGTTTAAGTATTTTTCTTAAAGAAAAGTGTAACATGACAAACAGTGCAGACCCTGATGAGAGGCTCTAGGAGCCCTCTCATCTGGGTCTACACTGTTTGCAAATGACATTTATAATTGACTCGTGTCCCGTACAGTTAGGGTTAATATGAAGAGTTGTTTGTAGATGGGGGGCTTTATTTTTGTTCAACTTCCTGATTGGATATAGTGTACATAAATATCATCAATGTGTACAAATGTAAGTTTAAGCATTGCTTCATGCTACAGTCAGATAAGTTGGTATGTGTGCCAGGCTATTAGGAATGTATTTTGGGGCTTAGCAAACAGTGTAGACCCAGATCAGCAACTGTGCTATTAATGCAATCTCTGATCAGGATCTCGTCTGATTGCACTTGTATTAGACTTTTAATAGTTTGCATACTGCATGTGAATTCATTTTAAGTTTTGTGAATATCTCGGAGCTAGATGAGATGTCGAGTAAAATGTCATCAGGATTGAAACTGTCCAAATCATACAAAAGGGTAGATCTTCATTGAATAGGTTCCAAAGTTGGAACTAAAGCATTCTAAATGCAATAAGATTATTTGAACAAATAAACAGCCTAATGCACTGATTGTTCTGAGCTGCCAGGTGGAATCTGCAACATTGGAATATTGTAAAGTTACATGAATAGGAATGACATACATAACATTGATGGATTTATAAGTTACCCTAATTATTCGGACACCCAATCTCCACTCTTCATGGGTTTGTATAGCTGAACAAGTCAACTTGGCACCATTTGGATAAATTGAACTCTTTGTACACATACTAAATTTCTGTCTTGAAAATGCTAATCAGTTACTATTCCTAAAAGATATTTCTTCTTATATTTCTCTTCAAACAATATTATAGTATCGAATAGTTTGGATCCTGATGAGATGCCATGTTAATCGGTGTCTTATCTGGATCCGTCTTCTTTACATAGGTAATCACATATTCGCAAGTTTGTATTTACCAAGTTTGTCCGAATTCTTAGGTTTATTGGAGTACAAAGGACACACTGTTAAATTCAGTGAGTTTGGATCCAGATTGGACATTCCGTAGACAAGGATCACAGTGTTATGTGCAGATGTTTTTAAAAAACCAAATGTTAGTCCCTATCATACTAAACACAATCTTATTTGAATTTGCAAAGGAATAGCATCTATCCATGAGAGACTCAGCTTCTCGGACATATCCAAAGTGCTTGCATGTGGTTTTCTGTAAAGCTTTAACAAATCAGAAGTTATTTAACCCTTTCCCTGTTGCATAAATTAAAGTGACATCATGTATATTTATTAGACAAGTGTTATACATGTACCGGCATACATGTACAATGTATGTGTAAAGGATTATTTTGGTATTGGTGACAGAAACTGTTACAGAATCATTATAATTTCATTAGCAAACAGCAAAGACCCTGATTAGATGACTCCTGTAGAATCCATCTGATCTGGGTCTACTCTGTTTGCAAAGGCATGAAAAAGCATTTATATGAGGGAAAGGGTTAAAAATTGCATCATATTGGAGTTTAAATATTTTTTAAGCAGTTAAATTTAATGTTGAAGAATTGTTAATAGTTGTAAAAATGAACAAAATATGAATTAATGAAATGTCTGAAAGTGGTCATTAGTTATTTAAAACTGTCTTCATTTTTTTGATAGGTAGCAAAACATTTTGATAAGTAGCAAAACATAAAAAAGTGTATGTATTTTTAAAACCCTTTCCCTTTTCAGTATTTGTGTAAGAAATTATGACAACATGAATATTTATTAGTTTATTTTTTATTATGTAAACTTTTCAAAGGAACTCTTTGCTTTGACAAAAACTGTAGAATTATATCATGTCAAAAGTAAACAGAGCAGACCCTGATCAGACGGCTCCTATAGGAGCCATCTGATCTGGGTCTCCTGTGTTTGCAAATGCATTTGGTAAAGGGTTACTTTTTTCTTCATGCTAGTGCAAATTGGCAACAATGTATGCAATTGTTTTGGAAAGCAATGAGACAATCAAACTTTGTGATCACTTTGAAGACATTTAGTAAATCCTTTACCAGAGATCCCTTTTGACGACTTTACGAACATAGTAGACCCAAATTAAATGGCTCCTGTAGGAGTTATCTGATTATAGTCAGCTGGGTTTGCTTATGAGATAATATACAGTAAAACCTCTCTATAACGACCACTAAATTACATCAAGTATTTTGTGTTAAAGGCAGGTGGGTGCTTAAAGCAAAGTGAAAGTAAAACAGAACGCTCCTATAGGAGCGTTCTGTTTTACTTTCACCTTGCTTTCAGCGACCACCTGCCCAAAATACCAACTAATTAACACAATTTTGTGGTCGTTATAGAGCGGTTTTACTGTAAGTCTAATTCTGCAGTGTCTGCTATGGCCATAATTATATTCATGTGTTTATATGCTCTTTTTAAAATTTATCCAATTAGTATTCATAATGTTATCATTTCTTACATGAATATTCATTAGGTAAAGGGTTGATTATATTTATCATTTGATCTTGGTCCGGTGTGCTGACTGAAGCCTAATACTGATAAAGAAGGGAGACCACTCTGAGGATACTCTAGACCTGTTGAAGACACTGGACGGTATCTTATCTGGATCCAAACAATGTAACAATTTCAGATAGAAAACCAATAGTACAATAGAAAACAATAAACAATGTAATGTATATTTTGAAGATCAAACAATAATATTGACTGACTGATACAGATTGATAGATACCATTGTTTGTTGGTATTTCTAAGGTGCTTATTTCACTGTATGATAACGGATTTCAGTAGCAATAACTAACTTATTGAACACTGGTTTTATAAAGTATAATATCATGTGATAAAGATGTCTGGATTAAGAGTCTCGAACCCCAAATCAACGCCTAACCTCTACACACCTACACCAAAACCGAGGAAATTTAAGAAGAAGAAAGGTAAGCATTTACTTCCATAACCGTGATTCTTTCTTTTAAATAATGATTTCTTGAAATAATGCTATCCTTAAGCTATTGGTGTTACAATAGTCAATTTGTTTCAAGACTGTGTGTTGCAAGACTATTGGTGTTACTATAGACAATCTGTTACAAAGCTACTGGTGTTACTATAGCCAACCTTTTAACAAAGCTGTTGGTGTTACAATAGCTGGCCAACCTATTACAAAACTGTTGGTGTTACAATAGCTGGCCAACCTGTTACAAAGCTATTGGTGTTACAATAGCTGGCCATCATTTTACAAAGCTATCGTGTTACAATAGGCAATCAGTGTTACAATAGACTATTCACTGGTGTTACTATACTGGCAGTCTGTTACAGCTAATAATTTCTAGATAGCAAACCTGTCTTCTGATAATTATGTCTCCCCCATTTATGGGGAGACAAATTGTTTTTGCCAGAGTTGTCTGTCCATCCGTCCGTCCATCTGTCTGACCGTCACAAACTTGTGTCGCGCGTATCTCTGAAACCAGTTGGACTAGAGTCACCAAACTTCACAGGAATGTTCCGCAGCATGAGTTGTTGTGCACCAGGGATTTTTGAATTGTCTCCCCTTGATAACTTTGGAGTTATTGCCGCTGATATGATTACTTAAAATTAGAGAAACTTTGTGTCATGCATATCTTTAAAACCACTAGGGCTAGAGTCACCAAACTTCACAGGAATGTTGACCAGCATGAGTTGTTGTGCACCTTGATATTTTTGATTGTCTCCCCATGATAATTCTTGAGTTATTGCCCCTGATATGATAACTTAAAATTAGAGAAACTTTGTGCTGCACGTATCTCTGAAACCAGTAGGGCTAGAGTCACCAAACTTCAAAGGAATATTCACCAGTATGAGTTATTGTGCATCTGGGTTTTTTTTATTGTCTCCCCTTGATAACTTTGGAGTTACTGTCCCTTATGGCATAAATAAGAGAAACTTTACTTTGTGTCGTGTGTATCTCTGAAACCACTAGTACTTAGAGTCACCAAACTTCACAGGAATGTTGACCAGCATGTGTTCTTGTGTACCCGGGGTTTTTGAATCGTCTCCCCCTGATAATGTTGGAGTTATTGCCCCTGATTAATTAAAATTAGAAAACTTTGTGTCGCACGTATCTCTGAAACCGCTAGTACTAGAGTCACCAAACTTCACAGGAATGTTCACCAGCATGAGTTCTTGTGCACCTTTGTTTTGGAGTTTGGAGTTACAGACATTATACTCGTGTATTGGAAGAGGATGGGAGGGGGGAAACATCTATTTTTGTGACAAAAACAGACCTCAGTGCAGCCTGCCAAACCACTACACAGCTAATTGGGTTAACCCTTTCCTCATGTAGATCAATTTTGCCACCTTTGCAGACAAAATAAACCCAGATCAAACAGCTTTCTTAACCCTTCTCTTGCTGAATTTTAAAATACATTTCTCCTTCGTTACCCATGCCCTGTTGTATAATTACATATATCTTCACTGTGTACATGTATTTCGCTGTGCAATCACTGCTGTGGATTGCACTGTTTGCACAATCAACTTGTAAATAGTGCAGACCCTGATGAGACAGCTCCTGCAGGAGCTGTCTCATCTGGGTCTTCACTATTTACAGGTAGGTATATTGATGCGAGTAGCAAGTGAAGGGTTAAATATTCATTAACATAATTTTAAAAAGGTAAAAAAAATTAAAAGGGAATAGTTGACTCTCACAACAAAAAACCCTGCATGAACTGTCTGATCTGGGTCTACTCTGTTTGCAAGGGTGTGAAAAGGCCTCTCTATCAGGTAGAGGGTTAAAGTACATGAACTAGATGTTTGGTCATGAATTTATTTGACACATAAGCTGATTTGATTTATTGAGAAAGATCAGTATTACTTGTGATAGGTTTGATCAATGATGGACTCTATTTTGTCGCCTCAGGATATTTAACTACATACATGTATTACGTGTTACCAGATACAGGAAACTTTATTTATAGTTGGGTGTTACAGAAGCATTTAAACATTAGCTAGAAGATATTTACTGACTAAATGTGTTGGAAACAAGCTTCTAAATGTCCTTTGCAAATATTGTAGACCCAGATGAGAGGGCTCCTAAAGGAGAGGGGGGCTCCTAAAGGAGTCCTCTCATCAGGGTCTGCAGTTTGCATGTCAAAGAATATCAAAGAATCAAAGAATATTCACAGTAAGTTTGACCTGTTTGAATTTTCAAGTAGTCCGTTTGACAATTCAGCATAGAAATGGTTAATTGTTTTGAGGACTTTGCACAAAATTATCCTAACTGCATTGAACAATCTGTAACCATTATGAGCAGTTAAAACCTTATCTTCTTCAACATTCAGTGAAGAAATTTCTCTTCATTTCATTTAAAAAAAATAATTATTAACCCTTCTCTTGCTGAATTTTAAAATACATTTCTCCTTCTTTACCCATGCACTGTTGTATAATTACATATATCTTCACTGTGTACAAGTATTTCGCTGTGCAGTCACTGCTGTGGAGTGCACCGGTTGTACAATCAACTTGTAAATAGTGCAGACCCTGATGAGACTTCTCCTTCAGGAGCTGTCTCATCTGGGTCTTCACTATTTACAGGTAGGTATATTGACGTGAACAGCAAGCGAAGGGTTAACATTATTTAAAATAGTGTCAGAGATATTTTGTATCCTCATGGGAAGCTTACGCAAAATCTCATCTGAATATAAAATGTTTACAAAGGATGTCTTGACTTTTGTAGACTATCATTACCAAATATTTGGTTACTCAATGTCCCTCTGACCGGGTGTTATGCTGTCCTCAGAAGTGGGCCTCATACGAATTGATAATAAAAGTTTGAACAAAATTTACAGACAGCAATAGACTAGAGCTCTAACCATTACCACATTACCCTTTCCTTCATAGAAACGCTTTTCATTACACCCCTACAAACAAAGTTTTGGGGGTTATACTGGAGTCACCATGACTCCGTCCGCCCGTCCGTCCGTCCATCTGTCCGTCCGTCCGTGAACTTTTGCTTGTCCTCTCAAGCTCAATAACCAGCAAGAATGCCCCAGAAACTCCAGAATGATCTCCCTTTACTTAATGAATTTCCGTGCATTTTTGCTTGCCCACTTTCTAACTCAAACAAATGTCATCCAATCCTTTTCAAATTTTGTCAGCATGTATATTAACATAATGTCTCAGTCATGTTTGATAACCAGCAAGATTGACCAAGACATTCCAGAATTATCTCCCCTTACTTTATGAATTTCCGTGAATTTTTGCTTGTCCGCTCTCAAACTCAAACAATTGTAATCCAATCCTTTTCGAATTTGGTCAGCATGTATATTACCATAATGTCTCTGTCAGGTTCAATAAATAGCTAGAATGTCCTTGATACTCCACAATTATCTCCCCTTATTTTATGTCACCTGATATGGAGTACTGGCCTTTCAACTTTCAGACATTTGACAGGCGTATATTGTGACATTTTGGCACTCTTGCTAAGCCTTACATGGCTGTTAAAAAATAATGTGTGCATAATGTTGATTCTTTCAAGTTTTTGATAAACTATTGACCAAGTTTCAAACAGCTTGGATCCTGATGAGACTCCAAGTTACTCTATATATCATCTGGATCCAAGCTTTTTGCAAATGCGTGTTAGGTTGCAGACAGCTGGATAAGGATTAATTTGATCTTTGGTACATGAAACATCCTGTATTGAGAAATTGGACACTTATAGTCCTGATTTTCCTTGACAAATGAGGTATTGGGTGAATTCCCCCATCAAGTATAACATTATAGTGACAGTCTTTTATGATGAAGTGGTACATGTGGACATTCATTTTCATCATTTAACCCTGTACTTCATAAATATGCCATTTAACATCTTTGCAAAGATAGTAGATCCAGATTGGATGATTTCTGTTGGAGCCTTCAGGTCAGGGTCTGCTCTTTTTGGTAAAATATGGACATCAGATCTGATTCTACAGTTTCTTACATTCAAACATTCACTTAATCAAAAAGTCATTATAAAGATTCAGCTTATTAATATTCATGCAGTTATTAATTTCTTGCATTAATCGTCATCTAGTAAGGCTAGGGTCGATATAGTTCTGGATATAAGAAAATCTTCTCACAGATAATTCTGATTATAATTTTATGGAAATAATTGTGTGCCAAATGGTTCCTTATAGTGATAACAATGTTGTCAGGAAGTGTTTTGAAATGATTTATTGATATTAACCCTTTCCCTGTTCTATGTTTATTTCAAATTTCAATACCTACTGAATATTCACGGAGAAAATAGTTGCAGTGAAATCTCGAAGGTGGAACATAGTAGTCATTTAAGAAACTAAAGAAATAGATCTATCAAATTCCATTAAAAAACAGAGCAGACCCTGATCAGACGGCTCTTATAGGAGCCTGAGTCATCTGATCATGGTCCATTTTGTTTGCAAATGCGTGAAAAGGCATTTATATGAAGGAAAGGGTTATGATGATAAAGATGGTAGCCCTTTGAATGCTAGTAATTCAATCATCTTAATTTTTTTAACGGTATATTTATGAATTCAGGATTTTTTGGCAATGGCAAAAACTGTGGAATCAGATCTGTATCATTTCATAAGCAAACACAGCAAATTTTGATTAGATGGCTCACAGGGGCCGACTTATCTGAGTCTTAAGTTTGAAAAGGACTGATCCCTATCAGGTGAAGGGTTAACAGATTCCCTCATACTGACGCCTTTTGACGCCACTGTAAAGGTCACTTTTTGAAACCATTGTGATAAATAGAGCATTTGCTTTTATGGAGTAAATGCCCTATTTATCACCATTGGTTTCAAAACTTCAGGATTTTCAATTTTTCTTTTTGGCTAGTAAATACTCCTTTTCCGTAGATTTATTCAAAGAGGTTGGATCTAAAAATAGCCTATGAGGGAATGGGTTAAATAGAGCAATGGAAGACTGAATAAGGAGTCTTAAAAACTTCTAGAAATGTTTGTTGTCTTCCTTATTGCATCCCTTTGAATGCAGGGAAATGTGAGTTAGCTAAGAGCTTGCATAGAGGTAGGTTATCCCTTTCCTCCATAGGCTATTTTTAGATCCAACCACTTTGAATAAATCTTACCAAAAAGGAGCATTATGAAAAGGAAAATTTTAGAATTTTGTGGCTTGAAACCATTGTGATAAATAGAGCATTTGCTCCTTAGGAGCATATTCTCTATTTATCACAATGGTTTTACAAATGACTTTTACAAAGGCTTACATGTAGAAAGGCGTATTTATGGAGGAAAGGGTTATAGGTCGGCCTCTAAATGAGCAAATTCTGCTCAGAGTCTTCAATAATAATCATTCAGAATCCTCTAGCAAATCGAGGGCTTGGTGCAAAACTATTGTAACTCCTTCACAAAGTGAAGGAGTTACAATAGTTTTGCACCAAGCCCTGGAAATGTAGTTCTTCTCAACTGCTTTACAATGATTACTTTAATAACTCTGTTAGCCCTTTTCCTCATATAAATATTATTATTATTATAAATGCCTTTTTACAAAAAAGGTTTGTAGCAAATAAGGTTGACCCTTCAGGAGCTGTTTGATCTGGGTCTGCCCTATTTAATTACCTAAGTTTGTTGAAATACTAAGTTGATTAACCCTTTTCCTGTTTAATATTCATGAAAGAAATTAAATGACACCATGAATATTAATAAGCCGAACTAGTTTAAAGAGGAAGTCCCTACCATGAACGCAATATTTTCAATAATATCATAAAACTTATTTGCTGTGCTCAATAATTATTATGAAGATTGTCAATTTGAACTCATATCGAAAAATGCCCCTGTGATACAAAATAAACCGATTTCATCAATACATGTATTTATAATTTTTGTTCTACAAAAAAGTATTATCGTCCGTTTCTGTTCAAATTTTCCACATTTTGTCGAAGAATGCCCGATCCTTCCATAATGTTTACATTAAATAGCTTTTCTCGAAAGTGGTCGGGGAGATGTGAATGGTGCGAACAGATACAAAACTAAAACCTAACCCGAATAAAACTGAAACTTTGGGGTATACAATCAGGATCATCAATTATAATCAAACACATGGATTTTTTGTCATTTTCAACGTTTATTGGATAGGTTTTCTTGCGATATACATGTACTACTAATTTCAGCATAATTATGAACTAATGAGTTATACATATTTTGAGGTATTTTTGAATAGCGTCAAATGTAGGGACTTCCCCTTTAAAGCATTATTAATAAAGACATGTTTGACTATGGCAGAGAGTGTATAATCAGATCTATATAATTCCATGTGCAAACAGAGCAAACCGTGATCAGATGGCTCCTGTCGGCTGTGTTTGCAAATGCATGAAAATATGTTGATATGAAGGAAAGGGTTAACCCATTCCCTCATAGGCTATTTTTAGACCCAACCACTTCGAATAAATCTACCGAAAAGGAGCATTAACCCTTCGCTTGCTATTCACGTCAATATACTTACCTGTAAATAGTGAAGACCCAAATGAGACAGGGTCTTCACTATTTACAAGTTGATTGTGCAGCCAGTGCACTCCACAGCAGTGATTGCACAGCGAACTACTTGTACACAGTGAAGATATATGTAATTACACAACAGGGCATAGGTAAAGAAGGAGAACTGTATTTTAAAATTTAGCAAGCGAAGGGTTAAGTAGAGAAAAAGAAAATTTTAGAATTTTGTAGTTTGAAACCATTGTGATAAATAGAGCATTTGCTCCCTATAGGAGCAAATGCTCTATTTATCACAATGGTTTCAAAATGTGATTTCTACAGAGGAGTAGAAAGACGTATTTATGGAGGAAAGGGTTAAAGTATATCTGTAGGGGAGTTTTAGTTTCAGTGTTGATGGTGTAAATGTTTTATCTTTCTTATTGAATGAACAAGGATATGATTTTATCTTTGCAGTGCTTCAATTTTATTCAAATCAAACTTTATGATTACATATAATTAATTGTGTTTGTTGGTCTGATTGTTTGGGAAGGGGTGGTTGATGTGATTAAAATGCATGTTGAAGGTTTTGTCTGAAATAAACTATTGAAGAATAATTTGTCCTCATCTTCAATTCATGAAATATCTGTTATTTTCTTTTGTTTTAACCCATTCGCTCATATTGACACCTTTTTTACGCCTCTGTAAAACTAATTTTATGAAACCATTGTGATAAATATAGCATTTGCTCAATTAGGAGCAAAAAATTTATGCCTGTTTTATCTGGTTAAAAAGTACAAAATTCTACAATTTCCCTTTTTTCCTAATAAATGCTATTTTTCAGTAGATTTATTTAGGAGATTCAGGGCCTAAAAATAGCCATTGAGGGAGCGGGTTAAAAAGTCTGAACGTTGATGAGACGGTATCCAGAATCCAAACTTCTTTAAACCTTTTCTCCATAGGCTAATTTTAGACCCAACCTCTTTGAATGAATCTGTAACCTTAATGGAGCAATTACTAGAGAAAAGGAAAATGATATAATTGTGAAGTATAGAAACCATTATGATAAATAGAGCATTTGCTCCTATGGAGCAAATGCTCTATTTATCAGAATGATTTCAAAAAGTGACTTTTACGGAGGCATAGAAAGGCATATATATGGAGGAACGTGTTAACCCGGTAACTGAGGAATATTCATGTAGACAATTGTGACATTATCTGAAGTTTTATACAATGTAGTGGTATTATGAATAAGTCAAGTTTTGACCGTATCAGAAAATGTAGGATATTCAAAACCAGATCTGACAACTCCCTAAGGAACCAGTCTACTCTGTATGTTAAGTGTGAAAAATGCTAAAATGCATCAAATGATGTTTATTGATCAAATTGCAAGCGTCCGATGATGTAAGTTGATGACGTCACTGTCGGATGAAGTTACACATACAATTTAATAAGCACTCACTGATCTAGAGGTGCTATTGCCTGCAAGAGATTATGTTTCATGGAACTGTACAAAGTGTTTCAATTGACAGGTACTGGTATATGGAAAATTTGTATAGGAAGGCCACATGTCAGGTAAAATAATATACAAATTTAGCTGGTAAATATTCATGACTCCACTATTTCTTATATGAATATCCAAACAAGAAAAGACATTATCCTCCCAATTTGACCTGAGACTCGATTAAATTTCGGTGTGTTTATCGGGATTGTTCGTAATACTCTGTGACAAAATGTAGCAAAGCAAACGGCGGTAATAATCACGTTCCACGAGGATTGTACAGTAAAACCCTTCTAATGCGATCACTTAATGAATAAACATGACTGTCTTTATAAGCAGATGGTTGTTTAATGCAGGACAAAAGTTATGCAGAAAGCTCCTACAGGAGCTTTCTGCATAACTTTTGTCCTGTATTAAGCTACCACCTGCCTTTGCCACTGTGAATTATGCCCCCCTTTTGCTGGTCGTATTAGAGGAGTTTTACTGTATTTTTATAGCGCATTCTTATACCTTCGGAAATTTATTCGAAGATTACCAACAATAATACACGGAATATGCATGGGTCTCAGGTCAAATTTGTAAGAAAATACAGGTAAAATGTTTGCATTGTATGTAGATAGTATGTAAAGGAAATACATTTAAATTTTGTTCAGTGTAAGGATTTTCTTTCAAAGATCATTGTGAGATTTCAGTTGGACATGAATGGCTTGGCATGTCAGCAGGATTGCACCCTAACTAATAAGTCTTATTGTAGTTAGCTGCAATTCTCAAAGTTACTTTTTCCTCCATTTCTCTAAAATAAAACCAGACAGTGTCAAAATAGTTTGGATCCAGATGAGAAAGTCACTCAACTTTTCATCCCGGATCCAAGCTGTTTCCTCTGGGCCAAATCATAGAATAAATCACAAGCATCTGAGCAAAGAGAAGTCACAAAGGCAAGAGTAAATTAACCCTTCTCTTGCTGAATTTTAAAATGCATTTCTCCTTCTTTACCATGATGCCCTGTTGTACAATAACATATATCTTCACTGTGTACAAGTATTTTGCTGTGCAATCACTGCTGTGGAGTGCACTGGTTGCACAATCAACTTGTAAATAGTGCAGACCCTGATGAGACAGCTCCTGCAGGAGCTGTCTCATCTGGGTCTTCACTATTTACAGGTAGGTATATTGACGTAAATAGCAAGCTAAGGGTTAAGATATTAACCCTTTTACTGTTGATCATTAATGTAAGAAATAATGACATCATGAATATCTATCAGCTAAACCTTTCACAGGAATTTTTGGTTTTGACAATTTCTGACATCATGTCATTATTTAGCAAGCAGAGCAGACTCTGATCAGATGGCTCCTACAGGAGCCATCTGATTTGGGTCTAATCTGTTTCCATGTGTGTGAAAGGCATTATTATGAGGGAAAGGTTTACCTTTACCTGATAGAGACACCTTTTCATGCCTTTTGCAAATTGAGTAGACCAAGATTGAGCCATCTGATCAGGGTCTCCTCTGTTTGCGTATGGAATTATGTAGGTCTGATTTTACAGTTTCTCTTGTGTTCATTATTAAAATTCCGCCAATAAATATTTCTTACATGAATACTCATGAGGGTAATCCTTTCCCTGTTCTACTCATGAGGGTAATCCTTTCCCTGTTCTGTGTTTATTCCAAATCTCAATATCTACTGAATATTCATTTACAAGATAATTATAAGGAAGGTGGAAATTTGTATCCATTTTAGAAAGTAAAGAAACAGAACTTTCAATTTTCATTAGCAAGTAGAGGAGATCCTGATCAGATGGATCCAGATCTAGGTCAACTCTGTTTAAAAATGCATGAAAAATTGTTTATAAGAAGGAAAGGGTTAATGGGGATTTTTCTCTGGCTGGGGGATTTTTAGGAAGTCATATTGAAAGACAGTAAACCATCACTAATCTGAACATTTAAAAAAGAAAAAAATGAGAACTATTTAGGCAGGTGGCTGCTTAATGCAGGGTGAAAGTCATACAGAAAGCTACCAAATGAGCTCTCTGCATGGCTTTCATTCTGCATTAAGCTACCGTAGTTTTACTGTAGATATACAGAGAACTGCTTGTGTCCCCTGTAACAAATACATGTATGAATGTGGTTTATAGGCCTTGTAACACAACCATATAACATTATTATGTTGATAGACATAAGATGAGCCAAAAAATATCAACAAGTACATGCAAGCTGCAAATGTTTTATCTGATTTATAATACTGATAAATGAGGCTTTTTATGCTTTGGCAAACAGAGAATTTTGCTACGGCATTATGTAGATGTTATTCTACAGTTTCTGCCATACAAAATTAATGTATTTGTATTTATCAGGTAAAGGGTTAATTAATGTTGTTTACTCATTGTCTTATGATTTAAGCTTAACCCTTTCCCTGTTCTGTATTCATGTAAAAAATAATGGCAACATGAATATTTATTAGCTTAATTGTTATGATATTACAGTAAAACCTCTCTATAACGACCACTAAATTACATCAAGTATTTTGTGTTAAAGGCAGGTGGCTGCTTGAAGCAAGGTGAAAGTAAAACAGAACGCTCCTATAGGAGCGTTCTGTTTTACTTTCACCTTGCTTTAAGCAACCACCTGCCCAAAATACCAACTAATTAACACACTTTAGAGGTCGTTATAGAGAGGTTTTACTGTACTTTTTCAAGGGAATTTTCGCTTTGACAAATATGATAGAATCAGATCTATATACATCATGTCAAATTAGCAAACAGAGAAGACACTGATCAGATGGCTCCTACATTTGAAGCCATCTGATCTTGGTCTACTCTGTTTGCAAATGTGTGAAAAGGCATTTATATGAGGGTTAATAAGCTACTTAAGTATCTATGAGGAAAAGTGTTAGTACAGAGCTAAGTTTTTAGTTTCCTGCAATATTGTCTGTTCTGGGTCTGACTCTAATTGTAAAGGCGTTAATAAGGATATTCTATGGAATAGAGTGATAAACATTGATTGCGCCATTCCACTAGGAATATTTTGAATTCAAAGTGTGTTGTAAGGGGTTTCTCAGTTTAATAGTGCTATTATTAATTTGAACCTTATTATTATTTTATACCGTATTCTCCCTAATAAATACCCCAATCTAATATACACCCCTAATACTTCAGTGGGGGGAGGGGGGGATTGCTAGCAATTAGTGAAAGAACTACAACCCTATACATTAAAATAGTTTTTGTTATGCCCCCACAAGGTGATGGCATACTAAGGGCTGCCAATCCACACCATACTTTACACACATGTCTGTGGCCATTATAGCTTGGTCATGTAAATCACTTCAGTCATTGAGGAGTTGCAGCCCTTTATTTGCAAAAATGGCAAAATCGCTTCAGTTGTTGGATGCATGATTATGGCCCTTACTTAGTCTTTCTGTGACAAAAAATCTGAAGTGGGGGCATGAGTGTCTTACATTTCTGGGAGCATTCTGCTTTGCTTTCACATTCTGCATTAAGTAACCTCTCTAATATCAATTTATTATCTTACATGAGTAGTATCAGTAATTTACATAGATTTCTCAGAATAAGTTCATATGTCATTTGATATTTTAAAATGTATATAATAATTTAATAAACAGAATTAAACAATTTAGTTTGGTTGATATTAAAATATGTCATTTGAATGGGCTTTTACAACGTTAAGTAAAACTTGTTATTTAACACCATTCCTGTGACATATTTTATTATCAACCAAAAGAAGTTGATAATCCTGTGGTTATCTTTTGACAATGTTATATAGGAGCAGATCTCAAAACATGTCACTAGTAGGAATGATGATTACTCTTACTCTTCTTTTTTGTCTCCCCTGTCTACGCTCGACATTAAAGGGGTAGTTCTAGGACTGGTCGACATGGTGTCAGGATAATGTGACTGGGCGGGGTGCCCTTGCCATGTGCCCGCGGCTGCTATAGGGGCGTTCCAGTGAGGCAGCACTATAACTTGTCTCATGCGGGTACAGTCTGCAAATAACTGAAATACTGTTGGTCAGACGTAAAACCCAACTCACTCACTTCTTTTTTGTTCTCTTTACAACTCATTGTCACAATGGAGTAACGCTCCTTTGCCCACCCCCTCATAATGAACCAATGCCATGACCTCATTTTCATTAACCCTGTACCTGTTAGATTAATGCCTTTTCATGCCCTAATTAATGTTGTTACTCATTGTCTTGTGACTTAAGCCACATCAGACAGACAGGTAGGTAGAGGTATGTAAGGCAAACTTGTATGGGTTACTGTCCATCAAAAATGTCATCCTCTGTGATGCTCATATTAAATTTTACTTTATTTCCTTTCAAAAATACTATTCAGCTGTCAAATGCTTATGATCCAGAGACATCGAGTTACTTGTTCTCTCATCTTGCAAAATAAAACTTTTCTTGAAGTCATTAAGTTAGCAAGCAAAAAATTAACTATGTGGAGGCTAATAATTAACCACAAATGAATGGGCTGCAGCATGAATGATTAGACCTCGTGTGCTTACTGGCCAGTCATATGACTTAGATTTTAGAACAATGATGACCTAGTTTGAAGTTAGTCAACTAAATTATTGACAACAGTGTAGATCTAAATATAATCATTCATGGACTTGTACATTAACCCATTCCCACTCAGGCTATTTTAAGACCCTACCTCTTTAAATAAATCTAACGAAAAGGAGCATTAACTAGAGAAAAGGAAAATTTTAGAATTTTGTAGTTTGAAACCATTGTGATAAATAGAGCATTAAAAATTTTGCTCCTATAGGAGCAAATGCTCTATTTATCACAATGGTTCACAAAGTGACTTTTACAGAGGCGTCAAAAGGCGTCAATATGCGGGAATGGGTTAAGTTACCTCTTTCCCATTTTGCCACTCTTACACTTTATTTTGCCATCAATTTCCCAGGACATAGTAGAAAATCCTATCCCTTACCCTACTTTTAAAAAAATAATGTCTCCTTAACCCTTTACAACATAGATACACCTTTCTATGCCTCTGCAAACAAAGTAGACCCGGATCAGATGGCTCCTATAGGAGCCATCTGATCAGGGTCTGCTCTGTTTGCCTATTGTATAAGATAGAGCTTGTAACTATACAGTTTCTGCCTTAGTCAAGTTAACCTGTGTTCAATATGCCATTATAAGAAAAAATCCAATTAATATTCATGATGTCATAATTTCTTAAATGAATATTTATGGAGTAAAGTGTTTAATTTGGATCTGGCGCAATTTTGACAGCTTCAGATATGAGCAAGATTTTGAAAAGCTATTGTTAGAGTGTCAAAGAGCTTGGATCTTGATGAGCTGTAGAGTGACAGGATCTTGTCTGTGTTTACCCTGTCTACAAAGGCATTAAATGGCATCTCTATCAAGTAAAGTATTGATGTTAAAGGTATTTTTTTTACACTTTTTAATGAGAAACCTGATATAAGGGAGTCAAAAAGTTGATTCCAATTTGCAAGGCTATCATGAAGCTTAAATCCTTTTACCTGATGAATATTCATGTTAGAAATAATGAAGTCATGGATACCGGTATTTATTAGGTGAATATTTATTATAGCATAATTGTATATTAACCCATTCCCGCATATTGACGCCTTTTGACGCTTCTGTAAAAGTCACTTTGTGAAATCATTGTGATAAATAGAGCATTTGTTCCTATAGGAGCAAATGCTCTATTTATCACAATGGTTTCAAAACTACACAATTCTGAAAATTTCCTATTCTCTAGTTAATGCTCCTTTTTGGTAGATTTAATCAAAGAGATTAGGTATAAAAATAGCCTAAGTTGGAATGGGTTAATGCATGAAGTTTTGGCCATGGCAAATAGTGACTGTCTGTTCGCTAAAAAATATCATGTAATTGATATTCATATATTCATATAGTTATTATTTCTTAAATGAATATTCATGATGTAAAATGTTAAAGAAGAGTCCAGGTGAGTATGACTGTATAACCTTGACATTAAATATGACAGGTCATGCGGTCCCATATGAATCACTGAAGAATGTTGACATTAAATTTGCTGGAGGCATTTCTATGATGGTTTACTCTTTATTACAGTGGTAGCATGTGAATTGAAAGTACACAGTGAAAATAGTAGTGAAGTTTGATGCTGGATATGCTTAACCCTTTACTCTATGAATATTCATGTAAGAAATAATAGAATGATGAATATTAATTAGATTAGTTGACATTAATTATTATAACGGCTCATTGACATTATCTGATGAATGTTCGGTCATGACAGAAACTGTAGAAACATATCAGATCTGTATTATATCATAAGCAAACAGAGCAGACCCTGATCAAATGACTCCTACAGGAGCCATCTGATCAGGGTCTACTCTGTTTGTAAAGGCATAGAAAGGAATTATTGTGGAGTAAAGGGTTAAGCTGTAATGTTATACAGGTCAAGGTCACCGGTGTTACTAAATATTGAAAATGGTGAATTTAGTGTTGCTCATTCAGAGAAAACGGATTTAAATGGAATTTTAAGAGTTGAAATATCTTTATCTAACCCAAATTCTTTACCCGATGAATATTCATGTAAGAAATAATATCATGAATATTTATGGCTGAATTTCTATAATGGCATGTAAATGGTTATGGTAAACAGTGTAGAATCAGATCTATCTTATCTCATAAGCAAATCGAGTAGACTCATATCAGATGGCTTATACAGGAACCTTCTGAACTGGGTCTACTCTGTTGCAAAGGCACGGTAAGGCGTATCTATAGGATAAAAGACAAGTTCATCATTCCATTATGTAATTTTGTGACTGATTTTGTAATAGTTTCGATACAGTGGATATTTAGAAAATAATTGATGTCTTGTTCTAGTTTTTAGATCATAATTTGTTGGTCATTGAAATAACATACTATTTGTATGTTATTTGTGCTGATTGGTTGTTATTTATAGGTTGGGAGACTTATGGTTTATAATTGGAAGATATTCTGCTTTTTACAAGGATCTTTTAGATAAGCTGAGGCAATATTGTATGTCTCATGTACATTGAGTCCACTGCAGAATCAGATTTATAGTCATGTTTGGAAAATGATGTTCACTATTTGAACGTGGGAAACAAGTGCACTAGCACTGGCAAGCAGTGCAGACCCAGAACAGAGTGATTCTGCGGGAGCTCACTGTTCAGGGTCTGCACTGTTTGTCATTCAAATTCCTCTGGCAAATTTAAGCCATTCAGTTGAACACTCAGAGGTGGGCCATTCCACTACAGTAGTAGTTTTCTGATAAAAGTCTGCTCTGTTTGCTTTATGGAATCGTATAGATCTGATTTTAGAGTTTCGGCTATGACCAACAATATCCTGTGTTCATAATATGCCATTAAAAACATTCAGGTAATTATTATTGATCATATGTCATTACTTCTTACATGAATATTTATTATTTAAAATGATTATGTCACACATCTGTGACATTTATTATGGTTAAAAATCAAATATTTTCTTAACCCTTTCCTTCATATAAATGAGTTCTATCGCATTTGCAAATTGAGTAGACCCAGATCAAACAGCTCCTATAGGATGGTGGAAGGTTGAACATTGTGGCTATTTTAGAAATTAAAGAATCAGATCTATCAAATTCCATTAGCAAACAGAGCAGACCCTGATCAGACACATCCTGTTGGAGCCATCTAATTTGGGTCTACCCTGTTTGCAAATGTGTGAACAGGTGTTTATATGAATGAAAGGGTTAAAGTACAGCAGTAAATGGTGAAAGTGCAGTTGATGTTTTGTCACCATGACAAATCTGGCTATGGACTGAGGATAAAGTCATTCTTTGTACAAGTAGGGAAATTATGCGGCAGTTTTTATTATGTAGGGGGAAATTATGTATCAGTCATTAAAAGTGTACGGAATTTGCTAATGGATTTATGTTTATGGAGTTTAAGTCGAGTCATTTATTCAGATTGATTCTGAGGATATTATCATGGCTGAAGCAGGGAAATTTTGAGGACTTTTATCATCTATTCATCCATTTGTGTGTCTGTGAAATATTTTGTTAACAAATCTTCAAGTACATGTAGTATCTTGCTGCCTGGAAAAATACAGTAAAACTTCGATTATCCGAACACTAAAATACGTATTATTATCGATCTTTAAGACAGGTGACAGCTTAATGCATGGTGAAAGTCATGCAGAAAGCTCCTCCAGGAGCTTTCTGCATGACTTTCACCATGCATTAAGCAGCCACCTGCCTAAAAGGGTCTAAATTCTTCTATACCGAAAATTCGAATAATCGAGGTTTTACTGTATGTGCTTTACCCAATACCTCATAGGCTATTGTTAGACCCACTAACCTTTCTTTGAATAATTAAATCCACTGAAAATGAGCATTTACTAGAGAAAAGGGAGATTTTAGAATAGTGTAGTGTTTATACCATTGTGATAAATAGAGCAATGTTCCATTGGAGCAAATATTTTCAAAAATGACTTTTACAGAGGCATCAATATGAGGGAAAGGGTTAACCCTTCCCTCCATGAAAATTAAATTGTATGTAAGAAATAATGACATTATGAATATTGATTAGTTTTAATTATTATAACGGCATTTGGACACAGTAATGTTTGGTCATATAAGAATCTGAAATCAAACTACATGTACTTTATTTCATAAGAAAAAAGAGCAGACCCTGATCAGACATCTGTAGGGGCCATCTGATCTAGGTCTGCTCGGTTTGCAAAGGCACAGAAAGGCGTATTTATGGAGTAAAGGGTTAACTCTTTGCATAGGACAGTAATCTTCATCTGTAAAACTTATCATCTGTAGACAGTTTAACTCATTCTCTCCTAGGCTATTTTTTAGACCCAAACTCTTTGAATGTATCTACTGAAAAGGAGCAATAACTAGAGGAAAGGAAAAATTAGAATTCTGTAGTTTGAAACAATTGTGATAAATAGAGCATTTGCTCCTATAGGAGCAAATGCTTCTTTTATCACAATGGTTTCATAAAGTGACTTCTATAGATGTGCAAAAATGCGTCACTAGGAGATAATGTGTTAATCTTTACTCCATAAATACACTTTTGCAAACAAAGTAGACACAGATCAGATGGCTCCTGTAAACTTGTATCATCTGATCAGGATCTGCTTTGTGTGCGTATGGAAGTATATAGATCTGATTCCACAATTTCAGCCAAAATTTTAGCGTGTTCAGGTGAAACTTTGAAAAATGAATCTGATCAATATACATGATGTCATTATTTCCTACATAAATATTCATGGAGGAAAGGGTTTACTGGTCGGTGACATTGTTCTCGCTGTTATAATTAGATTAACTGTTATGTTATAATTATATTAACTGTTATAATGAACACAGAAATGTTTGGCCATGGCAGAAACTGTAGAATCACATCTATTTTATTGCATAAGCAAATTGAGCAGACCCTGATCAGACGGCTCTTTCAGGAGCCATCTGATCTGTGTCTACTCTGTTTGCAAATGTGTAGAAAGGGTTTTTTATGGAGTAAAGGTTAATCTGCTTACAGCGGTAAAAGTCAGTGACACTTTGACGAAGAACATGATCAGTAGAAGACACTAATGACACACAGTAGTCAAGCCCATGTGATGTTTTTTTAGCTCACCAGAGCACAAAGTGCTCAGGGTGAGCTTTTGTGATAGCCTGATGTCCGTCGTCCGTCGGCGTGCGTCGTGCGTCGTGCGTCGTGCGTCGTTCGTCGTTCGTCGTCCGTCGTCAACAATTTGAACCTTTAAAATTCTTCTCCTCTGAATCTACAGGGGTCTCAGCTTTCATCTTTGGCACATAGCATCATCTGTAGGTCCTCTACAAAAGTTATATAAATTATGTCCCTAGGGTCAAAATTGGCCCCACCCCAGGGGTGCATTGTTTTCTATAGAAACATATAGTGAAAACTTTGAATATCATCTCCTCTGAAACTGAAAGGTTCTCAGCCTTCATATTTGGCACATAGCATCATGTTCAGGTTCTCTACAAAAGTTATATAAATTATGCTCCTGTGGTCAAAATTGGCTACACCCCGGGGTGGACAGTTTTCTAGCAAACTTATAGCTGACTGCGATTTTAAGCATCTTCTCTTTGCTCATAAATAGGTCATCCAGTCAAGCAGTGGGATAGATGACCAGTGGCTATTTTTAGGTCACCTGTATCTGGTGCTGGAGCTCTGTGCCTTAACCCTTTGCCTGTTCTATGTTTATTATTAATTTGAATGCCTACTGCATATTCATGAACAAAATAGTTAAAATGAAGTATGGAAGGTGGAACATTGTAGTCATTTTTTTCCAAATTTCACAACCTACTGAATATTCATCTACAAAATAGTTATAATGAAATATAGTAGGTGGAACATTGTAGCCATTTCAGAAACTTAAGGAACAGATGTATAAAATTCCATTTACAAACAGAGCAGGCCCTGATCAGATGGCTCCTATAGGAGGCATCCGATCTGGGTCTACTCTGTTTTCAAAAATGTGAAAACACGTTTGTATGAGGGAAGGGTTAATTAATAATAGTGATTGGCATTATGATATTATTACATGTATAACCTGCCCTGTAGTTCAGAAGAAGGGTAAATCATGTAAAGACTCCAGAATGCCAAATTAAAGATTTCAAATAAATTATGAAATATGAAATTGTATTACTTGAAACTATTAAGTTATACTTATGATTATGCAATTATTATGTAATAATTTATAATAATATTCAAATGCAAAAAATCAGTTTGGAATGCTAGGGTACACATACCCGTTCAGAAGAACAGTTGATCGCCTTTAGTCAGAACTTTGTATGGCCTTGTTTAAATTATGCCCCTGGGATTAAAATTGCCCCACCCGAGGGGTGGTCAGTTTTCAATAAAAATATATAGTAAAAACATTGAAAATCTTCTCTGAAACTGGAAGGTTCATAACTTTCGTATTTGGCACATAGCTTCATGTTCAGGTCCTCTACAAATGTTATATAAATTATTCCCCTGTGGTCAAAATTGGCCCTGCCCCAGGAGTAGCCAGCTTTCAATAGAAACATAAAGTGAAAACTTTGAAAATCTTCTCCTCTGATTGTCTGGTGAGCGCTTCAGGGCCATTCTGGCCCTCTTGTTATCGAACAGGATGATAAAAACAGTGGTCAAAGAAACCACACAGTTGTTGTGGTAACAAACATTGTTGTTACGTGTCAGACTGCCAACTAAATTATAAAAGAAACAGAGAACGTTACAATGACACCGACCAGTTAACCATTCCCTCCATGAATATTTAACCCATTCCCACTTAGGCTATTTTTAGACCTAACCCCTTTGATTAAATCTACCAAAAAGGAGCATTAACTAGAGAAATTGAATTTTTCAGAATTGTGTAGTTTTGAAACCATTGTGATAAATAGAGCATTTGCTCCTATGGAGCAAATGCTCTATTTATCACAATGGTTTCACAAAGTGTCTTTTACAGAAGCGTCAAAAGGCGTCAATATGCGGGAATGGGTTATGTAAGAAATACTGACATCATGAATATTGATCAGATTCATTTTTAGCTTGTCTGTTTCGAAGAAAAGTCGAGCTATTGTGATCACTGGGTCGTAGGCTTTGGCATTGTTGTCATCGTTGTGCAAAAACTTGAATGTAGCTCATTACTCGAAAAGTATAAGAGGTATCAACATGAAACTTTATAGGTCAGGAGATCTCATTGAGGGGAAGGCCCTTACATAAGAACCATAACTCTTGATTTCAAGATTTTGGCACCAAATCAGACGGGCATTGGTGCCACGCAAGCTCTTGTTCAAACTATCCATACCCCTATTGTTTCTTACATGAATATTCATGAGGTAAAAGGCTAAATGAGGTATTGTTAACCCTTTAACACCATGAATATTCATGTAAAAAATAATACATGTATGAATATTAATTAGCTTAATACATGTACATGTATTTTTATTATGGCATTATATCTGACATCAATAAGAAAACCTTTGGACCTGGTAAAAAGTAGAATCAGATCTATATTATTCGCATACAAAGCACACCCTGATCCGACCACTTCTACAGAGACCTTTTAGCCTGGGTCTACTCTGTTTGCAAGAGTGTTAACCCATTCCTCCATATGCTATTTTTAGACCCAACCTCTTTGAATAAATTTACCAAAAAGGAGCATTTACTAGAGAAAAGGAAAAGTTTAGAATTGTGTAGTTTTGAAACCATTGTGATAAATCAAGCATAAAATTTTGCTCCTATAGGAGCAAATCGTCGGCCTCACTCGAAAAGGAGGTAAGTGAAAAACACCAACTTTACAGGAGAAACAAAAAACTTTTTATTTTGAACAAAATTAAAGATATGCCTACCAAATTCAGCGTGAATCATGGCAAAATGGTAACTTAACAAATGAAAATACACATAATACTGCATCATCACTATTGTTCATGATATGTAACTTACGATATTATTGATTGGGCCATTTTACATTTGCGACATTTTGGAATTGAGTTACGATATGTTCTCATCAACAGTTTTTCAGTTACGATATCTTAGAACTACGTTGCAGTGACCAAATATTGTGAAATGTCATATCATATGCGTATTACTCTGTAAGTCTTCAGAAATCAGTGTCTAAATATAAATGGCTGTCAACATGGGCAATGGGCCATTGGACAATTCCGTCTTTAGACAGTGTAGAGCCCGATTAGTCGCCGCGATTCGTTTAACAAACAGTTCCTAAAAAACTATGAACTTTAAAATTAATAACAATGTTTTAACCCCTTCAGTACCATGACGACGGGTCTGTCATATCACATGCAAAAAAGTTAATATCCAGATGAGACGCCGAGTAAATCAGCGTCTCATAAGGATCCAAACTATTTGACGCCCTCTTTATTATTTTATAAAGACATTGAACAAACGTCCATCCTATAACTTGTAGCAGACAAAATATATCTATCAGACGACAATTATGGCACTGAAAGGGTTAAGATGAAAGTTAACACAACAAATTTTTAGGTATTAATACAACAAACGATGCAGACTTAAGCTCCTATTATGCTAAATAGTGATATGGTCACTACTGGTCATATCCTTCGCAAACAGCTTGGATTCTAATGAGACGCCGAGTAACACAGTGTCTAATCAAGACACAAGCTGTTTACACTCTGTTTACCTTTTCGAAAAGTGACGACTTTATTATGAATCTTTAATTTTGAAACAGAATACTAATGTAACTGACGTAAAGGTTTAACATTGCAGACAAAAACATAACCAGGATGCTAAGGGTTATTCAGATTTTATCTAAGTACTCTTTGAACAAATATCAATTTTAAGAAATTGCAAACGTATCTTAGACATGTCTTTTCTTGATCAAACCCTTCATCACACGTATGTATATGCAAACATAGTAGATCTAGAACATGTAGCACTCATAAGATTTGTCTGTCTGGATCTAATGTGTTTACTAAAGCGAGTTCTGTGAAAAGACATAAACATTTTATATGATTCTAATGTATCAGTGTGTATTTAGTAACATTAATGTGGTAAAGGGTTGAATCAGTAGATCAGATGCATGACACCACTCTACATGGTTCTCTCATTGGACACTGGTTAACGGAGCAAACGCATACCCGCAACTACGTCTTGCTAAAGTTAGATTAATTGAGCTATAAAATTAGCAGTGTGGCAAGTTGTCATAAAACCCGTGGTAATCCTTGGGTATTACGTCTTTCAGTTGCTGTAGGTGAGTGAACTTCGTTTTTTTCAGATTCAGCGATTTCGCATACAAGCTTTCAACATCACTATCGACACTAGTCTTACGTGGCTCTGGGAGATCTCTGTATTCTGAATCATAGTTTGTCTTATATTGAATCACCTTTTCTGATGTGTACTTAAGTAAACGTATGTCACTGACAGTTTCTGAGCCAACGCCAGTTCCTGGTCGAATAGATGAGTATTTACCTGACTTTGAGTAATCTTTAAAGAAAGTGAAATCAATATATTTCACCTGGTATGGGATACCTTTCCTAGCGTTTCTAATATTCTCCACATATTGTTCGGGTACATAAACCGGTCTACCCTTGACTCTTCTCTCAATGGTACCATGAACACTGTCAACCTCCATCTGAGTGTGCCCTCGCTCAAGAAATTTCTGTTCTATTGTGATTCTCTTGTCACAGGCAAACTGCAGTAAGGCATTTGATAGGACAACATTTCGGTTTTGATACCCGCACCCATCTGAGTATATTATGACATGATTGATCACCTGAAGGTCTATAGAAGACAAATAGTCGATGATACATGATGTAAAAACGTTGGCTGTTAGCTCCCCATCACATTCATGCCAAAAATAGCACAAAACATTGCGGGTTGCCAAATCATACACTGTGTAATTATGGCACGACAGTTTCATTTTATAATAAAGGCTACTAGCATTTAATTTTGGACATGTGAGCAAACTCTGCAAGTCAACTGTGAGAACTTTGACATGCTTCTCTCTGAGAGCTATATCTTTGTCTCTAGCTTTTGATGTACGTGCTTCTTCCTTACGCTGAATATGCTTTGAATATTCTGACTCGGATACGGATTTTGCCTCGTAACCACAGCATGTATCACACAAGTCTTTCTTCGGCCTATACAAACTGATGTTCATATCATGAAATAACTTTGTGAACTGAGTAATCTTTAATACTGGCTTTGAATCTTCTGTCAGTTTCCGCGTATACTCTGTATGCAATTCTTTAATGGTCCCAAACAAGGGCTCAAGATACTGCTTACTCGTTGACATCCTGCAGTAATGTGAAGGCATTTTGGGTAGATCGACTAGATACTGTCGTGCATGATCTAGAGCTTGCGATGTTTTTCCGCCACGGCCACTAGTGTCTGGTAACCCCTCAAAGTTTATATTAGACGGTACACCGGACTCACTATCTTGTATCCATTGGTACACCATTTTCTCATTTACACCAAGTGTAGACAGAAACATTTCACGACATACTAACACCCTCCTTTGATCATGAGCGTTTAAGTAGTACTTGTAAGACACTTTTCTTCTACTTCCCTCTGATGCAAATACTACTTTTGTTCTACGTTTCACTTCACATTTGTCGACCAAACTCAAGACGTAGACCTTTTTCTGATTCCAATCCATCCTCTGCCAAAACATTTTGAATATTTCCTGTCTCGTTCGGCTATCTATTTCTGTACAAAGCCTACCACCTGCTTTCTTTGCACAACGTTTTGAACATTTGCTTGCTGCTAATATTCTTTCACCTCGATCTTTCGAATAATGCTTTCTTCCCTGATCATCTTTCTTCACTCCTTTATATTGCATACCTGTCATTCTCAAAAGTTTGTTTTTCAGCTTAGTAACATTCGTAGAGCTTTCTATCTTTTTCCTCAACTCATCCCTTTCATTTTCAATCCCCTTCACTACTTCCTCATGATCAACAATCTGATGTTCATCATGCAATAACACCTCATGCTGTTCAGATACAATATCACGTTTTTCTGCAGTACTCTCATCAATAGAATCAACTGCTCTTTGGGTCTCAGTTACACAATATGTAGTAGCCTGGTGCAAAGATTGTCTCTGGTTTGGTACACGCTCATTGGGCTCTATTACTTTGGTCGGCAATGTACATGCATTAGGCCCTTCACTGTCTGTTTCCTCATCAAAACTAGGGTAACTCAAATCTGACGAGAGTGTTTCATCGCATGTCAAATTCGTCAAAGACACAGACTGTGAACTCTTAGTGACATTTTGTATTATTTTGTTCACTACCTCTGATTTCTTTTTCTTTCTCTTTGGTACAAAATCAGGGTCTCTCACATCATCATCACAATCTAACGATTCATCTGAATCGAACATTGTATTATTATTTTCATCACATTTCTCATCGATCTTACCATCGCAGATGTTCCCATCGCGGGCACGTCGCTTTAATGAAAGAGCCACAAGCTGTTTACCACGAGAAAACATGACTGCTTTCAAACCCGTTTAACGTTACAGTCCATGTGGTTCTGCCTCAACAACTCAATGTCTCTATCGTCTACATGAGCAGGAAACGATGCATAGACAACAATCATTGACTCACTGATAATTGTATCAAGATTTTCAACAGAAACTTGAATGCCGGACAGGTCTAAAGCCAGCAGTTGCAGTTCTGCACATATATTAACTGCAGTTACTGGAGTCAGGTTGGTGTATGACAAATAGAGCTGATCTAAAGTCTGGCACGCTTTTATCACAATAAAGTCCTCATCAACGAGGTTTGTACACTCCGATACATTTAGTGTGACTAGTGATGGTAGATATTGCAGGAAACACAATGTTGATACTGGGCTTTTGCTTATATCAAGCCAATATAGCTGCTTGGCATTACACAGTCCAGTTGTAAAAAGGAAATCTATTTCATACGCCTTGCACTCTTTGAATGCCAACGGTAGTAGGAATGTTTCAAATTTCCTTGCATGTTTGAGTATTCTCGCAAGATCTTTGGACGAAATAGTCACCCAGTAGTCTATATCAATGTCTCTCCAAAGAATTGAATTTTGTTCTATAACGCTATATAGTCGTACGCATGTTCTGTTCACGCTTTGAAGTAGCTCAGACAATGTGAGATATGATAAAATTTTCACAAGAACAACCTCTGGAAGACATAGTATGGACGCCATCTACATGTTCGAAAATCGCGTATCTGCAAGCAAAGGAAAAATTAGTGAGGTTCGAAAAAGACGTACATGCAAATGTGAAACTGAAAGTACAACAGTATCTACAAATATGTGATTGTAAGAGTAATATTGTCAGGCAGTCGTAAATGTAGTTGTTTTATTATTAATTTGGGTAACTATGCAATGTAAACACTCTGGTTATTAGTTGAATTCAGCTGATGTTTGTGTCCAAGCACACCGCTGACGTATTGTAATTATGAACTGTTATTAATTTGACAAAAATAACTAGTTCATAGCTCAGTCATACCTTTCGGGAAATATATAAATTAAATTAGAACATATATATAGACTCACGCATTGATAATAAAGTCGATATGAAGCGAATCTTCCTTCCAAAACATCCATAGGTGTGTTTTCTGCAGATACGTCGTTTTCGCCCGGAGAAATATTTGACCTATCATGGTACGACTTTTACTCACGTGGTAGTTTTAAAGCTTTACGATTGGGTAGCAGATCCGGTATTTTCGCATTTCGCGCGCAGATATTTCATTGTTCGAAAATGTCAAAAACACATTTTGGCCAATTTCGTAGTTACGTCCTTTTCGAACGAGACCGACGAAATACTCTATTTATCAAAATGGTTTCATAAAGGATTTAGTTAAACAAGTGGAGACAACAGACTGGTTGACACAAGGAAAGTGTTTCTGGCATGTTTATACATGTTGTGTTTTTAACGCTTTGCACAATAAGTAGTTATTGTTGTTTCTCAAAAACTGTCATCTGCTAAAATTTTGAAAATTAGCTTAACCCTTCGCTTGCTATTCACATCAATATACGTACCTGTAAATAGTGAAGACCAGATGAGACAGCTCCTTCAGGAGCTGTCTCATCAGGGTCTGCACTATTTACAAGTTGATTGTGCAACCAGTGCACTCCACAGCAGTGATAGCACAGCGAAATACTTGTACACAGTGACGATATAGGTAATTATGCAACAGGACATGGGTAATGAAGGAGAAATGTATTTAAAAAATCAGCAAGCGAAGGGTTAACTTATAGATTTCTTCTCAAACTACAGTCAGAGTGGCAAACGATATGGATCCTAAATTCATAATGATGTACATATACTGAGTTATGTGGCATCTCATCTAGATCCAAACTTTTTGCATATTAATCCAGCGTTTCTGCACCCATTCCCTCATGATTTTTAGATCCAACCACTTTGACTAAATCTACCGAAAAGGAGCATATAAATAACTAGAGAAAAGGACTTTTTTTTAGAATTTTGTAGTTTGAAACCATTGTGATAAATAGAGCACAATGGTTTCAATAGATGATTTTTACAGAGGCGTAGAAAGGCGTATTTATGGAGGAAAGGGTTAAGTAGTCACAGATTTGCCAACAGCTTGTGCAATAGATGTGTTCTGTTCTGTTCTGTGCAATGGATGTGTGATAAAGTATTCTTAACCCTTCCCTTGCTGAATTTTGAAATACGTTTCTCCTTCTTTACCCATGCCCTGTTGAATAATTACATAATACATGTAATATCTTCACTGTGTACACGTATTTCGCTGTGCAATCACTGCTGTGGAGTGAACTGGTTGCACAATCAACTTGTAAATAGTGCAGACCCTGATGAGACAGCTCCTGCAGGAGGTATCTCATGTGGGTCTTCACTGTTTACAGGTACGTATATTGACGTGAATAGCAAGTGAAGAGTTAATCAAAAGGATAGTTAAGGTAATAGAAAGGTGATACATATTTTAGAAGATATAGGGGGGAAGTTGTAACACAGATTATTTATATATTAACCCTTTCAATGCTGAATTTTCAAATGGACTATTCCAAAAATCAACCGGGTCAAGTTTACGATCAGTATTCAGATATTTTAAAAAGATAAAGACTTAGTGTAATATAAAAACAGTGCAGACCTTGATGAGAGTGCTCATGTAGGATCCCTCTCATCTGTGTCTACACTGCTAGCAGGACGTTAGTGACTTGTTTCCTGCACTGAAAGGGTTCAAGGTGTCTAAGAGGTTTTTGTCATCATGATCAATCTCAGCTTGTAGGTGGATGGATTTAGGTCACTTTGCTGGAGAGAGTTCTGTTGTGATTTATTCGGATTTTCTTAAAAAAATGTTTTCTATCTATCTCGATATACTGCTTCACACCCTCGCGGGTAATTTAATGAGCAGTTTTATCTTAAATATGCACCTTTTGATTCTATAATGAATGATGGGTTTAGTATAGGGTTTGGATACAGATAAACTTTTAACCAGTCACCAATTAACCCTTTCCTACTTGTAGAAGCTGACTGATCAGGATCTGCTCTGTTCGCTTGTTGAATTAACACTTTCCTTCATATAAATGCCTTTTCACGCATTTGCAAACAGAGTAGACCCAGATCAGACGGCTCGTATAGGAGCCGTCTGATCAGGGTTTACTCTGTTTCTTTATGGAATTTGATTATTAGAGATAAGGTGTGTATTCAAATACTTAATTCTTTTCTTCATATAAATGCCTTTTCATACCTTATAATGCAAACAGAGTAGACCCAGATCAGACGGCTCCTAAGTAGGATCTGATCTATTTGCTTATGAAATCATAATAGATCTGAGTCACCTGACTCTCAAGTTTGAACCAATACCAAACATTCATGATGTGTACATAATTATGCCATTATAAAAAATCAGTTAGTAAGTATTCATCATGATGTTATTATTTCTTATATGAATATTGAACAGGGAGTGGTTGAAATCGGCATTTTCCACCAAATCCTATCTTGTACTCAGCTGTAAAGTGTTTTTCATAAGTTTTATTAAGACTAATATTGAACCCTTTGCAAGCTGAGTTTTTTTTTCTCCAAACTTATAGTGTACTGCAATGCTCAAAGTAAATTTTTGTTCTGTTTCTGTCAGATTGTCAAGTAGTGTCAGTGAAACCCCGCTAATGCGACCACTTAATTAACAGCCAATGGCGTTGTTTAAAGCAGGTGGTTGCTTAATGCAGGACAAAAGTTATGCAGAAAGCTCCTATAGGAGCTTTCTGCATAACTTTTGTGCTGTATTAAGCTACCACTTGCCTCTGCCACCCATAATTATGCCCCTTTTTGGTGGTCACATTAGAGGGTTTTTACTGTAGTTTGTATCCCAGTGAGAGGCTAAGTTACTCGGTCTGTCACTGGGGTCTAAACTGCAAAGGCAAGCACAAACTTTCTGCCAACTTAAGTACTGAGTTACTGGAAAACATGGGGATAAGGAAAGGTTCCGAGCTCAAAAGTCAATTGTCACAGTTTATTGTAATGTGGAGGAAGGTACTTAACTCTTTGAATGTAGGAATATTAATTTGAAAGAGTATGTAAGTTACATAGTGAACAGTGCAGACCGTGATCTGAGGGCTCCTCCAGGAAGAAAAATGTACTGTGAGAATAGAAACAGTTTTTAGTGGGAAAGCTAATCTTTGTTTAACCCTTTCCCTGTTGAATACTCTTGTAAGAAACAAGGACATCATGTATATTTATTAGATGAAATTCTATAATAGCAAACTTGTGTATATATATAAGATGTTTTATGGGACATTGGTAGAAACTGACGAGTTAGATCTATTATAATCTCATAAGCAAACAGAGCAGATCCTGATCAGACAGCTCCTATGGGACTCATGTAGTTATCAGGGTCTGCTGTGTTTGAAAATGCATAACAAATGTTGGATTATCATTTAAAGGGTTAAATATACTCTTATGATACTTTGTATATTTATCCAGTGATGATAAAAGAAATGACAGTTTCTATTGAAGAATAGAATATAGACAGCATGTTAGATTTCAAATAATTCTGACTTGTGATTAACAGAGTAAAATCTTATGGAGACATTTCTGGAACTTTAACTAAATGTTGGATTATAGACCTGTAAGTTTCAAGCTGTACAGAAAATGTTGGAGCTAGTGAAATCTACTGATAGATTGTCAAAAATGTATGCTGTGGTTAGAAAAAGAAATACTGGAAAAAATGAATCATTATCAACATCATCATCAGTGTCATCAACTGGTCGGAAACCAATGACAATATACAGACGGACCGACAAAGTCAAAGGTAAGCTTATTTGATTGGGTAAATGTTTAGAAAATAAACTAAAGTCTCGCTAAGACAACCATTCAAAAGAAGTGTAAATCTGGATTTTAAAACAGGTGGTTGCTTAATGTAGGACAAAGGTTATGCAGAAAGCTCCTCTAGGAGCTTTCTGCATTATTATTCTTTCCCTGTATTAACCCTTTCCTCCATAATTACGCCTTTCTACGCCTCCATAATAAACACTTCTTGAAATCATTGTGATAAATAGAGCATTTGCTCCTATAGGAGCAAATGCTCTATTTATCACAATGGTTTCAATACTATACAATTCTATAATTTTCTTCTCTAGTAAATGCTCCTTTTCGGTAGATAATGTTATTCAAAGAGGTTGGGTCTAAAAATAGCCTGTGGAGGAAAGGATTAAGTACCCATTTGCTTTTACAGACATCTATGTTAATAAATCATGTCGTATCAGTGAGATGTCACTGTGATGTGCATGTGTTAAAAAATCTGTAAATATTTGGATCAGCTTGACTGATGTTTGAAAGCACTTTAGATCTAATGTAAGATCAATCAGTAAATGTGTTCTTTAGGATCCAAAGTTGGAAGTTACTGTTCTGAAGTAGATCGTAGCATCATTTTCAAAGGGTTAAACAAACACTTTGTTGATGCGTTGTCTTGTCAACTTTCTATCAGTATTCTGTCATTGGACCAATGATGTGTAATGAGCAACATTGAGTTACTTAAATACCATTGAGTTATTTAGCACCATTGAGTTTTGGAGCAGCATTGAGTTGTTAAGCAACACTGAGTTGTTGGATGCAATTGATTGTACCAACATTGAGCTAGTTAGCAACATTGAGTTGTAGAGCAATTTTGAGTTATTTAGCTTCATTGAGTTACAGAGCAGCATTGAGTTGTTGAGCAACATCGAATTGTTTGAACAACATTGAGTTACATTGAGTTGCAGATCAACATTGAGTTGTTTAGCACTATTGAGTTGATTAGCACAAATGGATTGTTAAGCAACATTGAATCATTTAACTCTTCGCTTGCTATTCGCGTCAATATACCTTCCTGTAAATAGTGAAGACCCAGATGAGACAGCTCCTGCAGGAGCTGTCTCATCAGGGTCTGCACTATTTACAAGTTGATTGTGCAACCAGTGCACTCCACAGCAGTGATTGCACAGCAAAATACTTGTACACAGTGAAGATAATTGTAATTATACAACAGGGCATGGGTAAAGAAGGAGAAATGTATTTTAAAATTCAGCAAGCGAAGAGCTAACACACTGCATTGTTGAGCAATGTTATATTATTAAGCACTACTTACTCGTTGAGCAACATTGAATTAATTAGATCTAGATTGTCAGATCTATATTATTTCATTAGCAGAGCATTGGTACATGAAAACTTGATATTTTACAAAATGCGGTTCCTTCTGGTTAGTGATCACATATTTATTGTATATCTATTGTATATCTCTCATTGACCGGATGGATGATTGTGGGGTTCCCTCTGGTTAGTGATTTCATATTTATTGTATATCTATTTTATATCTCTCATTGACCGGATGGATGATCATGGGGTTCCCTCTGGTTAGTGATTTCATATTTATTGTATATCTATTGCATATCTGTCATCAACTGGATGGACAGTCATGCGGTTCCTTCCGGTTAATTATTTCATATCTATTGTATATCTTTCATTTGACTGGATAGATAATCATGCGGTTCATTCCGGTTACAATGATTTCATCCAAGTGCAGCGCTTTTGAACGCACATATCCTGTGTGAAAAGAGCGCTATATGAAATTTATGTGGTATAATAATAATAATCTGTGTCTACTCTGTGTGCAAAAGGGTCAACAGTTGTATCTATGGAAACAGTTACCAGAATAATAAGCTGAACAATCAGATATTTTGATAATACTATAAAAAAACCTCTGAGCCAGATGTTCAATTTAGCATAAATATCATGCAGAAAGCTCCTCTAAAAGCTTTTTGTATGTCTTTCACTCAGCATTAAGCATTTATCTACATGTAAATTTTTCTCTGGGAATCTTCCTCCACCCGTAATTAGCTGGAAGTCACGATATGACTGAAATACTGTTAAAGTGTCATGTAAAGCCTGATACAAATAAATTCTCTACTAGAATTCCATTCTATGTGTATTTACTGTATATTGAAGAAAACAAATTAAAGATAATGTTAATAATACCTGTATACCCTTTCCTTTATATAAACATTTTTTCATGTCGTTGTAAACAGAGAAGATCCAGCTCAGATGGCTCCTGTAGGAGCTTTCTGATCAGCATCTGCTCTGTTTGCTTATGAAATGATAGATCAGACTCTTCAGTTTCTACCAGTACAAAAGTTCATGAGTGTGTACATAGTCATATACCATAATAAAAATTCAGCTAATAGATAACGGTATATTATGATGTCATTATTTAATCTCATGATCGAATGTGCAAAAGGGCAATGGTTAAGACACAACTTGTTTCAATTGCATTACAATTGTATTATAATTATTATATGTAACCCTTTACTCCATAAATATTCTTGCAAAATATAATTAATGGCATCATGAATTTTAATTAACTGTATGTTTGTAACGATATTATGAAGAAAAAGTCATAACTGAAACTTTAGAATCTGAGATCTTAAGAATGTCATAAGCAAACAGAGCAGATCCTGATCAGACTGCTCCTATAGGAGCCATCTGAACTGGGTCTGCTCTGTTTGCTAAGGCTAAAAGGGTGAATATAATTATGGAGTAAAGGATTAATCAATAAATCAAGGGGCTTTACTTTTAATTACTGTCAAAACAAGGGGATTAACTCCTTATATTTCACACATTTTACTGGTCTTAAAGAAGTTCTCACCATATGAGTCACTTTGAGCTGAAATCTGTTTGCAAATGACACTTTCTTGCAATTTTTAGTATGTTTGTATATCAAATCCTATTATATGGATATGATGCAATTGTATAATTGTTTTTTGCACAATGTTATCTAACAAATAGATCTGTCTATAATACAATCATTGGTCACTTCTGTTTATTGTTAGACCACACAAAGTAGAATTCCACAAAGAGACTACCCAGACAGTGTTGTAAAATATTTCAATGCAATGGTAACTACTGCCATTTTGCTTTGGGATATAGTTTTGTGATTTTTTTCTAAAGTTCATCATGCTTTGGACTAGAAATACATTGGATATTCTTGTTAATGTATTAACCCTTTAACTGATGAATATTTGTGTAAGGAACAATATGAATGTGTATTAGCTGAATTTTTATAATGGTTTATGGACACAGGATTTTTTGGCCATGACATAAAAATGTAAAATCAGTTCTGTTTAATTCCATGCAAACAGAGCAGATCCTGATCATATGACTCCTACAGTAAGAGGAGCTGTGTGATCTGGGTCTACTCTCTGACTGCAAAGACATCAAAAGGTGTATTTTTCAAGTAAAGGGTTAAAGTTCATGCATTTTTGTTATTTTGTTAGATTTAATTTCATGCAGCAGTGACACTGTGCATCAACTGGACTTTCATTACTGGTATATGAAATATGGAAAACTTAATTGTGTAGAAAGGCTGTCGATTACAGTATTGAATTGAAAAATTGCAATGTTTCCAAATATGACTTCTAGTGTACTGGTATAGCCAGAAGGAAATTTCTGTGATCTACAGATACGATGGAAATTTTTGAAAATAGTTGTAAAAGACTGGCGCAGTTAATGTCAGACAGGATCACCCGAAAACTGACCAGAAGACGGAAAACACGAACATTTCATTCTCCGATTTACATGTATGATAACAATGACACTGTTGATATTTATTGCAGCGTTAAAGGTTGGTGAAATACTTAAAGCATACATGGATTAATCAGCAATATTTTTTTTTTACAATTTCCTTCATTTAACCCTTTCCCTGTTCTTTTTTTTAATTCCAAATTTCAATACCTACTGAATATTCATGTACAAATAGTTATAATGAAATATGGAAGGTGGAACATTGTAGCTATTTAAGAAAGTAAAGAAACATATCTATCAAATTCCATTAGCAAACAGAGCAGACTCTGATCAGACAGCTCCTCAAGGAGCAGCCTGATCTGGGTCTACTTTGTTTGCAAATGTGTGAAAACACTCTGTTTGCAAATGCGTGAGTACACATTTCTATGAGGGTACTAAGAGATAAACACCTTTTCACGCATTTGCAAACAGAGAAGACCCAGATCAGACGTCTCCTATAGGAGCCATCTGATCCGAGTCTGTTCTGTTTGCTAATGGAATTTGATAGATCTGTATCTTTAGATTCTATAATGGCCACGTACAGGTGTTCCACATTTCATATTTCATTATAACTATTCTAAAGGCATTTTTCTGAGGGAAAGGGTTAAGCGACAAATTATTGTGCAAAAAGATTGAATTTAGCTCAAATTCAAGTGATATTTTACATGTTCCATTTTGCACAGGTTTTACACAATGATCCTGATCACCAAGAAATACCACAACCCTTTCCAATGTATCGTTCCTTACAAAAATGTCGCATTAGTCCCTCAGCCCTTTGATAAACTTGTATTTCTTGTGTTCCATTTTCATTCTGCATAATTTCCTACCTTTAACTTCTTTTTAAACATAAGCAACTCTTTGCATGCTAATATTATTTTTGTCCGCTACAATAGTTATTGTCAGTTTTCTTAAAAAATGGAGTACCAGAGTATCTTAGAAACAGCATCTTAGAAGACAGAGTATCTTGGAAATTGGGTCCTGATGAGGTGCTGAGTTATTCAGAATCATATCTGGTTCCAAACTACATGTATTTGCAAATCAGGGTCTGCTCTGTTTGCAAAAGTTGTAAAAAAAAAGGCATATCTTTGAAGTATTTTTAACCCTTTCCCTGTTCTAAGTTTATCACAAATTTCAATTTATACCTACTGAATATTCATGGACAAAATAGTAATATAATCAAATATGGAAGGTAGAATATTGTAGCAATGTTAATTAGAATTCTTGTAAAGACAATGATCTATCAAATTCCATAAGCAAACAGAGCAGACCCTGATCAGACGGCTCCTATAGGAGCCGTCTGATCTGGGTCTACTCTGTTTGCAGATGCGTGAAAACACGTTTATATGAGGGAAAGGGTTAAGGCTTAATACAGAAGAAAGTTTTCATAGGAGCTCTTTATGAGAAGTTTGTCAATAATTGTCTCCCATGGTTAAACGTTTACTCCATGAATATTTATGAGTAACATACCCTCTTTGCATATTAGTTATCTCAGATATGATTTTGGTATGTATATATTGACAATTATTTCTATGAAAGGCAAAACTCAGACAGATCATGAGCGCAAGCAGGGCATACCCTGATCAGATATTACCTATAAGACTGTCTGATCTGGGTCTACACTGTTTGTAAAAAGGCATAGAAAAGTGTATCTATGGAGTAAAGGGTTTACTGTATCATGTGAATTGAATTAACATTTTTTTTTTGTATTTGAGAGTAAAGAATAGTAATATGAACTTGAAATTAATTAATTTTTTTTTAAGATTTATATTTAGCCCTTTGAATGCAGGAAATGAGTTTATTGACATTTGCAATCAGTGTAGCCCCTGATCAGAGGATTATCCTAGAGGAGTCCTCTGATCAGGGGCCACACTGTTTGTCTTTCAAAATCCTCTAGCAAATTGAGACCTTTTATAATGGATAGAATCTATAGTTAAACACTGATGGGCCATCCCATTTTGATTATTCAGCATTCAAAGGGTTAACCCTTTATTTGTTGAATATTCATTTAAGAAATAATGATATTAATTACATGTATATTATTATAACCCCGCAAACTGGTTTGAGGGGGGTATACTGGAATCACCCTGTCCATCGGTCTGTCACAATGGGCGATCAGTCGTTCTGTTCACATTTTAACATTGGAAGCTTGCAATTGGGTCACAAACTCCTCCTTCAGTTTTAAAGTTATTGATTTTATATTTGGTATTACACATAACTTCGAATAGTAGATGTACTCAGGGAGCCAGTAGTGCCTACCGTGCACCCCCCCCTAGACTTTTTTTCATGGGTACCAAAATGTTCAGAAAAGTGTCCTGAATCAGAATCGCGAATGTACTCAAACTTAAATTCTTTTAGGCTATGTGTATTTTAACCGTTTCCATGGCAACCCCCCCAGTTTTCGTAATGATGACCCATACCTACAAATTCGCCCATATCACAGCCAGTTTTTGTCCTAAAACTATAAAACTGGTACCAAATGGAAGATAAGACATTGTGCTTTTATTTCTAACTTGTTTTTTATACCCCCCTTTTGAAAAAATGGGGGTATATTGCTTTGCACATGTCGGTCGGTAGGTCGGTCGGTCGGTCGGTCTGTCGGTCGGTAGATCGATGGTTTCCGAACGATAACTAATAAACGACTTGGCCTAGAATCTTCAAACTTGCTGTGGTGGTTGGTCATGACAAGTAGATGACCCCTATTGTTTTTGAGGTCACTAGGTCAAAGGTCAAGGTCACCATGACCTAAAATGGTGAAATAGTTTCCGATCAATAACTGCTCAAGGGTTTGGCTTGGGATCTTCAAACTTGCTGTGGTGGTTGGTCATGACCACTAGATGACCCCTATTGATTTTGAGGTCACTAGGTCAAAGGTCAAGGTCACCATGACCTTAAATGGTTAAATGGTTTCCGATCAATAACTGCTTAAGGGTTTAGCTTAGAATCTTCAAACTTGCTGTGTTAGTTGGTCATGACCACTGGATGACCCCTATTGATTTTGAGGTCACTAGGTCAAAGGTCAAGGTCACCATGACCTTAACTGGTAAAATGGTTTCTGATCAATAACTGCTCAAGGGTTTGGCTTAGGATCTTCAAATTTGCTTAGGTGGTTAGTCATGACAACTAGATGAGTCCTATTGTTTTTTAGGTCAATAGGTCAAAGGTCAAGGTCACCATGACCTTAAAGGGTGAAATGGTTTGCGATCGATAACTGCTCAAGGGTTTGGCCTAGGATCTTCAAATTTGCTGTGGTGGTTGGTAATGACCACTAGATGACCCCTTTTGCTTTTTAGGTCACTAGGTCAAAGGTCAAGGTCACCATGCTCTTAACTGGTCAAATGGTTTCCGATCACTAACTGCTCAAGGGTTTGGCTTAGAATCTTCAAACTTGCTGCGGTAGTTGGTCATGACAACTGGATGGCCCCTATTGTATTTGAGGTCACTAGGTCAAAGGTCAAGGTCACCATGACCTTAACTTGTAAAATGGTTTCTGATCAATAACTGCTCAATTGTTTGGCTTAGGATCTTCAAATTTGCTTAGGTGGTTGGTCATGACAACTAGATGAGCCCTAATGTTTTTTAGGTCAATAGGTCAAAGGTCAAGGTCACCATGACCTTAACTGGTGAAATGGTTTGCGATCAATAACTGCTCAAGGGTTTGGCTTAGGATCTTCAAACTTGCTGTGGTGGTTGGTCATGACCATTAGATAACCCCTATTATTTTTGAAGTCACTAGGTCAAAGGTCAAGGTCACCATGACCTTAACTGGTGAAATGGTTTGCGATTAATAACTGCTCAAGGGTTTGTCTTAGGATCTTCAAACTTGCTGTGGTGGTTGGTCATGACAACTAGATGACCCCTATTGATTTTGAGGTCACTAGGTTAAAGATCAAGGTCATCATGACCTTAACTGATGAAATGGTTTCCAATTAATAACTGCTCAATGGTTTGGTTCGGGATCTTCAAACTTGCTGTGGTAGTTGGTTGTGACCACTTGATGACCCCTAAAGTTGTTGAGGTCACTAGGTCAAAGGTCAAGGTCACCATGACCTTAATATGTGAAATGTTTTCAGATCAATAAATGATCAGTGGTTTGGCTTAGGATATTCAAAGTTGCTGTGGTGATTAGTCATGACCGCTAGATGACCTCTATAGTTGAGGTCACTAGATCAAAGGTCAGGGGGTCTGGGGGGGGGGGTATACATGTTTTACAAACATCTCTTGTTTAAATTACCTTATTTGCATACTTATGAATATTAATGAGAACATTAAAATTAGTAAAAAAGGTATAGAAATAACGTAAACCTTTCATTTTTTTATCCTACAAATATCAGAAAATAACTTCAAATGCAGTTTAACATAATGACGAAACCCCCAGGAAACAAAATATCCAATTTGAGGACCATAGCCTTAATTTTAAGCACCATTTTCACCGTTTCCATGGCAACACCCTTTTTTCGTAATGATGGTCCGTACCTGCAAAATCGTCCATATCACAGCCAGTTTTTGTCCAAAACCCATAAAACTGGTACCAAATTGGAGATAGGACATTGTGCTTTTATTCCCAGTTTTTTTTTAATTTACCTTATTTGCATACTCATGAATATTAATGAGAACATTAAAAATAATAAAAACAATATAGAAATAACGTAAATAATGTAAACTATTCACTTTTTATCCTACAAATATCAGAAAACAATTTCAAATGCAGTTTAACCTGATGACAAAATCCTCAGAAAACAAAATATCAAATTTGAGGACCAAAATTTTAACTCTAAGTAACTTTTTAACTGTTTCCATAGTAACCATTCATTTCACTCTGTTCACACAGTTTTGTTAGTCGACACATACCTGCAAATATCTTCCATATCACAGGAAGTATTTGTGCTAACTGTATAAAACTGGTACCAAATTAAAGCTAAGACAGTGTGCTTTGGTTTAAAAGCTATAATTAGGAATTACCTTATTTGCATACACATGAATATTAATGAGAATAATTAAAAAATAGCAAAAAATACAGAAATAACGTAAACCTCTCAATTTTTATCCTACCAATATCAGAAAACAACTTCAAATGTAGTTTAAAATGATGACAAAATACTCAGAAAGCTAATTATCTTAATTAATACCCAAACAATGAACTGTAAGTAAGATTGTAACGGTTTCCATGGTAACCGATCCTTTCACAAGTTTTGGAAATTTGACATCCAACTGTAATACTCCGCTAGATCTCAGTCATTTTTGATGAATCATGAAATCAATTGTTACAAACATAGATATGAGGCATTGCTTTAATAGTAAATATTACTTTTCTGATATAAACTAATTTGCATATGTATGAATATTTATGAGAACAGTAATAGATGTTGAAATTTTCGACAGACACCAGTCTTTCTCTTATAAAGCAAACAAATATGGAAAATGGTTAGCTAAAGTTTACTATGATCACTGAATATCACCAAGATTGTTAGATAAATAAATTTGGGACAAATTATATAGCACTGATGGTGATATATCTGTTTCCTAGGCAACCATTCTAACCTCATTGTTCATATTACAGTGTGTTTACATACCTGCAACATACAAAGATATTGCTGCCTTCTTGGGCGATAATTATAAATGATATAAACATATACCCGGTAGTTGATGTATGAATCTTAATGTTAGGTTCACTTTATGCATATTACCTTATTTGCATCCTCATGAATATTAATTAGTGATAAGAAAACAAAGAGAAACAAAATTGAAAATAACATGTTTCGCAGTATGCCGAGCACAACATTACACCATTCTCCAAATATAGTTTGCAATGATAAATGTACCTTTTGGTGATAAATAAATGAATTTCAATTCTAAAACTGTCTAAAAGATGTTAAAGGGCATGTATACATCTAGTAAAGGGTTAACCCCACTCTCTGCTTTAAAACACATTTACAGAAAGCTTCTTTGAGTATGCCGACTCAACAAAAATAGATGAATGATATCCCACTTAACCCTTTACCAGCTGAATATTCATGTTAGAAATAATGACATCATGGGTATTTATCAGCTAATTTATAAATTGAAGGTCGGACTCTCAGAGCATACCTTAATTAGAGGCTAAAATGGAACAGTTTATATTGGATCTTCTCAGGTAATACTCTGATAAGAGCTAGGTCAAGATGATAACATTGCTGTCGAATGTCTGTGGAGCATACCCTTATTACAGGCAATAATGTAATCATATCTGTTGATTGACTGTCAGAGTTACATGTTGACAACCATTCTTCTCTAAAACAAGGGGAATGTCTGGGTCGGGAAAGAGATCTCTTCCAAAGTATCAATTGGTAAATAACTCTTCAGATGTGCTGTATTAAGCAGGCCCTACAAGAGGGTAATGTTCCCATATCAGCATTGCGAAGTGCATCTGTTGGCTTATCTTCACACTTCTCCTTAATCTTAAACAATATCAATTCATTCACAGTGTGAAATCTTAGGTTGCCAAACATTGCACACGTAAATTCATCCAAGTCTTGCACAAGATCTCCAGACACATCCCAAGAGTTGCCCAAACCTGCTAATGGTTTTATAAACATTGGTTTCTTTTCAATGGTCTTAGTGGGTGTCAAATGTTCTCAGCCATTGAATGCACTTGTAGAATCACAGCCACAGTACAAATGGAGACCCAGAAGTGCTGATCGGTAATCTTCTGTGTATGCTTGGGCAACTTCTCACATGTTTATTATTTTTTGATGATTGCCTGAGCCAGTATCAAACAAGACAGTAACACCTTCAAACCAGTTAAGGTAATACAGAAGAATGAAGAATATATCACTGTCTGGAGTTCGAAGATGAACAGTTTTGTAGCCTTGTTCTTTTGCATGCTTGGTGTAAATAACGATCCTTGTTTCAGTTTCTTCCTGTGTTGAATTCAGGGCATCAAGACTGTTTCTCACTGTTGATATCCCATAATCTGGCGAGAACTGGTTAGGCTCACCGTCATAGATGTGAAAAAATATTTCTGCCTTGCAGCTTCTAATCGTAAGGAATCAAGGAATTGTAGCAATTATTAGTGGTTCACAAAGACCCAATATGCAGATTGATATAGGTGAGACAGACAAATCAAAGGGTCTTAAAACACATCACAGGATTACCAGTTCTCGACAGATGATGGTATATCAAAAGTCGAAACAGTCTTGAAACCCTGAATTCAACACAGGCTTTATGGGCTTTAAAATCACTGACACTTTAAAAACAATAACATAAGATTGTTTGGGGTATCATAAGTACTTGACTTTCAACAGTTACCATGGAAGCAGTACATGGTCATTTTGGTAACAGTTTTAGACATATTTTTTTTTTTTATTATTCATCAAAAGGTACATTTATTATAGCAAGCTATACTTGGAGCATGGTGTAATGTTGTGCTCGGCATACTGCGAAACATGTTATTTTCAATATTGTTTCTCTTTGTTTTCTTATCACTAATTAATATTCATGAGGATGCAAATAAGGTAATTTGCATAAAGCGAACCAAACATTAAGATTCATACATCAACTACCGGGTATATGTTTATATCATTTATAATTATCGCCAAAGTAGGCCGCAATATCTTTGTATGTTGCAGGTATGTAAACGCTCTGTAATATGAACAATGAGGTTAGAATGGTTACCTAGGAAACAGATATATCACCATCAGTGCTATATAATTTGTCCCAAATTTATTTATCTAACAATCTTGGTGATATTCAGTGATCATAGTAAACTTTAGCTAACCATTTTCCATATTTGTTTGCTTTATAAGAGAAAGACTGGTGTCTGTCGAAAATTTCAACATCTATTACTGTTCTCATAAATATTCATACATATGCAAATTAGTTTAAATCAGAAAAGTAATATTTACTATTAAAGCAATGCCTCATATCTATGTTTGTAACAATTGATTTCATGATTCATCAAAAATAACTGAGATCTAGCGGAGTATTACAGTTGGATGTCAAATTTCCAAAATTTGTGAAAGGATCGGTTACCATGGAAACCATTACAATCTTACTTACAGTTCATTGTTTGGGTATTAATTAAGATGATTAGCTTTCTGAGTATTTTGTCATCATTTTAAACTACATTTGAAATTGTTTTCTGATATTGGTAGGATAAAAATTGAGAGGTTTACGTTATTTCTGTATTTTTTGCTATTTTTTAATTATTCTCATTAATATTCATGTGTATGCAAATAAGGTAATTCCTAATTATAGCTTTTAAACCAAAGCACAATGTCTTAGCTTTAATTTGGTACCAGTTTTATGCAGTTAGCACAAATACTTCCTGTGATATGGAAGATTTTTGCAGGTAGGTGTCGACTAACAAAACTGTGTGAACAGAGTGAAATGAGTGGTTACTATGGAAACAGTTAAAAAGTTACTTAGAGTTAAAATTTTGGTCCTCAAATTTGATATTTTGTTTTCTGAGGATTTTGTCATCAGGTTAAACTGCATTTGAAATTGTTTTCTGATATTTGTAGGATAAAAAGTGAATAGTTTACATTATTTACGTTATTTCTATATTGTTTTTACTATTTTTAATGTTCTCATTAATATTCATGAGTATGCAAATAAGGTAAATAAAAAAACAACTGGAAATAAAAGCACAATGTCCTATCTCCAATTTGGTACCAGTTTTATAGGTTTTGGACAAAAACTGGCTGTGATATGGACGATTTTGCAGGTACGGACCATCATTACGAAAACTAGGGTGTTGCCATGGAAACGGTGAAAATGGTGCTTAAAATTAAGGCTATGGTCCTCAAATTGGATATTTTGTTTCCTGGGGGTTTCATCATCATGTTAAACTGCATTTGAAGTTATTTTCTGATATTTGTAGGATAAAAAAATGAAAGGTTTACGTTATTTCTATACTTTATTTACTAATTTTAATGTTCTTATTAATATTCATAAGTATGCAAATAAGGTAATTTAAAAAAACAAGTTAGAAATAAAAGCACAATGTCTTATCTTCCATTTGGTACCAGTTTTATAGTTTTAGGACAAAAACTGGCTGTGATATGGGCGAATTTGTAGGTATGGGTCATCATTACGAAAACTGGGGGGTTGCCATGGAAACGGTTAAAATACACATAGCCTAAAAGAATTTAAGTTTGAGTACATTCGCGATTCTGATTCAGGACACTTTTCTGAACATTTTGGTACCCATGAAAAAAAGTCTAGGGGGGGTGCACGGTAGGCACTACTGGCTCCCTGACTAATGTGCATGACGCAATTTTCATGGGTTTACCCCTGAGCATTGCAGAATTATTTCCCCTTGAACTTTGAGTATTTTTTAGCTCACCAGAGCACAAAGTGCTCAGGGTGAGCTTTTGTGATCGCCTGATGTCCGTCGTCCGTCGGCGTGCGTCGTCCGTCGTGCGTCGTCAGTCGTCAACAATTTGAACCTTTAAAAGTCTTCTCCTCTGAATCTACATGGTTCTCAGCTTTCATCTTTGGCACATAGCATCACCTATAGGTCCTCTACAAAAGTTATATAAATTATGTCCCTGGAGTCAAAATTGGCCCCGCTACGGTCCCAGGGGTGGCCAGTTTTCTCTAGCTGACTGTTGTTTTCTGTACAAGTAGCAGAATGCTGGGCTCACTTAGGTTATGCATGGGGAAAACTTCAAAAAAATTCTTGTCAAAAACTACATGTCACAGAGCTTAGATATTTGGTATATAGATTAACTTAGTAGACCTTATTGACAGTGGTTAATATCATAGTTCTGAGGTTAAAATTGGCCCTGCCCTGTTGGTTATACTTTAAAATTGACTTTCACTATAAAGGTTCCTCTGAGCCAGCACTCCATCAGATTCTGTTATGCAATCACTTGAGAGGGCAAGTTCCTGGTCAAAACTCTATGAAGTTGTCTGCTTCAGAATTAGTGTCTGTTTGTTCACACTGTTTTTAACCCATTCCCTCATAGACTATTTTTAGATCCTGTTTCTTTGAAAATTTCAGAATTGTGTAGATTTGAAGCCATTGTGGTAAATAGAGCTGCAAAAGTTGTTTCCTTCCATATCTTTTAAAAAACAAATGTCATAGTGAAAGACAGTTTGGACCCTGATGAGATGCCAAGTTACTTTGTATCTCATCTTGATCCAGACTTGATCCAGACTGTTTGCAAAGATTATTATAAATGCTAAAAAAAACCCAAAGCAAGTAGCTTGTGTAATATTAGCAGGCTTAAAGACATTCCCTTGGCCGGCTTGGGTCTTTACAGCTAACCTGTGAAAAAGCATGCAGCACATGGTAAGAGCTATAGCAGTTTGCCTGTCAAGAACCACTGGAGCGTTCCATGTGAGGCCCGTCTCTTACATTTGATGATTTTGAAATGATTAGATTGTCACTAATGCAGTATATGTTTTTATTTCTTATTATGGCAGGGCCTCTCTAGACAGAATGAGACGGCTTGCCATATTTTGCACACTTGTATCATGCTTTTACTGTTACTTTCACGCCTATTGAGAACAATGGGGGGGGAATCATTGAATGGACCTGGGTAATGTCTTTAAGGTATAGGACCTTTGAAGAGTGAGTGATCAGCCATACGCATATTGACTAGGGATAATTGCAGATCATTTATGCTTATGGATGGGTTTTCTTGGTTCACTAAACTTGTATATAACCAGGGCTAAATGCTAACTAATCCAAACCTAAATCGCAAGCTCATTAAAAATTTTTTGGCTAGGATTAAGTTTGCAACAAGCTTGCAGTTGCAAGCCAGTTAAGGGAGACAGGCATATCTCTAGTTAAACATTTACTGGTGTCTATTTTTAGCATACATTTAAAGGTAGGTTATCTCCCTTTTTGATAACAACTGGATTGCCTCCTTTGATGTTATTAGATCTGCAGTAATATTGCAGACTCAAACAAAGAAAATTGTTATAGTTAGATGTCGCCTGTTGCACATTAATTAGGACAATTAACCCTTTACTCCATTAATAGGCCTTTCTACACCTTCGCAAACAGAGTAGACCCTGATTAGATGGCTTATGTAGTAGCCATCTGTTCAATCTGCTGTTTGCTTATGATATTATATAGTGCAAATTGCATTACATTATTTTCATTTTGTGTACTTTTATTTATACTTATAATATGTTTACTAACCCTTTCCCTCATGTTAACACCTTTTCACACATTTGCAAACAGAGCAGACCCAGATCAGATGGCTCCTATAGCAGCTGTCTGATCAGAGTCCGCTCTGTTTGTTAATGGAATAATATTATGGAAGATGTTTCTTTACTTTCTAAAATGGCTACACTGTCCCACCTTCCATATTTCATTATAACTATTTTGTCCATGAATATTCAGTAGATATTTAAATTTTGAATAACATAGAACAGGGGAAGGGTTGAAAATAAATTAAGATATGAATAATAATAACTCATGAAGGTGTAATGAAAATATCTGAAATTTTGAATATCATAAGTACATGTATAGATTAATTTATTCTTTCTGAAATTCAACCAATTTGCCCAGGGAGAGGGTTTACATACTTTTGTACATGCCCTTCTTTAGATTGACATTGTAATATGTTTTCATTTTCTTAAAACAATTTCATGTGAGGTTCTCTACAAAAGTTACATAAATGATGCCCCTTGGGTCAAAATTTGCCCGCCCCAGTGCCGGGTAGTTTTCTATAGAAACACATAGTGAAAACTTTGAAAATCTTCTCCTCTGATTGTCTGGTGAGCGATGTCAGGGCCTTTCAGGCCCTCTTGTTTGTTATTTTGGCTTGAAACATGGGTATTTGGACTTGCGACCAAGGCTGCTGTGTGGGGGTATTCCATCACCTTTAGTGATAGTTCTAGTTTTTTATAGTGGCACATGAAAACAGGACTTTCTGGCTCACTGAAGCAGAAACTGTAGAATCAGATCTACAATGTATATTATACAATAAGCAGCCAGAGCAGGCTCTTACAGGAGCTAGCTGATCTGGGTCTCCTCTGTTTGCAAAGGTGTAAAATGTTTATATTGAAGAAAGGCTTGAAATGAATATTACAATGTTTGTAAGCCCTTAATGTCTTAACCTGACAGAGACACCTTTTCAGGCCTTTGCAAGCAGAGTAGGCCCAGATCCGATAAATCAGGGTTTGATCTCTTATAGATCTGGGTCCATGCTTATAAAACTTTTAGTTGAGTCTGAGTACGTTCTCAAGTTTTTGATTGGTCAGATTTGAGCCAAAGGCTCAAATCTGACCAATCAAAAGCTTGAGAACTCAAATCTGACCAATCAAAAGCTTGAGAACGAAACTCAGACTCAACTAAAAGCTTTATAAGCATGGACCCAGATTCTACAGTTTGAGCCAAGGTCATATGCCATTATAAACGGCCATCTAAGTAGTATTCAGTATGTCATTAGTTCTTATATGAATATTCATGAGGTAAAGTATTTTAATTGAGGAACTCAGAGACTCAGAGACCTTAACTACTGTATATGTAAGAAAATGATAGTGACTGTAATAATTCTGTTTGGTTTTTCAATAAGAACAGACAGCATTAGAAGGAGATGATTTTTACCTCGATCTTGACAATGATAATCAGGAGACAGACAACTTGTCTACGGAGAGTGTTGGAGGTACATTTTGTTGATTGACCCTTGGAGCCATAGATAAAGCATTTCAAATACTATTAAGTCATTACAGACCCCACCAAACCCTATAGTAGGACCAATACTCATGTCATTGCATCTCCACCAAACCCTATAGTGTGACCAATATGTAGAATCGTCTTGAAAAGACAATTCTGAGGAGTGGTTGCAACACAGGGTTTGGTTGAGAAATATAGGAGTCATCCTTCAGAAAGTTTAACCCTTTACTCCATAAATACGACTTTCTACTTTCTACTTTCTTTTTACAAACAGAGTAGACCCAGATGAGACGACTCCTATAAGAGCCGTCTAATCAGGGTCTGCTCTGTTTGCTTATGATCTAATATAGATATGATTCTAAAGTCTGCATGCATTGGCCAAACATTCCTGTGTCCATGTGCTGTAAATTAGCTTATTAATATTCATGACGTGATTATATTTCACATGAATACTCATGGAGTAAAGGGTTAAATTTATGCATCTTGTCTATGGTAATTGTCACTAAGTCTAATTAAGCCCCTCCCACTTGCACCGAGCTTAGCCTTATGTCTTACCCTTGTAGCTGCTTACTGGTAGTAAGATAATATATAATATTATATAGTAAGACTATTCCCTGTTACATATTCATGTAAGAAATAATGACATCATGAATAATAATTAGATTAATTTTTATAATGACAAATGAACACAGAACATTTTTGCTCAGACAGAAACTGTAGGATCGTACCTGTTATAAGTTCATAAACAAACAAAGCAAACCCTGATCAGATCATGAGGTTGCTCCTATAGGAGCTGTCTGATCTGATCATGAGGTGGCTCCTATAGGAGCTGTTTGATTGATCTGATCATCAGGTGGCTCCTATAGGAGCTGTCTGTCTGATCAGATCATGAGGTGGCTCCTATAGGAGCTGTCTGATTGATCTGATCATCAGGTGACTCCTATAGGAGCTGCCTGATCAGATCATGAGGTGACTGGCTCGTATAGGAGCTGTCGGATCTGAGTCTTAGTCTTCTGTTTGCAGATGTGTGAGAAAAACAACATTTATATGAAGGAAAGGATTAATTAGCAGAATTTTTATAATGGCACTCTTGGCCATGGCTGAATGTGTACAATGAGAGTCACCATAAGCGTGATCTGTAATGAATTTTTTAACAGTCTATTTGAAAATTCAGCATTTGTAAGGGTTAATATTCAAAATGTGCATTTGCTTCAGTTGAGAATAACAAATAAGCATGTCAAATAGTTTTGATCTTATTAAATGCTCCTATTATGGGTGTTTCATCTGGATCCAAACTGTTTGCACTTGTTTCTCATTAATTTACTTATATCACACTATCAGATGCCAACACAATGTCCATGATCTGATACCTCATTAACCCTTTGTCTTTGTAAACAGAGTAGATCCAGTCCAGGTGGCTCCTGTATCCAGATCATCTGTTTGCTTATGGAATTAAATTGAACTGGTTCTACTGTTTATGCCATTGAAAGGGTTCAAATGTTACCATCATACTATCATTTTCAAGTATATCATGCAAACAAAGAAACCTGAGCTCTAGTTTTTTTAAACACTCAATGTAAAGAATATTATAAAGGAAACAAACAAATCACTTCTGTCTACACTTGAAGTCCATGGTTTACACAGTTTTCATGCATGTTTCATATAAGTCTATGGTTTAAACAATTTCCATGCACATTTCATGCAAGTCCATGGCTTACAAAATGTTCATGCACATCTACCAGCTTACATAATTTCCATGCATATTATATTTCATGAAAGTCCATATAACTTACACAACTTCCATGCACTTCCATGAGTTATGCAATTTCCATGCATTTGGTATTTCATTTAAGTCCATGGCTTACACAGTAGCCATCCAGTATTGCAGAATGGTGTAAACTTATTGCTGTTGCCTTTAAAAAATGATGGAGCCCTCTGATAAGGTTCTGCACCATTCCATGACACATTCCAGTGTCAAATCTGGAAGGATGCATTTGATACTCAGCATTGTAAGAGTTAAGTCTCTCCCTTTTCCAGACAATATAGATGGTCATATTCAGAATTTTCATTTATCTTTTTATTTTGCAGATGACCTAGCTCCTCAAGCGCCTCCAAGACCTGGTAAGTAACATTGGAGTTGTACGGTAAATCCTGTCTGAAGTCAAACAAGCCTTAAAAATTAACCCTTTATTTCATGTACCCCCAATTCCATACTGCATTTAGGAAGTGATTGAGTGACAAAAAGCTTCGATCCTGATGAGATGAGTAACTTGCCGTCTCATCTAAATCCAAGCTGTTTGTAAATGACAGTTACATGAACAGAGCTCCAGATAAGATGCATAAATTAAAATATTTTCAAGAATAACGTCTTTATTTCTCCACCAAACTGTATACTGTGACCACTCTTTAGAATCGTCTCGAAGAGATGATTCTAAAGAGTGATCACAGTATAGGGTTTGGTGTAGAAATGACAATTTGAGCATTTGGGTACGCACCTTTAACTGTAGCTCTGTATGAATATTGGTCAGGGAAAGGGGTGATAATCACTACATGGCAGCTATAAGAGGTTCTGTCATCCTGTTTAAGGTACTATCTGGCCTTTGCAAACGGTATAGACCAGGACCAGTTGTTGAAAATGTTGAATAAGAAGCCTGTATAACCATTTGCTTGAGGAATATTCCTAATCAGACAGCTCCTCCAGGAGTCTTCTGATCTGGGTCTACTCTGTTTGCAAAGGCGTGAAAAAGCATTTATAGATGGAAAGGATTAATATATGAATGGATGAACGGATCTTAGTAACTTTACCTAATGTATGAATGGACATAATTTAACTTAATGTATGAATAGATCTACTTTTACTTACTTTTACACCTACTACTAAATGAATATTCATGTAAAAAAGAATGACATTAACACTTCGCTTGCTGAATTTTAAAATACATTTCTCCTTCTATACCCATGCCCTGTTGTATAAATACATATATCTTCACTGTGTACAAGTATTTCGCTGTACAATCACTGTTGTGCACTGGTTGCACAATCAACTTGTAAATAGTGCAGACCCTGATGAGACAGCTCCTGCAGGAGCTGTTTCATCCGGGTCTTCACTATTTACAGGTAGGTATATTGACGCTATTAGCAAGCGAAGGGTTAAGACTATTTTTAAGCTGACTTTTTTATGGCATTATGAAGAAGGGAGATGTTAGTCTTGGCAGACACTGTTAATGTCTAGAATCAGATCTGTTTTATTTCATAAGCAAACGGCAGAAGCTGATCAGACAGCTCCTATATGACCTGTCTGATTCTGAGTCTTCTCTTTTTGCAAATGCTCCAACATGTGCCTTTATCAAGTACTGGTCAAGGGGTAAATGGGTTTACCTTTTACCTGATAGAGGCACCTTTTTACATCTTAACAAACAGTACATTTAAGATCACCTAGCTGATCAGTCTGTTCTGTTTGCTTCAGGAATAAATAAAGAACTAATTATACAGTTTCTGCAATGGTCAGAAATGCCTTTTTATACGCCCAGAGGTAACCTTGGTCGTATTATGGTATGGCGCTTGTCTGTCTGTCGGTCCGTCTGTCTGTTCATCCGTTAGCAACATCTTTGTCTTCTCAATAACTTGACAACTATTGGGTGTGCTGTCTTCATACTTAGTGGGAAGGTTGGTCATGGCTAGTAGGTGACTCAAAAATCTTGTCAGCTCAATATCTTGATAAGTATTATGTGCGCTGTCTTCATTGGTAGTAGGAAGGTTGGTCATGGCTAGTACATGACCCCATTGATTTTGAGGTCAGTCAGTCAAAGGTCAAGGTCACAGGGACCTTCAACTTAAAAATATTGTCAGCTAAATAACTTGATAAGTATTAGGTGTGCTGTCTTCATACCTAGTAGGTAGGTTGGTCATGGCTATTAAATGACCCCTATTCATTTTGAGGTCAGTTGGTCAAAGGTCAAGGTCACAGTGACCTCCAATAAAAAACAGGTCTGCTCAATAGCTTAATATGTATTAGGTGTACTGTCTTCATACTTAGTAGGGAGGTTGGTTATGGTCAGTAGACAATCACTATTGATTTTGATGTCAGTTGGTCTAAGGTCAAGGTCACAGTGACCTTCACTCAAAGAAAACATAATTATCTGCTTAATACCTTGAGAACTAATAGGTGTGTTGTCTTCATACTTATTAGAAAGGTTGGTCATGGCCAGTAGATGACCCCCATGGATTCTGAGGTCGCTCAGTCAAAGGTCAAGGTCACTGATTTTCAATTAAAAACTCTTGTCAGCTCAATGACTTGATAAATATAAGGTGTGCTGTCTTCAAACTTAGTAGGGAGGCTGGCCTTGGCAAGTAGATGACCCCTATTGATTTAAAGGTTAGTCAGTCAAGGTGACAGTGACCACTCCAAAAAACATGTCTGCTCAATAACTTGATTAGGTGTGCTGTCTTCATACTTAGTAGGAAGGTAATGGCCAGTAGATGGCCCCTTTTGATTTTGAGGTCTGTGGGGTCAAAGGTCAAGGTCACAGGTCAATTAATATTGTGCATGTTACGATGGCACATACTTAGGGCGTATAATGCTTTGACACACGGGGCTCTTGTTTCATAATGCTTTCAGCTAATCAAAATTCATACATTCATAATTTCTTACATGAATATTCAATAGATAATGTACAATGTATTAATATGAGTTTCAAGAAGAATTGGATTTTATATACTGTTGAATGAATTTCAGATGAAATCTTCGGAGGTAATTTCAAAATTACTTTGCCGAAATTGTTAATACTTTGCCAAGCATCGCATCTAAGAGGCTTGCTTGTATCTTGTTTAATATATTCTACAAATTTTCATAAAACTGATAACTGGTTAGAAATGTTTGCAGCTCTATTGCAGCTCTATTATCATATAATTTTCAAATACCCTGTTTATCCTAAGTTTTCTGTCATCCGATCTCTCCTCTTCATAGAATTGTAAAGCTGATTAATACACCGAGCTACAGATAATGGTGTATACTCAAATACTGATATCGTCATTTCTCAACCAGGGTTTGTTGGAGAAATAAAAAAGTTATTCTTTAATTTATTTTAATTTACACATCTTATCTGGAGCTCTGTTAATTCAGTTTGGCACCATTTTGATAACTTTGAGAGACTGATGTACAGTAAAACCTCTCTATAATGGCCACTAAATTGTGTTAATTATTTGGTATTTATAGGGGAAGTTTAGGAAGCTTAAAGCAAGGTGAAAGTAAAACAGAACGCTCCTATGGGAGCGTTCTGTTTTACTTTCACCCTGCTTTGAGCAGCCACCTGCCTTTTGCACAAAATACATGATGTAATTTAGTGGCCGTTATAGAGAGGTTTTACTGTAGTATCAAATAGTGTAGAATCTACTCAAATGGCTCCTTCAGGAGCCACTTGATCAGAGTCTGCATTATTTGGTTGCTTTTGTCTGTACAAATACTTAGCGTAATTAAGGTACAATGTATATAATTATGTCTCTTCCTGCATGATGAGGTGAATTTATGAATACTCGTTGTTGTCCTGAAACTATAACATTGGCTGTTACTTCTATGCTATTCATGCAAAACTTTGTTCACCATCACATGGGCTACAGATGAGCGTTGGCCACTGCATGCGATGCTCTTGGTCATGTCTCAGATAAAATGCTATGGATTTAACCTTTTCAGTGTTGAAAACCAGTCATTAATTCATGTTCTTTGCAAATGCTGTAGACCCTGGCGAGAGGTCTTGTAGACATTTGCTGTTTGGATGCAAGGAGTAATAACTATCAACAAGCTATATAAAATTGAACATAAATTTTAGTTTTGAAATTCCTCTTGATATATAATATAACTGATTTTCTTATTTATTAACCCTTTACTACATTAATACACCTGCCTGTACGAAAACTTCCAGGCGGAATCCGCTAGGAAAAAACAGTGATTTTCCAGGCGGACTAAATTGTCCGTGTGAAAACAGCTCAGTTGACACGGATTGCTATTTTTAGTAACATTTAGACGGAATATCACACGAAATATTTAAATTAGTCCGGGTCATGTGACCTAGTCCGGGCGGAATTTTTAAAAATCCGGGCGGAATTTGAAATGTTGTTTCAAGAAATCCAGGCGGAATTGTAAAAATTCCAGGCGGAATCTGAAAATGTCCGGGCGGAATTTTTTAAAAATCCGTGTGGAATTTTAAAATGTCCAGGCGGATATTTTAAAAAAATCCGGGCGGAATTATAAAAAATCCACACGGAATCTGAAAAAGACCGGACGGAATTTTTTAAAAATCCATATGGAATTTTAGAATGTCCAGGCGGAATTAAAAAAAAAATCCGGACGGAATTTGAATATGTCCAGGCGGATTTTTGAAATTCCGTATGGATTTTTTCATAAATTATTAGTTGTTTCATGAATATTCAGTCATAATTTTTTATTATTTTTTTTTTTGGGGGGGGGGGGGGGGGGGGGGGTTATGTTTTAAAGTAAAGTTTGGGTGAAAAAAGGAACTGCATGCAATGATCTATGAAAATTTATAAGCAGACAGAACAGACTCAGACAGCTGTCTGGTCTTCTATGTCTGCCCATATGAGAAAATGCTGGATTATTAGGGAGAGGGTTAATTATTATCAGTCTCTTAGATCAGCATTTAATCATTTTTTATTTGTAAACCTTAATATTGAGATATCGGCTGTTAGCAACATGAAATAATCACTTGAATTTCGCCATCAAATACACAAATTTTAAAATTTATGCACATTATGTATAAATAAACAAGAGGGCCATGATGGCCCTGAAATCGCTCACCAGAGGGAAAGATTTTTAAAGTTTTAACTACATGTATGTTTCTAAACAAAACTGGACACCTGTTTTGTGGGGTGTTATTTGACCCTTTTTGGATCCAAACTCTGTGCCATACCTGTTAATTCTGTTGAAAAGGGCCAGGAAGCAGTCGATCTTAAATAAACTTTTGGACCTTTAAAACCCTTTCCTTCATATAAATGTGATTTGATGCATTTGCAAACAGAACAGACCCATATCAGATGGTTTATATAGGAGCTGTCTGACCAGGTTGTGCTCTGCCGGCTAATAGAATACTCTTTCCTCCATAAAAACACCTTTCTACGCCTCTGTAATAGTCACTTAATTAAACCATTGTGATAAATAGAGCATTTGCTCCATAGGAGTAAATGCTCTATTTATCACAATGGTTTCAAATCTACACAATTCTGAAATTTTCCTTTTTCTAATTAACCCTTTCCCTCATATAAATGTGTTTTCACGCGTTTGCAAACAAAGTAGACCCAGATTTACCTCTTTGAATAAGAGACAAAATTTCTAACAGATGACAACCCTATCACTGCTTAGCATGACTTGACTGAAATTAGCACACAGTTTGGATTCTGATCAGGCGCATACCGGTATATAACTTTATATGTCGTTTGTATATGAGTAACTTTACTCCTATGGTGCAAATGCTCTATTTATTACAATGGTTTCAAATCTACACAATTCTGAAATTTTCCTTTTCTCTAATTAATGCTCCTTATCAGAAGATTTATTCAAAAAGGTGGGATCTGAAAAAAGCCTTTGTTCTACGCCTCTGTAACAGTCACTTTATGAAACCATTGTGATAAATAGAGCATTTGCTCCATAGGAGTAAATGCTCTATTTATCACAATGGTTTCAAATCTACACCATTCTGATATTTTCCTTGTCTCTAATTAATTCTCCTTATCAGTAGATTGATTCAAAGAGGTAGGATCTGAAAAAAGCCTTTGTGATAAATAGAGCATTTGCTCCATAGGAGTAAATGCACTATTTATCACAATGGTTTCAAATCTACACAATTCTGAAATTTTCCTTTCCTCTAATTAACCCTTTCCCTCATATAAACATGTTTTCACGCATTTGCAAACAGAGTAGACCCAGATTTACCTCTTTGAATAAGCAGACATTTCTAATAGATGACAACCCAATCACTGCTTAGCATGACTTGACCTAAATTAGCACACAGTATGGATTCAGATCTGAAGCATACAGGTATATAACTTTATATGTGGTTTGTATATGAGTTCCTATAGAGCAAATGCTCTATTTATCACAATGGTTTGAAATCTACACAATTCTGAAATTTTCCTTTTCTCTAATTAATGCTCCTTATCAGATTTATTCAAAGAGGTAGGATCTGAAAAAAGCCTTTGTGATTAATAGAGCATTTGCTAACCATTATGATAAATAGAGCAATAGCTCAATAGGAGTAAATGTTCTATTTATCACAATGGTTTCAAATCTACACAATTCTGAAATTTTCCTTTTCTAAAATTAATGCTCCTTATCAGTAGATTCATTCAAAGAGGTAGGATCTGAAAAAAGCCTTTGTGATAAATAGAGCATTTGCTCCATAGGAGTAAATGTTCTATTTATCACAATGGTTTCAAATCTACACAATTCTGAATTTTTCCTTTTCTCTGATTAATGCTCCTTATCAGTAGATTTATTCAAAGAGGTAGGATCTGAAAAAAACCTTTGTGATAAATAGAACAGTTGTTCTATAGGAGTAAATGCTCTATTTATCACAATGGTTTCAAATCTACACAATTCTGAAATTTTCCAAGAAACAGGAAAATAGCCTATGAGGGAATTGGTTAAAAACAGTGTGAACAAACAGACACTAATTTTGAAGCAGACAACTTCATAGAGTTTTGACCAGGAACTTGCCCTCTCAAGTGATTGCGTAACACAGATGGAGTGCTAGCTCAGAGGAACCTTTATAGTGTAAAAGTCAATTTTAAAGTATAACCAACAGAGCAGGGCCAATTTTAACCTCAGAACTATGATATTAACCACTGTCAATAAGGTATACTTAGTAAATCTATACACCAAATATCTAAGCTCTGTGACATGTAGTTTTTGACAAGAAGATTTTGAAGTTTTCCCCATGCCTAACCTAAGTGAGCCCAGCATTCTGCTACTTGTACAGAAAACAACAGTCAGCTAGAGAAAACTGGCCACCCCTGGGACCGTAGAGGGGCCAATTTTGACTCCAGGGACATAATTTACCGTATATCCTCTTATAGACGCTCCCGGGCGCGATGCAAAACGCAGACAGGGAGCTCTTATTTCATACCAAAATTCTGAGTTTTTACTATGTCCGTCATGGTAGAGACTGTATAGGCTAAAGAATGATACATTGCATACTCTGAAATTTAATCATATTTGCGCTGATATAAGACTCAAAATAACCCGCAGCCATCCTACTTGGTTCATTTGTTGACAGAAATCATTTATTTCAAACTTAATCTTCGGTAGATTTATGACTTTTAAAGTGAAAGTAAGAATGGTATTTACCTTTCAATGTTCAACTTCCGCTAGACTGCTCTGCGGTAAAATTATCAACGGAAGTTACGGGTGTGTAGGTACGGTCTAAACGGAAATGTTCGAAGACCCTTCCGCTTTACCGTAATACTTGTAAAATACTACTGTAGAATATGCACTACACAGAAATGGGGGAAACTGGACGAAGACAGAAATTCAGAACGAACAAACATTGGTTTAATCCGTCAGGCAAGTGGAGAAAACAGAATCACCTTTCCATTAGGTATGGGAAATAGTGACAGTTTTAAAATTAGAATTAAAGAGCGATATGTAGTTGAGTCGGTGTTAAATGAATTGCATGCAGAAGTGACATGTATACATGGTTTACAGCACCGAATAATCAGATACTTACGCATTTTGCAAACATAACAAGTCGAAGAGAAACAAAATAACCTACCGGTATGCAACAACAGTATAAAATAGTTTCATTGTAATTTGCTTTCCCTAATTACTACTAATGATGATGCATTGAAATTTCTTTTTCTTCGCCAACTTTTTGACTTCGAAGTGAGGTGGGAGGGGTAAGTTGATTCCCCCGATGGCTTTTCGAAGCGTATATTATAGGGAGGGAGCTACTATTAGAGAGGGCGCTATAGAAAGGAGAAATACGGTATATAACTTTTGTAGAAGATCTATAGGTGATGCTATGTGCCAAAGATGAAAGCTGAGAACCCTGTAGATTCAGAGAAGACTTTAAAAGGTTCAAATTGTTGACGACGCACGACTCACGACAAACGCCGACAGACGACAGACATCAGGCGATCACAAAAGCTCACCCTGAGCACTTTGTGCTCTGGTGAGCTAAAAAGCCTTGGTAGGTAAAATGTTCATCATAAAATGAAAAGTACTGTTATCCACAATATAAGTAACTAGCCAAATAAAGTGTTCAATTTACTATAAGCAGCAGTGTTATCATTTTTATGCCCCCGCCTTTAGGGCATTAAGTTTTACCCTTGTCCATCTGTTTTGTCAAGGACTTCTTCACTTGTAAGCTGGAATAGTTCGATATTTGTTCTGAAGCATAATCATGGTGAATTGTACAGTGTCTCCCCTTTTCACGTCTGTCGTTCATCAACTTCCTGTTTGTCGACACTTTGATTGAATTTTGGTGATTGTTTGATGACAAAAGAAATCGTCAAAGATTTCTTGCCTTGTGTAAGCTGGAATGATTTGATATTTGGTCTGAAGTATAACCATAGTGAGTTGTACCCTGTCTCCCCATTTCAGGTCTGTCTTTCATCAACTTCCTGTTCGCCGACAATTGATTGAATTTTGGTGATTGTTAATGACATTTTTTTTGTAAAAAAAAATGCAATTTAGAAAAACCTGGCCTGGGCATTTGTGTCATATGGTCAAATTTTCTTTTATTTATGTCTGGGTTTCATGGAAACCCAAGCAGCAGCACACTTTTGGTGATTGTCTAGATGATGTCTTTCTCCGGAGTCTTGCATTTCTCTTGCACATATTCTGAAATGTAAGAAAAAAAGAGAATATTGTATATATTTAAATTCTTTCCCCACCTGATGTGAATTTAAAAAGACTGTGGCAGAAATTTGCAAACGATCTTGGATCTAGATGTGCACCCTGCACCTTATCTCTATCCAAGGCATTCGACACTCGGATATATAGCAATATTGGATTTTTTAAAAATTGTACCTGATATATTTATCTTTGAAAACAGTGTAGACACAGATAAAGAAGCTCTGAAGGCGCAATCTAATTTGGGTGTACTCAATAATTTGCTTGACAGAATATTGTATTCTATTAATGGAAAACAAGTAAAAGATTAACAGTTACATGTAAAAGCAGTTACTGAGTCTTTATTCCACAGTAAAGTTAAGTTCTACTGCTGTTGATGTACAGAATAACGGCAATAATTTAGCAGCAATTGTTTTAATCCTACAGGCTTGTGTGAGGGATATTCAGCTTAGAATGAAAGTCCTGTCATACAATATTTAAATGTTGTTGCATTCATTCTCAGTGTTGTTATACCTTCTGATCCTTCAAGATCATGAATTTCAGTACTTCTTGTTCTGAAAATTGAATACCGCTTAAGCCGGTGCTAGGAGGCGTGAGCAGTGTTGCACTTTCAATTACTGCTCATGAATAGACTCAATAAAACCGAGTCTGCAATTTTCTCTTTTTGTGTTGCAATTTTTGCTTTCGGGATTCACCCTTCAGAATTTATCACATATAATTCAAGGCCTAATGATTTGATTCATCCCAATTCATCCCCAAATTAATGATTTATTGCTGCTATACCCACTGGTATTTTAAGTAAATTATTTATTGTGCCCATCTTATTGTGTATTGGTGTATAGTTCATATTTGTATTAATTTTGTATTAATTTTTTTTTTTTAAATCAGGATCTTTATCAGATGCATTAAAACACATGTGAATTAAATATTGAGTTACATGCACAGTACCAATCACTCAGAATGCTGTTTTCACTTACTTGTTATATGCTGTTAACACTCCTTCCATCCAGGGCTGGCTTCTCCTTTGGCAGAGCTAGACATTACTTCATCTGAGAAGTACACTGCATAACAGGCGAGTTAGTGCAGTGTCACTTCCTTTTGATGTCCAGCTGACAGATCTTTACATGATATCCTGGTAGCAGATTAGTCTCAACATCTGTACTGTCAGCCTTAAAATTAAACATTATCCAATAAGCACAAGTTACTAAAAAGGACTACATGTGTGCAAGGTGTACTGTAAGTCTGTTTCAAAAAGTGTAGATCTTGATGAAACTGTGTCTGCTAACATTGGTCAATCCTGTTTGCATTAGCCCAAACAACCACTTCATTAAAATATTATTCGTGAACACTGCATGTAATTACATTTTTCTAAAGAAATTTTCATAAAAATGCTTTTAATAAAATCTCGCCAAGTGCTGAATAAATTCTGTGTATGCCTAGATCGTTTTTGGACCGAATTTTGTCCGATTCTACCAAGGCCGAAACGGATTGGGTCCGAAACGACCCGATGTCTTGTTGATGTTGTACGTGAGCGGTCCTGTTGATGCATATGGTTTGGTTGTGAAGAAGAAAAGTACGCTGAAACTTTATACAAGTGCACGATTTAATAAATGCTTGTATTAATTTTGACTGTTTGAGATACAATTTCCAGACGAGCGTCTAACTTCTAAACTTGAGACCGGATTAACTTTAAGCCATCGACTTTCGTCAATAATTCAAACTTCCGACTGAAAAAAATAACAATAAGTGGTATTTTATATACTGATACTCACCATTTATTCTTGCATGTACTTTTTGTAGCATATGGTGGATGTTTTCATTCAAATCGAGTCGATTTTTCTTTATCGAGAGAAACGAGCATGCTTTGAAACATTCAAAATGGCGACGGTTCGGAGTAACATGTGACTCCGAAAATTTGAATATTTACGACCGGGTGCAATATGGTTTAAATTGTTTCCGAGATATGATATATACATCAAAATAAGGCTTAAAGTGCTTTTTCGTATGGTAGATGGTGCATTTTGAAAAAAATGATAATTTTTCGAACAAAATGGAATAAACTTCGAGGGACTATATCTTTGCGTAGGCACAACCTAAATTCACGCACAGCTTGCACCTAGCGACCTTCAATTCGTCACACCCAGAACACTATTATCAAAGGACTGTGTGTACACATGCATTTTTAACCCCCTGAAACTGTAAGGCATAGACCTTTGATATTTGGTATGTAGCATGATCTAATGGTCCTCTACTAATATTGTTCAAATGATGACCACTGTGCCGAAAATGACCCTGCCCCGGGGCTTATCAGTTTTCATAGGAAAATCTTTAAAAATCTTCTTCTCTGAAACTGTAAGGCATAGACCTTTGGTATTTGGTATGTAGCATCATCTAATGGTCCTCTACTAAGATTGTTCAAATTATGACCCCAGGACAAAAATGGCCCCGCCCCTGGGCTTATCAGTTTTTCATAGGAAAATCTTTAAAAATCATCTTCTCTGAAACTGTAAGGCATAGGCCTTTTATATTTGGTATGTAGCATGATCTAATGGTCCTTTACTAAGATTGTTCAAATTATGACCCCTGGGCCAAAATTTGCCCCGCCCCAGGGCTTGTCAGTTTTTCATAGGAAAATCTTTAAAAATCGTCTTCTCTGAAAATGTAAGGCATAGACCTTTGTTATTTGGTATGTTGCATCATCTAATGATCCTCTACTAAGATTGTTAAAATTATGACCCCTGGGCCAAAAATGGCTCCACCCCGGGGCTTATCAGTTTTTCATTGGAAAATCTTTAAAAATCGTCTTCTCTGAAAATGTAAGGAATAAACCTTTAGTATTTGGTATGTAGCATCATCTAATGGTCCTTAACTAAGATTGTTCAAATTATGACCCCCAGGACAAAAATGGCCCCGCCCCTGGGCTTATCAGCTTTTCATAGGAAAATCTTTAAAAATCATCTTCTCTGAAACTGTAAGGCATAGGCCTTTTATATTTGGTATGTAGCATGATCTAATGGTCCTTTACTAAGATTGTTCAAATTATGACCCCTGGGCCAAAATTCGCCCCGCCCCAGGGCTTATCAGTTTTTCATAGGAAAATCTTTAAAAATCGTCTTCTCTGAAAATGTAAGGCATAGACCTTTGTTATTTGGTATGTAGCATCATCTAATGATCCTCTACTAAGATTGTTAAAATTATGACCCCTGGGCCAAAAATGGCTCCACCCCGGGGCTTATCAGTTTTTCATAGGAAAATCTTTAAAAATCTTCTTCTCTGAAAATGTAAGGAATAAACCTTTAGTATTTGGTATGTAGCATCATCTAATGGTCCTCAACTAAGATTGTTCAAATTATGACCCCCAGGACAAAAATGGCCCCGCCCCGGGGCTTATCAGTTTTTCATAGGAAAATCTTTAAATATCTTCTTCTCTAAAATTATAAGGTATAGACCTTTGATATTTGGTATGTAGCATTATTTAATGGTCCTCTACCAAAATTAATCAAATTATGACCCCCGGACCCAAAATGGCCCTGCCCAAGGGCTTATCAATATATCATAGGAAAATCTTTAAAAATCTTCTCCTCCAGAACTGTAAGGTCTAGGCCTTTGATATTTGGTATGTAGCATCATCTAATGGTTTTCTACCAAGATTATTAAAATTATTACCCCAGGGTAAAAAATGGCCCCGCCCTGGGGCTTATCAGTTTTTCATATGAAAAGCTTTAAGAATCTTCTTCTCCAAAACTGTAAGGCAGAGACCTTTATTATTTGGTATGTAGCGCTATCTAATAGTTTTCTACCAAGATTGTTCAAATTATTCCCCTGGGTTGAAAATGGCCCCGCCCAGGGGCATGTCAGTTTTTCATAGGAAAGTTTTAAAAAATCTTCTTCTCTTAAAAATCTTTTAAAGTCTTCTCTGAACTTGTAAGGCAAAGACCTTAGATATTTGGTATGTTGTATTATCTAATAGTCCTCTACCAAGATTTTCAAATAATGAACCCTGGATCAAAAAAGGCCCCGCCCTGGGGCTTAACAGTTTTTCATAGGAAAATCTTTAAAATATTTTATCCTCCAAATCTGTAAGGTCTAGACTCTTTATATTTAGTATGTAGCATCATCTAATAGTTTTCTACCAAGATTTTTCAAATTATGCAATCTGTCATTGAAATCATTAATCTGTTTCAAACAGGTGAGCGATTAAGGGCCATCATGGCCCTCTTGTTTATAAATTATATTTCTGCCACTTTACCAAACTTTAAGACTCAATTAAATTTCACACTTTCCTGAGTCAAATATTTCCAGTACTGAAAAATTCTAAGTATGAAATGTCCATGTGTATTGTTACTTTCTTCTTTTTTTTTATCAAAGTATGAAGTTTCCGTGCTCTCAAAATGTTCAAGTATTAAAAATCCGTGTGGGAGTAATGTTCCTGCTGCTTTTTATATCAAAGTATGAAATTTTCGTGTTCTCAAACTGTCCAAGTATTAAAATTCCGTGTGGAGAAAGAAATTCCGGGTGGACATGGCAGAAAATCCGTACGGACATTTTCCCTGTCCACACGGAATGTTACTATGATTGTTAAGTTTCCACACGGACATTCTCAAAAAAATCCGTGTCCGCCTGGAATCCGGGTGGAATATTGAGATTCCGTGTCATTTCCGCCTGGAATCCGCCCGGAATCCGCCTGGAATCCGTGTGGATTTTTCGTACAGGTTTCTATGCCTTTGCAAACAGAGTAGACCCTGACCAGATGGCTCCTATAGCAGGGTCTGCTCTGTTTGCTTATAATACAATATTAAGATCTGATTCTACAATGTCTGCTATTTTCAAAATTTTCTGTGTTCAAATGTCATTATAAAAATTCATCTAATTGATATTCATGATGTTGTTATTCTAACAATGAATATTCATGGAGGATAGGGTTAACCCTTTGAGATGCCCTTTGATCCCCTTGCAAACAGAGTGTAGGAGCAGTCTGAGCAGGGTCAATGCTTTGTTTGCTTATGGAATTATATAGATCTGGGTCCATGCTTATAAAACTTTTAGTTGAGTCTGAGTACGTTCTCAAGCTTTTGATTGGTCAGATTTGAGCCTCTGGCTCAAATCTGACCAATCAAAAGCTTGAGAACTCAAATCTGACGAATCAAAAGCTTGAGAACGAAACTCAGACTCAACTAAAAGCTTTATAAACATGGACCCTGATTATACAGTTTCTGCCAAGGCCAAAACCCCATGTGTGCATAATTATTCCATTACAAAATTCAGCTAATATTTGTGATGTAATTTTTTTTTACATTAAAATGCACCAGTTGAAGGGTTATAAACATTGTATGTGAAAATGTTTTGTTCATGATTTTGTTCATGATGTATTACTTGACAATTCATCTGGAGCCAAACTATTTACCAATTATCTAGGTTATTGGTATTTCGAGGGCTTGGTACAAAACTATTGTAACTCCTTCACTTTGTGAAGGAGTTACAATAGTTTTGCACCAAGCCCTCGTCTTGTACTTTTTCAAATATGTGCTTTGCGTATACAATACATGTGGCTATAATTATGTGTTTTAAAGGGCATGAATACAACTGCATGAACATGCAGTGAACTGCAAAAGCAGCAGCATGATTGTGTCTTTGTTGTTGTCTTGCTTTGTATAATATTGCCTGACCCCTCCACCCCTTCCCTCCTCTCTTTCCCATATTAAAATGGTAAAAATCAATAAATATCAGTTTGTTGGTTTGAGACTTTTACAGCTAAGCAATGTCATCTATAAGATTCGGCTACAATTTTTATTTTTCAATTCTCTCCCATTTTGTTGCAAAAAAACCCAACTAAAAACACCGTCGCAACATCAAACAGTTTAGACTGATAAGTTACTTGAGTTCTCATCTGGATCCAGACTGTTTGGAAAGTTGGTCACAAATAAGGCCTGGAAAATTCCACTCTTCCTCTCGCCTTTGGCTCAAATCTGATTAATCAAAAGCTTGAGAACTCAAATCTGACCAATCAAAAGCTTGAGAACGTACTCAGACTCAACTAAAAGCTTTATAAGCATGGACCCAGGTGTTGCAAAAGAGATACCTCCATCCCCTCTCTACAACTATCTACAACTGATGAAGATGTAGAAATCTGACCTTGTATAGCTACTTTTCAATACACTGGCAATATGGGGGGGGATAGATTTTACATACGTTAATCATACACCAGGAATACGTTAAATACATTCGTCAGACAAACGTTACACTTAATTGTTACTGATACACTATCCCCATACCTATCAAGGGTCAGAGCATGTTAATAGTGTGACATTAATAGCTAGGGGGTTGGAGGTCAAGGGGGCCGAATGCCACACAGAGGCGAATCGGCCTAAATAATGGGTCGTAATCAGCACATTGCAGTGTTTATGAGACTATTTAAAGGTTTTTGAAGGCAATTCAAGGGTTCAGTGGTCATACTTCAAATCTTTTTTCAAGAATTTAGAAAATGAGTGTATGATACTGAACTAAGCATGTGAGCATGATTTAGACCTAAAGTGCATTAGTCACATGCGCAAGGCATGTATCTTGACAGGTTTGTATCCATATGATAGTTTTACTGGCCACCTTCATGCCACCGTATCTGAAGTGTATTTGATCTTTAAGTAATCTACATTAACAACGTATGCCCTGAGCATAATTATGATGAGCATGCATGTATGTGTAATGTACAATTCATACACTTGTATATGCTGAACTTTTTTGAATATGTAAAAAAAATATTTTGAGCCTCTGCGTATGAGAAAGCACTCCTGACATAAAGGCAGCATACTTGAAACATGAACACTATGAGCATTTTATGTCATATGCTCGCACAAGTTCATGTCATACACTCTAGTGTGACATCCCCTTAATAGAGATGCCTTTTTATATCTTTGCAAACAGAGTAGACTCAGATCTTGTAGGAGCTGTTTGATCAGGGTCTGTTTGCTTATATAATTATGTAGATCTGTTACTACAATTTTTGCCATGGACAGTTCATAGTCTATATAAAAATCAGCTAATAAATACTCATGCTGTGTTTATTTGTAAATGAATATCATGAGGCAAAGCGTTGAATTTATACTGAAGCCCTGGAAAGGTTTCTCATAAAAAAACCTGCGATCCATTCTCTCTGACTGTTTGGAAAAGTAATGCATGAAAACATTTTTAGCTCGTCTGTTTCGAAGAAATCACGAGCTATTGTCGTAACCCCGGCGTCCGCGTTGTTGTCCGAAATCTTAACATTAACCACAACTTTTTCAATTTTTCATTTACAACCTTCATTTTTGGTATGCATGTTCATCTCGACAATGACTACAGACGAGCATTGCACTCGCTTACCGTGCTCTTGTTTCACACAAAATAGTACTCAAAATGGCCATGATTGTATTCCAGTTAGTTCTTAAGTTGTCCAAGTCCAAGAAAATTACTTAAGACTAAATTTTCTGTTACAGGTAAAAACCGAGCGCTTGGACTTCCTCCACCACCATCACAAAAAACAGCTGATCAGTTGCCCGTACGCAAAGCACCAGCTCCAATCCCTCAAGAGGTAAGCTAATCATGTGAATACATATAGATGTTTAGGTTTTGTTTTACACAATCAGAGTATCAAATAGTTTAACCCATTCCTCATAGGCTATTTTTAGATCCATACTTTGATTAATGTACTGAAAAGGAGCATTTACTAGAGAAAAGGAATGTTTTTAGAATTGTTTAGTTCAGAAACCATTGTGATAAATAGAGCATTTGCTCCTATGGAGCAAATGCTCTATTTATCACAATGGTTTCAAAAAGTGACTTTTACAGAGACGTCAAAAGTCGTCAATATGAAAATAGGGAATGGGTAAAATGTACGTCAAATAACTTTCAAAGATTCTCCCAAACTTGATGGAGAGATTTAACCCTTTCCCTCATAAATGCTTTTTCATGCCTATAGGAACAATCTGTTTAGGATCATTTCTGTTTCTACCCATACCAAAACAATCTAAAAAGACGACTTTGGCACCTTTGCAAACAGAGTAGAAGATACGTCCTATATGTTTTAAGGATAGACACAAAATAATTATTCTATTTGGATTAACCCTTTCCTTCATATAGAATGTTTAATGCCTTTTCATGCCTTTACAAACAGAGTAGACCCAGATCCTGTAGGAGCTGTCTGATCAGGATCTCCTCTGTTTGACATACTATAGATATGTTTCTACACTTTCTGTCTTGTTTAAATATTCCTGTGTTGATATGTTATTAAAATACGGCTTATTAATATGCATGATGTCACTACTTCCTACATGAATATTCATGGAGTAAAGGATTAAGAGTTTAGGCAAAAAACAGTTTTTTAAGTCAGGAAATTAAGGTTTTAACCCTTTCCTCCATAGGCTATTTTCAGACCCATCCACTTTGAATAGATCTACCGAAAAGGAGCAATAACTAGAGAAAAGGAAAAAATTAGAATTTTGTAGTTTCAACTTTACCATTGTGATAAATAGAGCATTTGCTCCTGTCTGATTCTAAAGTTTATATAAAAGCAAAATATTGCCTTGAATATTCATGATGTGACAAATTAACGCATAAATGTTAATCCTTTACCTCATGAATATTGATGTAAGTAATGATGACTTCATGAATATCAATTAGATTTAAATATTGGCATATTAGCACATGCAATTCTTCCAAAGCAGAAACAGTAATATCAGATCTATATTATTTCATAAGCAAACAGAGCTGACCCTGATCAGATGGCTCCTATAGGAGATCTGAGTCTACTCTGTTTGCAATTTTTAGGCATTTATCACGGAGTAAAGGGTTAATTAAGGTAAGGGTTAAATCTTCGTACATTTAGTAAAAAATGTCTGCTGCTGCAGTTCTCAACACAAATTTTCTCATAAAAATATATTCATATTGTCAATTTCTCTTGATTTTGACAAAATGCTAACATTGCTTTGGGATTCATTTAGATTCCAACTGTTTAAACAATGCAAATAATTACATTTTGTGTGAATGTCTGATGACAGGAACCACAGGACACTTATGAAGATCCTTATCAGAGTAGATATCCAGGGCACAATCATGCCCCTCCGGTACCCAGTCAGCCTATTCCACCAAGACGAAGAGACCCAGAACCTGTCCAAGAGGAGGTTGGTTGTTACACTTTGTTTGTTGATCCCGCTGGCTGTAAAATTGAACAGAGGTCCAGATATGATGTGTAAATGTAAATATTTTCAAGAACAGCTCCTTTATTTATCCACCAAACCCTATACTTGGATCACTCCTTAGAATCGTCTCGAAGAGATGATTCTAAAGAGTGGTCAAAGGATAGGGTTTGGTGGAGAAATGACAATTTTAGTATTTCTGACACTATGCACCTGTATCTGTAGCTCTGTTGACAATTTTGATGCCCCTGTTGACCATAGTCAGGAGGCATTATGTTTTGCACCAGTCCATCTGTCCTTCTGTCTGTGTGTCACATTTGTATGTGCAGTTGGTTGTCACAGTTTTTTCATTGTCAAGCACACCCAGGGGGGCGTCGCAGTGTCTTACAGACACCATTTTCAAGTTTTTCAGGTCGTAACTTCATTCTAGATGTACAAAATTCAGTATAATTTTCAGTCTTAATCTTGGGTCACTTACACCAGAGCAATGAAGCCCCTTCAATGAACTCTTTACCTCATAGAAATGCCTTTTCATGCCTTCATTATTTCATAAGCAAATATAGCAAACCCAGATCAGACATCTCCTATAGGAGCCATCTGATCAGGGTCTGCCCTGTTTGCTTACAATATAATAAAGACCTGATTCTACAGCTTCTGCCAGGGTAAAACATTCCCTTGCTGATAATGCTGTTAGAAATTAGAATACATGTAATTGATATTTGTACACTCATAATTTCTTACATGAATTTCTTGAGGTAAAGGCTCAACTGAAAATGGCGATAATTTATACTAAAGTGTCCTGACTGATACAAAATGGTGTCCTGACTGATACAAAATGGTGTCCTGACTGATACAAAATGCTCACAGTGTAACTCAGAAGCAGATTTTTGGCAAAATCCCATTTCTACCACGAGTATTTATTCACAAGGTGTTGAACACTTTTCATCGCCACCTCTGTGCCTGCTGATCAGTTTCTTAACCCTTTCCCTCATAGGCTATTTTTAGATCCAACTGCTTTGAATAAATCTACTGAAAAGGAGCATTAACTAGAGAAAAGGATGTTTTTAGAATTTTGTAAATTGAAACCATTGTGATAAATAGGAGCAAATGCTCTATTTATCTCAATGGTTTCAACAGGTGACTTTTACAGAGGCGCAGAAAGGGGTATTTATGGAGGAAAGGGTTAATCAGTTCTTGAGAAGGTTCTAAAGCATGGTCACTACATTGGTTTTGGTGAAGAAATGAGAATTTTAGTATTAGAGTATGCACCTTTATCATTCTGTTGCTCTGGTTATACAATGTCTCATTTTGTCTGTTCAAGTTGTATGAAGATCCAGATGAACCCAAAGTTCCGGAGCGTAGAAATCATATGCCACTGCCCTCTACTCCACGAACTCCTCCTAGAGAACCTCCCAGGTCTCGAGCTCCAGCCCCAGTCCCTGCTCCAGCTGTCGAGGAGGTGAGAACCATCTCTAACCTTATCCTTCAGTAAATGTTGTCATCTATGTAAACTCTTTGTCTGTTTTTCAAAACTACACCCAAATCACACTATTTCTTGTCTGACTAATGATCAAGTGTATAACAGCCTGGATCAGTTGTCACATTACTGGATCTGGTTTCAAGCTGTTTACAAATTACAGTTAGCTTTTGCCTGATAAAGATTCATTTTTAACCCTTTCCCTCATATAAATGCCTTTTCACACATTTGCAAACAGAGTAGACCCAGATCAGACGCCCGTCTGATCAGGATCTGCTCTGTTTGCTTATGACATGATATAGATCTGATTCTACAGGTTTTGTCAAAGCAAAGAATTACCTCGAAAGTTTAAAAATTGTGCTAATAGATATTCATGTTGTTATTATTACTTACATGAATACTGAACAGGGAAAGGGTTAAGCATTTGCAAAGATAGCTTCATGATTTCACTGTCATAAATTCAGGAGTTTGTGATTAAACAATTTCATAAATTTGTTATTTCAATTTTAGGAGTAGAAAATTGTGTAGATCCTCATCAAATGACTCCTTCAGGGGCCATTGGTCTGGGTGTGCACTATTTGTCCAAGTTTGTTGTACTGAATACTAAGAGTAATTAGGATACATGTGTATATCCCTTTCAGTTTCTTGATGTAGAATGAAAATACAGTATAACCTCTCTTAACCGGAATTCTAGTAGATAAGACTAGATACTTTTAGGCAGGTGGCTGCTTAATGCAGAGTGAAAGTCATGCAGTAAGCTCCTAGAGGAGCTTTCTGCATGACTTTCACCCTGCATTAAGCTGCCACCTGTCTCCAAGACCGATATTCATACTAAATTTAACGGCCGGTTAAGAGAGGTTTTACTGTAACGCAGAAAATCCAATTGAGCTTTCTGTATTACTTTCATCCTGCATTGAGAAACTTAAAGCTCAAATGAGATTTCTGTATTACTTTCATCCTGCATTGAGAAACTTAAAGCTCAAATGAGCTTTCTGTATTACTTTCATACTACATAAAGAAATTAAAAACTGAAGGAGATTTCTGCATTACATGTACAGTGTACATGCACTTTCAACTTACAATGAGAAACTGAATGCATTACTTTTATTCTTAAATAAGCCTCCACCTTCCTGTAACAACTCCTCTGTTTATTCACTAAGGTTATTCTCTTTGAATGTGTTCTTGTATTTACAAATAGTGTAGACCCATATAAGCAGGCTCCTCTTGGGACTTTCTTAATATGGTCTGCACAGTTTGTTATTCAAATCCCTCTGCAAATTATACCCTCTGCTAATTATACCATATCATAATGAATGAACTCTATCGTTAAACTATGACGGACAATTTCAGTTTTAAAATCATGCATTCAAAGAGTTAACAATGCTTACTTAAATTTCTGTCATTTAACCCTTTCCCTCATATAAACGTGTTTTCACACATTTGCAAACAGAGTAGACCCAGATCAGATGGCTCCTAGAGGAGCCGTCTGATCAGGGTCTACTCTGTTTGCTAATAGAATTTAAAAAATCTGCGTCTTTACTTTCTAAAATGGCTACAATGTTGCACCTTCCACATTTCTATATAATTATTTTGTCCATGAATATTCAGTAGGTATAGAAATTTGGAATGAACATAGAACAGGGAAAGGGTTAAAACAAATGAATACATTGTAAATAATTGTATAGCAAGAGGTATACGAAGATGTTGAGCAGGATGTTCCAAAGATATCCTACCCAAAAACCCCGCTGGCTGGGAGAAATTTACCCCCTGTCCCCCAGCCTACATTCGAGGTAACTGCACGGCTATAGTTCTTCAATGCACTTATGCTAAAAAGTTGATTTTTCGCTAGAAGGGTTGTCTCTTAAAAAAATAATGAAATATTTGTTTTGATGTGCAATTTAGAAATAATTTGAGAAGCAAACAGGGCAGACCCTCATCAGAAAATTTCTGTAGGAGGCATCTGATCTGGATCTACACTGTTAGCCTATGTCCATTTTCATTAAAAAATGATGTAAAGCATGAATTTGTATTGTACATTGCAAAAACTCTTTGAAAAGCATCTTCGGCCTTCTATACTGCAAGAAATACAGGGTACCTTAATTGACCTGTTAATCAGAGGCTCATGTAAGATGTGTCAATTAAACTATTTTAAAAGAGATCTTCTTTATTTCTCCAACAAACCCTATATGTTGTGCCCACTCTTTAGGGTTTGGTGAAGAAAGGACAATTTAAGTATTTCGGTATACAAATGTACACCTTTATTTTTTGCTCTGCCTAATTACTGTATTATTTCTTATAAAAAAATTTAATGCTCCTGGGAGAGTTACAATTTTTAAAAGGAGCTTCTTGCATTTTGTACACAAGTGGTTGCTTAATGCAAAATAAAATCAATACAGAAAGCACCTAGGAAAGCTTTCTGCAGTGCTTCCATGCTGCATTAATCCACCACCTGTATTTTTCAGTTTCATTTTCCTTTATTTAAAGATTATACAAGATTTTAGTTGTTTTATGGGTCTTTAGTTTCCACTAATAAGTAGGGAGACATTTATTAGAGTGTTTTTTATTAGGGAGAATTTGGTATTTGGACACTCAATCTCCCCTTTTCATGGGATTGTAAATTTTAAGCTGATTAAGTCAAATTACCACCATTTTGATAACTTTACATCAGACTGACATTGTAGCAAATAGTGAAGACCTTGATCAAACTGCGATCTGGGTCTTCACTACTTGTTCAAGTTTGTCTGTCTGAATACTTAAGATAACACTTGTTGAACTGAAGATTATTGGATGCACAAAAAGTCTTTGCTTTGCATGTGATAACATCAAATGGCCAGTGTCACAGAAAACAGCACTCAGACGCATGAAACAGTGTTGACACAGATCAGCTACATATACATCCTTGTAAACAGAATGTACACTATTTGTGACCCTGCACATTGGGGTCCCACAGTTCTGCAGATACCAGAGTGCCGTTTTTGCAGTTCCGCCATGCATCTGCCACGTGTCATGCATCTGCCACGTGTCATGCATCAGCCACATGTCATGCATCTGTCTACCCTTTACTTGAATATTCATGAATATTAATTTATTTTCTTGTGTTAAAATGATACCGGTAATGAAAGTTATTACCTAGGCAAATAGTTTAGAATCATATCTGTAACATACAGTAAAACCTCTTTATAACAGCCACTAAATTATATCAAGTATTTTGTGTTAAAGGCAGGTGGCTGCTTAAAGCAAGGTGAAAGTAAAACAGAATGCTCCTATAGGATCGTTCTGTTTTACTTTCACCTTGTTTTAAGCAGCAACCAGCCCTAAATACCAACTAATTAACACAATTTAGTGGCCGTTATAGAGAGGTTTTACTGTACATGTATAGACAAGCTAAGTAGACCCTGATCAGACATCTACTATATGAACTGTCTGATCTGGGTCTTTACTGTTTACAAAGGTTTAATAAGGTGGAATTATCAAGTGTAAGGTTAATTACTGTGTACTGATATTTCGTTTGTCAATTCAACCCTTTCTTTCATAGATTCACCATTTCACCTCTTTGCAGACAGAGAAAACCCAGATCAAACCATGCCTGTGTGAACTGTGTGATCAGGGTCTGCGCTGTTTGTTTATGGAATAGTAGAGATCTGATTCTACAGCTTCTGAAATGGCCAACATTTCCTGTGGTTCTGTTCATAAGTATTTTTAACAATGCATCCAATTAATATTCATAATGTCACTCTTATTCATGAATCTTCATGAGGTTAAGGGTCTAGTAAAATGCATCATCATGTGTTATTTCTTGTCATGTTGCTGCTTTTGTAGATTGTTTTGTGCTTCTGTGAAATGGCTTACTGCATTGATGTTTAGATACAATGTTGTTGACTTTCTTAACACTTTACTCCATAGATACACCTTATACACAAAGTAGACCCAGATCACCAGTAGGAGCCATCAGATCAGGGTCTGCTCTGTTTGCTTATGATATATTAGAATTGATTCTTAAGTTTTAAATAATAAATACTGTATTGCTAAACACTCCATTGTTCATATGCCATCATAAAATATCTTCTAATTAGTATATTCATACTGTCATTAATTGTCTTGCATGAATCTTTAAACCTTTACTCCATGAATATTCATGTAAGAAATAATGATGTCACAAATATTATTTTGATTCATTGTTACAATGGCATATGAACACGGAAATTTGGCCATGACAGAAACTGTAGAATCATATCTGTATTATATCATTAGCAAACAGTGTACCCTGATCAGACAGCTCCTACAAGAGTCATCTGATCTGGGTCTGCTCTGTTTGTTAAGGTGTAGTATGGCGTATACATTGAGTAAATGGATAAACAAGGTACTTACCATGTGTAATTCCAGCTGCATGTTTGTAATTTACTGAATGGCAGCAGATGGCCATGACTGCCAAGCACTGTCAAGGTACCTGCATGCATTATTCTTATTCATCACAAAATATGGTCGAAATGCTTTAAACTTAAACCCATTCCCGCATATTGACGCCTTTTGACGCTTCTGTAAAAGTCACCTTGTGAAACCGTTGTGATAAATAGAGCATTTGCTCCACAGGAGCAAATGCTCTATTGTATAACATTGGTTTCAAAACTGCACAATTCTGAAAATTTCCTTTTCTCTATTATAGTTAATGCTCCTTTTTGGTAGATTTATTCAAAGAGGTTAGGTCTAAAAATAGCCTAAGTGGGAATGGGTTAATGACTGTATTCAGCTCAAACTGATCTCTAGTCAGATCATCAGAGTCATCTTAGAGTTATTGCCCTTTAATTGTCATACTTTTGCCAGATTAGCACTTCTTGCTATCTGTTTTAATGAGACTTCATCCCGTTTTCACCACTATTTATCACATTGTTTACGGGCTTAACAATTTACTCAAGTATGAAAACTAGCAGCATTGCTTTGGAAATTTTGGAATAATTTACTGGTTTCAATTGTTAGAAGATTTTTAGATTAGTCATGTCTCCATGAATATTCATCTAAGAAATGATAACATCATGAATATTAATTAGATTAATTATTATAAAAGCACATGGACACAGGAGTGTTTGGGCATGGCAGAAACTGTAGAATCATATCTATATTATATCATAAGCAAACAGAGCAGACCCTGGTCAGACAGATCCTACAGAAAAGGCATTTATGTAAAGGAAAGGGTTAAAGGATTTTTTCAAGGATATGCAAACAGAATAGACCCAGATCATATGGCTCATATAGTGTCGTCTACTCTTTTTGCATATGCAGTAAAACCTCTCTATAACGGTCACTAAATTGCATCAGGTATTTTGTGTTATTGGCAGGTGGCTGCTTAAAGCAAGGTGAAAGTAAAACAGAACACTCCTATAGGAGCGTTCTGTTTTACTTTCACCTTGCTTTAAGCAACCACCTGCCCTTAATACCAACTAATTAACGCAATTTAGTGGTCGTTATAGAGAGGTTTTACTTTGGTATAATATAGATCTGATTCAACAGAGTCTGCCTCAGCCAAAGCATCCTTTTTACAAAATGTATAAAAAAACCAGCTAAGATTATTCATGATGTCATTATTCCTTATATGAATAATAAACAGGGAATAGCAAAGTGGGAAGAAATGTAAAAACTGTAATTTCTAAGATTTTTAGACGAATAAAAAGGGAAATAGTTTGGTCAGCATGCTATACAGGCCAATTTTATTTGCACGTTTATGTAGCTTCAAGTTTACGAGATTGTACATGATGAGGAGTCGAATAAATTGCCTCAGACACCAGCCCCTGCAAAACCCCCGCGACAGCCTGCACAACTGCCGGAGGTAAAATGGACTCCACCAATACGGACTTGTTTATAGCTTCGATTATATATTTATTTAGATAGTATTAGCTTATAATTAGGCCCAATGATAGTAGGATGCTTATGAATACTTTGAATAGCTCTGAAACTAATACAGTAAAACCTCTAAACCAGATATTAAATTTGGTATAAATATCGGTCTTGGACACAGGTGACAGCTTAATGCAGGGTGAAAGTCATGCAGAAAGCTCCTCTAGGAGCTTTCTGCATGACTATCACCTTGCATTAAGCAGCCACCTGCCTAAAAGAATCAAAATTCTTCCCTAATAAATTTCCAGTTTAGATGGGTTTTGTACTGATAGCATAGTTTGACAGCGTATAACCAACTCTTTTAACAACTAGCTCTTACTACACACATAAAAATTGTTCATTTCTTTTATTCTGAAAGCAGTATTTTCTTTCATTTCTATCCAAAATCATGGTCAGAGTGTCAATCAAATTTAATTCGGATGAGATGTTGATTTACTCAGTGTCTCATTTAGATCAACACTGTTTGCAAAGGTCATCATGTGTTAAATCCATAAATTGTAGTTATAACACTTTTACATTAACCCTTTCCTTCATATAAACGTGTTTTCATGCATTTGCAAACTGTTTAACAGAGTAGACCCTGATCAGATGGCTCCTATAGGAGCCATCTGATCAGGGTCTATTCTGTTTGCTAATGGAATTTGATAGATCTGTTTCTTTACTTTCTAAAATAGCAATAGTTTTCCACCTTACATATTTCATTATAATTATTTTGTCCATGAATATTCAGTAGGTATTGAAATTTGTAATAAACATAGAACAGGGAAGGGGTTAATTGTTTTGCCGTCATAGACAAAACTATAATGATGTTTGCAAAGAGTCTGGATCCAGATGAGACGCCATTTTGTTTGGTGTCTCATCAGGAGCATAATGAATACCGGTATGTGTGCAATAATCAATGTATCCTAGAGCTATTAGTACGCAGCCAGAGTAATTTAGTTTTGCCCTTTGAATGCGGAAAATCAGTGTACTGGCATTTGCAAACAATATAGACCCAGATCAGAGGGCTCCTAGAGGAGCAGTCTCATTAGGGTCTGAATTGTTTGTCATATTCCAAATCCTCTCACAAATAATACATGTTCATGATAAATGGACTCTACTGTTAACCCTTTCCTCCATAAATACACCTTTCTATGCCTCTGTAAAAGTCACTTAATGAAACCATTGTGATAAATAGAGCATTAATTTTGCTCCTATATGAGCAAATGCTCTATTTATCATAATGGTTTCAAACTACAAAATTCTAAAAAAAATCCTTTTCTCTAGTTAATGCTCCCTTTCGGTAGATTTATTCAAAGTGGTTGGATCGAAAAGTAGCCCATGGAGGAAAGGGTAAAGCAGTGATTGACCTTTCCACTTCATTCAGCATTTGAAGGGTTAACCCTTTGCCTTAGGGTGCCTTTGCAAATAGAGTAGACCCAGATTGGACAACACCAGTTGGAGCCATCTGATCAGGATCTGCTCTTGTTGCATATCAATCTGATTCTACAAGTTTTGTCATTGTCGAGAATTCCTGTAGTTTGTGTGCCATTATGTAAATGCATCTTATTAATTAATATTCATGATATTGTTTTTCCCTACATGAATATTCATCAGGTAAATGGTTGAGATGTTCTGCTGTAGTTTAATCAGAGTTTCTGTCATTTAACCCTATAGGAGCCATCTAATCAGGGTCTACTCAGTTGGCTTATGATACAAAATAGATATGATTCTACAGTTTCTGCCATAGCCAAAGTTTTCATGTGTCTATGTGCTATCGAGAAACATTAATCTCATTAATATTCATCATGTCTTTATTTCTTACATGAATATTCATGGGGTAAAGGGTAAATGTTCATAGTAGGTGGATATGACCATGAATGTTCTAGGAATAAAGAGTAAACCCTTTATCTATGAATATTCATATAAGAAATAATAACATCATGAATATTGATTAGATTAATTGTTTAAATTGCAAATGGATACAGGAAGTTTTGGCCATGGTAAAAACTAGAATCAAATCAGTATTATATCACAAGCAAACAGAGCAGACCCTGATCAGACAGCTCCTACAGGAGCTGTCTGATCTGGGTCTACTCTGTTTGCAAAGGCGTAGAAAGGTGTATTTATGGAGTAAAGGGTTATACCAATACATAGGACCTACCTCTGCTGTATAAGTAGCATCAGGAGGAATGGCTTTTGGACATAGATGTACCGTGTGTCAGACTGATTACAGTAAAACCTCGATTATTCGAATTTTCGGTATAGAAGAATTTAGACCCTTTTAGGCAGGTGACTGCTTAATGCATGGTGAAAGTCATACAGAAAGCTCCTAGAGGAGCTTTCTGCATGACTTTCACCATGCATTAAGCTGCCACCTGTCTTAAAGATCGATAATAATACGTATTTCAGTGTTCGAATAATCGAAGTTTTACTGTATTTAGTATTTTTGCTAGTTTCAGGAGTATTAACCCTTTCTCTGATGAATATTCATGTAAGAAATAATGACATCATGAATATTTATAAGCTGAATTTTCATCATGTAAAATTTTCAGGCAAATGTTTTGCTCTGACGAAGACTGTAGAATTAGATCTATATCATGTCATAGGCAAACAGTGCAGACCCTAATCAGACGGCTTCTCAACTGCTCCTATAGGAGCCGTCTGATCAGGGTCTACTCTGTTGGCAAATGAAAAGGCATTTACATGAAGGAAAGGGTTAAGCTCACTTGAGCTTTTCTATTGTAATGGTTCATTGTCCGGCTATCCCATCGTCTGTGTGTCTGACCATCCATTAGTGTGTCACCTTTTTTTAACAACTTCTCCTTTTTAACCACACCTTCTCTGATACCACTGGATGAAACGTGATCAGGCCAAGTATAGACATTCCTTTGATGGTCCATTACCAAAGTTGTTTAAAGTATTCAATTTCATATTGATCTCTGATTGCCATGGCAACCAAAAGAAAACCTTTGCAAACTGGATCCATCTGATCTTGGTCTACTCTTTTAGCCAAGGCATTAAAAGGCATATCTATGAGGTCAAGTGTTAAGTGTTCATTCTTTGTTTTCAAACAATGGATATATCACTTACCGTAACTATTAACCCTTCGCTTGCTGAATTTTAAAACACATGTTTCCTTCTTTACCCATGCCCTGTTGTATAATTACATATACCTTCACTGTATACAAGTATTTCGCTGTGCAACCACTGCTGTGGAGTGCACTGGTTGCACAATCAACTTATAAATAGTGCAGACCCTGATGAGACAGCTCCTGGAGCTGTCTCATCTGGATCTTCACTATTTACAGGTAGGTATATTGATGCTAATAGCAAGCGAAGGGTTAAATATGGGGCACACAGTCATGTACTGTCAGTTGCAAGCAATGTAGACCCAGATCAAGTAGCTCATAATCTGAGGAGCTGCACTGTTTGTCATTCAAAATCAACTAGCAACCTGCTCAGTATTCATGTAAGAAATCATATCATCATGACTATTTATTATCTCAATTTGTTTTATATAAAGTTTTGAAGGTAATGTTTTGCTTTGACAAGAACTATAGAATTAGATCTATATCATGTTAAGAGCAAACAGAGCAGATCCTGATCAGATGGCTCCTATAGGAACCATCTGATCTGGATCTACTATGTTTGCAAATGTGCGAAACGGTGTTTATATGAGGGAAAGGGTTAAACTGAAAAATATGATTAATTTGGATAAGGTGTCAAAAATTCAACCTTTCCTCCATGAATATTTATAAGAAATAGTGACATCATGAATATCAATTAGATTGATTGTTTGTAACTGAACATGGACACCGGGAATTTTGACCATGGCAGAAGCTGTAGAATCATATCTGTATTATAAGCAAACAAAACTGTCTGTTCTGGGTCTACTCTGTTTGCAAGGGCATAGAAAGGCATATTTAAGGAGTAAAGAGTCAGTTAAGCTTCAAAACATTGACAGAATGAGGAGTTCAGTTAGTATTAAAGGCTTAAACTTTGTTGAGGATACTGAATGGCTAACAGAGCAGATCCTGACCAGATCCCTCTTATCTGGGTCTTGACGGTTGGCAAATGTCAGCGCATTCTTGTACCACATTCAAAGGGTTAAAATGTGTCAAATCTGTGCTGAATTGCATATCAAAGTAATATACATGTACACAATTTACATGTAGTAGCAAATAGTGTAGACCCTGTTCAAACTGATCCTTCAAGAGTAATTTGATGTGGGTTTACACTGTTTGCCTATGTGTTTACCATGCTGCATTTGTATTTTATAATAATTGATTATTGTATTGCCTAGTTAACACTACAGTAAAACCTCTCTATAACGGCCACTAAATTACATCAAGTATTTTGTGTAAAAGGCAGGTGGCTGCTTAAAGCAATGTGAAAGTAAAACAGAACGCTCCTATAGGAGCATTCTGTTTTACTTTCACCTTGCTTTAAGCAGCCACCTGCCCTAAATACCAACTAATTAACTCAATTAAGTGGTCGCTATAGAGATGCTCTACTGTATTTACAGTTGAACTTGTCTGCATCAACACCATAAGGAATAAATATTGAATTCCATAAGAGCAGGACTGGTGGTTGCTTAATGCAAGATGAATGTTATGCAGAAAGCTCCTGGAGGAGCTGTTTGCATGGCTTTCATCCTGCATTAAGCTACCACCTGTCTTAAAAACCCAGGATTAGACCTAATTCTAAGTGTCACTACTCTGCTCTACTAATAAGACTATTTTCACATGTACTGTGCTTATTGTACAATTTCTTCAATTGACAGAAACTGTTCAAAAGTAATCAAAACTGCAGATGTCACACAACTCAAACATTTAACCTACAGCACTCCACTATCTGTGTCTTTCCATCTGTCTGTCCATCTGTCTGTAGGTCACACTGTTTCATCACGCTCTGTCAGCAGTTGACATGCACATGTTTTCAGGAGCAGCTTGATCTGTATCTGCACTAGTTGCCTGAGTTTATATGTCTGAATATTTAGGCTAGTTTTAGTGTAAAGCTGTTTTTCTTCTATGAATTTGTTTGTCCTATAAATACATGTTGTTTTTTTCCATGAATTTGTTAGTCCTATAAATACATTGAACTCGTCTTTTTTGTTAATATGATATTGCTGGACTGTTTGTTAATCCTTTCAATGTGGGGAACAAGTTGGCTGTCATTTGCAAACTGTGTAGACCCTGATCAAGGAGCCCTCTGATCAGGGTCTGCATTGTTTGTCATTCAAAATGTTCTCTCAAATGTATGCCCTCTCATACTGGATGAGCTCTACTTTTAAATTCTACTTGAAATTCAGCATTGACAGGGTTAATGAGATGGTTTTTTAAAACTCAATTTTTTTGCTACTTAACAATTATTCAGCATTAATTTGTTGCTGATAACACTGAAGTGTTTTATTCATATGTATCTATTGTTATACATAATTGGATTTACAATGTAATTACCATAGTTACACAAAGCTTGTTATTTCTGTGGACAGGGCTGAAGGTAAAATGTATATTTAGGAAGTTTTATGTTTTATGTTTTTCTGCCAAATCCTATTTTCCTGCTACTCATTAGAATGATTTGATAGATCGGGATCCATGCTTATAAAGCTTTTTAGTTGAGTCTGAGTTTGTTTTCAAGCTTTTGATTGGTCAGATTTGAGCCAAAGACTTGAGAACGAACCCGGGCTCAACTAAAAAGTTTTATAAGAATGGCTACAGTACGCATCTTATCTACGGCACTGTTTGGTTACACAAAAGTAATTTGTTATTGCCAAGGTTACTCAGAATTTCTATTTTAAAGCTATTATAACTAGTGTAGTTTTATTACAGTTTTAACCCTTTACTCCATAAATATGCCTTTAGAAAACACAGTAGACCCAGATCAGAAGACTCCTGTAGGAGCCGTCTGATCAGGGTCTTCTCTGTTTGCTTATGAAATAATATAGATATGATTCTACAATTTCTGCCATGGCCACAACTTCTTGTGTCTGTGTGCCATTATAAAAATAATCTAATTAATATTCATTCTCACATGGATTAAATGACCTGAATAATTATAGAGTCCTACAAAACGTAACTTGAGTTGCAATTAAACTGTTAGGTCTAGGATAGATGTTTTTGAAGAAAAGTAATTCTCATGATGTGCCTTGAAAGTATTGCCATACTTACTGTAACAATTATGATGCCCAGTCTCTCCTTTCCACTGGTTAGTACAGTAAAACCTCTCTATAACGACCACTAAATTACGTCAAGTATTTTGTGTTAAAAGCATGTGGCTGCTTAAAGCAAGATGAAAGTAAAACAAAACGCTCCTATAGGAGCATTCTGTTTTACTTTCACCTTGCTTTAAGCAGCCACCTGCCCTAGATACCAACTAATTAACACAATTCAGTGGCCGTTATAGAGAGGTTTTACTGTAAAACTATATTCAGCATCATTTCAATAACCTACGAAGCAGTTTGTTCTTGGTTGAATATTTAGTGTAAATAAGTTATTGCTATGAGTCATAACTCTAGAGTTTTAATATTTTAGCAAGAGGATTATGAGGAGGTGGATGAGAAACCCCAGCCTATGAGCAGTAGAAATGTACATTCCCAGCCACCTCGTTCGAGAGCTCCACCCCCTTTACCAACACAACCCCCTGTCGAGGTTTGTCTTTAGATGATCTGTCTTTTTAATGAAATATTTTCATACTGTTAGTTTTCAGAAAATTTATAGCTGTTGTCATTTTCATCATTCAAAAGGGTCTTATATTTATGACATGGGGTCATAACATTTGTGTGTATTAACCCTTTCCTTCATATAAACTCCTTTTCACGCATTTGCAATCCCAATAGACCCAGATCAGAATGGTGACTCCTATAGGAGCCATCTGATCAGAGTCTGCTCTGTTAGCTTCTGGTATAATATAGATATGATTCTACAGTTTCTGTCTGAGTCAAAAGATCCTGGGAGCATAATGGAATCATGAAAATTTAGCTAATAATATTCATGATGTCATTATTCCTTACATGAATTAAACAGGGTAAAGGTTAACAGTTATGTCCCTTTGAAAGAAATTAATCTTAGGATCTAACACATGTCATATGCTTTTATTGCTACACACGATTATGCACTAATGTTTACCTCTTGAATAGATTGAATAGTGCACCACTGGAAACTATAAATCCAGATCAGAGGGTACCTGAACAAATCCACTGCATTGTCTGCTTTTCATTTAGTATTCAAACATTACAATCACATAAAAATGCTTATTTCACAATGTACGGTAAAACCTCGCTAAACTGGATGTTCAAATTAGTATTAATGCTGATCTGTAAGACAGAGGGCAGCTTAATTAATGCAGGGTGAATGTCTCCTCTAGGAGCTTTCTGCATGACTTTCATCCTGCATTAGGCAGGCACCTGTCTGAAGTATCTAAATTTTTCTCTATTAGAATTCTGGTTTAGATGGGTATTTACTATATCTGTTTAAGTACATGTACAAAGTATTAACCCATTTCCTCATAGGCTATTTTTAGATCCAACCTCTTATAATAAATTTACTGAAAAGGAGCATTAACAAGAGAAAAGTAAACTTTTAGAATTTTGTAGTTCTGAAACCACTGTGATAAATAGAGAATTTGCTCCTTAGGAGCAAATGCTCTATTTATCACAATGGTTTCAAAAAGTGACTTTTACAGAGGCGTAGAAAGGCGTATTTATGGAGGAAAGGGTTAATTTACTATTTACCTGTTCAATATTCATGCAAGTAAATGACATCATGAATATTAATTAGATTATCTTTTATAATGGCATATGACCACAGGACATTTTCACTCAGACGGAAACTGTACAACCAGATCTAAGTTACACTATAAGCAAACAGGACAGACCCTGACCAGACTGCTCCTGCAAGAGACATCTGATTTGGATCTACTCTGTTTGCAAAGGCTTGAAAAAGGGATTTACATGAAGGAAAGGGTAAATGATGTTTTATGCTCTTTAAGTCATGAATAAATAGCAGATTTATGTCATAAAAATAATAAGAGTTGGCTTGATTTTTTTAGCAAGAAGAGTATGAAATTATACCTGAAAAGCCAGCACCCGCAAGCAGCAGAAATCCTACAACAGCACCCCCAATCAGCAGAAATCCTCCGACACAACCTCCCAGGAGCAGACAACCAGCACCTGTTCCGCCACAGCCAGAACCTGAGGTATAAATCACAGCGGAATTTAACCATTTACTCCATGAATATTCATGTCAGTAATAATGATTGTACGATTGTCTATCTGGGTTTTATGTGGCTTTAACCCATTACCTCATAGGCTAATTTTAGATCCAACCTCATTGAATAAATCTACCAAAAAGGATCATATACTAGAGAAAAGGATATTTTCAGAATTATGTAGTTTTGAAACCATTGTGATAAATAGAGCATGTTAACCCATGCCCTCATACTGACACCTTTTGACACCTCTGTAAAAGTCACTTTCTGAAACCATTGTGATAAATAGAGCATTTGCTCCACAGGAGCAAATGCTCTATTTATGACAATGGTTTAAAAACTACAAAATTATAAAGTTTTCCTTTTCTCTAGTTAATGCTCCTTTTTGGTAGATTTATTCAAAGAGGTTGGATCTTAAAATAGCCTATAAAGACATGGGTTAATATACATATATATTGAAAGAAAAATAGTCTGTCAGTTCATATTTTTTGTAGCAAGAGGTATATGAAGATATGGATGATAACAATACTGAACCTCAACCACCAGCAAGAAATACTGGCATACCACCACGGAGAGGACTGCCAGGACTGCCGCCCACACCAGCTGTACCTGAGGTAGTTATACATTTGTATTGCACTTGGCATAGTCTCTAGTATTCCTTTCCAGAGGTCCAGATATGATTAGTAAATTAAAACATTTTCAAGAATTGCTCCTTTATTTCTCCACCAAACCCTATACTGTGACCACTCTCTAGAATCGTCTCGAGGAGGGTTTGGATGAGAAATGACGGTTTTAGTATTTGCTCTGCCTTTCTCTCATGTAGATGACTTTTGGCACCTTTGGAAACAAAGACGACCCAGATCAGACAGCTTTTGTAGGAGCCATCTAATCAGGGTCTGCACTGTTTGCCTATGGAAATATGTAGATCAGATTCTACTTTTTTTCCAGGACCAAAACATTTCTTGTTCATGTGGCATTATAAATATTAAGATCATTGATATTCATACATGTATTATATCACAGTGTAAACAGGTGTACATCTATTTGCTTGGTTAGTAATAATTGTCTGCAAATTGTTTTGTCATCTGCAGTTGCGGAGATTAATTTATGTTTTCATTTCTCTTTAAAAATGTCAAACAGTTTGGATTCTAATGAGATACAGAATTGCTGGGTATCCTGGTCAGGGTCTGCTCTGTTTGCTTATGAAATGATACAGATCTTATCCCCTTGTGCATAATGCCATTATAAAAGCTTTGCCGATCAACAGTTATCTCCCTTTTATAAACTTATGGAGTGTGAGGAAGGTCGACACATTTCTCCACAATATCTGCATGGTATTTAACCAAACATTGGAAACTTTTGTATCAAATAGAGATGTGCACAGCATTTTAGCCACATACTCATTGAATATTCATGTACGAATAATGACCTCATGCATATTAATTAGATTAATTGTTATAATGGCACCATCATGGACACAGGAAGTTTTGGTCATGGTAGAAACAGAAGAATCATATCTATATTATATCATAAGTAAACAGAGCAGACCCTGATCAGAGGGCTCTTACAGGAGCTGTCCTATCTGGATCTACCATGTTTGCAAAGGCATAGAAAGGAGTATTTATGGATAAAGGGTTAAACATTTACTCCAGAATTTAATCTTTTAATGCATTTGCAAACAGAGTTAGACACTATTAAAAATTATATGACTCCTATAGAAGCTGTCTGATCAGAGACTTCACTGTTCACTTTTGGAATCATATAGATCTGATTCTGCAATTTCTGCCATGGCTAAACTTTTCTATGTTGATAAACCATTAAAAAGCTGAATCTAATTTATATTCATGATATATAATTGCTTCTCAAATAAATATTCAACTAGTAAAGAGTTAGCCTGTTACTCCATCATTGTGCCTTTCTATGTGTTTGCAAACAGAGTTGGCCCAGATGAGTTGCACCTGTAGGAGCAGTCTGATCGGGGTCTGCTCTGTTTGATTATGAAATAATGTAGATATAAATCTACAGAATGTAGATATAAATCTACAGTTTCTACTATGGCCAAACAGTTCCATGTCCATGTGTATTACAAAAATTTATATACATGTAATTAATATTCATGATGTTATTTCTTGCATGAATATTCAGCAGGGAAAGGGTTAACGTACAAAAAGCACACAGTCTCTTATAACATTCACTTCCTTCCTATTTCCATAGGGTATGAAGTTTGCTGGTGCTTTATATAGATGCATGCCTTCACCATTGCCCCTGTCAGGGAGAGGTGGGGGGAGTTAGACAAAACAAATGTTTTTGTGACAAAACCATCATCTAGCATTAATGTTTTTGTATAATTCCCATACAATAATTTTCAATATCTGATTCTTTGTTGCTCAGATTAACCCATTCCCTCATAAAAAAGCTTTTTCATGCCTTTGCAAACAGAGCAGACCCAGATCAGACGGCTCCTGTTAGGGCTGTCTGATAAGGGTCTGCACAGTTTATGGAGTTATATAGATTTGATTCTAGAATTTTCGTCAAAACAAAAAATTGCCTTGAATTTCACATTATAAAAATTAAGTTTATGAATATTCATAAAGTGACTACATAAAGAATCTATAGGGAAAGGGTAAATGAAGAGATTACAGCACAATGTATTAGAAATTATTTATACTCTTTGATCAATAAATAACTTTCATCTGCAAATTGTCATCTGTATAATTTCCAAGGCAATGTTTTTTGTTTGAATTTTTCCCCTCAAAATTTGATTAGTATGGCATACTGTGTTGATCTTGATCAGACATACAGTGTTGATCTTGATAAGTCACAGGGTAACTCTACTTCTTATCTGGATCCAAGCAATGTTTATAAGAGTTAACAAAAGTTTACCTATATGCTGAAAGTGTTTGTTATACTTAGATGACCTATGAATTTGACCCTCCTGGTGCTACACGGGTGAGATAATTGCTTCTAAAACGACATGTGTCTTTATCCGTTGAAGCATTTGGTGACTGGAATTCTTTCTTTCTATTAGCAAATTCTTATCTGTTGATATGTTTGTTTGCTTGTGTCGATTAACGTCCATTTCTGCCAATTATTGGCTAATTGAACTTGACTCTCTAATCTGTTCTTGTCTTGTTTTTACTGGTGTGGAAACTTTGCCCTTTGTACTGATAACAATGAATACTGGCCCTCTGTACTATCAGGAACAGATTTCATCTTTATTTTCAAGAATACATGTCATCTGTACTGAAATGAAACTTGGTTCTTGTGCTGACAAGAAAACTTGCCCTTTGTGCTGACAGGGACACCATGTCATTTGTGCTGACTGGAATATGTTTCCTCTTTATTTTCAAGAATACATATCATTTGTACTGACAGGAAATCTTGCCCCTTCTTGCTGACAGGAAAACTTGCCCTTTATGCTGACAGGAAACCCTCCCCTTTGTGCTGACAGGAATTAATACTTGTTCTCTTTATATTCAGGAATACATTTCATCTGTGCTGACAGGAAACCTTGCCCTTTGTACTAATGGGAATACTTCTCTTCTTTAATTTCAAGAATGCATGTCATCTGTACTGACAGTAAACCTTTAATCCTTTGTGCAGACTGGATATACTTGTCCTCATTGCCATTTTACTGAAAAGAATACTTGAATCTTAACCCTTTACCTCATGAATAATTATTGAAGAATTCATGACGTCATGCATTAACTGAAGTTTTATAATGGCATATCACCACAGGAATCTTTAGCCATGGCAGCAATAGTAGAATCAGATCTGTTCTTTCAAAACCAAACAGAGCAGACCCTGATCAGAATCGCCATATAGATATATGTTCTGCCAGCAGAGGTGCTAAAAGGCATTTATATCAGATTACGGGTAAACAGAAAATAATTTATGTATTTGCCTTTTTAGGCCATGAATACTTGTTATTTTTTATTTACTAGCATCAGTACTTGCCTTTTTACAGACACAATACTTGCCCTCTTTACTGACACAGTACTGGCCATCTTTACTAACACCGCACTTGCCCTCTTTACTGACACAATAATGGCCATCTTTACTGACACAATACTGGCCATCTTTACTGACACAATACTGGCCATCTTTACAGACACAATACTTGCCCTCTTTATGACACAGTACTGGCAATCTTTACTAACACCGCACTTGCCCTCTTTACTGACACAATACTTGTCCTTTTTACAGACACAATACTTGTCCTCTTTACTAATACAATACTGATCCTTTTTATTGACACAATACGTCACTGTCCTCTTTACTTACACAGTACTGTACTGACATGAATACTTATCCTCTTTATGAACATGAACACATGCCCTTTTTATTGACAGAATTCTTGCCCTATTTTAACTAACAGAATACCTTCCCTCTTTACTGACAGGAATATTGCTCTTTCTTACTGATAGGAATACTTTCTGTATTAACCCATTCCCACTTAGGCTATTTTTAGACCTAGTCTCTTTGATTAAATCTACCAAAAAGGATCATTAACTAGAGAAAAGGAATTTTTCAGAATTGTGTAGTTTTGAAACCATTGTGATAAATAGAGCATTTGCTCCTGTGGAGCAAATGCTCTATTTATCACAATGGTTTCATAAAGTGACTTTTACATAAGCGTCAAAAGGCGTCAATATGCGGGAATGGGTTAAGTGATGTAGATACTTATACCCTCTTCACTGATAGCCATATTGCCCTTTCTTACTGACAAGAATAATATCTATATTAACTGACGTATATACATGCCCTATTTACTGATAGGCATGTTTGTCTTCTGTACTTACATGAATATCATACCCGCCTCGGGGCAAATTACACTCCTGATGTTAATGAAGAAAATCCGTAGTAAAGTCAAGCAGGAAAAGACACACAAAACACAACCACCACCAATACACCGACAGGTCATCTAGAAAGCAAGCAATCAACACACACACAACCACACATGCACGCACGCACACAAACACATGCAACGAAAATTACAATGACGAACAACACACAAGCACTAAAGTTTGTGTTTACCATAGTGGTTTGGTATTTGGACTGTAGGTGATTGTGACTCTTCAGATTCAGTAAACCAGGTTTAAGTCCCCCAGTAGCTTATTTTGGTTGCTTTGTTGTTTAACATGCTTAATGTTTAATGTTTTTCGTCTTGATATGCGTCCTGTTATGTTTTGTCTTGTGGCTTTACTGTTTCTTGTTTGATGGTGTTTGGTGCGGTGTCATTTCGTGTGTTGCTCTCCCTGTTTGACTTTTTTTCCATATTAAATAAATTACATATATATGTATAATGCTTTAACCCTTTACTTCATGAGTATAATCAAGTAAGAAATAATGACATCAAGAATAGTTGTTAGATTAATTTTTGTAATAACTTCTGAAAAAAACAACGTTTTGGCCATTTGTGAAACTATATCAGACCTGTGTAATTCCGTAAGCAAACAGGGCAGACCCTAATCAGATGGTTCCTGCAGGAGCCATTCTGATATGGGTCTACTCTGTTTGCAAAGGCATTAACAGGGGTATCTATGGAGCATATGGCCCTAGTTTTATGAATGCATATGCTTAGGGTATTCAGGGTAGTTTTATGTTGCATATGTATTGCATTAGCTACTGATACCAATTCTCTACTAGACAACACATAAATGTACATGGAAAGTTCCGCTAATGCGACCACCTGAAAGAGGTATAATTCTGGGTGCTAGATGCAGGTGGTAGCTTAATGCAGGACAAAAGTAATGCAGAAAGCTCCTAGAGGAGCTTTCTGCATTACTTTTGTCCTGCATTAAGCAACCACCTGCTTATAAAGGCACCCATGTTTATTCATTAAGTGGTCGCATTAGAGGGGTTTCACTGTACATGGAAAGCACTTTTGTGTTAACAAACCAGTACAGGTTGGTGGTGAGAGGAGATTTGGTGTCCTAATACTTAACCCTGTCCCTCTTATTTATGCCTTTTCATGCATTTGCAAACAGAGTAGACCCAGATCAGACGGCTCCTTTAGGAGCCGTATGATCAGGGTCTGTTCTGTTTGCTTATGGTATATTGTAGATCTAATCCTTCAGTTTCTGCCTGAATCAAAATGTTCTGTTTTCGTAGGTCATGATAAAAAAAATAATCTTATTAATATTCATGATGTCATTATTTCTTATACAAATATGCAACAAGGAAAGACTTAAGATAATTAGGGTACATGTTAATCCCACTTTTGTAAAGTTGTGAGAAACAGTATGAGAAAAACTGAAACCATTGTAGTGCTTCTGACATGCACATCTAATTTAGCAGCAAAATAGAAAAACAATGCAATTTTAATTGAGAGGGTAAATATAAAAACTGTCATGCAATTTTAATATAGCAGCAAAATGGGAAAGCATGTATACACTTCTAAAGTTCTAATTTAGAAGGAAAATACACAAGCAGTTATGCACTAGTAATTTAGCAGCACAATACTCAGTAAAACATAATACATTTCATATGTCAGTATACACTGTACAGTACAAAAGCAGTTTATTCATTATAGATTTCAGTAAAGGAATATCTCGCTATCAGGAGAAGAAAACAACAGCAGTATGGAATATGCATTTCAGCAGTTAAATACCAAAGCAATTTTGCATGTTTACTTCAGTAGCAAATCACTAGTGCAGTCATGCATTGCTTATATCAGCAGAAAAATTAAAAAAAAGTCATGTGTTATCATTTCAGCAGCAATATACAGAAGCAGCTATTTTTTTCAACAGCAAGATACAAAAATAGCTATGCATTTTATTTCTGTAGTAAGATACAAAAGCAGTTATGCATCATGAATTCAGCAGCAGTCATGTGTCTTAATTTCAGCAGCAAGATACAAAAGCAGTTATGTATAATTTTTTCAGCAGCAAGATACAAATACAAATACACATATTTCTTTCAGCAGAGAAGTACAAAATCATTCAAACATCTTAATTTCAGCAGCATAGAGCAACCATGCTTATTAATTTTAGCAGCAGAATACAAAATCAGACATGCATCCTTATTTCAGGGGCAGAAAACAAAATCAGCTATGCTTCTTAGTTTCAACAGCAGAAAACAACAATATCCATGCCTCTTAGATTCAGCAGCACTAAAAATATCATTCATGCTTCTTAAGTTTCAGCAGCAGAAAACAACATCCATGCTTCTTAGTTTTCAACAACAGAAAAAAAATCATCCATGCTTCTTTAAGTTTCAGCAGCAGAAAACAACATTATCCATGCTTCTTAGTTTCAGCAGCAGAAAACAAAATTAAACCATGCTTCTTTATTTCAGCAACAGAATACAAAATTAAACCATACAAAAGTAGCCATACATGTTTCTTTCAGAACAGAAAACAATAAAAGCTATGTATTTATAAGTTAGCAGTAGAATGCAATTGTATACAGTGCTCCCTCCGAACAACGACACTTTACGGAAACACATAAAAGTGCCGTTGTGCGGAGGGTGTTGTTGTTGGGAGGGAACACTACACAGACGTATTTTGACAGATGGATGTATGCGTTGATGATTTAATAAATAGGTAGATAGATGGACAGATTAACAGACAGACAGACCTGTTTAGAATGCATAACAAAATGTTTCCCTACGTCAACAAATCCCAATCCGCAAGTTGAAAAATGAACGTGTTTGATTAGGTCCACCTGGAGTAGAATTGTTCGGAAGAACATGTTCTATTTTATTAACCATTTCTTTCTGAGAAAATTAAAGGAAAACGGAATAAAAATCATTACGCATTTATGTTCAAAATTTGACAAGAGTACTGTTGCCGTGAAGAATTTTTAGTTTCTAAGTTCAGTTTATGACCGAACTCGGTTGAAATTCATTTCTGTCACACGATCTTTTTCTAGTAGTGATAAATCGAACGCGCCTATAGTTATCATCGTTGGAACAAGAGAGAAATAAACGAATTTAACCGACAAAATTTCTTTTACTTTATAAATATAGAAAACGCGTTTCTCAATTGAATTTCAGTATTCTCTTAATCAGTCATACACAACAGCATATAGGTGTCAGTGTGTCATAATGGATTTACACACGAATTGTCGCTCGAGTCGCACAACGGATTAGCGATGGTTGACTGAATTATTGCCCGGAGCTAGTAAGGTAACAGGCGGTCGTTAATTACATGAAGATTAGTGTCATTGGGACCAATCATCTTTCACATGCTTGGTTGTTTTTGTTCAGTGGTCAGAGAATTACGTTCAGCTGAAGTACTGTTGAAGGGGGGTAAATGTTACCGTCCGGCTACAAATATACATGTCGTTAGCCGTTGTAGAGAGGTATCGTTCGCGGGAGGGAGTTTTACTTGAAAATCCCCCGGGGGGAATACACGTTGTCGCTATTGGGAGGGAACCGTTGTTGGGAGGTGACGTTAATGGAGGGAGCACTGTATAAATTATTTTCTTTACATGCCAAATTCTGACAGAGTTACATAAGATATGGTACATAATTATAACCCTATACTGTTTGATACAAGTTTTCAAATGGAGTAGATCCAGATCAAATGGCTCCTTTAGGAGCCATCTGATCACGCTCTCTTGTGTTTGCTTATGAAATTACTGTACATGTATACAAATGTATAGATCTTATTCTACAGCTTCTGACATGGACAGAAACTCCTGTTCATGTGCTATTATAAAAGTTCACCTAATAAATATTCATGATGTCATTATATCTTTTCATGAATATTCCTCTGGTGAAGTGTGAAATGGTGCACATTGCTCTACTTATGCAAGAAATGTAGATATACAGAGGATCTACCCATTGTTGTAGTTCTAACCTATTAGCTTGTGATGAAAGTGTGCTTTTAGGATTAGATTTTATGTATTTATTTTTGTTTTCACATTTTGCCTGGTCCAGGAGGATGATAACTATCTGGATATGGAGGAAACTGTTGATAGTGCCCCACCCCTTCCCACACGACCGGTAAATCAAGTTCTAACTTGATGTCAGTCTGACTGTCTTGCTTTCAAAATGATTGTCCACTCTTCTCTATACTATATACTTGATGCAGAGCTACAGATAAAAGTGCGTACCCAAATACTAAAATCCTCATTTCTCCATCAAACCCTATACTGTGACCACTTTTTAGAATTGTCTCTTTGAGTTGATTCTAAAAAGTGGTCACTGTATAGGGTATGGTGGAGAAATAAAGGAGCTTTTTTTGAAAATGTTAAACTTTACGCATCTTATCTGGACTACTGTTGATGGATATCTTTATAAGCAATAATGGGTTTATGAATATTAATGAGCATTACTGTTATCATTGCATATGCACATTGGAAGATTTGGCCATCACAGAAGTTATAGATTCAGATCTATAGCATTCCATAAGCAAGAAACAGACTCTGATGAGACAGCTCTTACAAGAGCTGTATGATCTGGGTCTATTGTGTTTGTATAGCTTTGAAATAGCAGGGTTATCACGTTAAAGATTAACCCAAGATTAACCCCTTGCCCTGTTCTATATTTATCACAAATTTCAATACCTACTGAATATTCCTGGACAAAATAGTTATAATGAAATATGGAAAATTGTAGTCATTTTAGAAAGTAAAGAAACAGATCTTTCAAATTCCACTAGCAAACAGAGCAGACCCTGATCAGACGGCTCCTATTGGAGCCATCTGATCTGGTTTTACTCTGTTTGCAAATTGGTGAAAACATGTTTGTATGAGGGAAAGGGTTAATCAGCATCAAATTCTCATTTTGTTTTAGAAACTATATTCTGACTTTGTCACAAACCGCTTGGAATCTGATCAAGTGCTGGGTACATTAGCAACAGTTACTGATCTGGGTCTTACCGTTAAATAAAGAAATATTGTTGTGTCAAAATACAGGTGTTTTTTTAATGCAGACTCAAAGCAATGCAGAAACTCCCAATAGGAGCTTTCTACATTGCTTACATTCTGCATAAAGAAACTACCTATATACAAATGCAAGAAGCTCATTGGTGCAGTTAAACCCCTCTAAAGCGACCACTTAATGAGGAGATGTTTTTAAAAGCAGGTGGTTGCTTAATGCTGGACAAATGTAATACAGAAAGCTCCTTCATGGACCATTTCATCTTGGTCTGCATTATTTGCCTTAGGCTTGACAGTTGTAATACAGGGAATTTGACTTGCAAATTGATCAGAGTACCAACTGTTTGATATCAGAGACATTTATCACTTTACATAACCCTTTCCTTCAAACAAATGCTTTTTCATCATGCCTTTGCAAACAGAGTAGACCCAGATCAGATGGCTCCCATAAGAGCCATCTGATCAGGTTGTGATCTGTTTGCTTATGATCTAATACAGAGATGATTCTTCAGTGTCAACTATGGCCAAACATCCTGTGTCCATGTGTCATTATACATGTATATACATGTATTTAATTTTACATGTATTAATCTAATTAATATTCATCATATCATTATTTCCTTCATTAATATTCATGGAATAATGACACATATTTACAAATTTGCAAACAGAGTAGACCCACATCAGACTGACTGATCAGTGTCTGCTCTGTTTGCTTATCTGTTCTGTTCTCTACTGCCATGACTAAAATGTCTTTGTCGTTATGACTAAAATGTCTCTGTCGTTATGACTAAAATGTCTTTGTCGTTATGACTAAAATGTCTTTGTCGTTAATTTTAGTCTTTGTCGTTATGACTAAAATGTCTTTGTCATTATGACTAAAATGTCTTTGTTGTTATGACTAAAATGTCGTTGTTGTTATGACTAAAATGTCGTTGTTTTATATTTTTTGTGTCACCTACTTAACCCTGTAGCTGTTCTGTATTTATTCAAAATTTGAATACCTTCTCAATATTCATGATCAACATAGTTTAAATAAAATATGGAAGGTGGAACATTTCTGACATTTTAAAACCTAAAGAAACAAATTTATCAAATTCCGTTAGCAAACAGAGCAGAGCCTGATCAGACGGCTCCTACAGGTGCTGTCTGATCTGAGTCTACTCTGTTTGCAGATGTGTGAAAAGTTGTTTATATGAAGGAAACTTCAAAGGGTTAAGCAAGGTGACAGCTAGCAAGGGAAAACTTCTCCATCAACTATGTATCCATCCATTCATCTATCTGTCACTTTTTTGTGTCACTCTTATGCAGACAGGTGACACATATATTGTTTTCAGACTATCTTGTTAATACAGAAATTAAATTTTATTATATTCATAATTGATGGAGACTTAACAAGAGGCTCTTTGATCTGAGTTTATACTGTTTGTAAATGTTTGTCAAGAAGTTCAACCTTTAACCCTTTACTCCATTGTCTGCCTTTCTACACCTTTGCAAACAAAGTAGACTCATATCGGATGGCTCCTATAAGAGTTGTCTGATCAGGGTCTGCTCTGTATGCTTATGATATAATATAGATCTGAATTTACAGTTTCTGCTTTGGCAAAAACTTCATATGTTAATACATGTATGCTAATATTCATGATGTCATCATGTCTTTCATGAATATTCATGGAGTAAAGGGTTAAACTTTATTCCAGCCACTAAGGTCCCCTAACCCCAGACACATGAGCTCAGACTCAGACTCAGACTCAGATGTGGTAAGGAGAAGTTTGCACGGTCAAGAATACTGCCTATCAGCTTTCCTAACCCTTTCTACACTATCGGCTAATTTGTGATGTCCGTTGCAAACAGTTTGGATCCAGATGAGATGCAAAGTTACAAGGTGCTTCATCAAGTTCCTAACTGTTTGACACTTCAGACATCGGTTTTTTAACTTTAGTTCATTAATATTTATACAAGAATTCATGAATATTCATCAACTCTTTGCATGCTAAGTAATTTCATCGTCTGCTCAATTGTTGTCTGCAACATTATAAAAGATATTAAATTCCTTTCGTATTTTTGGCAGAAATTGAGCCTGAGTGACAAACGGTTTGGATCTTATGTCAGGCCTTATGATTTGTAGGTCATTATCTGGATCCAAACTATTTGCATTGGTCATAAGTGGTGGGAGAATTTGCTGCTTAGAGCATGTAAAGAGTTCATCCTGTCTCTATTCAATATTCCCGTAAGAAATAATGACAATCATGAATGTTTATTAGCTAAATTTAAAATGTTAAAAAGGAATATTTTGCTTTGACCCAAACTGTAGGATCACATCTTCGTCATGTCAAAAGCAACAGAGCTGACCCTTGTCAGACGTCTCCTATAACAGCCGTCTGATCTGGATCTACTCTGTTTGCAAATGAAATGTGTTCTTTGGCCATTATAAAAATTAAACTACATGTAATTAATATGCATGACATCATTATTTCTTAGATGAATATTCATGGAGTAAAGGATTAAGAACTGCAGTAGATGAAAAATTTTGAAGATGGCAGTTGCTCAGTGTAGAAAGGGTAAACTATTTGCATGCAGCTAGCTAAGACATGTGCATGTAGAATGATATTGAAAATATTCTTGAGATGAAAGAATTATAGAGAATCATGTATTCAAGGGATAACCCACCTGTCATCCAAACTGTAGTGATGGACCCGTTACTCCATAAACAAACCTTCCTACACCTTTGCAAACAGAGTAGACCCACATCAGATGGTTTCAATATTAAGGAGCCCAATATTGTAACCATTTTAGATAGTAAAGAAACAGATTTTTCACATTCCACAGAGCAGACCTTAATCAGACAGCTCATATAGGAGCCGTCTGATCAGTGAACTGGGTCTACCCTGGAGATTTCTGATTTGGTCTACTCTGTTTACAAAGGTGTAAAAAGGTGTTTATATGAAGGAAAGGGTAAAAAGTATTTTGTGAGTGTGAGACTACAGTCGTGGATCCTGGTAAGATGCAGATACTAAGACTCTCCTATAAGGCATGCCATACATTCTGCTTTAACAGACTGTCCTTAACAAAGTGTCCTATAATGGGTAATGGGTCAAGCATTATTGGAACAGACTGTCCTGTAAATTCTTAACCCTTCGCTTGCTATTCACGTCAATATACATGCCTGTAAATAGTGAAGACCCAGATGAGACAGCTCCTGCAGGAGCTGTCTCATCAGGGTCTGCACTATTTACAAGTTGATTGTGCAACCAGTGCACTCTACAGCAGTGATTGCACAGTGAAATGCTTGTACACAGTGAAGATATATGTAATTATACAACAGGGCATGGGTAAAGAAGGAGAAATGTATTTTAAAATTCAGCAAGCGAAGGGTTAACATAAGTATATCTATTCAGACATCTTATAAATGCTAGATATTAGTATGTCTTTTCACTATCTATTTATGAAAGCTTCATGCATGGGTATTATGCTTTCATTGTTTGACTTTCATATTTCTTTTAACAGGTAATTCATTTCTGTTTCCTTTCAGGATTTCTCTTCTGACTGATTTTAATGCTTTGCTTTCATAGTTTGCCATGCAGGTAGAAATATGGGAGCCTGTTAGTATTTATCACTATGTGACCATTTTCAGCCAGATAGAATGTATTGAATGTCCTGGCAAAGCATAGCTGTAGAGTATGTAGCTGAGGCGTAGATAAAATGCGTAATTTAAAACATTTTAAAAAATAGCTCCGTTATATCTCCACCAAACCCTGTGTTGTGATAATTCTTTGAAGAGACGATTCTAAAGAGTAGTCACACCATAGGCGTGGGTGGAGAAATGACTCTAGTATTTGAATATGCTCCTTTATCTGTTGCCCTTTGTGGCTATTCTAAAGAATGGTCACAACATAGGGTTTGGTGGAGAAATTATTATTTTAGTTAAATGAATAGCACCTTTATCTATTGCTCTGGTATGTATGAAAAGTACAGTAAAACCTTCATATCCAAATATATCACTATAGGTCTTTAACTCTTTCAACTATGATTTTTCATACAGACTACAGTATTCCAAAATTCCAAATGTTCTAGCTTACAATGAATATTTAGGGGTACAGTAAAACCCTGCTAATGCGACCACCTAAAATAGGTATAATTATTGGTGCTAGATGCAGGTGGTAGCTTAATGCAGTACAAAAGTAATGCAGAAAGCTCTTTCTGCATTACTTTTGCCCTGCATTAAGCAACCACCTGCTTATAAAAACAACCACGTTGATTCATTAAGTGGTCGCATTAGAGGGGTTCTACTGTATTTTTTTAAGAATGTGTAACTTGACAATACAGACCTGGATAAGAGGGCTCCTCTAGCGGGCTTCTCATCTGGGACAGCACTGCAAAGTACATTAGTAGCTCTTTTCAGGCATTAAAAGGGTTTTGATAGACAACAGCTTATTGCAGGGTGAAAGTTCCTCTCGGAGCATTCTGTATGACTTTCCCCAAAAGTTCTTAATTCTTCGCTACTAAAAGTTAGATTAGTGAGGTTTTACTGTATTCCTGGATATCTCAGCCAAACCCTATCTTGCAATGTTATTGAGTTCCAGCAGGATAGTGTTTAGCAGAGAAATACAGAGTAGTTAGATCAGTACACCTCTTATCTGGAGATGTCTTATCTGCAAATGCCTCCGTTCTCATATTATTCGGATTGCCATGGCAACACAGTTATTTCATTTCCTCTTAGAGCCACTGATGTGTATCTATACCTTAAGCAAATGCCATTACATTAGTTTCCAGCATTTAAAGGGTTTTGTTTAAGGCAGGCTTGCTACAATCTTGTATTACCTTAAGCAGCTCACTTAAACCCCTGTCACACCAGGCCACGTTCTCATGGCAATCCCACGGCGTCCAAGAATGCTGAGCTGCACACCTTGGAACTGCAAGCATCACCACAGCAATAAAGCTGCATCACCAGTAAACCTGATGCAAGCAATGGCGAGTACTTTGAGCATGCACAAAACAAATACAGATGTTTTGTATCTCATTCTGGGAAGACAATGGAGGAGGGCTAAAGGCGTAGAAGGCTTTGGGTTCGACCTTGGTTGAATGGAGGCAGACGGTTGCAGAATGGTCACTATTGTTCTTATATGTTATGTGAATGAACACCTTCATTGCATCGTCAGTGCAGTGTGAGCACAGTGACAGTGCAGTGAACACACAGTGTGTGTGCTATGACTACTCGGTGCATGCAGGGGAAGCGTTGTGAGAGCGCAGACGGTCACCAATTAGAACTCTGAAGGAACGCCATGGAAGCTCTGTAGAAACACCCAGGTCGCAGTGAGAATGTCGTGACATCGCCATCGTCTGCGATCTCACAGCGCTCTGGAAAATTTAACAATGCCATGCAATCGCAGTGGCAATGTGGCTAGGTGTGACAGGTGTTAAGCTAACTCTCAGAGAAGCTTGTGAGTCATGACAAACATGCAGTTTAAATTACACAACACTGCAACATGGGTTGTATTCTGTTGTTGCAGTTGCTGAAAATATGCTGCAAGATGAAATGCAAGCTGCAATTTGAAGTTTTTGTTACTTCACAGAATTGGTTTTCATAATGCAATCGCACAAATGTTATTGCTTTATTGTTTGAATATACATGTACATTTCTATTGTATCAATATATATATATTTTATTTTCATCCCACCAATTAGACATTTATAAAATGTAGTTTATTTACCTAAAGACTCAATTATTTACATGCACATCACTTGTAATGTTATACTTTAAACACTGAATTTTCAAAGTGGAATAGCCCATCAGTGTTTAACTGTAAGAGTCCACTGAGTATGAAAGGTTTCAAGTTGCTAGAGGATTTTGAATGACAAACAGTGCAGACCCTGATCAGAGGGCTCCTCTAGGAGAGTTAGGGTTAGCTCCTCTAGGAGTGCTCTGATCTGGGTCTACACTGTTTGCAAATGTTAGTGCATGAGTGTCTCACATTCAAAAGTTTAAGATGCTTGAGACAGTTGACAAGTAATCTGTATTTTATACTTTCAGGAGGATTATCTCGAGCCTGAATTTGGTAAGTCCAGTTAATAACAGTTATTGGTACATTAATACTTTACCTCATGAATATTCATTTAAGAAATAATGACTATTAATATATAAATATCACATCCTATGTGGAGAGCGACAGCACGTATTGTCAACCTGAGGTTGGTATTGTATGTTCACAGAGACGTAAGCTGAGGTGTACATTACCATTAGTAACCATAATGCGGGTTGACAATACGTGCTGTCACTCTCCATAGGATGTGATATTCTATTTTATTATACCGAAAAGCACTATCTTTCGTCTGCAAAAAAGATTTATTCAATGGCAATAACAAACAGTTTGTAACAGAAGTTATACTCTGTGCTTAAAAATCGCGGAACAGCTTCTCACTTCTATTTATTACACGTTAAGTACTGGCGGAGTCCTTTAAACTGTCCAATCTTGAAAGATCCTCCTCTGAGATAGGGTAGTCGCATAACAGGACATTTCTCAAAAATATAAACAACAAAAACAACTGTCAAAATGACATTTGTTGATCAAATTGCAAGCATTGGATGACGTCAGTCGATGAAGTCACTCACACAATTTTATAAGCTCTCATTAATCTAGACATTATGTTGCCCGCACGAGATAATGTTGCATGGAACAGTAAAAATCGTTTCATGGCAGGTATATGGAAAATTTGTTTAGGAAAGTCATGTGAGGTATAATAATAATGAATATTAACCCATTCCCTGATATTGATGCTTTTTGACGCTTCTGTAAAGGTCACTTTTTGAAACCAATGTGATAAATAGAGCATTTGCTCCATTGGAGCAAATGTCTATTTATCACAATGGTTTCAGAACTACACAATTCAAAAATTTTCCTTTTCTCTATTAAATGCTTCTATTCCGTAGATTTATTCAAAGAAGTTGGGTCAAAATATAGCCTATGAGGGAATGGGTTAAACATAAAATAATTCAACAGATTATGTTATATGCATTTAAGAAATTCACAGTAATTTTGTTAAGCCAGTTTTTGTGGTCGGCTCAACCTAGTAATCAAAATTGTTGTCGAGTGTCTGTGCGTGCAAATGGACCATATAGCCTTTATTTTGCAGGGACAGATTTGAGTATTATTTCACATATGTCTTTAAGTCATGACTACATTGATTTGTTGTATGTAAGAACCGTAACTCTAGTTCACACATTTTTGAAAATGTCCCATAATTTGTAGAAAAAAACCCCTCTAAATCAGAATCCTAGTAGAGAAGATTTTTGTCTCCCCCATTTATGGGGAATCATATTGTTTTTGCCAGAGTTGTCAGTCCATCCTTCTGTCTGTAACAAACTTGTGCCGTGCTGATGTCTGAAACCAGTAGGGCTAGAGTCACCATATTTCACAGGAATGTTCACCAGCATGAGTTGTTATTGCCCTTGATGACTTAAAATTAGACAAACTTTGTGTCATGTGTACCGGTATCTCTGAAGTTACACAGCATTGTATCTGCATCCGTTCTGTTTTCAAAGATAATCACACAAATTTGCTTGCAGCATGGTAACAGTTAAAACTTTCCCTCATATAAATGCCTTTTCATGCATGTGCAAACAGATTAGACCCAGATCAGATGGCTCCTTTTGGAGTCACCTGATCAGGGTCTGCTCTGTTTGCATTATATAGATCTGATTCTACACCCTCTACCACAGTCAAAAATACTTTTTTCGTAATAATGCTTTTAAATATTTTGGCTCATTAATATTCATGATAATATTTTTTTTTTTATGAATATTAAACGGAAAAGGTTAAATAATGAACCTATGTTTTTTTCTAATTTTAGCACCGCCTCTTCCAAAGCAAGCTCCTAAACAAGAGAAACCTGCTCCAAAGCGAGAACTGCCAGCCCCTCCAGGAGGTCAGTTGTAAATATATTACATCTTTGTAACAACCGATTTACTGCAGAAAAAAACACTTTTTCACATGAAGTTATGAAGTTTTATTGGCAGCTTCACCCTTTTCACAACATATGTACAGTGGAACCTGTTGTAATTAACTATGTAACCCTTTCCCAGGTGCATATTCATGTAAGAAATAATGAATATTTATTAATTGATTTTTATATCGGTGTAACTATATACATGTACAGTAAAACTTGACCTAACGGTCACCTTAAATGAATGGTCACCTCGTCTAAACGGTCAGTTTGAAATCCTCCCGATGAAAATCAGTCTATAATGCACCTGTTTTAGACGGTCACCTTCCTTCCACGGCCAGCGGCCACCATATTTCACCCCAAACCCTATATTTTGACCCCATTAGACGGCCAGCAGACAGCCTGGCGGCCAGTTTGAAATGTGTGAAAACCCAATACACAGCCAGCTGACATATGTCAAAATGGAGATTACGCATCGTAACTTTCAGACATTACGGAAATCGCCGATCGAAATATCGTGACCGCTTCGGAAACTTCCGTTGTGTCGGGAAAGTGCGTAGATTTGCCGCTTCGGTGTTTTTCGTTATATCGGAAGTGAACGAAAAAACCAAGCGTTGACCTTGGCCTTAGGGCAAGATCATAATCAATGGCCTGATAATCCTTTCAACTCCTTTACCTGTTATAAATATGCAAATATGGGGGTGTTGAGAAGTTTGTCTGAACGTTACCGAATCAAAAGAGATAACATCAAAACAAAATATTCACGCCTTTTCCAAACGTAAGTTCCTCACGTTAGAGAATCGAGTGAAGTGTAGACATGTACATTTGTATTTCCGGATGTGTCGAATGATTCTGCCTGATGTTTATTTTTTGTTTTGTACATGTTGTATTTTACCTGTATTTACAAGGATAAAATACATAATCTTTTGGATAAGGCATTAAAGTACATGTATATATATTTTGCGTTTGTCTGACCAAACAGAAAACTCTCCCAAAATATCCACCCCTCGATTAAGTGGTCACCTCGCTTAAGCGGTCAATTTGGCCGCTTCCCTTGACTGGCCGCTTAACACAGGTTTTACTGTACACAGGATGTTTTGGTATTGGTAGAAACTGTAGTTTCAGATCTATATAATTTCTCAAGCAAACAGAGCAGACCCTGATCAGATGGCTACTACAAGAGCTGATCTGGGTCTACTTATTTGCAAAGGTGTCAAAAGGTGTCTCTTTGAGGGAAAGGGTTAATGCAGGGTAAAAGTAATGCCAATATCTCATATAGCAGCATGTACATTACTTTTGACCTGCATATGTACCACCTGCCTTAACCCTTACTCCATTAACCCTTTCCCTGTTCTGTGTTTATTACACATATCAATACCTACTGAATATTCATGGACAAAAATGTTATAATGAAATATGGAAGGTGGAACATTGTAGTCATTTTAGAAAGTAAAGACACATATCTTTGAAATTCTATTAGCAAACAGAGTAGACCCTGATCAGACGGCTCCTCTAGGAGCCGTCTGATCTGGGTCTACTCTGTTTGCAAATGCGTGAAAACACGTTTATATGAGGGAAAGGGTTAACATGCCTTTCTACAGCTTTGCAAACAGAGTAGATTCAGATCAGATGGCTCCTATAAATCTATTATTGTAGTAACAATGCTACTGGCAGAACATTGAAATAAATCTATGTATCGATCTGTCATTTCCAGTGCCAGGATACACAAAGGTTGATGTAACAAGTAAAGGTACTCCTGTGATAAATGGCACCAGCAAAGCTACAAGAGCAGATACACCGAGCAAAGCTACAAGAGCAGATACAAGAGCAGATACGCCGAGCAAAGATACAACAAATAAAGACCCAAAGACACAGGCTTCAACAGAGGTACTAGGATTATATTGCTAGCGACAGTGCGAGATGATAATCAAATATTTACAGTATAGGTCCAGTATTGGTGTTGAAATGCTATTATTCCAATTCAACTGGCTTGTGAATGTTGCTGTAAATAATGGTGCTGAAAAATCTTGTCTTATCCCTATTCTTCATATACAGTAAAACCTCTCTATAATGACCAGTAAATTGTGTTAATTAGTTGGTATTTAGGGCAGGTGGCTGCTTACAGCAGGGTGAAAATAAAACAGAACGCTCCTAGAGGAGCGTTCTGTTTTACTTTCACCTTGCTTTAAGCAGCCACCTGCCTTTTACACAAAATACTTGATGTAATTTAATGGTCGCTATAGAGAGGTTTTAATGTATATACACCATAGTGGACCCAGATCATATGACTCCTGTGGGAGCTTCCTCTGATCAGGCTCTGCTCTGTTTGCTTATGGAATAAAATAGATCTGATTCTACAATTTCTGCAAAAATATTTGTGTTCAGATGCACAAAATTTCTTCTAATTGAATTTGTGATGTTATTATTTCGAACATGAAAATGCATGAAGTAAAGGGTTAAAATGTACAGGGGTGATAAAACATAAAGGACATCGTCACAATTGAACTTAACCCTTTCCCTCATCTTGACGACTTTTGACGACTCTATAAAAGTCACTTTGTGAAACCATTGTGATAAATAGAGCATTTGCTCCTATAGGAGCAAATGCTCTATTTATCACAATGGTTTCAAACTACAGAATCCTAAAATTTCCCTTTTCTCTAATTAATGCTCCTGTTCGGTAGATTAATTGAAAGAGGTTGTATCTAAAATTAGCGTATGAGGTAATGGGTTAAACGTTGGTCTGATTGGGGACGGAGGAAGAATTGCAACGCTTTACCTCATAAAGATGTCATTTTACACATTTGCGTCTCTATCAGATTAATGGTTTACTCTTTACTGCATGAATATTCATGTAAAATAATGACATCATGAATTTTAATCATGAATTGTATTGTTTTAATCATGGTAGATTAATTGTTATAATAACATAATTATTGACACAGGAATTTTAGGTCATGACAGGTGGCGGTGGTCTAGTGATTACGCACTTGACTATCAGTCCGGGGATCTGGGGTTCAAATCCTGGTCACTCGCGGAAATTTCAGAGACGCTTTTCCGTGTCTCTCACCCACACATCCTTTCTACCCAGGGGTTAAAATGGGTACCTGTGAGGGTCACTCGCCGGTACTGCGGCTGCATGATTGCGCCATATGTTAGCAGTGCTCAATATTGTAGGCCAATGACTCAATGACCAGGAGAGTAAATGTACAGTCGGCTGAGCAGTCATTCGGACTGAAAGTAGACTATAACTGTACTTTACTTTCGTTTTACAGAAACTGTAGAATGATATCTATGTTATACCAGAAGTAAACAGAGCAACCCCTGATCAGACCTCCTACAGGAGCAGTCTGATCTGGGTCTGCTCTGTTTGCAAAGGCATAGAAAGGTGTATTTATGGAGTAAAGGATGAAAACTGAGGAACAGCTGGGTGTCTGAAATTAGATGAATTGCTGTACCATTATTCATCCCACAAATATGAAAATTTCATGGCAAGTATTTATTTTGATGTACACAGACCATAAACAAATGGAGCAGTCCCAGGTCTGATCTGGTCTATTCTGTTTGCAAAGGCATAAACCCTTTCCTTTATATAAATGCTTTTTCATGCCTTTGCAAACAAAGTAGCTGCTTTAGCTGTCAGATTAGGGTCTGCTCTGTTTGCTTATGAAATTAATATAGATGTGTCTACAGTTTCTACCAATACTTAAAAGGCCTGTGTGCATATGCCATTATAAAAAACCAGGTAATAACTGTGCATGATGTCATTATTTCTTATTTGAATATTCAAGGGAAATGTTTAAAAGGCATATCTATGTGGTAAGGAATTAGGCTATATTTTGTAATACCTTACTCATTTCAGGGGTATTTGGACAATCAGAGGTTCTACCATGGGGAAATCTCACGTGATGAAGCTGATGATAAATTAATGCAGCATCGAGTGGTAAGTACAGATGAATAACAGCGGCCTCTGCAGCGGCCTCTTAACCTCTTTATGTACTGGATTCACCCAGTCGGTCAGGCGGTCGGTCGGTCCACAATTTGACATGGTTAGTTGGTGTCGCAAACTTCTCCTTCAATTTGAAAATTATTCAATTCATATTTGGTATTCATAATAACCACAAATAGTATATATGCAGGACGCATAAATTATGATAAGCATAGGGCATTGCTGAATTCTCTCCCCTTTGAGTATTTTTTTGTCATTTGGCTTGAATGTTGATAGTTGGTGTCATGAACACCTCCTTCAGTTTGATAGTTATTGAATTGATACTCAAGCCATACATAATAAACATGAATAGTAGATGTGCAAGACACATTTTTTACATGTTTAGCACCAGGCATTGCAGAATAATATTCCCTTGAACTTTTTTTGTCATTTGGGTATGTAACATGGGTACTTGGTGTCGCGAACTCCTCCTTCATTTTGAAAGTTATTAAATTTAGATTTGGTATATGTAATAACCATGAATAAAAGATATGCAAGACACTATTTTCACATGGTTAGTGACAGGCGTTGTGGAATTATCTCCCTTTGAACTTTGAGTATTTTTGTCATCGGGCCTGTAATATGTGTAGTTGGTGTTGCAAACTCCTTCCGTTTGAAAGTTGTTGAATTTATATGTGGCATACATCTTAACTACGAATAGTAGATGTGTAAAACACAATTTTCATGTGTTTAATTCCAGGCATTGCAGAATTATTTCCCCTTGACATTTTGAGTATTTTTAGCTCACCAGAGCACAAAGTGCTCAAGGTGAGCTATTGTGATACCCCTGTGTCCGTCGTCCGTCTGTCCGTCTGTCCGCCAACAATTTCAAACGACTTCTTCTCTGAAACCAACTGCCCAATTGTAACCAAACTTGGTCAGATACATACTGTGGGTTGGGGCTTCAAAAGTTGTTAAAAGATAGTGGGTGGGGCAATCGGTCTTGTTGCCATGGCAACTGTACACAATATCTAGAAAAATCTTCTACTCCAGAATGACTTGTCCGATTTCAATATAGTTTTCACCAAAATGTTTCTCAGTTGATAGTCTTTAAAAGTTGTTAAAAGAATTTTGATCCGGCAAAAAACATGGCCGCCAGAGGGCGTGGTCATTTTTTCCATATATGGTAATATTGGAAAATCTTTAAAAATCTTCTTCTCCGAAACTGTAAGGCCTAGACCTTTGATATTTGGTATGTAGCATGAGCTTATGGTTCTCTACAAAGATTGTTCAAAATTATGACCCCCGCGCTAAAAATGGCCCCGCCCAAGGGCTTATCAGTTTTTCATAGGAAAATCTTTAAAAATATTCTTCACTGAAACTGTAAGGCCTAGAACTTTGATATTTGGTATGTAGTATGATCTTATGGTCCTCTACAAACATTGTTCAAATTATGACCCCCGGGCCAAAAATGGCCCCGCTCAAGGGCTTATCAGTTTTTCATTGGAAAATCTTTAAAAATCTTCTTCTCTCAAACTGTAAGGCCTAGACCTTTGATATTTGGTATGTAGCATGATCTAATGGTCCTCTACAAAGATTGTTCAAATTATGACCCCGGGCCAAAATTGGCCCCCGCCCAAGGGCTTATCAGTTTTTCATAGGAAAATCTTTAAAAATCTTCTTCTCTCAACTGTAAGGCCTAGACCTTTGATATTTGGTATGTAGCATGATCTTATGGTCCTCTACAAATGTTGTTCAAATTAAGACCCCCGGACCAAAAATGGCCCCGCCCAAGGGCTTATCAGTTTTTCATTGGAAAATCTTTAAAAATCTACTGAAACTGTAAGGCCTAGACCATTGATATTTGGTATGTAACATGATCTAATGGTCCTCTACAAATATGTAGCTGTGGCTTGTGGTCCTCTGCCAAAAATGTTTAACTTACGACCCTGACCACTGGGCGAAACTTGGCCCTGCCTCAGGGCTTATCAGTTTTTCATGGGTAAAATATAAAATATTATTTTTCTCTGAAACCATAAGGCTTAGACCTTTAATTAATGGCATACTGCTTTGCCTAGTGGTTCTCTACCAAGGTTGTACACATGATTTCTTGTGGTAAAAAATGGCCCCGCCCCTGGGGTTATCTCAGGTGAGCGCTTCAGGGCCTCATGGCCCTCTTGTTTGTCATTTGGTCCTGTGACATGGGTAGTTGGTGTCACAAACTCCTTCCTAATTTTTTGTCAACAGATTTCTATGAAAGTTTATATACATGGTCTCTATGAAGCGTATATGTGCATTGAATAATTTCATTTGCCTGTCTCCATGTTTTATGGAGTAATCCTGCCCTTGAACTTAAATGTAATGGTTTACTGTTGTATAGGTGTAACTGGGGGCATAGCAAACAAAATAATTTGTGATATATGCCATTGACAATGATGGGTTCAGCAATCAGTGTAGACCCTGATCTGAGGACTCATTATGGTTCCCTATGATCTGGATCTTCACTGTTTGCCTATGTCTATTTAAAGGGACGCTGGGCAGCAAATGGGTTCATGAATAAACATGCATATCTCTAAAACCAGTGTGGCTGCTAAGTTAAAGGGGTAGAGTAATGCATAAAGCTACTAAGTGAGAGTTCTGCATATCTTTCATGCTGCATTGAGCTACCACCTCTAAACAACCCAGGATTAGACATCTTGTGTGCGGTCACTGTACATAGAGTGTACTGAAAGCAGTGACATGGATAAAGATGTGTATGTAATGCTACATCCATACTGCAGTACCACTCTTTAATACTCCAGACATTAAGTTTAGTATAAATATTGGTCTTAGAGACAGGTGGCAGGCTTAATGCCGGGTGTATTATGTACTATATCCTATAGGAGCACTCTGATCAAGATCTGCTCGGTTTGCGTGTGGTATAATTCTACAGTTTCTGTCTCAGCCAAGATTGTCTGTGTTGATATGCTGTTTTAAACAATAATTTAATTAATATTCATGATGTCAGTATTTCTTAAATGAATATTGAACAGGGAAATGGTTAATATTTTGCTTTTGTTTTTCAGGATGGTATGTACTTGATAAGGAAGAGTACTAAGAATCCAGCACAACCTTACACATTGCAGCTGTATTTCCAAGGCAATACGTTTAACTTACCAGTATACAAAAACAACGGTCAGTTCCATATAAGCAATGAAAAATCCAAGGTAAGTTACTCTGATTACCTTTTACTAGATGAATATTCTTATAAGACTTCGCCCGTTATTAATTTGAGTTTCTTTAATGATCATAATTAAAAGTATTTAACCCTCTCCTCCATAAATACGTCTTTCTACACCTCTGTAATAGTCACTTCTCAAAACCATTGTGATAAATAGAGCATTTGCTCCTATAGGAGCAAATGCTCTATTAATCACAATGGTTTCAAACTACAAATTTCTAAAAAAAAATCCTTTTCTCTAGTGAATACTCCTTTTTGGTAGATTTATTCAACAAGGTTGGATCTAAAAATAGCCTGTTTGGTCTGAATCTACCCTGTTTGCAAATGTGTAAAGAGGCAGGATCAACAGGTAATGGGATGACTTTGGATACCAACCTCTGCAAAATACCAAGGAACTTTTTTTGTCAAGAGTGAATGGGCCATGGGGCTTTTCTCCCTCTCATGACTGTATCAAATCAAGGGAACTTTGTAGATGAATAATGCCTGAAATAAACATTAAGTATTTATATTGTAGAAAATGGTCATTGTTCAGTTGAAATATCCATACATATCTGAACAGAGTACAGCAAATATGAATTAAGGTCATAGAGATGCTTTTTTATGCCATTGCAAACAGAGTAGGACCAGATCAAATGGCTCCTGTAGGAGACATGTAATTAGAGTCTGTTCTGATTGTTGATGGAATCATGTAGATCTGACTTTGCAGTTTTTGTCATGGACAAAATTATCCTGTGTTCTTATACCATTATTATTATACATATTATAGCTAATAAATATTCATGTTTTCATTATTTCTTACATGAATATGCATCTAATATTACCAGCTTAGCCATTTACCTGGCAAATATTTATCAGAGGTCCAGATAAGATGCATGAATTAAAATATTTTCAAGAATAGCTCTTTATTTTTCCCACCAAACCCTTTATTGTGACCACTGTTTAGAATTATCTCTAAGAACATCATTCTGGTTTGGTGGAGAAATGACAATTTTGATATTTGAGTATGGACATTTATCTGTAGCTCTGATTCACGTGAGAAATAATGTCTCTATGAATATAAACTAGCTGAAGTTTTTATTCTGGCAATATGAACAAGGAGGGAATTTTGGACATTACAAAAACTGTAGAATCATATCTGTATTGTATTACAATGTATAAGCAAACAGTGCATACCCTGATCAAACAGCTCCTACAGGAGCTGTCTGACCTGGATCAACTCTGGTTTGCAAAGGCATGAAATGGTGTTTCTGTCAGGAAATTGGTAAACAGGAAACTTTTCTCCTTGTCTTTTATCCTTTCCCTAATGAACATTTTAGAAGGATTGATCACAATATAAACTCCATGTTCATGCGAATGTTTTTTTTAAGGTTAATTTTTGGCTTTGACAAAAACTGTAGAAACAGATCTATATCGATTTATCAAGATTTATCAGCAAAAAGCAGACCCTGATCAGATGTCTCCAAAATTATAGGAGCTGTCTGATCTGAAACTACTTTTTTTACAAAAGCATGAAAAAGGTTTACCGGTATATGAGGGAAAAAAGTAAACATATACTTTAGAAATCTGTCTTTTTATTCCAGGAATTTGGGACCATACTGGAAATGGTGAACCACTTCAAGCAGGTCAAACTAATTCTTAAAGGTGGAAAGGAGACATTTCTCAAAAAATCTGTACCCAAATCCTAGCAGCTTTTGTTATTGTTTTAACCCTTGGAGTGCTGAAGGACTAAAGAGGAACTTTCCATCAAACTGTAGACACCATTTAGTATACAAGGGTGAACCTTCCTGAAAAGAGTTTGCAGTTATAAACAGTGCAGATTCAGATTAGCGTGCACCTCAAGGAGCCCTTCTATTCTGTATGTAAATGCCCGTTAACCCAGTCTGTCATAGATAGGCCTTTAGATACCTTTGCAAATAGAGAAGACCCAGATCAGACAGGAGCCATCTTATCTGTGTTTGCTCTGTTTTCTATGGAATTATATAGATTTGACTCTACAGTTTCTGCCATTGCCAAAAAACTTGTGTTCATATTCTGTTATTAAAATTCAGTCGATAGATATTTATGATATGCTTATTTCTTGGCGTGGATATTCACAAGGTATAAAGGTGAACCTGTTTCCTGCATTCAGAGCATGAGTAACAGCTTTTTCTTGATTACCTACCTAATTCAGCCTACGTTTATTAACCCATTACCTCATAGGCTATTTTTAGATATGACCTCTGAATAAATCTACCGAAAAGGAACATTAACTAGAGAAAAGGAAACCTTTAGAATCTTTTAGCTTGAAACCATTGTGATAAATAGAGCATTTGCTCATAAATAGGAGCAAATGCTCTATTTATCACAATGGTTCCACAAAGTGACTTTTACAGATTCATCAAAAGTTGTCAATATGAGGGAATGGGTTAACCTTCTACTGGTGAATTTCTGTTAACCTTTACAAACAGTTTGAAAAGTTGTCAAAGGGTGTCTCTATGAGGGAAAGTATTTAGCGCTGAATACTTTTAACATTAATGTTTAAAAACTTTTTCAGAAAGTCAACAGTTTGGAACCTATCTGAGACAATGGGCCACACGATCCAAGCTATTTGCACTGTTCGTTGCAAATTAATGTGTGTGTATTTTTATTGACAGTGATCCTCTATATGATTTGTGATATTATTATTGTCATTGTTTACAATCAACCCTTTCCCTAATGGATATTCATGTAAGAAATAATGACATCATGAATATTTATTAGCTCAATTTTCATAGCGGCGTATGAACACGAGAAATTTTTGCTTTGGCAGAAATTGTAGAAACAGATCTATATATTTTCATAAGCAAACATAACAAACCTACAGGAGCTGTCCGACCTGGGTCTGCTCTGTTTACAAAGATGTGAAAAGGCATATAAAGTAGAACTTGTTCTAAGCAGCCATTCATTTATTGAACATAGGGGTCTTTTATATGAGGTGGTAGCTTAATGCAGGGCAAAAGTAATGCAGAAAGTTCCTATATGATGAGACTTGCATTAAGCTACCACCTGCCTTACATACCCATAATTAGACCTCTTTTTTATGGTCCCTTAAGACAGGTTCTACCCTATGTGGGAAAGGGTTAAACTACCATTATCATCGAACAAAATCAATCATTTTTGTCATTGTTATCATCATCATCATTGATATTCTCATAATCATCATCATCATCCATTTTTATGAAAGCCACTCGAGGCATATGATGCAACTTATGGAGGCAAACATTTTTAGGGGTGACTTATTAAGGTCAAGGTCATACATCAAGATCAAAGGTCAAATTGGGAGGCATGGTGTTTCACAAACACATCTTGTTGCATTACTTTCATCCTGTATTAAGATACCAATATGTTTAACTCTTTACAAGCTGTGTAATATTGATGTCTGCTTCAATTCCTGTATTAAGGTACCAAGCGCCTTTTGGTACATTAACCCATTCCCTCCTAGACTATTTTAAGACACAGCCTCTTTGAATTAATCTACCGAAAGGAGCATTAACTATAGAAAAGGAGAATTTTAGAAATATGTTGTAATGAAACCATTGTGATAAATAGAGCATTTGTTCCATAGGAGCAAATGTTCTACTTATCACAATGGTTTCAACATTTGACTTTTACAGAGGTACCAAAATGTGTCACTAGCAGGAAATGTGTTAAGTAGATGCTTTAAGCCTTTCAACTCTGAATTATCAGAATGGAATAGCCCATCAGTGTTTAACTATTAAGTCCACTCTGTATAAAAGGCAAAAATTGCTAGAGGCTCTAGGAACCCTCTGGTCTGGGTCTACACTGTTTGCAAATGACATAACATGCATGTCTGGAGTTGAACAGGTTAACCCTTTCCCCAGTAGAGACATCTTTTCACACCTGTGCAAATGGAATACACCCAGATCAGATGGCTCCTGTTTGCAAAGATGCCAAACGTTGTCTGTATGAGGGAAAGGGTTAGAACAACAGAATTAGATGTCCTTTGAGTCACCATGGTGTATATAGGTCTTATTACATATGTACATTGCATTGTTTTTCTCTTAACCCATTACCTCATAGGCTATTTTTAAATCCAACCTCTTTGAATAAATCTACCGAAACGGAGTATTTACTAGGAAAAATGAAAAGTTTAGAATTGTGTAGTTTTGAAACCAATGTGATAAATATAGGATTTGCTCCATAGGAGCAAATGCTTTATTTATTACAATTGTTTGAAACATTGACTTTTACAGTGGCGTCAAAAGGTGTCAATATGAGGGAATGGGTTAAAATGAATTTGCATACATGATATTTGAAAATGTGATATGTTTACCAATGATCCTTTTTAATAAAATTTGTATGTTTTACTAATTGTTTTGTAAATTGTTATCAACCAGCATTATTTTCATGTGTGATTTCAAGTCATTACTTAGCTTTTAGTTCTTGTCCTTCTACCAAATAGTAAATAGTTGTGCGGCTATTTCTGCCGTCAGAATAATCATGTCAAATAGTAGGATGCAGTTTTACTGACTTTTCTGCATGTCGGCCAGCTGTTTTGTTAATTTAACCTTATCCCTGATGAATGTTCTTATAAGAATGATTACATATTTATTTGCTGAATTTTCACAATAGTATATGAATATAAGATTTTTTTGCATTGGAAGAAACAGTAGAATCAGATCTGTATAATTGCATAAGCGCACAAAGTAGACCCTGATCAGACAATTGATCAATTAAACACCTTTTCACACCTTTGCAAACACAGTAGACAAACACCAGATGGCTCCTGTAGGAGCTGCATAATATTGGTCTGCTCTGTTTGCTTATGGGATAATATAGATATGTTTCTGTCGCAGTCAAACATTAATTACCACCTGTCTTTAAAACCGAAAATAAGGTCAAACTTTAATGTTCGCTGTAGACAGATTTGACTACTTCTATATTGAAATTTATCTAAATGTATTTGTTTCTTTTCGCTGTATACATGTACTTGTTTAGATATTTCATTTTGAGCTTGTCTGTCTTTCAAAGAAAAAAAAATGAGCTAGTGTCATTGCTCTGGTGTCTGTGTTGGCTTCATTATTGTTGTCATTGGTGTTGGGCATCTCCATGCTGTGCTCTTGTTTTGTTAGTGAAATTGTTGCTAGAAAGCATATTTGTTTACTGATGTAATGACTGTAAATCAAACTATTTGCTGGAAATTCTGTTTTTCTTAACCCTTTACTCCATGAATATATATTAAGAAATAATGACATCATGAATATTAATTAGATTAATTTGTTATAATAGCACATGGACACAGGAAGTTTTAGCCATGGCAGAAACTGTAGAATCATATCTTTATTATACCATAAGCAAACAGCAAAGCCTGATCAGATTACTCCTATAGATCTGGGTCTACTCTGTTTGCCAAGGTGTAGAAAGGCGTATTCATGGAGTAAAGGGCTAAACTTGTACCTGATAGAGGCACCTTTTAATGCCTTTGAAACAAAGTAGATCTAGATCAGATCACTGATCAATCATGCTGTGCTCTGTTTTCTTATTGAATAATGTATATGTGATTCTACAGTTTTGGCCATCAATAATGTATATGTGATTCTACGGTTTTGGCGATCAATAATGTATATGTGATTCTACGGTTTTAGCCATCAATAATGTATATGTGGTTCTACGGTTTTGGCCATCAATAATGTATATGTGATTCTACGGTTTTGGCCATCAATAATGTATATGTGATTCTACAGTTTTGGCCATTTCCAAACACCCCTGTGTTAACCCTTTTCTCAATGAATATGCATGTAAGAATAACATCATGAATATTGATTAGATTAATGGTTATAATAGCACCTGGGTGCATGACAGAAACTTTACAATCATATCTATATTATATTGTAAGCAAACAGAACAGACCCAGATCAGACGGCTCCTGTGGGAGCCGTCTGATCTGGGTCTGCTCTGTTTGCGAAGGCACAGAAAGGTGTAATTTTGGAGTAAAGGGTTAATTTGCAATTATCAAAAGCTCATCCAATTAATATATTCATAATGATGTTGTATTTTATATGAATACTCATACGGTAGAGGGTTCAACAGTCTAATTATGGCCAGCAATCAAAATTTCATCTCATTGAGGAATCAGGGTGTATGGAAATTAGATAAGAAAGGTTTTTAGCTTGTCTGTTTCGAAGAAATCATGAGCTATTGCCGTAACTCCGGTGTCAGCGTCGTTTTCGTTGTCGTCCGAAATCTTAACATTGACCATAACTTCTTCAATTTTTCATTTACAACCTTGGTATGATGCATGTTCATCTTGACAAGGCCTATCCACACATACCAAAATGATAGCATATGAGCGCTTGTGGTGCTCTTGTTGTAATTTTACTTCCAGCATGAAATTGGTCATGTTTACCAGCCCCTTCAGTGCAGGAAATGAGCCACAATTATCATTTGCCAACAGTGAAGACCCAGATTAGAGGACTCCTAGAGGAGTCCTCTCATCTTTCATAAATCACTGAATATAGATACATGTAGTAAGCTTGACCTGTTTGAATTTTGGAATAGTCCATTTTAAAATTTAGCATTGAAAGGGCTAGTAATTTACATCATCCATGTGCCTATAGGTCTGTCCTGTAGACACAATTTTGTCTGGAGCATTATTCAGTCATATATCCAGAGGTCCAGATAAGATACGTAATTTTAAACATTTTCAAGAATAGCTCTTTTATTCCTCCACCAAACCCTATACTGTTACCACTCTTTAGTAGGATCATCTCAAAGAGATGATTCTTAGTCTAAAGGAGTGGTAACATTATAGGATTTGGTGGAGATGTGATGATATTAGTATCTTGCTATCTGTATCTAGTTCAGTATACTTTTTCAATTTTTCAGTAATCATTATGTTTGTGAACCTGTGCATGTGTTAATCAGGGTGAGCTTTTGTGATCGCCTGATGTCCGTCGGTGTGTGTTGTCCATCGTTCGTCATCAACAATTTGAACCTTTAAAAATCTTCTCCTCTAAATCTACAGGGTTCTCAGCTTTCATCTTTGGCACATAGCATCACCTTTAGGTCCTCTACAAAAGTTATATTTATTTATTTATTTATTTATTATACCACATTTATATAGCGCTCTTTTCATACAGGATATGTGCGTTCAAAAGCGCTTCACAAAGATACATTTACTGTACAATAATGCGTAAATTACAGAAAAATTTAAAATAAAATACATTTAATACTTATATATAGATAAGAATAATAATAAAATAGAATTTATTTAGGACATTGGTAAATAAGCTAATCTTTTCCGTAAGTTTATCTGTCTGTATGTTCTATTATAGTGTGTCAACGCACTCAGATTGTAAAAAACATAACTTGAATGCAACATTCTATGCGCAGTGCCAGTACGTCCCATAATTTTGACCCAGACTCAACAGACTTGGGTACATTCGTTTAACATACAACACTGCACATAAATTATTGCCGGAAAATTGGGTAACAGAACAGATCAATTTGAAGTTCATGCATATAAACTAAGCAATACAAATACACAACTGTTATATACGCGCACTATGCAACCCCCTCCAGTCGTCAAACACTATTCGACCCGCTATGGCAATGAGGGAGTACACAGCGTATCATATTTTAATAGAGTTGTAATTGGGTATATCCAAAGTTTAATTACAGAATAAAATGTCTTATTATGGGAACCCAAAAAGCCCAGCCAAAGTAGAGCTACAGAAGGTATCACGTATACTGTTCCTGCAACATATCCCACCGGCTGCAATGGCAAAGGAATCACATCGGACAAATCGAGACTGACTGAGACACGCGATGCTGCATTAGACCGTACAGGCTTAATTTGCCCGCTGCCCATATATTACACGACCCAGTTCACTGGAAAGCAAAAAATACGGAAACTGGGTCAGCTTAACAGGAATCCCTGGCACTGGTTAAGGACAGGGTAGCAAGTCATGCCAGCAAGACTCCCAATGTACCAGCGCGGAATTATACCGTAGAGGGTAGCCCTGTTCCACTACGGTGCTCCCTCCGGCATTGGAACTGGAGTTACCAGAGGTACCAAGCATATAGGGATGCCCCGTTTGAGAACAGCACTCCCTCGGCCACCGCAACAACTGGACAGCGGAATCCCGCTGACACAACACCCGCACGTTCAACAGCAAGGGGATTCCCTAGAAGTCCATAAAATATGGATGAGGTTTTTGTTATTCATTTATCTATTTTCCACATTTGTGGAGCATTATATTTGAAAAAGGGGTTTAAAAGTCCACAGTCATAAGGAAGTGGCAGGATCAACACTCTGTGGCCAATGCAGCAATTATGATAACCGACGATTAGCAGGTACGTTTTCTAAACTGCCCTAATAATGTATGTTGAAGAAATGCGTTTTCAGAGATTTTTTGAAACATGCCAGTGAGCTTGCATCTCTAATGCCTGATGATTAGATTATATAAATTATGCCCCTGGGGTCAAAATTGGCCCCGTCCTAAGGTTGTCCAGTTTTCAATAAAAACATAGTGAAAACTTTGAAAATCTTCTCCTCTGAAACCGGAAGGTCCTCAGCTTTCATATTTGGCACATAGCATCATGTTCAGGTCCTCTACAAAAGTTATATAAATTATGCCCCTGTGGTCAAAATTGGCTTTGCGCCAGGGTTGGCAAGTTTTCAATGGAAACATATATTGAAAACTTTGAAAATCTTCTCCTCGGATTTTCTGGTGAGCGATATCAAGGCCATCATGGCCCTCTTTGTTTTATGTTCACGTGACCTATGATGAAATTAAAGCAATTTTTCAGATATTATATAATTTAAATTTGATAATGTTGGGAACGTTATTCAGTAATTTTATATCAAATCTAAGTATTTATCATCATTTGAACCTGTGTATCTGTAATTTTGGTGGTTATAATCACATGGCATATTAATGCTTTAGAAACCTTTTAGCACCTTTGCAAACAGAACAGACTCAGATCAATCTGCTCCTGTGGGAGTTGTCTGATCAGTCTGCTGTTTAGGCTTAGTAAACAACAGATTTGATTCTACAGTTTCTGCTATGGCCAAATATTCTTTTGTTCATCAGCCATTATAAAACATCAGTTAATAAAATTACTCCTACTGTCATTCATCAGGTAAAGGGTAAAACCGTTTTTACAAGAGTCTGTAGATGCAATTTTTCCATTTGGACATTGTAACATACCAGTACATGTAGTGTTATTGTCTATAGTACTATTGTAACATACTAGTACATGTAGTGTTATTGTCTAAAGTACTATTGTAACATACCAGTACATGTAGTGTTGTTGTCTATAGTACTATTGTAGCATACCAGTACATGTAGTGTTGTTGTCTATAGTACTAACATACCAGTAGTGTTATTGTCTATAGTACTATTGTAACATACTAGTAGTGTCATTGTCTATAGTATTATTGTAACATACCAGTAGTGTCATTGTCTATAGTACTATTGTAACATACTAGTAGTGTTATTGTCTATAGTACTATTGTAACATACCAGTACATATAGTGTTATTGTCTAAAGTACTATTGTAACATACTAGTACATGTCTATAGTACTATTGTAACATACTACTAGTGTTATTGTCTATAGTACCATTGTAACATACCAGTAGTGTTATTGTCTATAGTACTATTGTAACATACTAGTACATATAGTGTTATTGTCTAAAGTACTATTGTAACATACTAGTAGTGTTATTGTCTATAGTACTATTGTAACATACCAGTAGTGTTATTGTCTATAGTACTATTGTAACATACCAGTACATGTAATGTTGTTGTCTATAGTACTATTGTAACATACTAGTACATACAGTGTTATTGTCTAAAGTACTATTGTAACATACTAGTAGTGTTATTGTCTATTGTACTATTTATTTTTTGGTTTGTGCTCTAATTATCCTCAATATCCGGACACCCAACTTGCCCTCTCCACCACCTTGTAAAGCTGAATAATTAAACCTGAAATCATTGTGATATTTTAACCCTTTACTCCTTAACCCTTTCCTCCATGAATATTCATGTACAAAGTAATGACATCATGAATATTAATTAGAATAATTTGTTATAATAGCATATGGACACAGGAATTTATGTCCATTGTAGAAACTGCAGAATCATATCTATATCATAAGCAAACGGAGCAGACACTGATCAGATGGCTCCTATAGGAGCCGTCTGATCTGGGTCTGCTCCGTTTGCAAAGGTGCCTATACACAATTTGCTACTATGTCAGTCTTATGTGGAGATATCAAAATAATTCCTAATTGAATAATTCAGCTTTACAAACTGGTGTACATTGGGTGTCAGAATACCTAGTGTAATTAATATACTAATTATGTCAAATACAGTAAATGTTTCATAAAGTTACATGCAAATAGTATTTTTTATAATCCTTTTTTAAGGCATAGCATGAAAAAAGAGGAAAAGAGTAAAAATGTTATTTTCATACTGTATATTATTTTATTACTTTGAAAATTGTTCATGTTTGCTGCTTCAGATTATTTTCATAAATAAATAAAATCAGTGAATAAAAATAAGACTTTGTTTTTTGTGTTATACTATTACTGTACTATAGACTCTGTAAATATGTTCCGCATACAGTAAGCCTCTCTTAACCCTTCGCTTACTATTCACATCAATATAACTACCTGTAAATAGTGAAGACCCAGATGAGACAGCTCCTGCAGGAGCTGTCTCATCAGAGTCTCCACTATTTACAAGTTGATTGTGCAACCAGTGCACTCCACAACAGTTGTACACAGTGAAGATATGTGTAATTATACAACAGGGCATGGGTAAAGAAGGAGAAATGTGTTTTAAAATTCAGCAAGCGAAGGGTTAAGCCTTTCCCTCATATAAACGCCATTTCACGCATCTGCAAACAAAGTAGTTCCAGATTAGAGTCTGATCAGGGTCTGTTCTGTGTGTTTATGAAATAATATAGATATGATTCTACAGTTTTTGCCTGAGCTAAAACATCCTGTGTACATAATTATGCCATCATAAAAATTTAGCCAAAAAGTATTCAAGATGTCATTCTTCCTTACATAAATATTAAACAGGGAAAGGGTTAAACAGGGAAAGGGTTAACCCTTCGCTTGCTTTTCACGTCAATATACCTACCTGTAAATAGTGAAGACCCAGATGAGACAGCTCCTATAGGAGCTGTCTCATCAGGGTCTGCACTATTTACAAGTTGATTCTGCAACCAATGCACTCCAGAGCAGTGATTGCACAGCGATATACTTGTACACAATGAAAATATACGTAATTATACAACAGGGCTTGGGTAAAGAAGGAGACATGTGTTTTAAAATTCAGCAAGAGAAGGGTTAAACAGGGAAAGGGTTAAACAGCCACTCAATAGATATCTAATTCTTTGTCTTACTTCATAAACACTTGCATGAGAAATAACAAGCGAGGTTTTACGCAAGCGTAAATTGACTGCATAAAGCATGTTTAAGCAGGATAGGAGATGAAACGGATCAGTATTATTATTTAGTAATTTTGCAAGGACATTCAAAGTATCAACTGACTTCTGAAATATAAGCAACTGTTCCTCTAAACAGATATGAGTTTTGTTCCAGCTGCTTTTGCTTTGGTTCTTAGCATTTATAACAAACTTTGCAAACATTCTGGATCCAGTTGAGACACCGAGTAACTTGGCACCTCATCAGGGTCAAAACTGTTTTCACTCTGACATCTATTTTTGAATTAGATATGGAAGGATAAAATGAAGCAGACGACAATATTTGCATACATTAACTCCTTCAGTGCTATGAACGGGTCTGTAATATCATATGCAAAACCGTTTGGATCCAGATGAGACGGCGAGTAACTCGGCCTCTCATCAGGATCCAAACTCTTTGACACACTGTTTATCTTTTTATAAAAAACATTGAACAAACGTCCATTCTAAAACTTGAAGCAGACGAAAATATGTCTAGCAGATGGCAATTCTCAGGCATTGAAAGAGTTAATTGCTAAGAGTGCAGAAGGTAGTTGGAACACAGTCATGACAGTGCTGGACAGCAAATGACCTGAAAATCATAATGACCTGCATAATGAGCACAGTGAAAAATATTGCAGCTGCATGTTTCTTGAGTGTAAATCTGGAGTGTTGTCTGCAGTAAATTGAAGCATGGTCATTTTGAATTTACATCAAATATATGTGCGACCGCTGGGGAAAATATATTCCAATGCAGTAAATAAATGAAGTAAAATCAAATACTAGTTGGAGTTTTCTATCACACATTTAAATATAAACTAATCTCACAGTTAATTATGGGATCTTTCAACTCCTGTCTGAGAGTGGCTGCAGCTATCGCCGCAGCCAGTAACATTATGAATATTCATTAACTGATTTTGTTATACATTGTAATTGCATATAGTCTCGTGTTTCTTCACCAAGGCAGAAACTGAAGATATTCCATGAACAAACAGAATAGCCCCTGATCTAGGAGCTGTCTGATCTAGGTCTACTCTGTTTGCAAAGGTATAACAAGAGGGCCAGAATGGCCCTGAAGCGCTCACCAGACAACCAGAGGAGAAGATTTTCAAAGTTTTCACTATATGTTTCTATAGAAAACTAGCCGGCCCTGGGGCGGGCCAATTTTGACCCCAGGGAAATAATTTAGAAAAACTTGTAGGGGACCTGAACATGATGCTATGTGCCAAATATGAAAGCTGAGACTAACCTTCCAGTTTCAGAAGAGGATTTTCAAAGTTTTCTCAATATGTTTCTATTGAAAACTGCCCACCCCTGTGGCAGGGCCAATTTTGACCCTAGGGCCATAATTTATACAATTTTAAAGAGGACCTGAACATGATGCTCTGTGCCAAATATGAAAGCTGAGAGCCTTCCAGTCTCAGAGAAGAAGATTTTCAAAGATTTCACCATTTGTTTCTATTGAAACTTGTCCACCCCTGGGGCGGGGCCAATTTTGACCCTGGGGCCATAATTAATATAACTTTAGTAGACGACCTGAACATGATGCTATATGCCAAATATGAAAGCTGAGAGCCTTCCAGTTTCAGAGAAGAAGATTTTCAAAGATTTCACAATTTGTTTCTATTGAAAACTGCCCACCCCTGGGGCGTGGCCAATTTTGACCCCGGGGCCATACATTATATAACTTTTGTAGAGCACCTGAACATGATGCTATGTGCCAAATATGAAAGCTGAGAGCCTTCCAGTTTCAGAGAAGAAGATTTTCAAAGATTTCACTATTTGTTTTTATTGAAAACTGCCCACCCCTGGGGCGGGGCCAATTTTGACCCCGGGGCCATAATTTATATAACATTTGTAGAGGACCTGAACATGATGCTATGTGCCAAATATGAAAGCTGAGAACCTTCCAGTTTCAGAGAAGAAGATTTTCAAAGGTTTCACTATTTGTTTCTATTGAAAACTGCCCACCCCTGGGGCGGGGCCAATTTTGACCCTGGGGCCATAATTTATATAACTTTTGTACAGGACCTGAACATGATGCTATGTGCCAAATATGAAAGCTGAGAGCCTTCCAGTTTCAGAGAAGAAGATTTTCAAAGATTTCACTATTTGTTTCTATTGAAAACTGCCCACCCCTGGGGCAGGGCCAATTTTGACCCCAGGGCCATAATTTATATAACTTTTGTAGAGCACCTGAACATGATGCTATGTGCCAATTATGAAAGCTGAGAACCATCCAGTTTCAGAGGAGAAGACTTTCAAAGTTTGCACTATATGATTCTATTGAAAACTGCCCACCCCTGGGGCGGGGCCAATTTTGACCCCAGGGCCATAATTTATATAACTTTCGTAGAGCACCTGAACATGATGCTATGTGCCAATTATGAAAGCTGAGAACCTTCTGGTTTCAGAGAAGAAGATTTCAAAGTTTTACTATATGTTTCTATTGAAAACAAGGCACCCCTGGGGCGGGGTCAATTTTGACCCAAGGGGCATAATTTATATAACTTTTGTAGAGGACCTGAATATGATGCTATGTGCCAAAGATGAAAGTTGAGATCCTTGTAGATTCAGAGGAGAAGATTTTTAAAGGTTCAAATTGTTGACGACGGACGACGAACGACGCACGACGCACGCCGACGGACAACAGGCGATCACAAAAGCTCACCCTGAGCACTTTGTGCTCTGGTGAGCTAAAAATGCACATACATGAAGTAAACGGTTAAAGATGGGTTGTATTTTATGCAAGAATGTTATGTTTCTTTCTGTATTTAGCAGCACCTGATTTCAAAACACGTATGCTTATTCAGAATCATAGATGAAGCTTACTTTAACCCTTTCCTCTATGAATGATAATTTAAGAATGAACAGACATTTTAGAATTACTGGAACAAAATGAAAAGTGAATTTTTTATTGTGTCGGAAACTTCAGAATCAGCAAACAAATCGGACCTGAAGGAGCTGTCTGATGTGGGTCTAGTGTTTGCAAAGGTGCCAAAGTGGCCAACATGAAGCGAAGGGTTAACCCTTTACTCCATAAATATGCCTTTGCAAACAGAGTAGACCCAGATCAGATGACTCCTATAGGAACCGACTGACCAGGGTCTGCTGTTTGCTTATGATACAATAAAGATATGATTCTACAGCTGAACAAAAATTCCTGTGTCCATGTGCTATTATATCAATCTAGCTAATAGTCAGGACGTTATTGTATCTTAATACATGAATATTCATGGAGGGAAGGGTTAACTATCCCCACTCAGGGCATATTTCATATACTGATGTTGCCTTTTCTCCACCAAACTCTTTTTCTTACTAGTTTTTAGAATCATCTCAAAGGGTCAATGTTCAATTTTTGTCATCTAGGGCTAAATGGTGAATGTCTGCTCTGAGTCTACACTGTTTATAATTCCAGTACACTAAGTCTTGTTTGCCTTATTCAAAGGGTTAAAATTATGAAAACAACTTAAAATTAAACAAAAACTTTATTTTTCCAACATACATGAATTTAGTTTCACCTTTTCGTAAACATTCATGATTCATTTAGGGTAATAAAATAAAAATGTGAAAATTGAAATTAAACCCATTCCCTCATATTGACAGCTTTTGATGCCTCAAAAGCGATTGTGATAAATAGAGCATTTGCTCCATAGGAGCAAAGGCTCTGTTTATCATAATGGTTTCAAAAGTACACAATTCTAAATTTTACATTGTTGCAAGTAAATGCACCTTTTCGGTAGATTTATTCAAAGTGGCAGCCTGGGTCTAAAAACAGCCTATGGGGGAATGGGTTAAAATGTACATGTATACACATAATGACAAGTAACCCTTACAACACTTCTATCTGCAAAACTGTCATTTGCTTCAAGTCTCAAGAAACATTTTTCTTTCAAGTACAGACTTTGGAGTGTCAAACAGTTTGGATTCAGCAGAGACACCGGGTACTTCAGTGTCTTCATCTGAATGCATACGGTTAGCCCTTTCCCTCATATAAACGTGTTTTCACGCATTTGCAAACAGAGAAGACCCAGATCAGATGGCTCCTAGAGGAGCCGTCTGATCAGGGTCTGCTCTGTTTCCTTATGGACTTTGGTAGATCTGTTTCTTTAGTTTCTAAAATGGCTACAATGTTCTACCTTCCATATTTCATTATAACTATTTTGCGATGAATATTCAGTAGGTATTAAAATTTGAAATAAACATAGAACAGGGAAAGGGTTAACAATGACAGGGACACACTTGCTAACAGAGGAGATGTGCATTGGACCACTCCTGTTGGAGCCATCTAATCAGGGTCTGTCCCATTTGCTTATCAAATATATAGATCCGATTCCAGTTTAAGCTATAGCCTCAGATTCTTATGATCCATTATGAAAATTCATCTTAATATTCATGTAATAAATGATGACATCATGAATATTTATCAGCTGAATTTTTATATGGTATTATGACCACAGATTGTTTTTTTTGCCATGGCAGAAACTGCAGAATCAAAGCAGACCCTGATTAGAAGGCTCCTACAGAGCAGATCACGATAAAACAGTCCCTACAGGAGCCATCTGATCTGGGTCTACTCTGTTTGCAAAGCCGTGAAAAGGCATCTCTGTAAAATAAAGACTTAACCTTTTCCTTCATACAAACACTTCTTTACAGAGTAGACCCAAATCAGACATCTCCTTTAGCAGCAGTCTGATCAGGGTCTGTTCTGGTTTGCTTATGAAATTATTATGTATCTGACTCTAAAGTAGGTAGAAACACCAAGTACATTATGCCTGTATATAAAATTAGCTAATAAATATTCATGATGACAATATTTCCTACAAGAATATTTATTAGATAAACTTGTTTCTGGTGGAACTAACGTAAAAATGTCCAAACCTACAATGAAGTAATGAAACATGGCAATTGACACATACCCTCCTAGTGAAGCATTTTGGCACCTCTGTAAAAGTCACTTTCTAAAACCATTGTGATAAATAGAGCATTTGCTTCATAGGAGCAAATGCTCTGTTTATCACAATAGTTTCAATACTATGCAATTCTAAAACTCTCCTTTTCTATAGTTAATGCTCCTTTTTGGTCGATTAATTCAAAGAGGTTGGGTCTAAAAATAGTATTGGAGGGAATTAAGCGTCCCTGTTAGGGAAAGGATAAAACAGTAAAACCCCTCTAAACCGGAATTTTAGTAAAGTAGAAGTTCAACATTTTTAGGTAGGTGGCTGCTTAATGCTGGATGAAAGCCATGCAGAAAGCTCCTAGAGGAGCTTTCTGCATGGCTTTCACCCTGCATTAAGCTGTCATCTGTCTTACAGACAAGCAATGATACTTCTTTGAACATTTGGTTTTGAGGGGTTTTACTGTACATTGTATATCATTGATATTTTCTATTGATGACACCTCTAATAATGATAATCATATTTAGCATGGTTCCTGATACATGTAGTAATAATAATGACAAAAAAGTGAACAAATCAAACAGTTAAGGAATGTAATGCATTGGTCAGTTCTTCGAATAAATAAATCTATATTTTCAAAGACTGAGGAACTTAAACTCTTTGAGTGTAAAGTAACTTTTGACTTACAAAATAATTATCTGCCACATTTCTGAAAGTTAAAGTTACATTGTACATTCATTTTCTTTCAAAAATGCAATTAGTCAAAAATAAATTTGTAATCTGATGAGACACCAAGTAACGATACCTTTCATCTGTGTCCAAACTCTTTAAATAGGTACCTGTTTAGATCCTAATGAAATGCAAACAAGCTTTGTGTCTAATCTGGATCCATACAAATTGCAGATTCATTGGTTTACTGCAGTTCATACTCCAATACTGTAGCCTCTATTTTAGCTTAGAACCAATATCTGGAAATTTGGACGTTAAAATTTTCACAATCTCTCTGAAAATATAGATGATTCAAAAATATCAATTAGAGTTAAAAAAAAAAAATCAACATAAAAGATTTCAAAACATAGACAAAATATTTGTTTCATGCCCAATTCCTATCACTAGGTTTTGTGTATAATATAAAAACCAGCAATATTAAAAGAAAATTGCCTTACAGTCTAGACTAAAATATTTTTCTTTGACATCATCACCACCTTTACAAACAGTAGACCTAGATCTGACTTCGCCGTCTGATCATGGTCTGTTCTGTTTGCTTATGGATCTGACAGTTTCCGTCCTGACCAACAATATTCATGTGTCATAGTAAACATCAATCTAATTAATGTTCATACAATCATTACTTCATACATAAATATTTATGAATTAAAGAGTTAAAATTTAATTATTTGTTTCACATATATCTATTTGAGTAACGAATAAAAACATACATGTACAAAGATTTCAAAACATAGACAAATATCTTATCATGTCATTTTCAGAGGTCCAGATAAGATGCGAAAATTAAAACATATTCAAGAATAACACCTTTATTTCTCCACCAAACCTTATACTGTGACCACTCTTTAGAATCGTCATGAAGAGATGATTCTAAAGAGTGGTCACAGTATAGGGTTTGGTGGAGAGATGACTATATTAACCCATTCTCTCCTACTGACACCTTTTTGCGCCTCTGTAAAACTCATTTCTTGAAACCATTGTGATAAATAGAGCATTTGTTCCTATGGAGCAAATGCTCTATTTATCACAATAAATTCAAAACTACGCAATTCTAAAATTCTCCTTTTGTATAGTTAATGCTCCTTTTCAGTAGATCAATTCAAAGAGGTTAGGTCTAAAAATAGTCTAGGAGAGAATGAGTTAATATTTGAGTACATGCACTTATCTGTAGCTCTGCATTTTCCTACATTATGAACTAGGTTTTACTGGTAGATGGACTCATTCCTTACCCTCATACAAAACTTTTTCATGCTTTTGCAAACAGAGTAGACCCAGATCACAAGGCTCCTGTAGGAGTGATCTGATGAAGGCCTGCTCTGTTTACTTACAAAATTATAATGGATCTGACTCTACAGTTTCTACCAATACCAAAATATCCTGTGTACATATACCATTAAGCCTTTACTCCATAAATACGTTTTTCTATGCCTTTTTGAACAAACAGAGTAGACCCATATCAGATAGCTCCTACAGGAGCCGTTTGATCAGGGTATGCTCTGTTTGCATGTGGAACAATATAGATCTGATTCTACAATTTCTGCTTCTGTAAAAATTTCATGAGTTAATACGCCATTTTAAAAAAAATAACCTAATTATTATTCATGACATCATTGTTTCTCACATAAATATTCATGGAGAAAAGGGTTAATAAAATTTTAGCTGATAAATATTAAAAATGTTGTTTTGTCTTTAACTCATTCCCTCCTATAGACTCATTACGACACCTCTGTAAATGTCAATTTTTGAAACCATTGTGATAAATAGAGCATTTGCTCCATAGGAGCAAATACTCTATTTATCACAACGGTTTCAAAACTACAAAATTCTAAACTCTTCCTTTTCTATAGTAAATGCTCCTTTTCGGTAGATTTATTCAAAGAGAATGGGTCTAAAAATAGTCTAGGAGAGAATGAGTTTAATAATAATAATGAGAATAATACAATGTTCCTTAATGTCAGTATATCACAACCACATTCTGTACAACACAATGGTATACCCTGGAATCCCTGAGAATTGAAACTTTCAGGGGACATAAATCTAGTCATAGTTTAGATTCTCGTTAACCCTTTACTCCATAAATATGCCTTTCTGCACCTTTGCAAACAGTGTAGATCCAGATCAGATGGCTCCAGTAGAAGCCATCTGATCAGGGTCTGCTCTGTTTGCTTATGATTAATATACATCCGATTCTATAGTTTCTGCCATTATCAAAAACTCATGTACCATTAGAAAAAAACATAATCTAACTGATAATCAAGATGTCATTATTTCTTACATGAATATTCAAGGAGTAAAGGTTAAACAACAGTTTACTCAGTGTCTCACCTGGATCAAAAACTGTTACTGTCTGAATATTATATTTTGTCTCATTCCTCACATAAATAATACTGATATACATGTAAACCACAGAATATGTTCATCCTTTGAATATGGAACATCAGTGCGCCATCATTTGCAAACATTGTAGACCCAGATCAGAAGGCTCCTCATCTGAATCCAATATGTTTGACACTTTGACACTACATTTTAACCATTTCCTCCATAAATACGCCTTTCTATGCCTCTACCACTTCTTGAAATCATTGTGATAAATAGAGCATTTGCTTCTATAGGAGCAAATGCTCTATTTATCACAATGTTTTCAAACTACACAATTCTAAAACTTTCCTTTTCTCTAGTTAAGGCTCCTTTCGGTAGATTTATTCAAAGAGAGTTATGTCTAAAAATAGCCTATGGAGGAAAGGGTTATGAGAAATGATGGGAACATGACCTTTCAGAACTGCAGTAGATCACAATATTTCAGACGACATTAAGCCTGCAAACAATTAACAATACAGTATAAACTCTATATAACGGCCACTAAATTACATCAAGTATTTTGTGTTAAAGGCAGGTTGCTGCTTAAAGCAAAGGTGAAAGTAAAACAGAACGCTCCTATAGGAGCGTTGTTTTACTTTCACCTTGCTTTAAGCAGCCACCTGCCCTAAATGCCAAATAATTAACACAATTTAATGGTTGTTATAGAGAGGTTCTACTGTATATGTTGTGTGTGGCTTGTGTCACATGGTAATTTTGCAAACAGTGCAGATCAAGATCAGACCTGAATTGGAATGTACAAACTGATCAGGGTCAGCACTGCTTGCAAGTGTAGTGAAAAAACTTCTGTTGATCACCCATGATCACCTCTATATGGAGTTCATATCATGATGATGATAATCCCAAGTACAAACAATACTACATACAATGTACAATGTAAAGGAAACAAGATATTTTCAGTCAGAGACCAGTTACGGTCATTACCGCATACCTTGTGGTATAACAGTTCTGTGCTGATCTTTGCAAGCTAATTAACCCTTTAGTCCATGAAGAAATAGTGACATTATGAATATTAATTATATTATTTTTGACAATAGTGTGTGGACACAGAAATATTTGGCCATGGCAGATATTTATGGTGTAAAGGGTTTATAGATTATTTTCTTATAAAAGCACATGGACACAGGCATTTTTGGCCATGGCAGAAACTGTAGAATCATGTCTGCATTATATCAAATGCAAACAGAGCAGACCCTGATCAGATGATTCCTATATGAGCTGTTGACCGTCTGATTTGGGTCTAATCTGTTTACAAAGGTGTATTTATGGAGTAAAGGATTAATAGCCCCTTTTTCTCTAATGAACAATTTTTGAGTGAATTGATGACTTCATGAATATTCATTAATTTATGACCTTGAAGGGGCTAATTGCCTTTTGATAAAGCCCTGAAGTTTAATAAAATGTGTACAACATAAACTGACTTCTCACTAAATCCACTGTGCATAATATGTGGGCTTAATTTGGTGATCGAAACCAGGATATTCGATTAAATGGATTAAATTGGAAGGACAGCAAGTGAGTGTTTTCTTACATTATTTTGTTGCACCAAGAGTTGCGAACTGTAGGCAATCAAGAACCGGTAGCTGCTTTAACCACTCACAGTGGCACTCAGGGTGTTTCCCCTATTATAAAATCTTTTATCACAGATCCAAAATTATTTAAAGAATGGATGAAAAGTATTGAAAATATTCTTTGTAAGTTTGAATTCCTAATATCAGCATTAACCCATTCCCTCATATTGACATCATTTGACGACTCTGTAAAAGTCACTTTGTGAAACCATTGTGATAAATAGACCATTTGCTCCTATAGGAGTAAATGCTCTATTTACCACAATGGTTTCAAACTACAAAATTCTAAAATTTTCCTTTTCTCTAGTTTATGAACGTTTTCGGAAGATTTATTCAAAAGCTGGATCTAAAAATAGCCTATGAGGTAATGGGTTAAATATGTAGCTTATGAAGCAAGTACTGGGCCTGTAGGTGATTATCTCAACCCTTTCCTCCATGAATACTTGTGAAAGAAATAATGATGTCATGAATACCAAATAGATTAATTTGTTATAATAGCAAATGGACACTGAGTCTTGTCATAAAAGCAAATGGACACTTGAAGCTTTGGCCACGGCAGAAACTGTAGAATCTTATCTATGTTACATCATAAGCAAACAGAGTAGACCCTGATCAGACGGCTCCTGTAGGAGCTGTCTGATCTGGGTCTACTCTGTTTTGCAAAGGCATAGAAAAGTGTATTCATGGAGTAAAGGGTTAAACGATACATAGATGCATATCAGGATCAAATAAAGGCTGATTCGACTGCAAGATTTGCAGGAGTAGATGATTCACATGTCTTATTGTTATTAAATAAAGTGAAACAGAATCCTGATGAAATTGTATAAGTTTATGCCAAGCACTTAACAATACTATGAAATGATGCATTTGAGGGACAACCAAATACAACTGATGATAGACAACTTGTAGGTTTCTTCATGGACGGGTTGTATTTAAAATTATGCGGTATAATCCTCAAGACATGCACTAAGCATTTACCTAACCAGCCAACATCTTAGCCCCGTATGTTTGCACTGCAATTATTCAAAAGCGGTCATTGTACCATCTAGGCCATGTACAGTAGATGACCTAAGATACCTACATGTAATTGCCTTTTAATTAACCCTTTCCCTCATATAAACGTGTTTTCACGCATTTGCAAACAGAGTAGATCCAGATCAGACGGCTCCTAGAGGAGCCGTCTGATCAGGGTCTACTCTGTTTGCTAATAGAATTTGATAGATCTGAGTCTGTGCTTTCTAAAATGTCTACAATGTTCCACCTTCCATATTTCTTTACAACTATTTTGTCAATGAATATTCAGTATGTATTGAAATTTGGATGAAATATAGAACACAGAAAGGATTAATAAAGCCCCTGAAGAGATGTGTCTTGGGGGACAAGTGTGCAGTTTGTAAGTACAATGGGTTATGATATAGGGTTAATCCTACTGTAATTTGAAGTTTGCGACGGTATATGAGGTTTTTAACGGTCGCAAATTATTTTAATGGCGACACCGTTAAAAACCTCATATACCGTCGCAAATTTCAAATTACTAACCCTATTCTAACGCAATCTTAACACGAAAAATGCCAAATTGTTGTTATATCATATGCGCGCAGGTGATTGAATGAGTGATGAGACGAGAAATAGTGCCCAGTTTCTCTCAGATTTCTTAAAATAATTGGATTTTTTTTCACCCTGGTTTACACAGTCAAAACACCGGTCCAGTTCTAAGTTCACTATTACATTTGTCATGCATCATTACGCGCTAGCTATTTTACATTTCAATACACTTTCAATACACATGTCAGGAAAAGTAACGTTATCTTAGTCTTTGGCGCAATACGCAAAAACGTTGTCTGTAACAATGACGTCACGTTATAACGTTATGTTTGAATAGTATGATAAATAAGGTTGAATCTGAATCACAACGCTTTGAGTATATCAATAATTCTCCACATGACATATAAAAGACCGGTCAAGTCGTGACAAAGAATGGAAATTAATAACTTTCAAAATACCAGACTGAACTTGAATATATGTCAGTGTATGCATACGAATTTATCAGTAGATCTAAGTGTTTGATAAACAAAGCGCATTAATATATTTACAGGCTAATGCTGTTATTCGGCCGTTTTCGATTGGTTGAATTTGCGACATATAAAACAGTTTTTATATGCCCCAAATTTAGTCACATGAGCCAATCAGATTGCAGAAATTTGACAGATTGCGTTAGAATGTGTTTTTGTATTTAGTTACCTGGGTTGTTGAAAACTGACTTATCACTAAATCCATTTTGTAATACTGATCAAGGTCTGCTTTGTATGTATACATCATATAAACATGCATAAAAGTCATTAGGTAAAGGGTTTCCAAAAAGAGTAGACCCCAATCAGACATCTCATGTAGGAGCTGTGTGATGATAGACCAGGGTCTGTTCTGTGTGCATATGGAATAATATATGTCTGCTTCTATAGTTTCTGGTGTAGTCAAAATATACTTTATTCATATACCATTATAAACATTCAGATAATAAATATACATACATCTACATGGATATTCAAGAAGTAGGTTAACCCTTTACCTCATGAATAATCATGTTAGCAATAATGACTACACATATTTAACCCATTCCCACTTAGGCTATTTTTAGACCTAACCTCTTTGAAAAAGTCTACCCAAAAGGAGCATTTACTAGAGAAAAGAAAATATTTAGAATTGTGTAGTATTGAAACCATTCTGATAAATAGAGCATTTGCTCCTATGGAGCAAATGCTCTATTTATCAGAATGGTTTCAAAAAGTGACTTTTACAGAGGCGTCAAATGGCATCAATATGCGGGAATGGGTTAATTGGTTGGATTTTTATAATGGCACATAAAACAAGATACTTTTTCTCCAGGCAGAAACTGTTGCATCAGATCTATACATATCCAAAAGTAAACAAAGTTTTTCAATTTTCAGCAAACATGCGATCAGGGTGTCAGACAGTTTGGATTTACTGGATGTCTCATCTGGATCCATCCATTTGAAAAGTTTATCAAGAATTTGACACTAGGTTATAAACAGTACTAGGAAAGGATTAAGGGGAATAATCTGTTTCTTTAAAATTAAAGAAATATACAGTTACCTCCCTTTAAACAAAACTCCACATTTACTGATGAAAGAGATCACATGAATAACTTCGAATAAAGCTTCTTCTAATGCTGAAAATTGGCGGTGGTTCTTTTAAAAAAAAAAAGCGCAAACATTTTAATTCCCATTTTCATGACTTGTCAAGCCACAGGAACCTTTTATCTTGTAACAGTTTTGCTAATTCAATGTTAAAGGGTCTGTAGAAATCTCTCAACAACTTGTGCGTGTCTTCATGCATGCCTCCTATTTCTCTGTCCCCGGCTTTACGAGCATTTGAAATTGGTGAGTCTGATATCAATTTCTCTTCTTCTGGATTTAAGTCTCCTGAAAAAAAGTAGTAATAATTTTAAGTATTCTTCTTTGTATATAATATTCAGGTTTAATTCTTCACCTTATAGATAAATAGAATTAAGGATGGATTTTGCTAAAGATGGGGGCTTCTATACCCTCGGTTTGTCTGTTTCTAGTCGGAAATGAGCTGTAGCGAGTTTCCGATAGGAACAGACCAATCGAGGGTATAGAAACCCCCGGCTTTAACAAAACCCATGCTTGATTATTTTTCTCGCTTTAATACACCCTAAACACAAGTAAATTAACGATTTTTGTGAGGTACTATTTTCCATTGCGTAGTACGATTCCGTATCTAATAGCAACAGACTGCAGCATAAAAGCGTGACACTAAATGATGTCATTTGTTATGAAATTTCCATAAACATCACGTTTTGACGTAAATAATAAATGGCTGAGGGACTAATAAACAATGTCTTCTGTTAATTAAATAGGCTTTTAAAATGTTTAACAGAATCTCATATTCGTGCTAATTACTTATATTAATTCTAGTTTATGAACTCGTTATAGAAATGTTGGTAATATTATGTAATAGTTACTTCCCTTGTATCAATTTCACCTAACCGCGTGTATGAATACACTAGACAAGGAGTGTTCCAGTTAAGGATTTCTAGTACTCCTAGTTTTTGTAACTCAGCTTATATATGTCTGAGAAGCAAGAAATGCCTTTTCACACAGAGCAGATTCAGATCAGACAGCTCCTATAGAGCTCTGTTCTCTTATGGACTAATATAGACCTTCTTCTACAGTTCAGGCCATGGTAAAAATAGCCATTTACAAAATTCATCTACATGTAATTAGTATTAATAATGACATTTTGTTTTACATTAATATTCATCAATTAAAGTGTTAAGCTTTTCTTTATAAAAAGCTGTATAAAAAGCTGTAATAGACATATGTACAAAGTCTGTCAAAAAATTTGGCTAACATTTGTTTTGCCAATTCAATTGTAAATGATGTATGTATAGACTATTTTAAATAAAATTAATTAAATCATAATTAAACCTTTGTACAGTTAATTTTCAAAGTGTAATACAGTAAATCCTCTTCAAAACAGCCACTAAATTACATCAAATATTTTGTGTTAAAGGCAGGTGGCTGCTTAAAGCAATGTGAAAGTAAAACAGAACGCTCCTATTGGAGCGTTCTGTTTTACTTTCACCTTGCTTTAAGCAGCCACCTGCCCTAAATACCAACTAACTAACACAACTGAGTGGCCGTTATAGAGGTTTTACTGTACATGTACTTCACCATTAATAAACCTTTTACCTCCTGAATATTTATAAAAGAATTCATGATTTCACCATTATTCATTAACATTCATTATTCATTTATAATGGCTAAATGACAAGGGCATGCTTTGGCCATTTCAGAAACTCTAGAATCAGGGTCCATGCTTATAAAGCTCTTACTTGAGTCTGAGTTTCGTTCTCAGGCTTTTGATTGGTCAGATTTAAGTTCTCAAGCTTTTGCTTGGTCAGATTTGAGCCAAAGGCTCAAATCTGACCAATCAAATGCTTGAGAACGTTCTCAGACTCAACTAAAAGTTTTATAAGCATGGACCCAGATCTACATGATTCCATAAGTAAACAGCAGACACTGATCGGACAGCTCCTAAGAAATGGAAGAAAAATCAGCTTTGAGAATTGTAGCAGACAGCAATTTTCGCAAATTATTATTACTTAGCATGCAAAAGTTACAAGATAGTTTAATCTTTAACTCCATGAAAATTCATGTACGGAATAATTACATCATGAATATTCAATATATGCATTTTCATGACATCATAATTTATGAATAAAGAATTTTCGATCATGGCATAAATTGTAGGATCAGATCTAAATTGTTTCATACGCATTCAGAGCAGACACTGAATACAGTTTCTGCAGAAGCTGTCTGATCTGGGTCTACACTGCTTGAAAATGTGGAAAAAGGCATACAGTAAAACTTCTCTATAACGGCCACTAAATTGTGTTAATTAGTTGGTATTTAGGGCAGGTGGCTGCTTAAAACAAGGTGAAAGTAAAACAGAACGCTCCTATAGGAGCATTCTGTTTTACTTTCACATTGCTTTAAGCAGTTACCTGCCTTTAACACAAATTACTTGATATAATTTAGTGGCCGTTATAGAGAGGTTTTACTGTATCTCTGGAACAAAGGATTGATGTAAGCCATCCCAAAAATTCTGGGGGGTTTTCTTCATGGATTCAATTACTTACTGACTCCCAAAAACTTGTAAATCTGTTGGGTATACATCAAACGATCCTTTGAGTAATCTTCTAATCTCAGGATAAAGAACTGTTGCTTTGGAAACAGACTGAACCAATCCTTCAGGAAAACACTATAAAGACCAACACGTAATCGTACCTGAAAATAAGAAAATTGACTGTTGGATCTTTGCATTACAAGTGATGTTGTCCACAAAAATGGTTGTGTGTTGAAATAGTGAAATTAACCCTTCTCTTGCTGAATTTTAAAATACATTTCTCCTTCTTTACCAATGTCCTGTTGTATAATTACATATATCTTCACTGTGTACAAGTATTTCGCTGTGCAATCACTGCTGTGGAGTGCACTGGTTGCACAATCAACTTGTAAATAGTGCAGACCCTGATGAGACAGCTCCTGCAGGAGCTGTCTCATCTGAGTCTTCACTATTTACAGGTAGGTATATTGACGCGAATAGCAAGCGAAGGGTTAAATTTGCCTTTATTTCTTTTCACAACTGTAGTCAGAGTGTTAAACAGCTTGAATCTTAATGAGCTGCTGAGTTACCTAGAGTCTCATCTGGATCCAAATTGTTTGACAAATTTGCTACTATTGTACAAAAAGAAATCTAAGCAACTTGAGGTCTAAATGCAGATTTCTTGAACAACCTCCACTAATACTTATAGGCAACTGCAACATTTTCATTTTACACCTTTCTTCTAAAACCTTTTAGAAACATGATCACTTAGTTTCTATCTGGATCCAAACCAGATAGTTATGAATGTTTTCCACCAAGCTCTCCTAATAACAAATAGTTCTATGTAATCTTTTGTCTGCTGGCTATGTTGATTAATTTCCATTTTTGCCATCTATGAGCTAATTGGACGCCCAAGAGAGAGGGAAGCAGATACAGAAAAACCCGGGTGTGATGCCCTACTCTTATTACCGATATAGTTCTCTGGTTCTTTTAGATGCCCAGTGTGAAGCACTGTACATCGGACCTCGGTTTAACCCATTCCCACTAAGGCTATTTTTAGACCTAACCTCTTTGATTAAATCTACCAAAAAGGAGCATTAACTAGAGAAAAGGAAACTTTCAGAATCGTGTAGTTTTGAAACCATTGTGATAAATAGAGCATTTGCTCCTATGGAGCAAATGCTCTATTTATCACAATGGTTTCATAAAGTAACTTTTACATAAGCGTCAAAAGGCGTCAATATGCGGGAATGGGGATAAAAAATCTCATCCGAATCCATGCAGTTTGACACTTTGTCCATAGTTTATTAAACACTTGAATAAATTGGAAGAAATAGAAATTTGTAAAAGATCATAGATTTAGTAGACATTATTTTACGGAAGGCAAAGAGTTAAAATTTTAAATCAGATTTTACTTCAAATGGCTCTGGGATTATAAAATGTCTGAGTCTGGGTCTGTTTTCAGTCTCAAGTATCTGATTGACCAGATTTTTGAGTTTGAGTCAAAATCTCAGCAATCAGGTACTTGAGAATGAACTCAAATTCAAGAAAATGTTTTATTACATCGTGCATGATCATCAGACCCTTTTGATAACTTTTTGCAAGCATGCTCTTGATCATTTTTGAATGCCAGCAAGTTCTGGATAATATTTTTGTATGCCAGCAGGTATGTATGAAGCAAAGCGTTAATTGATAACTCCTCTTGTGCAAAAACTACTACTTACTTACTTATCGGTCTTTCAACCTTTTATCTCATTACAAAATTAAACCCATGGAAAATAGAAGAGTTAAAGTAAACCCTTTACTCCATGAATATTTGTGTAAAAATAATGTCTTCATGAATATTAATTAGCTGATTTTTTAATCTAACATATGAACAATTGTCTTTTTTGGCATTGGTAGAAATTGTATTATCAGATCTAAAGTTATAAGCAAACAGAGCAGACCCTGATCAGACAGCTCATACAGGAGTCGTCAGATCTGGGTCTTCTAGGTTTGCAAAGGAGTCGAAAGGCATATCAATGGTATCAAGGGTTAACCCTGTCTTGCATATAACCCTTTCCTCCATAAATACGCCTTTCTATGCCTCTGTGAAAGTCACTTTATGAAACCATTGTGATAAATAGAGCATTTGCTCCTATAGGAGCAAATGCTCTATTTATCACAATGGTTTCAAATTTCTAAAAATTTCCTTTTCTCTAGTTAGTGCTCCTTTTCGGTAGATTGGGGTTGGGTCTAAAAGTCCCTATGGAGTAAAGGGTTAAATGCCTATTCACGCATTTACAAACAGAGTAGACCGATATATCCTATAGGAGCCATCTGATCAGGGTCTGCTCTGTTTGCTTTTGGAATTTGATAGATTGGTGTCTTTAGTTCTAAAATAGTTACTATATTCCACCTTCCATATTTTTGTTCATGAATATTAAGTGGGTATTGAAATTTGGAATAAACATAGAACAGGGAAAGGGTTAATAAAACTCTGTCCAAGCTAACCTACCCTTGCCCTGTTGGCTACATCATTGCTATAGACACAATAGCGAGCACTGTGCTCCTCCATACAGCTTGTATAGCAGTTCACAGCATTTGTCACGACTCTGTGAAAGTCTTCAGCAGATTTGTTGGCACCACGGAAATACAAATAATCTGAATACATTCTGAAAAAAACAACAATAGGACAAAAAGAAAATATAAGCCTTTTGCACACTACGAAATTTTCACCTGATAATATTGTCAACTACTAACATCCTCAGTTAGATTTTATTTCTCACTTAAAAATCTGTTAGAGTATCAAAGTTCGCACACTGAATAAATGCTTAGTTACATGGCATCTTATTTAACCCTTTCCCTGTTCTATATTTAGCCCAAATTTCAATACCTACTGAATATTCATGGAGAAAATAGTTATAAATAAACATGGAAGGTGGAACATTGTAGACATTTTAGGAATCAAAGAAACAGATCTTTCAAATTCTATTAGCAAACAGAGCAGACCCTGATCAGACGGCTCCTCTAGGAGCCGTCTGATCTGGGTCTACTCTGTTTGCAGATGCGTGAAAACACGTTTATATGAGGGAAAGGGTTAACCTTTTACTCCATAAATACACCTTTCTATGCCTTTGCAAACAGAGTAAACCTATAGGAGCTGTCTGATTAGGGTTTGCTCTGTTTACTTATGATATAATATAGATCTGATTCTACAGTTTCTACCAATACCGAAACATCCTGTGTCCATGTGCTATTATATCAAATTAATCTAATAAATATTCATGATGTCATTATTTCTTACATGAATATTCATGGAATAAATGCAAACTGTTTGCATAGCTTATCATGAGTTTGCCTCTAACATGCATAGTGTTAACTTAAATCTTCTTGTATACTTGTAATTTCATTTGTTCATATATCAAAGAGTTTCAACATTCCGAAATTAAGTGAGGAATATTGCATGGTCTACATGCTGGGACGCCATTGCAATTTCACTCTTGTCGTCTATTTGACCTTTATGATAGCCACAATTCTACACTCAATGTGATAATATCCCGTGAAAAGCAAGATAAATCACTTTAAAAGATTTGCTGATAATTAAGATATAAAGACCCGCAAGTGCAAAATATAGACAACCAATTCAATATGCCACTTACATGTGATACTCTCTTGAAATACTACCAGATGGCATATAACTTTAACATATATACTCTTACTTTTTAATTGAAAACATCATGTGGATTTCAAATATTATATACTGTCAATTATTACTAGCAGATATTAAACATATTTCAGATATACTCTTACTTTTCAAGTAAACATTATGCAGCTTTCATGTTAAAGTGGGTTACAAATGTATATTCTCCATTGTCATTGCCATGCAATTTTATGATCATCATTTGTATCTAGTTAATATGATTCTGTTCCTTTTCATCTTTGTTTCAATTCGGAGTGTCAGGCTTATATGACGTGTGCGGCAAGAGTTTTGGTGAACTGCAATAATTTTTTACATAAGTCAGATATAACTTGCCACACATTGGGAACAAATCACTACGTCACATGACACAAACTTGTAACAGCAATGAAATATAGTATCTGATCAAGACTGCATCTATGAGAACATCACAAGTATCAACAAATATGGAACATTACTGTAAAAGTCTATCGAATGTTGACAAGGTTTCATTGTATATGTTATTGTGGTATTCTGCTATAGTATGTCATATCCAGTTTACATGTATTCGCCGTACGTTCCATAGTATGCTTGATGAATGAATGAGTCGTATAACTGGTTTGGTGAGCGAGTGGTCACTTTGCACGAGCGTCTAATTTTAGAACCTTCCCATCCACCCTTCTTCCCGCTTAAACAGCTTCGTCACTAGATAATCATACTAACCCGGCACTCTTCGTCATATAGTCAATGTGTAAGCATCTTGACAGAATATCTTATTTAGATACATAGAATTGCTGCTCACAGCTACTTTATTCTAATTATAATATTATAAGTTCATTTAGCGTGCCATAGCCTGGCTGTTTTGTTCTGTATATAAATTTATTGGAACTGGCAGACATTTCCTTATTCTTCGTTATCAACCCCTGGTTACATGAAGATTAAAATTCCACCATATTCCACTGCTAAATATTGGGACAACCAATCTCCCTATCCCACAAGAATATCCTTCAGATAACATTAAACTAGACTGACATAGTAGCAAATAGTGAAGACCCTGATCAAAGTGCTCCATGAGGAAAAGTTTGATCTGGGTCTGCACTATTTGCCTAAGTTTGTCTTTCCAAATATTTCAGGTGATTAGGGCATTATTTTTCTGTCATACATATCACAGTCATTTACAATTTTCTTTGAAGATTTACCCTAAACCCTTTCCTATATATAAATGCTTTTTCATGCCTTTGCAAACAGAGTAGACCCAGATCAGATAGCTCCTACAGGAAAACAAGGAAATGGTTAACTCCATGAATTATCTATGTCTGTACTATATGCCTAAGTTTGTCTGTCCTGAATACTTAGGGTAATCAGAATATGCTCTAGGAGGCTTTATTTCATCATTAACCCATTCCCTCATATTGACGACTTTTGACGACTCTGTAAAAGTCACTTTGTGAAACCATTGTGATAAATAGAGCATTTGCTCCTATAGGAGCAAATGCTCTATTTATCACAATGGTTTCAAATTACAGAATTCTTAAATTTTCCTTTTCTCTAATTAATGTTCCTTTTCGGTAGATTAATTCAAAGAGGTTGTATCTAAAAATAGCCTATGAGGTAATGTGTTAACACAAGCTATATACCTCTCTACTGGTTCTCTCAGTATCACAATGAGTTTGACATCTGGAATGATGTGGTGTACATAATGGGGGTTAATGTAGATTGGTTCCTGTTGGTTCCCGTTCTCAGGAAACTTATACCAGTCATTGTTGTCCCACAAGACCGACACACTTGCCTCACCTGGCACAGAAATGAAAATAGAGTAGCCAATAAAATTCTTCATCCAACAGAAAGTGGACATAGGTTTAAAATGGAGTGAAAAGATATTTGTGTACATGTGAGAGCGAGGGAAATAAAGAAGCCAGCGAAACTGGCTTACATACAACCATTCATGAATGTTTGATAAGGGTCTGCTTATGAAACAGCATTGATCTATTTCTTCAGTTTCTGCCATGGTAAAATTCCCTTGTTAACCCATTCCCTCATATAAACATGTTTTCACACATTTGCAAACAGAGTAGACCCAGATCAGACAGCTCATATATGAGTCGTCTGATCAGGGTCTGCTCTGTTTGCTTATGAAATTATAATGTATAAGAAAATTTCAGCTTATAAACATTCCTGATGCTATTATTTCATACATGAATATTAAACAGGGAAAGGGTTAATGATGTGATTTCTAAAATTCAGCTGGCTAATTGTCATTATATCTAACATAAATATTCATGGAGTAAGGTGATAATGATTGGACATGCAGGTAGATATTCTCACTTTAGTAATCTCAGGTAGTGCAAATATAAAGACTGGAAAAGTCTCAAGCCTTTCACTCACAATAACCACAACATCCTCTTTCTTCACAAAACTAGAATCTGCAGGTCACTACCCAATGCAGGTTGAAATTCATACGGAAAGTTTCAATCCTAGAAGAGCTTTCTGCATGAATTTCTCCCTGCATTAAACTGCCATCTGTCTCCAAGACATATTTATACTATATTTAATGTCTAGTAAAGAGGGGTTTTACTGTATTTACAAAGGCAATCTTGATTTCTCACATATTACTCCATAATCCTACTGTTTTACATCTTTGCAAACAGGGTAGACCCAGATCAGACAGCTCCTACAGTGATCAGGATTTGCTGTGATTGCTTTTATGTTACAGATCCACTTCTCTATTGCCATGGTAATTCATTTTCAGAGCTACAGATTAAAGATGTGTACCCAAATACTAAAATTGTCATTCTCCACCAAACCCTATACTTTGACCACTCTTTAGAATTGTCTCAGAGGGACGATTCTAAAGAGTGGTCACAGTATAGGGTTTGGTGGAGAAAAAAAGGAGTTATTCTTGAAAATGTTTAAATTTACACATCATATCTGGAGCTCTGCATTTCCTTATTTTATATTTTTAAATACAGGACTTTAATTAATATTCATAATTATAGGAAGAGTCTTTCATGAATAAGCATTACTGTTTGCATTAAGGATTAAAAATGGCATAATAACTGACATATCATAGTGACGGATATTGGTATACCTGTTATGACTTGAGTGCTGGTTTCTGGGTCCAGATGACTTGGTAAACTCAAGTTTACAGCTCTGTCCTCTATCTTGAGTGCTACTTTGTCAAACATATCAACATAGTCATCAAATGGAATGATTTGGGAGTAGGAGAACCTGCGACCTATAGAAACAAACAAACAAACAGAAATATTAACCCCTTCCCTCCAATAATTGCATTTCAATCCATTTCAAAACAGAGTAGATCCAGATCTGATCAGACGACTCCTATAGGATCTGTCTTATCTGGGTCTGTTCTGTTTGCATTTGACATGATATAGATCTGATTCTACAGCTTTTGTCAAAGCAAAAATTCTCTTGAAAAGTTTACCTAAATACAAATTAATTAATAAATATTCATGATGATGTTATTTTTATTTCATACATGAATACTGAACAGGGAGAGGGTTATAACCCTTTGCTTGATGAATATTCATGCAAGATTCTACCAATCATAAATATTAATGGATTTAATTCTTGTATTCAAATTGAACAGTAAGGAAATTTATTGTCGTCGCAAACAGTAGACCCACCACTGTAACTTATAAGATGAGAAGACCCTGACCAGACTGCTCCTGAAGAGCTGCATCTGCCCTAGGTGTACTCTCTTTTCAAGGCATAACAAGCACTGTAACTGTAACCTCTTAACCTTTTCCTCCATATATTCGCCTTTCTACACCTCTGTAAAAGTCACTTTATGAAACCATTGTGATAAATAGAGCATTTGCTCCTATAGGAGCAAATGCTCTATTTATCACAATGGTTTCAAACTACAAAATTCTAAAAGTTTCCTTTTCTCTAGTTAATGCTCCTTTTCGGTAGATTAATTCAAAGTGGTTGGATCTAAAAATAACATACCAGGTAAAGGGTTAAGTGTTGATAGTGAGAAGATCTAGTACAGAAAAGACAGCACCTGTGGATAATCCTGACCTTTTTTTTAAGATTGAGGTTAGAGTTCCAGGTCAAAATGTGAATGACTCCAAAATGGTTCGCATGACAATGTTATCCCTGGATGCATAATATCAACCAAACACAACATTTGGATTATAGTATTGTGTACACAACCAATCTAAGAATTAAAATATCAATGTGTAAATAACCAATCTGTTTTTTGGGCGTTTTTCTAGGTGATAGAGTGTAAGAGATAAGCACCAGAAGTTAAGCTGGACAGAGAGCAATGACCTTTGGCCCCTATATGTGACCTTGACCTTAGAGAGATGGACCTGGGTCTTGAGCATTACACATTGTCTAGATCCTGTGAACATTTATGCCAGGTTATTAAAAACTCCATACATGCATGCCAGAGTTACAGTAATGATATTTGGCCCCCTAAGTGTGACATTGACATTTGAGAGACAAATCTGAATCTTGTGCATCACACATTGTCTCCATGCAGTGAACATTTGGCGAATTGTGGCAGATAAATCCAAAATCCATAATGCATGTTAGAGTTACAGAGCCGACATGGAAACTGGAAGTCATGATCTTTAGCCCTTAAGTGTGACCTTGACCTTTGGGACAGAATTGGGTCTTGAACACAACATGTTATCACAATGCAGTGAACATTTTGCCGCTGTATTATAAAATCTATGCACACACGACAGAGTTATAAAGCAAAGTAAGTCGGTGTCTGGCACTCTGATCATGTATTCAGAAAGAAATGGAAGAAAAAGTGTTTTCAGCATGACCATTTGCAATTGCTTAGAGATATTATTGAATGTACAGTGAAACCCCTCTAATGCGACCACCTAAAAGAGGTATAAATTTTGGCGCTAGATGCAGGTGGTAGCTTAATGCAGGACAAAAGTAATGCAGAAAGCTCCTAAAGGAGCTTTCTGCATTACATTTGTCCTGCATTAAGCAACCACCTGCTTATAAAGATAACCATGTTTATTCATTAAGTGGTCGCATTAGAGGGGTTCTACTGTAGTTACAATAGTTTTGTGCTAAGCTCTCGATGTATTTGTCATACCTTGTCTGTTCCGAGACCACCAGTGTAGCTCTTTTATTGGAGGTGTGTCTATATCAGGGTGTTTGGCAACCTTCCAGAATAAATCCGTACTGCCACACTTTGGCTGGCCAATGATAAGGAAATAGGGCAGGCATCTAAGTCGTTTGGGCTCCTCCTTATTTTCATATAGCTCCTCCCACTTGTCTGTCAGCTTGGCCAAAGTATCTTTGGCAGCAGGTGAGTAAAGAGTAAACCTGTTGTCGTTGTATGGATTTGAGCTCTGCAGTGGTTCATACCAGCATGGATTCTTGAACCTTGCATTAAATTCTGGCTTTTGCTGGAAAAAAAGCAGTATTTTGACTTCTACAATTATTTACTAAATTTTTCATAAAAATGTTATTATACGGCCTTTGACCTTCCATGTCACTTAATAATTTATACAGTATACCCAGTACAAATGCATTATGACATTCTAATATTTAGTATTTAAACAATATTATAACTATAAATCAGTGCTATTGAATTAATCAAAAGGAAAATGTCAAAAGGAAAATGTATCTATTCAATTAACCCTTTACCCAAAAAATACACATTTTTCACAACATTGCAAACATAGTCGACCAAACTCGACATAAACTTTATATACAAACCATGTGCAAAATATCCAGCTTTGGGTCATCCCATGAAATCCCTTTCTTGCTGACTGCAGAAATAAATTCATTTTCATCTTCAGTAGAGGGATCCTGTACTGTAGAGATGCTCCAATCATTGCTATAAGCCACACCCCTTTCAACTGTCTCTATACTAAACTCAACCTTTTCCTCAACAATTAAATCAGGAGGATCCTCTCTAGTTGCTGGATTTTCTTTCTTTAGGATAAACTCAGGAGGATCCTCTCTAGTTGCTGGATTTTCTTTCTTTTGGATAAACTCATCTTTTATCAAAGTTGGACGATTACTGCTTAATTTTGATATTAGCGTGGGTGGAGCTATTGAAGAAGGTGGGCGTACTGTTGTCCAGTATGAGAAGAAGAAAAATCCTAGGACTACTATCACAGTTGAGCATAGGAATAATGTTCGCACTACAGCATTCCATGTGTCCAGTTTATTGCGGAATGGAGCAGGCAATTTGTATAATGGCCCATAGGTCATCTTCAGTGATCATTAGCATTACTGAACGGAAGCCACTGGAAGCTCAAGATGACTGTATCATGTATTCCACATCTGAAAAACAGAAAATTAAAAAAATATGTAGTTTTAACGAAAACAAAAAAGCTAATTACACTTTGCAAAGATTTGAAAACATGTTTATATGAAGGTTAGGATTAAGTAAGATCTGCACTGTTTGTCATTCAAAATCCTCTTCTAGATTTTAATTTTCAACATTATAATGAAAGAACTCTTAACTTCACTTTATGAGTATCAATGACAAACTCTACCTATATATATTAGTTTAAATTTTGTATTAAACAAGATGTGTTTGTGAAACACTATGCCCTAACCTTTGACCCTGAAGGATGACCTTGACCTTAGATCCATGGACCAGGGAGTTAAACGCGACACATCGTCTTTGTGTGGTGAACATTTGTGCCAGGTTATTTTGAAATCCATTAAATCCATTCACAGATAAAAAAAAAGTTATAGAAGGGACACGAAATTTGGGATGGACGGATGGAATGACAGATGGATGGAATGACAGATGGATGGACGGAAGGATGGTCAATGCTCAATGATACTCAATTTACTAAATGCCCACCATTGGGGGCATAAAAATAAAACAAAGGATATTAATTAGCAAACAGTAGGAAACCAGATCGGACAGCTCTTCTAGGTCTACTCCATTTGCAAAGATGTCAAAGGCCTGGCTCATCAGGCCAAGTGATCATCCCTATCCTTTTCATGCCTGTGCAAACAGAGCAGACCCATATCAGATGGCTGAAATTATAATAAATCTGACTACAGTTTCTACCGATACCAAATAAATCACTATGTAGTTATGCCATAATAAAAAAGGCTTATAAAACTTCCTGATGTCATTATTTCTGACATGAATATTCAACGGGAATCAGTGTACCCTTTCCCTGTTCAATATTCATGCCAGAAATAATAAATCATGAATATTAATTAGATTAGTTTTTATAATGGCACATACACACAGGAATATTTGGCTATGACATCATATCTAAATCATTTCATAAGCAAACAGAGCAGACCCTGATCAGACAGCTCCTACAAGAGCCATCTGATGTGGGTCTTCTCTGTTTACTAAGGCGTGAAAAGTCTTTTGTATGAAGGAAAGGGTTAAATAATGACAGACTATTCCATATTGAAAATCATTTTTGTAAGGGTTAACCCTTTCCTCCATAAATACGCCTTTCTACGCCTCTGTAAACATCACCTATTGAAACCATTGTGATAAAAGAGCATTTCGAGGGCTTGGTGCAAAACTATTCTAACTCCTTCACAAAGTGAAGGAGTTAGAATAGTTTTGCACCAAGCCCTCGAATTGCTCCTATAGGAGCAAATGCTCTATTTATCGAAATGGTTTCAAATTACAAAATTCTCAAATTTTCCTTTTCTCTAGTTAATGCTCCTTTTCGGTAGATTCATTGAAACAGGTTGGATCTAAAAATAGCCTATGGAGGAAAGGGTTAAATGATGATGCAGCTAAGGTTGCTATCTGGTTAATTACATTTGCATGAAACTGTAATTAGTTAGATCTTACATCTAATTGCAATTACATCTGCAATTTCCTTTGAATAGGTTGTTTATATTTTTTCTTGACTTGGGTGCATTAAATCCTATTTAATGTCTGCAGCATTATCTGCGATAATCGGCAACAAAGTTGCTCTTTGATATTTTTGTTAACCCTTTGAATGCTGAATTTTCACAGTCGAATGGGCCGATAGTGTTAAGTGATGCAGTCCATTCAGAGGGAAAGAGTACACTAGAGGATTTGATTTATTATGCATAATTATGACACATATGTGCAGTTTTGACAATATTTCCATAAATCTGGTGTTTGCCCAAGGCACATGTGAGTCAGAGCTGACAACACTTTTTACAACATGGCAGAAGTTGAAACATTTTATCAGACCTAAGAAAACCAGTGAGGCAAGTTTCAGGTTCATCAAGTATAGAAGCAAAAACGGACCTTCTGGAACACAGTCCTAGGATTGTTGCATTCAGTTTTCAAAGAAAGTCCAACCAATTGGGTTTATTAAACTCATATGATGTGGAATCTAGGTTAAACCCTTACTAATACAATACTGAATTTTCAAATGGACTAATCCAAAATTCAAACAGGTCAAGTTTACAGAGAATATTAAATCATTTTTCTAAATTAAAAGTGTAACATGACAAACTGTGTTCACCCAGGTGAGAGGGCTCCTCTAGGAGCCCTCTCACCTGGGTCTGCACTGTTTGCAAAGGAAATTAGTGACTTGTTTCCTCCATAGTAAGGGTTGTTTCCTCCGTAGTAACTGTTACAATTGCCTTTGTAGACATCACTAGCAGGATGAAGGTACCAGGAGAAGTTGGAAATCAAAGTCAAAGAGAAGTTATCAAATGATAATAAAAACTTCCAAGAGTGTAAAAATCAAAGAGAAATTGTCAAACGTTTAACCCGTCACCTGCAGAATAATTAAGACTGGCTCCACCCTTTCTGAATATTAATTAAACAATAATTATATCCATATAATGATTTTTTTATGACAAGCACTGCCCTGATAATAGGGCTCTCTTAGGAGCTCTTTGATCTGGGTCTGCAATGTTTGTGAATGTCTTATATACTCTGTTTCCATATTTCAAGGGTTAATTACACACATAACCATCTCAGGAACTCTTTTTATGCTACAAGTGAATGTGTGATTATGTTTGTCTACAGTCGCTTCAAGTGAATGTGTGATTACGTTTGTCTACAGTTGCAATCCAGATGAGATGCCTAGCGTCTCATCAAAATCTTTACTGTTACCCTTCGTGAAAATCCATTTGTGGTTTAGGAGATGTTGTTTAACCCATTCCCACATATTGACACCTTTTGATACCTCTGTAAAAGTAACTTTTTGAAACCATTTTGATAAATAAGGCATTTGTTCCATAGTTTAAAGACTACACAATTCTAAAATTTTCCTTATCTCTAGTAAATGCTTCTTTTTGGTAGATTAATTCAAAGAGGTTGGATAGCATATGATAAAATGGGTTGAAGAAGTTTTTAACAACAGACAACTGATGACGCAATAGACGATGCATGGCAGACAACACAGAAAGCATGGCAGACAACAGACAACAACAGATGATAGACATAGGGCAATCCCAACTAACCTCACCTTGGCACTTTGTGTCAGGTGAACTAAAAAAATGATTGTAATTAGTAAATTGTGTAGACCCAGATCGAAAAGAAGCAATTAACCCTTCGCTTGCTATTCGCGTCAATATACCTACCTGTAAATAGTGAAGACCCAGATGAGACAGCTCCTGCAGGAGCTGTCTCATCAGGGTCTGCACTATTTACAAGTTGATTGTGCAACCAGTGAACTCCACAGCAGTGATTGCACAGCGAAATACTTGTACACAGTGAAGATATATGTAATTATACAACAGGGCATGGGTAAAGAAGGAGAAATGTATTTTAAAATTCAGCAAGCGAAGGATTAACTGATTCTAATACATAGATCTAACATTAACACTTTCCCTGTTCAATATTCATGAAAATTCCAAAATTGTCCTTTTCTCTAGTTAATGCTCCTTTTCGGTAGATTTATTCAAAGTGGTTGGATCTAAAAATAGCCTATGAGGGAATGGGTTAAATCCATATGCCTCTCTATCTGCCACTTGACTCACATTTACAAACAGCCTGGATCCAGACGAGATACCACGGTACACTGTGTCACATCCAGATTCAAGATATTTGACACTCTGTCAAAAGTTTCTAAAAAGCTTGATCAAATAGGAAGAAGTCAAAATTGCAAAAGATCTAAATCTGAGTAGACATTTTTTTTCACAGTGGAATAAAAGTTAAATTTGCCCTTTTAGCTGTTCTACCACAAAAACTTCAATGTCTTCCTGTTTAGAGGTTCTTAAAATTGCATCACTTCTCCCTTGTTAATTGCTATAATGTTGAGCACTTAAGTGCATATTAAACAAAAGGGCCTGGGCGAGTCGACCCTGCATTTGCTTGCTCATGTGAATTAATATATTTTGTGAAGTATTGTGTACATAATGAACATTTTTGCCAAATTATATCATCCCTTGATAGAGATTTTGCAAACAAAGTAGACCCAGATCAGATATCTCCAGGTCAATGTAGGAGCCAACTAATCAGTCTAAGTCTGTCTACTAATGAAATAGTATATGCCATGGCCCAAGCATTCTGAGTTCATATGCCAGAATAAATATTCGATATCTTTGTAAACAGAGTATTAACCCAAATCAGATTGCTCCTGTAGGAGCCTTCTGATCAGGGTTTGCTCTGTTTGCTTATGAAATAATATAAGTACAATTCAGCAGTTTCTATCAGGGTTAAAATATCCTGCGTTGAATGCCATTATGTAATTTATTATAACTTGAATATTCAACACACTAAAATGGTCAATTTACACCTTATTTTTGATATTCAATCGTAATTTTATTCCCATAAGGGCATATTGTTTTTGCTCTAGCTGTCTGTCTGTTGGTTGGTTTGTCTCCAACTTTAACGATGGAGATAATTTTGTAGCCCTTGCACATACATACCTCAAACTTGGCATGCATGTGCAACTAATGGAGGCAATTTTTTTTAGGAGTGACTTATTAAGGTTAAGGTCATACATCAAGGTCAAATTACGGGTCAAGTTTTGATTGGCAATAACTATGTCCCCATTCAACATATATACTTCAAACTTAGCATGCATGTGCAACTTATGGTGGCAAACATTTTTAGGGGTGACTTAATAAGGTCAAAGTCATACATCAAGGTCATAGGTCATGTTGGGGGCATAGTGTTTCACAAACACATCTTGTTTCTTTACTGGTTTTTGGACATCAAATCTAATAAAACAAGATCTATGACATCAAAGGAGATAGAAAAGATACAGTAGATTCTGTTTTAAACGGGCATTTATTTATTGAGCAATGGAGTCTTAAAAAGCAGGCGGTTGCTTAATGCAATGTAAAAGTAATACAGAAAGCTCCAATAGGAGTTTTATGTATTAATTTTGCCTTGCATTAAGCTTCCAACTGTTTTTTAAATCCTGAAATATTAGGTTTCTACTGTATTGGAAGTCTGATTGATATACGCCCTCTGTGATAGCAGTTTCGACATCGCGAGATACTAGGCCTATATACAATTCCTTCCCTGCGCATGTGTTCGTTGGTGCACGTGATAAGTACGTACGATGTTTATCACACCACATCGGCAGACAGGCGCTTCGACATATATTACTATCGCTCCACAGCAAACGTTTTTTTACCCACCACCTATGATCAGCTATCCAGTAATATTTGTAAAACAGTTTGGAACTAGATCAGAAAGGACATTTGACTAGTATGTATGGATCAAGCTAATTTTGGCAGGCATAATTCTTATATTAAAATTTAAAACCACTTCAGAAAAAGCTGTTACAGGGAATCTTTAAAAAAAATACAAGTAAACTTAGCCTGTACAACACCTTGTAAACTGTCAGTTGATTTAGGGAGCGGCCATAAAAAAGAACAAACGAGGTATTGCATCATCGTGGGGGTATGTCTAAAACATGTCTATTGCATATCGTTGTCAAGTCGTATACCATGCAAATAATTACTTTACACTGCTAGGAAATTTGTCAGTTATAATCTATATGGGGTACCAATAACTCTTTAATGTGCTCCGCAATTTGTCACTCGTTGGTGGTAACGCATTCAGTAATGAGTTTTTGCGATTCAAGTGAAATCTGATAAAGCCATTCGGTGTTGAGGCAAGCAAGGAGCTTGTACAAAGCCTGTTAGGAAAGAAAGGAACTTGTCCAAAGTAATTTACTCTGGGGAATTTGTCATTTTTTCGCATTTTCGACAGATTGTGTTTGAACATTTATTCTATTTTTGCGGTGGAAACATACAGTTATATTACGAAAAGCACACATGCATAATATATTACGAAATACAGTCAAATTAAGTTAAAACGACACAGTCGTTACGTAAAATATATTCATATAATGTGAAACACAGTACCATTTTATTGCATGTAAAACACAGTCATAAATCGTAAAACACAGTCATATTATGTAAAACACAGTCTTATTTCTAAAAATAGCCATATTACGCTGTCAGGTTGGGTAAACAAGTCAAATTCTGTATTTTTTAACACACAGTCATGTTATGACACGTAATAACACGCAAAATTATTACGTAAAAACCTCACAGTCACATAACGTAAATGTAAAACATAGTCATATTCCGTAAAGCAGAAGGGGGGGGGGGGGGAGGGGAACAGTTTTGACCCAGTTAAGACGCCAAGATAGGAGTTTTGTTTTCAAAGCAGGTAGCTGCTTCTTGCTGGACTAAAATAATGAAGAAAGCTCCCATGAACATCTCTGCATTACTTTCGTCTTACGTACGTTCTCTCGTTAAATAAAGTCGTTATTATTATTATCATTATAACCACACGTCTTAATCCTTTACTCCACAGAGACGTCTTTTTGGCATCAATTGAAAACAGGGTAGGTCTTCACCAGACATCTCATGTACAAGCTTCCTACAACGGAACTTTCTGCGATGTTTTTCGTTGCGCGTTAAATGTGACTACTTCATAGAGACGCTTTTGGAGCACTTGCAAACTGAATAGAACCAGATCAGACGGTCCCTGTAGGAAACGTTAGATCAGAGTCGGCTCCTGTTGCGTATGAAACAATATAGTTTCTGCTATTGTAAATGACATGGTTCACGATTCAATAATAAACAATACAGTCAAACCTCTCTATAAAAGCAACTAAATTGTATTTATTAGTTGGTATTTTGGACAGTTGGCTGATAAAGCAAGGTGAAAATAAAACAGAACGCTCCTATATGAGCGTTTTGTTTTACTTTCACCTTGCTTTAAGCAGCCACCTTCATATAGCACAAACTATTTGGTGTAATTTAGTGGTCGTTATAGAGAGGTTTTACTGTAAGCTTATTGGTGTCCAGTAGATAAAGCAACATATAAAGGGGCGTATTCAAATAGTAAAATTAATATTTCCCCACCAAACCCTCTGTTGTGACCACTCGTTAGGGTTTGGAGGAGAAATAAAGGAGCTATTCTTGAAAATGTTTTAACCCATTCCCTCATATTGACGACTTTCTTACATGAATATTTAACAGCCACCTTTCTACACAGACTCTATTCACGAACCACTAATGTTACAGGAATCTGCTGCTCATACTACAAAATAAGCCGTCATTACAGATAATTCGGTGTGTTAACAATTTAAGTTATTTACCCTTGTCCACGCTGAAATTTCAAATGGACTATTCCAAAATTCAAACAGGTCATGCTTAACATGACTATTCGGGGATTTTTTAACTGAAGAGTATAGCATAACAAACAGTGCATATGCTGATGAGAGAGCTGCTCTTGGAGCCCTCTCATCTAGGTCTACATTGTTTGCAAATGACATGAGCGACTAGTTTCCAGCAGCGAAAGGGTTAAAAAACAAATGTCAGACAGTGGTGTGATGTTGTACATGAAATGTAACCTTTTTCAAATCAACATGCGTTAAAAGTACAGTAACAGCTGTATACAGCGACCATTAAAGTTAGACCTAATTCAGAGTTTTTGAGAAAAATGGTAGCTTAATGCAGAACGAAAGTTGTGCAGAAAGCTTCTTTGGGGGCTTTCTGTTTTACGTTCGTCCTGCATTAAGCAACCACTTGCTCTTATCGACCTCCATATTTATTCATTATATGTGATCACTATAGATAAGTTCTAATGTACATATTTGCCCTTGTTACTGAGAAAAGATTAAACTCAATATTTATAAATCTCCAAAGAAGGACACTTTTCCTGTTCTCGTAACATCGATTAAGCATACATATCAAGATGATCGCCTCAAAGGATGGGTTGGAAAATGCGCAGATGTAAGGAATTTAGGAAATTAAGAAACAGTAACACATCTTCACAACGATCACCAAACCGAGGACTACCAGGGTCTTTAACGCATATGGTAGCTCAATGTAGGACAATGCTTATGCAGAAAACTCCAACATGAGCTTCCTGTATAATATATTCTTTCGTTCCGCATTAAACAAACACCAGCTCTTATATACCCTCAAATGTATTCATAAAGTGGTCGCGATAGTGAGAGCTTACTGTATCCGCTGAAAGTAGACAAAACAACATTTATAAATGCAACTTCCATTCATCTGTACTACATGCGTGTGACCTTGGTCTGTCCTTCATTCTTTGTATAGACATCGCTTTTTCCTGGATTAGCTGCATGAACACACTAGATCTTTGTATATAAGATTGTACTGTTTTATCAAGATCTCTTATTTCTCCGCATACGCTATCGTGCTGATACTTAGTACTCATTAGACTAGTCTATCCAAGATGATTCTAATAAGTAGTAGCAAAATAGAGTTTGGTGCAGAAATGTAAAACAGAAATGTTTCCTAAATTATTTAATAAATATGCCTTTTTTTAAATTTTATCTTCAGCTCTGTACATCACTCAAACATAATTTGTATGTACATGGTAGGAACACTGAAGAGCGATCACTTAACCCATTACCTCATAGGCTATTTTAGACTCAACCTTTTTGAATTAATCTACCGAAAAGGTGCATTAACTAGAGAAAAGGAAAATTGTAGAATTTGTAGTTTGAAACCATTGTGATAAATAGAGCATTTGTTCCTATAGGAGCAAATGCTCTATTTATCACAATGGTTTCACAATGTGAAATTTATAGAGGCGCAAACATGCGTCACTAGGGGGTAATGTGTTCAAGCGATTGTAAACATGAGCGTCTTGAAAACAACATATGAATATCTAACCCTGGGACAGGGTCTGCCATTAGAAAAAAATCACCAAATTATATTCATATAGACTGTAGTCATGATTTATTTCATGACATTTAATCAGGTAAAGGGTTAATGAAGAGCTAAAAGTAATACAGAAAGTACCTATGACTCTACTGTATAGCTCTTACACATTACGCTGCCACCTGTTTTAAAATCCAAGTGGTCATTGTAGAAAAAAGGTTTACTAAACAGTATTCTTTCTTAACCCTTCGCTTGCTATTTGCGTCAATATACCTACCTGTAAATAGTGAAGACCCAGATGAGACAGCTCCTGCAGGAGCTGTCTCATCAGGGTCTGCACTATTTACAAGTTGATTGTGCAACCAGTGCACTCCAGAGCAGTGCTTTCACAGCGAAATACTTGTACACAGTGAAGATATAATGTAATTATACAACAGGGCATGGGTAAAGAAGGAGAAATGTATTTTAAAATTCAGCAAGAGAAGGGTTAAGATAATACTCCAGTACAATTGGTACACGTGATAGATCTAGTGAATGAATTAGTTAAGCGTGTTCTTCAAAATACGTGGATTACCTAACGAAGAGCAACTGTACACTAATATAAAACTGCAGCTTGTTCAATTAACCCGTTCCCTGTTCTATGTTTATTTCAAATTTCAATACCTAGTCCTACTATTTATTCATTGACATAATAGTAATAACGAAATATTGCATGTGAAACATTGTAGACATTGTAGAAAGTAAAGAAACAAATCTATCAAATTCCATTAGCAAACAGAGCGGACCCTGATCTAGGAACCGTCTGATCTGGGTCTACTCTGTCTGCCAATGCGTGAAAACACGTTTATATGAAGGAAAGGGTTAAACCCTTCTAATGCTGAATTTTCCTAGTGGAATAATCCATCTCTGTTTATCTATAAAGTCGACCAAGCTAATAAATATTCATGCAATCATTTCTTGCACGAGTAGCTGAATTTATACACTGGTTTATGAACACAGGGACTATTGGCCATAGCAGATACTGTATGAGTCCATGACATTAGGAACCCCAGCAGACTCGGATTACACGGCTCCTACAGTAGCCGTCTGATCCAGGTCTGCTCTGTTTGCAAAGGCATTAAAATGCGTTTCTATGCATAATGGGTTATTAAAAGAAAGCGATGCACTCCAGAAACGTAATATAGAACTCTGTAAACGAAATCCATTTTCAGAGCTAAAACGACCATAGAAACAAACTACATGTAACAACAATCTGAATCAAGAACACAAGACGCCTTGATTGCCCTGATATCGCTCACCAGACAATAAGAGGAGAAGATTTTCAAAGTTTTCACTATATGTTTCTATAGAAAACTGGCTACCCCTGGGGCGGGACCAATTTTGACCCCCAGGGGCATAACTTATAAATTTTTTGTAAAGGACCCGAACAAGATTCTATGTGCCAAATATGAAAGCTGAGAACCTTCCCATTTCAGAGAAGATTTTGGCTCTGATATCGCTCACCAGACAATCAGAGGAGAAGATTTTCAAAGTTTTCGCTACCGGTATATGTTTCTATTGAAGACTGGCCAACCTTGGGACGGGGCCAATTTTGAACCCAGGCGCATAACGTATATAACTTTTGTAGAGGACCTAAACACTATGATGCTATAGCCAAATATGAAAGCTGAGAACATTCCAGTTTCAGAGGAGAAGATTTTTAAAAAATCACTATAAATTATGTTTCTATTGAAAACTGGCCACCCTTGGGGCGTTGCAAACTTTGACAGCAGGGGCATAATTTATATAACTTTTGTAGAGGACTTGAACATAATGCTATGTACAAATGCGGTCACAAAGAACTGATCTTGAGCACTTTGTGCTCTGGTGAGCTAAAAATAAAAGCGTATTTATGGAATAAACAAAGTGGCTATTCATGAATACTTACAGGTCAGTAAGGATCCTCTGATTCATTCACTTGACCACCGGTGTATATAGCTACATAGACACTTGACTTAAGTTGTTGCATTCACTCTTAACTCTTAGTAATTGACGGCCCTTAAACCATCTACATATATACGCCTTTTCATGTCTTTGCAAATAGAGTATATCCAGATCACATGGCTCTTGTAATGACCGACTGATCAGGGTCTGCTCTGTTTGCTTATGAAATAAAATAGGTCTGATTCTACAGGTTCTGCCATGGTAAAAAATCATGTAATCTACACTCTTATAAAAAATGTCTCTAATTAATATTCATGATGTCATTATTTCCTACATTAATAATCATGAGGGAAATGGTTAACAGGTTTGCCACAAATATGTTCTACGCCTTCTATACACACTAATCCCTCTAAAATCCCAGTCACACCATCTTTCATGTACACAGATCGTTGTCTATATTTATATCTAAAATATATATACATGTATTTCGCCAATTTGTTAACAAAAATGTGGCCGGAGTGTCAAACAGTTTGATCATGATAAGACGCCGAGTGACTTGGCATCTTATCTAAATCCGAACTATTGGAAAAGGTAATCAATTTGTTACCAGGACCGAATGAAAAAATTCTTTCTGCTGTCTTTTTACCACATTCCCTCATAGGCTATTTTAGACCCAACCTCTTTGAATGAATCTACCAAAAAGGAGCATTAACTAGAGTAAAGGAAAATTTTAGAATTTTGTAGTTTGAAACCATTGTGATAAATAGAGCATTTGCTCATACAGGAGCAAATGCTCTATTTATCACAATGGTTTCAACAGGTGATTTTTACAGAGGCGCAGAAAGGCGTATTTATGGGGGAACGGGTTAACGCAGTTTGCTTGAAGTCAACAACGAAGCTAAAACAAAACAAACTGTTCCTATATGCACACCATGCAAATTCATATCGATCCAAATCTGAATACCATTGTCTTCCTTTTATCTTTTTAACGTTGTCCACTTTAATTCCAGAGCGGCACAAAAAAGAAAGAAGTCTCTAAAACAAGTCATTCATTCATTTCTATTCAAAATTCGGATTACCATCTTAACGTAGTATGCCAATAATCTTCTTCCTGTTATCCTTTTTGTAAGTCCAGAGTGGCACTAAAAGCAATAAAGTTTCCCTGCATGTACAACACACGATGCATATCGATCTAAATCTGATTACCATCAAAACAGTTCACCAGTATCAGACAACTCGCTATCACGTGATATCACATGGACTCAGGTTCGGCTACTATCTGGCTTCAATTATGAGGCCCCCGCGTGCATGGAACATGTGTTTTTGTTATGACTGGCTCTTCATCTCATGCTGTTTTGACATATAGTTCATCTGTATATATTAGTCGAGCGAATCTGTATACAGTGAAACCTCGATACAACGTTTAAAATTTCTTTACTTCATAAATATTCATGTAAAAACTGAATTGCAACAGTGTAGATCTGGATCAATTCTGCTTTCTAAAAGGAATATCTATCAAATAAGGCAGGCCAAGATATACAGTAGAATCCCTCAAAACCGGAATTCTAATATAGAACAAGAGAATCGGTAGAACCGATGGATGCTCCCAAATAAATGCTATTTCCAAAAGGGCTTATATATATTATATATTTAACAAAATAACAAAGGGCAATAACTCCTAAATTATGCAAATGAGACTGATGAGTATTGTGTTCTGCACTTCTCCTCATCGAGATCTATCTACCTATGATGTTTCATGTTGATACCCATTATAGTATTTGTGTTATGCCCCGAACAGAATTTAAGTATGAAAATAGCAAAGGGCAATAACTCCTAAATTACGCAAAAGCGTGTGATGGTTCTTGTGCACTACACTTCTCTTCTACGAGATCTATTTACCTATTAAGTTTCATGTTGATACCTATTATAGTTTTTGTGTTATGCTCCGGACAAATTTTAAATGCGAACTAGAGCTATCACTAAAGGTGATCAATACCCTCACCCGCCACCTTTTCACAAGATCCATTGACTTCAATACAAGAGGCAAAAGCTCAATAATAATTTCATCCACACTTAAATTGCTTATGAACAAGAGCCCAGTCACGTGAAAAATGCCCCAAAGTAATTGTACCCTGTGACATTGACCTTTGACCCATGTACAAGGGAGTTGAACGCGACGCATCGCCTATGTGTGGTGAACATTTGTGCTAGGTTATTTTGAAATCCATTCACAGATAAAAAAGAGTTATAGAAGGGACACGAACTTTGGGACGGACGAATGGAATGACAGACGAACGGACAGACGGAAGGACGGACAATGCGATTACTATATGTCCGCAGTTGGGGCATAAAAACAACAAAGGGAAATACCTCATAAATTATGCAAAAGAGAGTGGTGACTCTTGTGCACTGCACTTCTCTTCATCGAGATTTATCTATATATGAAGTTTCATGTTGATACCTGTTATAGTTTTTGTGTTATGCTCCGGACAAATTTTAAGTATGAAAAGTAACAAAGGGCAATAACTCCTGAATTGTGCAAAAGAGAGTGATGGTTCTTATGCACTGCACTTCTCCACATCGAGGTTAATCTACCTATGAAGGTTCATGTTGATATCTATTACAGTTTTTGTGGTATGCTCCGGACAAAGTTATGACGGACGGACAAAAGGACAAACGGACGGACGGACGAACAAAGCGGCGACTATATGCTCCCCCAAATCCCATTTGGGGAGCATAAAACATTAGATACTAATAGAAAGTACATCATAGAGGAGCTTTCTGCATGACTTTCACCCTGCCTTAAGCTGCCGCCTGTTTCTAAGACCGATATTTATACTAAATCTAACGTCCGGCTTAGAGTTTTTTTTCTGTACAGAAAAGTTCCCTTACATTCTGCATTTCTTACCCTTATCCCGATAACTGCGACGTGAGTCACATAAATTTGCAAACATCTTGGACTCAGATGAGACGCCAAGTAACATGGTGTCGTGTCGCACCAAGATTCAAATTATTTGGCTCTTGGTCAATAGTTTCACCAAAGCTTGTGACTTGACATTTGGCCAATAGTTTCTCAAAAGCTTGTGTCATGACACTTCGTCAAGTTTCTCAAAAGTTTGTGTCATGACACTTGGTTAATGGTTTCTAGTTTCTCAAAAGCTTGTGTCATGACACTTGGTTAATGGTTTCTCAAAAGCTTGTGTCATGACACTTGGTCAAGGTTCTCAAAAGCTTTACCATGACACTTGGTAAATAGTTTCTCATAAGCTTGTACCATGACACTTTGTCAAGTTTCTCAAAAGCTTGTGTCATGACATTTGGCCAATAGATTCTCAAAAGCTTGCACCATGACACTTGGTCAATAGATTCTCAAAAGCTTGCACAATGACACTTGGTCAATAGATTCTCAAAAGCTTGTACCATGACACTTGGTCAATAGTTTCTGAAAAGTCTTTTAAGAAGTTAAAATTACATTACAGACACCAATTTATTCTACAGTGGGGGTTAAAAGAAATGCGTACTTAGCCATTATGTGGTTGCTACGGAGAGGTTAGTCCAGTCATATGTTTCTGTCATGGTGTATTCAGAGGAAATGCTTTAGCCGGGTCACAAGAATTCTTGTATCTGGGGTTGCAAACAGTGTATACTCAGACCAAAGACCAGGGTACCGGTTTACTAACAATTCATAACATTTTCCTGGCATCCGATCGTTCTTTTTTTCTTTTCTTTTTTTTAAAAAAGGGAGTCGAGTTACTCGGCGTCTCATCTGGATACAAGCTGTTGCAAATGCTAGCATGAGAAGACTTAAGTTCTCAGCATGTTGTTAGTGTGCAGTAAACCCCTTCTAAACAGGACGTCCAATGTAGCATAAATATCGGTCTTAGAGACAGGCGGTAGCTAATGTAGGGTGAAAACTATCTAGATGCTCCTCTAGGCGCTTTCTGCATGACTTTCACACTGAACTGTGCAACCACCTGCATGCTTTAAAGTATATATAAATTCTCTAAACTAAAATTTCGGTTTAAAGGGTTTTTACTGTACAGCATTTTCATTCACGTTTTGTCTAACAACACGTATCACCTGTAACAACGTTTGCCTTGTATTTTCATATCAAAAGTAAATATCTCTAGATGGGCGTGAACATTTTGAGACGTGAACTCCTATCTCACCATCAGCGGGCGTGCTTATTCTTTTGTGAAAGCATGTTGCCCTTCTCATGCGGAAATAATAAATTCTGTTACAAGTCTGATCTGCAGAAGTGTTTAATTCCACCCAATTTGTTCAAATTTTAACAAACTGTTGATCGAGTATCACACAGATCGGGTCCTGAAGAGATGAGTTACTTGGCGGATAATCTGGATCAAAACTGTTTGCAAATGTCAGTCAACATAGAGAAGGGTTAGTCTTTCGCGATTTCTACTTATACAAGTCAACAGGACTACATGGGGCTTATCGTTTGAAACACAATCACAAACACATCTTAACCCTTCGCTTGCTATTCACGTCAATCTACCTACCTGTAAATAGTGAAGACCCAGATGAGACAGCTCCTGCAGGAGCTGTCTCATCAGGGTCTGCACTATTTACAAGTTGATTGTGTAACCAGTGCACTCCACAGCAGTGAATGCGCAGCGAAATACTTGTACACAGTGAAGATATATGTAATTATACAACAGGGCATGGGTAAAGAAGGAGACATTTTAAAATTCAGCAAGGGAAGGGTTAATAATAGTTCTCTTTTGCCTTGATTTTGTTTCATGCTATCTTCGGTTATCCTATTTATAACGGGATTTCCCTCCTGTGCAGCATCTTATTTAAAAACGAGTTACATGTACCTAAGTTGCAAAAGCTAGGAGCATATATTGCATACACATGTATAGTCAAAGGAAAATTAGACTTGACAATCTAACCTGCACAGAACAAAAGCTGACTGTAGCTTAAATATATACATACATATGCATATAAATTATGTGTGGAATCTCTTATTACATAAACATACTCTCTTTAATCTCGTACCATATTTTAAGTTTCTTTTCAATAACACTAGCCAATGAAGAGTCATTGGTGGTGCAAGAAAAATGGAAAAGGAGAATTACTCTAAAATCATGACAGAGTTATAGCTCTTTGGCATAACACACCCTCTCACCATGCTTTTAGAGTCTGACCAGGGTCTCTTCTGTTTGCGTGTCGTATTACATAAATCTGATTCTACAGTTTTGTCATGCCCAAATATTCATGTGTTCGTAAGTCATTCTAAAAAATCATCTACATTGTAATTAATATTCATGATGTCATCATTTCTTACATGAATATTCACCGAGTAAAGAAATAATAGAAAACCAAGAGGTAACTTCCTTTTCCGTTCCTCTTGTTACCTTGATATTTTCAGTGAGGGGAATTTGCTTCAAAATATGACAACACTGTCTTCACACTTCTGTGTCAAACCTAATATTTTACTTGATGAATATTCATGCAAGAACACTCCAATTATGACTATCGACTAATTTTATTATTATATTAATTATGCCATGGCGCAATAAATAAAAAAAAATATGCCAGTGATCTTGGTCTACTGTCTTTGAAAAGTGTAAAAAGCGACATTGTCAATAAAGGCAAAACCAACTACATTACGAACCACGGACAAGTGACGGTTATTGCATGGTCTAGATGACGGAAAGCGATAGGTCCGGACATGCCCCATGAACATGCATGTGAGGGATATTACATAGTTTATACGCCCGAACACGACAGCACCCGGACACGACCATGTGAGGGATATTGCATAGTCTATATGCCCGAACGCGACTGCACCCGGGCATGACCATGCGAGGTATATCGCGTAGTTTATACGCCCGAACGCGACAACACCCGGATTTGACCATGCAATATCACGTTTGCCGCCAATATAACCCTTGTAATGGCGAAATAATTACAACTTTGCACTCAGTGTGATATTCATTAAAAAAAGATTACCGGCGAATGCAAAACATAGATTGCCTACAAAATACTACTTACATAGGATGCTCATGAAGATTTCACATCCTCTCTCTCTCTCTCTCTCTCTCTCTCTCTCTCTCTCTCTCTCATGCACTTCTCTTACTTTTTACTTGAAAATGCCATGCAGATTTAAGATATCAAACAGTCAAATATTACTAGCAGAAATGATGCAGATTTCAGATTTTTAAGCAAGCATTGTATAACTTTCATATTAGAAGTGGTTTCTGTTCTCCATTTTCAGCTCCGGGGAAATTGAATGTTGGTTTTTATCATTGTTTTAAATTAGAATGTAGGTCTTTAATGACATGTTCGCTGAAGAGCAATTTTGACATAATTCAGTAACGAGTTATTACCTATCGCACGCTATAACAATAATCTCGTTTGTCGCATGGATAAACAGTGTGGATAAACAGTGTCATATATTTTATATGTTCTAATATGTTCCATGCAATGCATACGGCATATAAAACAATACGTGCGTGGTCTCATTTCAAAGATCGGAGAAAGAAAAAAAACATCAAACACTTTCTGTTCAAATAGATTACACCATGAAAGAGCGTGTTTATCAGACTTTCTAACAGCTATCTTATTTACTAGCAGTTTTTATCATTTAAACCCTTTGGATGTTGGGAACAGCTTATTTGGCATTTGCAAGCCAGGTAGATCCAGCTCAAGCCAGATAGATCCAGCGCGAAATCCCAGAGGAATCCTTTGATTAGTGTTTACACTGCTTGATATCCAACATATGGTGAGAAAAAATGATCAATATATATATTCTAAATGGACATTTTTGTTATGAAATACTTTGGTCATTCTGCTTTGAAAATTCACAATTCAAAGAATTATATATATTACTTTCACAGAGCGATCTTTGTCTATGTAGATCTGAACCTCTGTCCACACCCAGGTTGTGTTACAAAAGCATCTCTATATAGCCTCTGATGTACAATAAAACTTCTCTAAAGCGACCACACAAACGATGCAATAGTTTGGTTCTTAAAGCCAGGTGGTAGCATAATGAAGGACGTACGTTACATGTACATGTAAACTCCCACTTACGTCCGGCAATTAGCAATAACATGCCTTTAAAGAAATCAATATACATGTACATGTTTATCCATTAAGTGGTCGCATTAGAGCATTAGAGGGGTTCTGCTGTAGGTGTAGGAAGCTTCAGAGCCATATAGATAGGGGATACTGTTCTGATCACACGTCAGAATTGCTAGTAATCACATATATCTTCCAAAACTCTTAACCTTTTAAATCCTGAGTTATTATCAGAGTCGAATTAGCCCATTAGTGTTTAAATGGCAAAGAGTGCAGACCCATATCTAGGAATGTAATCAATGAATGTCTGACTATTCCACTCTGAAAATTAAGTGTTGAAAGGGTTCAAACTGTCTGGGGCGTCCTTCCGTCCAATAATAAACACACTCTTCAACAAATAAAGTTTCTACTATCCGTGCCAAATGCTTTATTTACTAAGCACATGCAGTGGCCGCTCAGTAATAGAACAGATGCTTGTGTTTTATAGTTTATTCAAGTGCACGCTTTTTGTGCGAATTTGTGAAGTTTTAGATTCAGATGTCTTAGTCCTTCTCCTGCTATGCGCGACTCGACTGACATTTGCAAACAGTTTGGATCCAGATGAGACGCCGAGCAACTTGGCCACCTTATCAGGACCCATGCTGTATTGCTCGGTCAACTACATGTAGTTTCTCAAAATCTTGATTTAGTATGAGGTAGCCAACACTGAACTAGATACACATGTTAGCAGTCCTTGTTTGTTACAGCGAGTAATGGTTAAACATACAGTAAACCCCCTCTAATGCGACCACTTAATGAATAAATGGTTGTCTTTATAAGCAGGTGGTTGCTTAATGCAGGACAACAGTAATGCAGAAAGCTCCTCTAGGAGCTATCTGCATTACTTTTGTCCTGCATTAAGTTACCACCAGCATATAGCACCCAGAATTATACCTCTTTTAGGCGGTCGCATTAGAGTTTTTTTTACTGTATTTGACACTCTTTGAGTGCCATTGATACAAATACAAAATGTATCATACACATTGTACATGTAAAGGACACTGTCTGCTGATACATTGTTTATGTAAACGACATTTTCTGTTGATATATTCATCATTGTATAATATATAAACAATGTTGTGTGTTGGAGACAGTTTGCTTAGAATGGGAAAGAGTAAGTACGAAATAAGGCTCGATCCCTAACAGACGGGTTACAACGAAACGAAACAATGTGAATGATGGCGGAACTATATTACAGGAAGAAAGTAATAGTTATCAGACACAACGGTCATTCTGTAGAACCTCGTATAATTATGGGGATCGTTTAACCACGTTAATATGCAGAAAGAAAGTGATGCTGCAAGTTGCATTAACTCCTTCGCTGTCATAGCATAGACAACCCTGAGATAACCTCAGCAATGACCTATGTATATGCATTATTGTCAACATTAAAGTAACAATACCGACTTAACCAGGATAACAACTCGACAAGAGCAACGGCATGGACTATTTTAACCATTCCAAAGCAGGATTCGAGTCGCTTATGTCCTTTGAAAACAGTTTAGCCTCCTAGAGGAGCCCTCTCATCAGGGTCTGCACTGTTTGTCATGTTACGGTTTTCTTTAAAAGATATCCCTGAATATTCAGCGTAAGCTTGAAGATTCAGCGCTGAAAGGGTTAAAGCCTTTTACAAGGCTTCACAGTTTACGCTTGTTTTAGCATAATTTGAAGATTTATAACTAGGCACTTAATTCAACAAAGTACATAGTAAATTATCCGCCGTAGAGCTCTCAGTACCACATGAGAACGGAAGCGACGTGTTTATGTATGGAGGACGATCAACGCCAAAATTGCATCATGCTTTGTGGCATTTCAATTTGCTTCATGTTAAATGCATTATGCTAAATGATTATTGCATGTCACGATGTGCTTTCTTCTTTCTTTAAAGTTTCTTCCTCGATCCGACATTTGACCTTCTGTAAACTTGTTTATTGATTATAATAACGTCAAATAATGTGTTTCATTGTTTAAACTTCTTTGGAGCATATTCTTTGTGCTATTTGCTTAGCGCTTGGTGCTTGGTGCTTGATGCTTGATGCGTGGTTCGTTGTTCCATCTTCGCCCCGGTCTTTGTCGTACTCTAGTCAGCTCGGACTAAAATGCTGAAGTGATTTGCCGAATACATAGGTAAAGAAGGAAAACGCTATGAAGACATAGAAATAGAAGGATCTAAAAAAACACACAAAAAATAGAAGGGTTACTGATCCATTACATTAGAGAGAGAGAGTGTGTGTGTGTGTGTGTGTGGGGGGGGGGGGGTATTTACTGCTGGGAGAAGAATAATAATAACAAGAGGGTCTGAAAGGCCCTGACATCGCTCACCAGACAATCAGAGGATAAGATTTTCAAAGTTTTCACTATGTGTTTCTATAGAAAACTAGCCGGTCCTGGGGTGAACCAATTTTGACACAAGGGGCATAATTTATGTAACTTTTGTAGAGGACCTCAAGTGAAGAAAATTTAAGAAAATGTAAATGAAATTTAAACATATAACAATGTAGATCTAAATAAGGACATGCACAAAAGTATGAATACCCTCTCCCTGGGCAAATTGGTTGAATTTCAGAAATAATATATTAATCTATATCGTTAATAACTCAAAATCTCATCAGGTTCAATTAGTTTACTCTCTATTTGCATTTTTAAAAATTTGAAGCAGAGATCATTTTAGATTAACTAGTATTGAGCAAAAATATTTTCTCGTATTTATAATAATTACAGCGTGAGTAAATGACGTCACAAATATGTGATTTTAATAGCGCGTGCATTCATCCACCTGAATCGGGGTCAGATGTCATTTATGCATTTCATTTTTTTATGTGCAATACTTTATATATTATAGCTTTATATTAACTATTTGGATGCTAGTGGCAAATCAAATCTATGATAACAGATTGGATCCAGATTAGACGCCATTTTACTCGGAGTTTTATCAGGATCCAAATGCGTGTCCATAAAGAATAAATCTACAAATTGAAGCAGACAACATTTATTAATTATCCAGACGCAACATTACTGAACTTCTGAACATTTATTTCTTGTGTATATAGATCTGTGTTTTACTGTTTTGTATTTTGTATGAAATGCTTGTTTTGAGGGCCTCAAGGTAGATTAGTCATTATGACTAATTTAGCTACCCTCGTTAAATAAAGTATTCAATGTTCAAACTTTCAGATATTTTCATTACACCTTCGTGAGTTATTATTATTCATATCTTAATTTATTTTCAACCCTTCCCCTGTTCTATGTTTATTCAAAATTTAAATACCTACTGAATATTCATGGACAAAATAGTTATAATGAAATATGGAAGGTGGGACAGTGTAGCCATTTTAGAAAGTAAAGAAACATCTTTCAAATTCTATTGACGAACGGAGCGGACCCTGATCAGACAGCTGCTATAGGAGCCATCTGATCTGGGTCTGCTGTGTTTGCAAATGTGTGAAAAGATGTTAACATGAGAGAAAGGGTTAGTAAACATATTATAAGTATATTGTACACAAAATGAAAATAATGTAATGTAATGTATTTCTCAAACCCAATATAATTCTAATAAAAAATATGCTATTTTATGATATATTAGACATGTTTATATTTATACATGTAATCTTAGCCCTTTCCCTGTTCTATATTTAGTCCCGATTCCAATACCTATACAGAATATTTATGGACCAAAAATTATAATGAAAATATGGAAGGTGGAACATTGAAGTCATTCAGAAATTCTAAATAAACAGATGAATGAAATTCCATTAGCAATCAGAGCAGATCCTGATCAGACGGTCCGTACATGATCCACGCGTGGTCTATCACACATCGGCGATCAGAGTACTACACAGTTGACCCTTTACTCAATGAATATTCATGTGAAAAATAATGACAATGAAATAGCATATGGGCACGTGAATTTTATCAGGGCAAACTATGCAGAATGATATCTTTGACAGACCATCAGCAAACAAGACAGACCCTGATCAGACGGACATAAAAAAGCAACAAATAAAATTGCACCAAAGGCAACATCTTTTTTAAATAATTAATCCCCCCCCCATACCCACACGTCCGAATAATGTTCTTTTTTTTCGCTCAAAACAACATTTAAAAACCAAACCAAACATTTAATTCGATCTACGTTGAATCCATCCTCAGTTCTTTCAGTAGTTTGATTAGTTTTACATGCAGCGCCACCTATATGGCGAGTTCGGCTGAAGTGCATTATGCCTTCGGCGTTCGTCGTTCGTCGTTCGGCTTTATGCTTGTTGCTATGGGCTTACCGCATTGGGTCATGTGTCATTGAAGAAACTTCAATGAAAGAAGGACTCCCATCTTGACATGCAATAATCGTTTAGCAAACTGTTCAACACCACAATGCAGGATGCATTTATCATGAAGCAAACTGAAATGCCACAATGCATGATGCAATTACAATGAAGCAAATTGAAATGCCACAAAGCATGATGCAATTTTGGCGTTGATCGTCCTCCATATTTATGAACAAACCACATGTTCGTGTCTGTTAGTTTCATCATTGTGCACCGACTGACAGCAACACTCGTTGTACTTTTCGGTGTGTTCTATATCCAACAGGCAGGAGTACCAAATCTGATTTATGATCTATGTCATACTCCGCCGAACGATGGGAAAAATCCATAAAGCGCAATTTTAAAAGCTCGAATCGATTTACTAATTTCTTCGACTTTCTGTCCATACTTGTTATGTTCATAGCCTGACAAGACATCGATGAGTATATATAAAGTTGACATTTCAGATGTAACCTTAAACCGAATTTCGACATACATGTATTTCAAATATTTGAAATCGGTGTTTTGGTTTTAGAGAATTGGTAAAAATAAGAATGGGAACCCTTTACCCCATAAATACTTATTATTTCGCCTTGCAAACAATATACGAGCAGATCCAGATCAGATGGCCCTGTAGGTGCCGGCTGATCAGGGTATGCTCTGTTTGTTTATGGTATAATATAGATGTGATTCTACAGTTTTTTCCTGTGCAAATGTGTCCTATACATGTATATTCATATGCCATTATAAAAAACAAGAGCCGCCTGATTTGGTGCTTGTCAAGCTAATTTAAAAAAAATTGAAAAAAATAATAATAAAGGACCCTAACTCCAAAATCAAGAGTTTGGTTCTTATGCTGGGGCCCTCTCCTCAATGAGGTCTACCCACCTATGAAGTTTTATGTCGACAATACCTCTTATACTTTTCGAGTAATGAGCTACATTAAAGTTTTTTTCGCGCCGCCGCCGACGACGACAACGAGAACGCCTACGACCCAGTGATCACAATAGCTCGACTTTTCTTCGGAACAGACGAGCTAATAATGTACATGTAATTAACATTAATGATTTCCATATTTTCATCCATAATCATTCAACAGGGGAATAGTTAAAACGGGGTCACTGAGCAGCACACGGGTACAGCTATATTAGGGTAGAGTTTCAAACAGAAAGACACACTCGATGAACAAATTCAGCGTATACCTTTACAAAAGTATTAGGAAATTAAGCATAACAGCTCTTCACCATATACACAATAATTACACATACCGTAGACGTTGTTAAGATACATTATTTATGAAACGTTCGTCCATCATATATAAACAAGGCACACATGAATGGTTACCGTAAGAGTGTTTGATAGGAGCCAATCAGTTACTAGAGAAAAATAAACTAATTCGCAATTTGTTGTTTATACAAGATACAAGAAGTTGGCTATTTGTGTATTTTGGACGCACTTATATGTTGCTGAAATGAAAAGGTCAAACCCATCTCCGAAACGAAACCTTTCTCACGGTTCTCATTATTTCGTTACATTATATACAGCACAGCTTCTGTAAAGCAATAAGAGCTTTAACTGTCTGTCTCTAAGACAAATAATAGCTTAATGCAAGCCAAAATGAGCTTTCTGAATGTTGTTGAAATGCGAAGTATTTCATAAAGTCCCTCAAAAAGTGTGCTGTTGAATTGTGAAGTCTTGTCTTGGACACCGCCCCCTCCCCACCCCACCCCACCCCAAAACAGAAAAGAATGGTATTGCAACGTGAAGTCTTGCCTAAAGTCCCCAAAATAATGCTACTGACATGTGAAGTCTTCCCAAAAGTCCCCTAAAATAGCGTTGGTGCAGTGCGAAGTCTCACCTAACGTAAAACCTAATTATACAGTAAAACCCCTCTAATGCGACCCCCAAAAGGGGCATAATTCAGTGGTAACGACAGGTGGTAGCTTAATGCAGGGCGAATGTTATGCAGAAAACTCCTATAGGAGCTCCTGTAGGAGCTTTCTGCATAACTTTCGTCCTGCATTAAGCAACCACCTGCTTATGAAGACATTCATGTTTGTTTATTAAGTGGTCGCATTAGAGAGGTTTTACTGTATTGGCATATGGACACAGGTTTTTTTTGTCCTACAGGGGGCGTTCTATCTAGGTCTTTTCTGTTTGCAAAAGCACCGAAAATCGTATCTATAGAGTAACGGGTTAACCGTTTATCTGATACTGATCTGGGTCCCTGCTTATAAAGCTTTTAGTTGAGTCTGAGTTTCGTTCTCAGGCTTTTGATTGGTCAGGTTTGAGTTCTCAAGTTTTGATTGGTCAGATTTGAGCCAAAGGCTCAAATCTGACCAATCAAAAGCTTGAGAACGATCTCAGACTCAACTAAAAGCTTTATAAGCATTGACCCAGGATAAAATGATATAGGTATGAGTCTACAGTTTCTGCCATGGGCAATCTATGTTTTGCTCTTCTGCCATTATTAAAAATCAACTAATTAATATTCATAATGTACTTATTTCTGATATGAATATGCATTAGGTAAAATATTAACCGAAGTAGTTTGCCGAAGAATATTGGAAGCTGTGGAAAGTAGCGGCAATTTGTAGTGACCTTTACAAACACCTTGGATCCAGGCCCCGAGGTTATAAAACGTATTGGTTGAGTCTGAGATCATTCTCAAGCATTTGATTGGTAGTATCTGATTGGTCAGATTCTGAGCTTGACCAATCAGATACTTGAGAATGATCACAGATTCAGACTCAGAAGTTTTATGACATTGGACCCAGACGAGATGCCGAGTAACTCCGTGCCTCATCCGGATCCAAACTGGCCCTCTGATACAGGTTTCGTTCAAAAGAAATGGAAGAAAACTGATCGCTAAGAATTGTAGCTGATAGTAAGTTTGTACTGAGAAGAAGTTACTTACTGCTGATATGGTTGACCAGGTTTCGTGTCTAATCTATCCATACAAATAGGCTGGGTCCTAGTAGTGGTTACCGTAGCATCCCCCCCTAGACTTTTTTTCATGGGTACCAAATTGTTCGTTGGGGTCCTCAGAACACATTTTGAGCATGCCCCCAAAAATAAGTTTGTCCCAGCTATGTTTTATTTAACGGTTTCCATGGTAACCCGAGGTAATTTTCGAAACTACCTTGGTTCAGAAAATGCGCCATAACTTTGTTTTTAGAAGCAATAGAAGGACAAAACAAGTACCAAAGTAAAGCAGAGACATATAGCTTGAATATGATATATGATTTTATTAATATTCATAATGCATTCTTATGAATATTAATGAGGAAGTAAAAAATGTGATTTTTTTAGGAAAAAAGGAGTTTGTTGTTTAGTCTGAGAGGCTTATTAATGCACAGAAATTATTGAATTTAGGTTTAAGTTGTTCGTTGGAGTCCTCAGAACACAATTTGAGTATTTCCCCAAATAATTTTGTCCCATCTATGTTTTATTAAACGGTTTCCATGGTAACCCGAGGTAAATTCCGAAACATCCTTGGTTCAGAAAATGCGTAATAACTTTGCTTTTAGAGGTAATAGAAGGACAAAACAAGTACCAAAGTAAAGCAGAGACATATAGCTTGAATATGATATATAATTTAATTAATATTTATAAATGCATTCTTATGAATATTCATGAGAATGTAAAAAATGCGTTTTTTAGAAAAAATGAGCTTGTTATTTAGTCTGATAGGCTTATTAATGCACACAAATTATTGAATTCATGTTTAAATTGTTTGCTTGGGTCATCAGAACACATTTTGAGCATTCCCCCAAAGTAATTTTGTCCCATCTATGTTTTATTGAACGGTTTCCATGGTAACGCGAGGAGGTAAATTTCGAAACATCATTGGTTCAGAAAATGCATAATAACTTTGCTTTTAGAGGCAATAGAAGGACAAAACAAATTCCAAAGTAAAGCAGATACATATATCTTGGTTATGATATATAATTTTTATAATATTCATATATGATTGCTTATGAATATTAATGAGGAAGTATAAAAATCCGCTTTTTTAGAAAAATGAGTTTTTTGTTTAGTCTTAGAGGCATATTTATTCACAAAAAATTATTGAATTCAGGTTTAAATTGTTCGTTGGGGTCATCAGAACACTTTTTGAGCATTCCCCCAAAATAATTGTGCCCCAGCTATGTTTTATTAAATGGTTTCCGTGGTAACCCGAGATAAATTTCGAAACTATCTTGATTAAGAAAATGCTTCATAACTTTGCTTTTAGAGACAATAGAAGGACAAAACAAGAGCCAACGTAAAGTAGAGACATATAGCTTGAATGCGATATTTAATTCTATTAATACATATAATGCATTCTTATAATGCATTCTTATGAATATAAATGGGGAAGTAAAAAATGCGTGTTTAGTTTGACGAGTTTGTTTTTAGTCTGAGAGGCCTAATGATATACAAATAGTTATTGAATTCAGATTTAAATGTTTTAATATCAACATACAAATAAAGGAAAACATCTTTGGTTCATGTAATATTTCTAAAACATGTATATTTAAGCTAATTTGCATATAACGTGCGTAAATGAATAAGAAATTTAACATAAGCCCTATATTTAGCATTGTTTCGAGTGTACTATCTTTTCTATTATTTATATTACGTAAAATACCAGATATTGAACAAAAATTGACAAGAGCAGAGGGTCATTACTTTGGGTTCTTGAATATTAATGCATATTTATGAATATTATTGAGATGTAAAATAAACACACTTGAATGAGCTGTTCTTTTTATCTAAGATTATTTTAGTTAACCAGTATAGAGCTTGATACTGACTGAAACAGCGATATTGATGTTTATGTATATAAATATGTAGATAATGAATATTATTTCAAAACCATGAATATTAATGAGAATGTAAACTGTTGTAGGAAAGTAAGTTTTTCTATTATATTGCAATATACATGTATGTGAACAACACATTTCTTGTAAGAAATTACAGTAGAGGAATTGAGCCTCATGCATGTTTTATGAAGAATATTACTGTTATGGGTGTTTTGCAATGCAATAGAAAATATATAGCATCTCGACTGTAATCATCAGCTATGTTTACCCATATTAGCCTTGCGTGACTTCTAACTTACTCGCGATGTCTTGTGCATTTGCTTGATTATTTACCACGGCGTGCCAGAGCAACGCAATGCTTCTTGCGAGCATTTCGCGACAGACTGGACAACTCATTAAGTGTGTCTGGCCTGCTGCGGATGCTCCGCGTCAGCTCCCTGTCCAGTTTCATCCCTCTGGACAGGGGAGACGTGGGAGCTTGCTGCCCGACGGCAGAAGTATTCTTCTCTTTGGTACGCGACTACCTCGTAACAGACAAATCATTGTCCTCTAAAGCTCAGAAGAAGCCTGCTTCTTCTTTAAAATCTCTTTCGTCAACAGCCCCTGTGGTGCAGTCGATTCCCCAGTTGTTAGTTGCAGATCGGCACCCAACTGCTGGCCCGGGCGCGGGTTCCCCGTTTACCACTTGAATGGTACCCTTTGTTCTGGTCCCAGGTACTATTGTTGCCAGGTCTCCCGGTCCGCTTGTTGTGTGAAGAGTTTTGCCTGGTCCCACTGAATCTAGGCCCAGTTATCCGTCACCGGTCCCCGGTGTCCTGGCGTTAGTTCTTCCGTTTCATGACGTCACCAGCAGACCGGTCTACCGAGTCCCCGCCTAAAGATGTCAATGTGTATTCTTTGGCCCGGTATCCTAAGTGTGTTCTCCAACGGTCCTCCGGTGGCCCGGTCTGGTCCTTTGGACCAGGATACCGAAGTGGACCGGTAAATCTACCAGTCCAATCTTTTCTACAGGGCATTCTGTCTCTACACCGCATTACAGTGGTGAAAGTCAACAGGAAGCTGCTCCGGCTAAGTCTAGACGTTCTTGGTCGTCTAGACCCTGCAGTTACTCTTCATCTTCTGAGTACACCTCGGACTCCCCAGCCCCCATCCCACCCACCCCGTAGGAGGCGTAAAAACCTTCGTATTCTTCTAATGGGAACCGGCACCCGCACCGGTCTCATCTCAGAGCGAGGTCTTACCATTACTCTTCTATGCGAAGACATCGCTCTGCCTCCTCAGATTCGCCGGTTGGTCGCTCTCGATAGCCGACACTCATTCTGGGAACCAGCAAGCTTCACCTAGAGGGAGAATAGCTCTCACATGAACCCACAGTCCACACTTCTATGTCTGTGGCGGGTCCCACTCTTCCCGGGTGCTGCCATCCATGGCGTTCACCAGGGCGGATTCTGAGGGAGAGCAGGAAGACACTTTGTCCATTATGGCTCCTAGGGATGGTCCTATTTTTTAAGGGAATCAGACTTTGTGGAAGCCTCTCACTCAGATTTAGACGGGACTTGGTCCTCTTTTTCTATAGATGATTCTGAACATCAATATTTTCTATTGAGAATGCGTGTGAAGATTGTTTTAGAATCATCGCACCCTCTGTCTGCCCTAGACCCCGAATCCTATTCACAGGGGTCCTCTATCATCTTCCGTGCTAGTGTCAGTTGAAAAAGTGGACCTCCCTAACCTTATTAAGTCTAGGGAGTCTCTTTCTCCTTCCACGGGACTTCTTTCCCGTTTGCCTGACCTGGACGAAGAGTTTTGTGCCAGCCCGGCAACTGGGGGGATCATGTCCGCTAAACTCTTACGGACAAGGGTTCCCTGGGTATCTCTTAGGCCTCCGGTTACAAATGAATATCGACCTGGGATGTTTTATCAGATCCCCTCACTTGATTCTGACAGCCCCAGGGGCGGGCATTAGGCCCCCCTCTCTCTTCTCTCTCTCTCTCTCTCTCTCTCTCTCTCTCTCTCTCTCTCTCTCTCTCTCTCTCTCTCTCTCTCTAAATATTACCTGAAACAAAGATGGTTTATTTTCCTTCACATGAAAACATTCAAACATGAATACAATAACTCTTGTTTATTAATAGGTATCTCAGACTAAACAATAAACTCCTTTTTCTAAACAAAAATCGGATTGTTTTACTTCCTCATTAATATTCATAAGAATACATTTATGAAAATTAGTTAAATTACATATCATATTCAAGTTATATGTCTTTGCTTTATTCAGGTTCTTGTTTTGTCCTTCTTTCGCCTCTAAAAGCAAAGTTACGACGCATTTGTTTAACCATGGATGTTTCGAAATTTACCTCGGGTTACCATGGAAACCGTTAAAAACATAGCTTGGACACAATTATTTTGGGGAATGCTCAAGTGGTGTTCTGCGGACCCCAACGAACAATTTAAACCTGAATTCAATACTTTTTGTGCATTAATAGGCCTCTAAGACTAAACAAAAAACTCATTTTTCTAAAAAAGCGGATTTTTATACTTCCTCATTAATATTCATAAGCAATCATATATGAATATTATAAAAATTATATATCATAATCAAGATATATGTCTCTGCTTTACTTTGGTTTTTGTTTTGTCCTTCTATTGCCTCTAAAAGCAAAGTTATTATGCATTTTCTGAACCAATGATGTTTCGAAATTTACCTCCTCGCGTTACCATGGAAACCGTTCAATAAAACATAGATGGGACAAAATTACTTTGGGGGAATGCTCAAAATGTGTTCTGATGACCCAAACAAGCAATTTAAACATGAATTCAATAATTTGTGTGCATTAATAAGCCTATCAGACTAAACAACAAGCTCCTTTTTCTAAAAAACGCATTTTTTTACATTCTCATGAATATTCATAAGAATGCATTTATGAATATTAATTAAATCATATACCATATTCAAGCTATATGTCTCTGCTTTACTTTGGTACTTGTTTTGTCCTTCTATTACCTCTAAAAGCAAAGTTATTACGCATTTTCTGAACCAAGGATGTTTCGGAATTTACCTCGGGTTACCATGGAAACCGTTTAATAAAACATAGATGGGACAAAATTATTTGGGGAAATACTCAAATTGTGTTCTGAGGACTCCAACGAACAACTTAAACCTAAATTCAATAATTTCTGTGCATTAATAAGCCTCTCAGACTAAACAACAAACTCCTTTTTTCTAAAAAAATCACATTTTTTACTTCCTCATTAATATTCATAAGAATGCATTTATGAATATTAATAAAATCATATATCATATTCAAGCTATATGTCTCTGCTTTACTTTGGTACTTGTTTTGTCCTTCTATTGCTTCTAAAAACAAAGTTATGGCACATTTTCTGAACCAAGGTAGTTTCGAAAATTACCTCGGGTTACCATGGAAACCGTTAAATGAAACATAGCTGGGACAAACTTATTTTTGGGGGCATGCTCAAAATGTGTTCTGAGGATCCCAACGAACAATTTGGTACCCATGAAAAAAAGTCTAGGGGGGGATGCTACGGTAACCACTACTAGGACCCAGCCTAAAATTGGTTAATCAGGCTTGTCTCCACGATGATAGCAACATTTGCTACTGGCGATAATACTACACTACTGCACACTGTGGCCAACCGAATACTATTGTTAGCCTTTTAAATGCGGGACATGTGTGTAATGGCATTTGCAAACAGTGTAGACCCAGATCAGAAGAATCCTAGAGGAGCCATCTGATCAGGGTCTGCACTGTTTGTCATTCAAAGCACTCTCGTTATACAGATTATTCGAATTTTCGTTATAAACGAATTTAGACCCTTTTAGGCAGGTGGCTGCTTAATGCATGATGAAAGTCATTCAGAAAGCTCCTAGAGGAGCTTTCTGCATGACTTTCACCATGCATTAAGCTGCCACCTGTCTTAAGATCGATAATAATACGTATTTTAGTGTTCGGATAATCGAGGTTTTACTGTATTTAATATTTCATACTACAGGGACTCTTTCGTTAAACAACGATGGACCATTCAACAATAACATTCAGGATTTAAATGGTTAGTCACAAGTATAACTACTAAACTAAGAAATATTTGTTGTCATAAGAATTTAATTCAGAATGCGTTTTATGTTTGTAACTAGTCTACAATCCTGTGAAAGAAAACTAGTCATGCATGGGATGTTGTTATGTAAATAACCAGACTAGTGACTCGTCTATAGCGAATTCAGGATAAGATACATGAACTTGAAAGCAACTTAACACATTATCCCTTAGTGATGCATTTTTGCGCATCTATAAACGTCACTTTATGAAACCATTGAGATAAATAGAGCATTTGCACCTATAGGAGCAAATGCTCTATTTATCACAATGGTTTCCAACTACAAAATTCTAAATTTTTCCTTTCCTCTAGTTAACGCTTCTTTTCGGTAGATACATTTAAAGAGGTTGGGTCTAAAAGCAGCATAGGAGAGAATAAGTTAAGTCCATAAGACACTAAGGTACCCGGCATCTAGTCAGAACCCAAGCTGTTTACCAAAAGGTCTATAGATAATTTTCAAAATTAGCAGAGGACAGTTTCACAGGATTATACGTGTACGTAATTGTGGAAGTGTTGGCTGGCAGATGCCGTTTAGGCGTATACTATGCATGTTGATATATTTAATGTTCTCTGTCATTTAAAACATATTTTACCTTTTGAACGCTGAAATTCCAAAGTGAAATAGTCTATCATCGTTTAACCCATTACCTCATAGGCCATTTTTAGATACAACCACTTTGAATAAACCTACCGAAAAGGAGCATTAACTAGAGAAAAGGAAACTTTTAGAATTTTTAGTTTGAAACCATTGTGATAAATAGAGCATTTGCTCTATTTATCACAATGGTTTCACATTTAGTGATTTTTACAGAGTCGTCAAAAGTCGTTAATATGAGGGAATGGGTTACCAATAGCGTACATTCAGTATGAAAGGGTATGATTTGAGAGGTCTCTGAATGACAAGTAGTGCAGACTGTTCAGACGGCTCTCCTACGTGCCCCCTAATCTGTGTCTACACTATTTGTAAATGCCAGTGCATACGCTTCCCGCATTCAAATGATTCATATTTAGCATGCAGAATAACTTTTCGTCGATAGAAAAGGTAAGAGTTCCACTTCAGATGTCTAATTCAGATTTCTAGGTCAGATTTCTAGTTCAGATTCGAAGCAGGCTCTCTTCCATAAATATTTTTCCCAGTCCTAATCAGTGAGTCAAACAATTTGAATCCCATATGAGACATCAAATCACCTTGCGTCTAATCTGCATCCAAATTATTTGAAAATGGTACATGTATCTTATATCCGTCCGTTGCATATTAAAGATCAGCTATCTGCACTTGCAACCAGAATCATGGAAAAATTGGCGTACAATAAACACGTCTACAGCAAACATCCAAATCAAGTATAAGTCTTGGTTTAAATGTCAGACGGTAGCTTAATGCAGGATGAAAGCTATACAATAAAGATCATCTAGGGGCTTTCAGCATTACTTTCGTCCTGCATTAAGCAAGTAAAGCAACCACCTGCTCTCATAGACCTCCATATTTATTCAATCAGTGGCTGCTGTAAACATATTCTACTGTATTTCAAAATAAGTTAAAATCACCATTTCTACACCAAACCCTATGTTGTAACCACTCTTTGGAACCATATCTTCCGAGACACAAATAAGGGCTTATTCGAACAATAAACGAGTTTTTCTCACATGTATATAATTTTATAGAAATATCAACATGGCTTTGTGATGTACAGTAAAGTTGTCTACAACAACCACAAAACTAAATAGAATCAGGTGTTTTAAACATGTGGCAGCTTAGTGCAGGATGGAAGTTATGCAAGAAGCTCCTCTATGACTTTCGTCCTGAATTAAGCAAGGCCTGGTCTTAAAGATTACCATGTTAACTTTTATGATTTTTTTCATTTCAGCAAGGTCCAGTAAGAGTATTCCAAATGTTTTACAATGTACAGTAAACTCCCTCTATTGAGACCATCTCACATTACCAACTAGGGGTCGTACAGGCAGATGATAGCTAACTGCAGGATGGAAGCTTTGCAGAAAGCTCCTATGCGAGTTTTCTGCATAACTTTCGTCTGTATTAAAATTCCATTATATTCTAGCATCACTTTTCCATGAGATTTTGTTCAAAGATCTAGCAATGTTCGAAAAGGATTTCATTTCGAAGAAATGAACGGGGAATTATAACGGGATTCCACAGTTGGACAGATCGTCCACTATATGTAAATGTGCTACAGTAACGTGAACGTCAAGTCACTTCTGCGTCTCAAGGAACCAAACAAAATGGCGAGTAACAAGCTGAAATGACACGCGGAGTCCGCATTCAAAGCTGTTAGCAGAGGCGACGAGACAGTGGTCCCAGTCGAAACACATCGTCATCTTAAATCAAGAAATGTGGGCAAAACGGAACCAGTTGCTTGTATATGTTATTAGCCCATGGTCACATGATTCACTGACGTCATATGCGCGTTATATTTAAATTCACTGCCTATTCCGCGATATTTTTCTTTGCCGCTTTGGAAGAGACAAAACGTAAAATTCTGCTAGTTTCTATACAAGACCCCATTTATAGTAATTTAACAGTCGGCTAACTAAGAATGGCAATTAATTCGCATAAAAGTATAATGGAAATTTAAGTAGTCATCTACTTGTAAAGACTGCTTTATTCAATTCATGGTGTGGTCACTTAAGAGGGGTTCACTGTATATTTATAAATCAATTCGATATGGCTACCTGTAGCTTTTCTTGAAAAGCAAAAAGAGTTAATTTTATACAACTGTGTCAGCAAGGCAGATGAATCAAAATGAAACTGGTTTTTATTGGCGTGCTGTCAATTTGTTAAGTGCAAACATTGATGTGTACAAATCATCACCAAAGAGACGAATGCCTCTCAAACACTGACACATCGTTAGGTGCAGTAGAACCCGTCTTAAGCAGCCACCGAAAAGTAGTCTAAGTGTGGGTCTGTACAGCAGGTGGTAGCTTAATGCAGGTCAAAAGTAATTACAGCTTTCTGCATCACTTTTGTCCTGAATTAAGCAATCACCTTTTTATAAGACTCCTATGTTAAATACATGAATGATCGCTTAAGGCAGGTTCTACTGTATGCAACCAGAGAAAAGATAACTTGGTGACCTTTTGTGAGTGCTTATTCATATTCCTAATAAATATGACACTTGAACTCTATACATGTACTTTACATTCCCACCACTTACAGATTTGCAAACAGAGTAGACCTAGGTCAGTGAGCTCCAGTGGAAGCTGTCTGATCAGTGTCTGGTCAGTGTCTGATCAGTGTCTGCTCTGTTTGCTTACACGTTACAGATCTGATTATTTACTGTCTGCTCTGTTTGCTTACATGTTACAGATCTGATTATTTACTGTTTGCTATGGCAACAGTATTCCAATATAAGTATTAAATTAATTAATATTCATAATGGGGTGGTCTTTCATGAATATTCATTACGCAATTGGTTAAGACAGAGCAGGTGGTTAAAATGCAAATTAATATTTCATTCAAAGACATCGAGCCACTCGGCGATCCTGTAACTGATAAAGACGCTCACTGACGTATTTGCAAAGAGAGTAGACCCACATCAGACGGCTCCCATTGGAGTCGCCTGACAAGAGTCTGCGCCGTTTCGTTATTGAATAACACGCATGCATACTAGTATCTTTATAAGCAGGTGGTTGCTTAATGCAGGACAAAAGTAATAGGCCTACATAAGTTTTCTGTGTTACTTTTGCCATGCATTAAGCTACAACCTGTCTCTACCCTCCAGAATTATACCTCTTTTATGTGGTCGCATTGGAGGGGGTTTATATTTATCAGACATTCGCAATTATTGCTGAGATGCGTTTATATATAGATTGGTACGAAGAAAACTTATTTCATACAAACGATACACCTAAGTACCATACCACGTTTCATGAACTTCCTAGCGAACTAAAGTGTTTGTGTTTATAAGTTGATACACAAGTGAAGAGTGGACCTAATTGAAGTAAGAGCCATTCCAAGTACAATCCAGAGGTCATCCTAGGGTCAGCTAGATACAGATGTGCTATCTCATAATAGTATATACATATATATCATATTTCTCAAAATAACTGAGCCATTATCCTGCTATCCACAAGTTGCATTTGCACATACAGTAAAACCTTTAGTAGGCCTATAGATATCGGTCTTGGAGACAGGTACCAGCTTAAGGCATCTTATCTAAACACATCTTAATACATCCTCTAGGAGTTTTCTGCACGATTCTCACCCTTCATGAAGCTGCCACCTGCCTAAAAGTATCTAAATTATTTTCTACTAGAATTCCGGTTTGGATAGATTTTATCGTAGCTTAAATGGAGGAGATAAAGAGGGAAAGAGTATCTCAGTTTCTTATCACTAATCAGGACCCTGTTTGTCACTGTGGTTGTAATTTTGAAGAGAAACAGGCAAAAACGACAAACGACACTTGTTTAAAGTGCCAAACGTTAATAATCATTTGAGATTCAGATCCGGTTATACTGTCTTAAAAAATGTCAACTTCCCTACGTCATCAAGGTAGGTCGATCAGAAAGTACACTTTTAAAACGTCTTCACTCCGAGTAATTGTCGTCTGCTTAAATTAATTGCTGTCTGCTTCAATTCTAAAGGTACATTATTATTTTCTTTCTTTCAAAATACGGTGTTATAACGACAAACTGTTTAGATCCTGATGAGACGCCGAGTTACTCGGCGTCTCATCTGGATCCAAACTGTTAATGGCTAGATCACTAGAAGGTTGCCAGTAGTGTAATGAAAGTTAACATGAGTGGACCATTTACATGCAGTCATGCACATGTTTTAAAGTCTAACCGGGGTACATGCTTATATCACCTAAATGTTGGCACACAAATATGTAATGAAAAACCCAATGGGGTATGTCAACTGCAACCATTGACTGTACATAACGGGGTTGACATACACGGCAGGGCATACAGGTAACTAGTGGCAAATCAACCATTTATTAACCCTTTCCTCCATTTAAAAACGCCTGTCTACGCCTCTGTAAAAGTCACCTGTTGAAACCATTGTGATAAATAGAGCATTTGCTCCTGTAGGAGCAAATGCTCTATTTATCACAATGGTTTCAAATTACAAAAATCTAAAAAAAAAAATTTCTCTAGTTAATGTTCCTTTTCGATAGATTTATTCAAAGAGGTTGGATCTAAAAATAACCTATGAGGGAATGGGTTAAGATCGTAAGACCAAAATTATCGTAAGTGGTTCCTTACTTACGACAAGCGCTTATAACTACTAGTACAGTACAACCCATCTAAACCGGAATTCTAGTAGATATACTTTTAAGCAGGAGGCTGCTGAATGCAAGTAGGGGGTCATGCAAAAAGCTCCTAGGCGAGCGTTTCTGCATGACGTCCAGTCTGCATAAAGCTGCCATGCACCTGTCTACAAGATCGAAATGGACGTCCGATTTAGCTCTTGGGAAGCAATAAATTAGAAAGACTAACTTTACAGAACTTATGGTAAGCTCTTGATAACGTTCGAAGATAACTGGAAATTACGTCATTATTAATGTTAGAAAATACGATAATTTCAGTCGTACGATTTTTTATTAAAAACGGGCACCGTATCAATTACGAATCTTTGTCACGGTAAGTCAGGGATCCATGGTTCGAATCCCAGTCAGCCCATGGTCTTGACACCAGCTGTCCTGTAACACTTGCAAAATACCAACCTCCCAATATCATTTTTAGGAAATGTACCGTTTATGCATGAGCTTTAGCTTGTCTGGTTTATATTAAAAGACAGTCACTGGACACGGTCTGGATCATAGACCTGTGCATGTCATAATTATTATAAAATACGATATGTGAGTGGCCGCTTAGTGATTTCCCCTGTAGTTACAATTTACATAAAGTACACTATTCCCATATATACATGTAGATCTAGTTACTGTTACAGAAATGCTAGATCTAGTCATATCATGGTAACACATTTAAGTCGGGTAGATTTTGACGTGTCCTACCCGTATCGCATATGCCTACATGTACACACAGCCTGACCTCATAATCAGTGTTTAATTAATCATTCAAAAACCGTGCAGATAAAATACCCGTACCTTTATGTATTTATAGAACCTCTTCAACTTCAGTAGTTCACATCCACAGTGTGTAACATTGACCCATATTCCAGCACGTGTGTTCAAAGATAATGTAAACAATAACAAACGGTGTGTCGTGTATTTAATCGGCGGTCACGAACTGCTATACAAGTGATCCGTGTAAAAATATCACGCGATTATATGCCGAATCGATATCACGATACAATATAACAATTGCACCGTTCAAGAAAACACAGTCCGCATTTTAAGTATTCCCCAATTCACCCATTTTCACACATAATGATATCTAGCTATCTACACATTCAAACAATACATACACAGGGAAGATTAATGCAGACAATAGCTACATGTATTTGCATTTATCCTGCTATCGTCTGGACATAGATAAGCTATACCCGAAGGATTTTGGATAAAGGGAGACAAGCGTGTAATAACTACTTCCAATATCGCCATCGGTGGTAGTTCTTTAGCTGTGGCAAGCGATTTTAAAAATAAATAAATCTTCCGACGCGAAAACGATACTAATATTCTATATATCATCGACCATTAAACATTCAGTCTGCTATATTTAATAGGGATGTTGGTCATGATATATAAATGACCACTACTAATTTGGAGTTCAAGGTCAACCATCAATCTTATAGGGCACATGTTATATACAATAACTTTGGTCATAACCTTTGATTTATTATGAATTTGACATGTATACTCACGTCACAAAGCTTCAACTCTCGAGTGGAGCCATGTCAAAGCCTAGCTCAAAGTTCAAGGTCAGACATAATTTTCCTAAAACTTAAAACATTGGCCATGACGTTTGAACAATTAGAGATAGAGACTTCATACTTGGCATGAATATTCATCTGATAAAGCTGTAGGCTATATAGGTCAAGATCAAGTCAAAAGGTGAAAGGTCAACTTTTTAAACTATTAACTTATCAATTTGTATCTATTAGAGATATAGAGTTCACATTTGACATGCTTACTCATATCATGAAGCTGCAACATTTGAGTAGTACGTGCCATCTCAATTAAGGGGTCAGTCACATATTCAAGGTCAAAGATCACATTTATAGGTCGACAAAGGTCATGTTTTAGAAATGATTGTTAGTGTTGTGCTTCCATATTCAAGTGAATCTCTCTAAAGCTGAAACTCAATAAAAGCGCGTGTTTTTAAAAGCAGATACATGTACAGTAAAACTTCGATTATCCGAACACTAAAATACGTATTATTATCGCTCTTTAAGACAGGTGGCAGCTTAATGCATGGTGAAAGTCATGCAGAAAGCTCCTCTAAGAGCTTTCTGCATGACTTTCACCATGCATTAAGCAGCCACCTGCCTAAAAGGGTCTAATTTCTTCTATACCGAAAATTCGAATAATCGAGGTTTTACTGTTTATTGAACTGCTTAACCATGTCTTTCATATAAACGTGATTTCGCTCATTTGCAAACAGAGCAGACCCAGATCAGGCTGCTCTTATAGTCATTAGCCGTATGATCAGGGTCTTCTCTGTTTGCTTATGGAATTTGAAATATCCGTTTCCTTACTTTTTTAAAATGGCTACAATGTTCCACCTTCTTCCATATTTCATTATAACTATTTTGTCCATGAATATTTAGTAGGTATTGAAAATTGGAGTAAATGTAACACAGGGAAAGGGTTAAACATTGTGCCGCTATATATCCGCGAGATGAATCGCTTTTGCAAACAGTTTGGATCCAGATGAGATGAGACACTCTCTCGCACGCATACACGCAAAAAAAACCACACCCATACACACCCACACCCACCCACCCACCCACACCCACACACACGCACACACGCATTCACACAGGCACCCACACATGCACTCGCGTAGGCACTCACGCATGCACACGCATACATCTCCAGTCTCTCGTATCTTTCATAACCACAAGTACCTGTTGCTTACGGCAATCGGAGATGACATATGAGCATAAAACAAGAACCGCATACCAGCGATTAAATCGTCTATTTATTTCATAATTATTCATTTACATTATCTTCATAGAATACATCAGAACTTGCCGAGACAAACATCTTTACAGCAAATGCATCATTACTACAAATAATATTATAAAGGAAAATCTATGATGAAACTGCAGTAGAATATGCCTTAACCCTTCCCTTGCTGAATTTTTAAAATACATTTCTCCTTCTTTACACATGCCCTGTTGTATAATTACATATATCTTCACTGTGTACAAGTATTTCGCTATGCAATCACTGCTGTGGAGTGCACTGGTTGCACAATCAATTTGTAAATAGTGCAGACCCTGATGAGACAGCTCCTGCAGGAGCTGTCTCATCTGGGTCTGCACTATTAACAGGTAGGTATATTGACGTGAATAGCAAGCGAAGGGTTAAGTGACAATTAGAAAGAGGTCTATTTCTGAGTCTTTATGATAAGTGGTAGCTTAATGTAGGTATAAAGTAATGCAGAAAACCCCTATTGGATATTTCTGCTTTACTTTCGCCCTGCATTAAACCACCTGTTTTGTAAGGCGCCCATGTTCAATAAATGAACGGTCGGTTAAGAAAGGCTCTACTGTATATGAATTATTACAATAGACCCTCTCTAAAACGATCTTTGAAAACAATTCTAATGAGAGTAATGGAAGCCTAGAAAAAGTGCAAGACTACAGTAATACAGTTTTTAACCGTTGGTCTATAAGATTGGAAGACGACAGGAATGAAGTAAATAATGACTTTCTGGTCCTTTTGGATCATCAATGTTGATGTTATTAGTTTTGAAAATTGAACACTGCTTAACCCTTTCCCTCATATTGACGACTTTTGACGACTCTTTAAAAGTCATTTTGTGAAACCATTGTGATAAATAGAGCATTTGCTCCTATAGGACAAATCCCGACAAATAACCTATTCAGACAGCAGCTCCTACAAGAGCAGTCTGGTCTGGATCTACTTTATTTGAAACGATAAAATACATGTATATTGAATGAATGGATAACGAAACTGTCTCAGCCATTGTCGCTCTGCTTTAAGCAAATCACCTGCATTTCAAGACGATCATGTTTATTAATTAAGTGATCACTTAACATTTTATTTTCATGAATACTCATGTAAGGATTTTATAAACTTCATAAATAGTACTTAAATAATATGCAATGAAACAAGAGACCTTTTTGTCATGTAGACAATGTACAGTATGATCTATACTACTATACTAGTATTTTAGCAAACAGAGCAGACCCTGGTCTGACAGCTTCAACGGAGCTGTCTGAGTATGTTCTACACTGTTTGCATCAGTGCAAATATGCGTATGAAGTACATGTAAATGGTTTTAAGCATGTTCTGTTGTACATACATTGTATCTAGCATACACGGACTATTAAACGAATCACAGTATTATCTGGAATTTCTTCAGGGGTACAGCATGTAGTTTACTTTTTGTAAGCTGCCATGGCATGAATGGCCTGATCGACATACGGGTTTTGGACACCAGCCCCTGAAAAATGAATGAATCAACATTTGAAGCAATGCATACACACCTGATCGTAATGAGCACATTCTGTCAGTACAACGTTTCGGACGTCTCATTATTAACCCATTTCTTCATATTGACGCCTTTTTACGCCTATGCAAAAGTCACCTGTTGAAACCATTGTGATAAATAGAGCAAAATGCTTTATTTATTAAGCACATGCAGTGTCCGCTCAGTAATAAAACAGATGTTTGTGTTTTATAGTTTATTCAAGTGCATGCTTATTGTGAGAATTTGTGAAGTTTTACATTTAGATGTCTTAAAGCCTTTTCAATATATCTACAATAATGCAACCAGAGCGTCAAACAGTATGGATCCTGATGAGATGCCGGGTTAACTCTCATTTGGACCTACACTGTTTATAATGGTAATTGTCAATTGTCCTGTAACATATTAAAGGTGAAAACAATGACATAATCTAAACTTAAGTCTTTAAATAGAATAGCAATATACTTATTTCGAAATATCTAATTTTCATATTAAAGGTTAGTCCTGAAAAGATTTGCAACTTAGAAATTAATGTTCATAACAGCGTCAGCCATTGCAAATAGGAACATCTCATGAAGATCTAAACTGTTTGCACAACTAACAGGATTTCATCTCTGTTCGATTCCGCAAAAAAAAAGAGTTCGCGAGTCCAATCCATGGCATGGTTACGGTCGTATTATATCAAGAACAGAATAGAACATGAGAGGACGGAACAGATAGTTTATTCAAGATTTAGACATAATTGATAATATTCAACACTCCTTCAACTGTTTCTCAAAAGCTTGACTTATTTGAAACAAACCAAACGTGTTCCAGATCAGATTGTTGTTTTTCAGCAATATAAGGATAATGGTTTAAATATTAGTACAGTAAACCCCCTCTAAACCGGACGGAAAATTTAGTATAAAAATCGGTCTTGGATACAGGTTGCAGCTTAACGCAGGATGAAGGTCATGCAGAAAGCTCCTCTAGGAGGCCTTACGACCACTTAAAACCTGTTTACGATTGCTAGCGACCTCTGGTTGCCGATATTCGTACGACGGTCGCACTACAAGTCACCGATATCGCGGGTGGTCTTCGGTAATCGTTGGTAACTGTTTCTAGTCGTACGACAAAATTCAGTCGTATAGATGCACAACAACCCCCTTACGATCGAACTGGTCATCGGTCGTCTTTAAGAGGTAACCTTAGATATTTTAGGTAATCGTGCGACCGTCGTACGAAAGTCTCCAACAATCTTTAACTAGCCATTGGTGATCTTCCCTACAATCGTACGACTGTCAGCGACCTTTCTACAATTACCTACGTCTGTCGTGCGATCACCAGTGACTGCTTAAAGATTACCAGCGACTAGGCATAGACCACACAACGGATCGGAAGTGGTTATGGGACCTTCGTACGAATACATGTACCAGTGTCTTGGTGCATGCTCGTCAGCAACATGACGTACGATGGTCGCAGAAGCATCTCCAATGTGACTGCGAAGCATTGATTTTAATTTAGTCACCGACAATCGCAGACGATCGCCGGTTTCAGAGGTCGCCAGTGGTCATTAACGATCGCAAGCGCTAGTGGGACTGTAGCCTAACCCGACTAACCGGCCGTCCAGTCTACGATCCATGGCCGAGCATCGGGCATAATATGACGGGGCTTTCAGAAACCCCTACAGACCATCTGTACGTCGTTCTACTCTCAGGAGAACGCCGACCGATGTCGACAATTATCATGGCCGCACAGGTCGGACAGCACCTAACATAGAGTCTGCTGAGATTGTTGAGTTGCATTAGGAACTCTCCAACACCGATAAGTAATCGGTGAGTTGCCGATGCTTCCCGAGTGTCCATGAGCAGTCCCCAGTTTCCAGGAACAAACTTGCTTTAAATTCCACCCGACGTTGCAACGACATGTCGGTAGATCCCAAACTTATTTAGCTGTTTAGAATGCTTGCCGTTTTAGGACGAGACTCTGCCGAAAGTGAAATTCGACCATGCCGAGAAATGACCGACTTAGTTTTGAGAAATGTGACTGGCATAGAACTCTTCAGCTCCGGGACTTACCTCTGAAATTCGTGATGTTGGTTTCATATACGATGCTATTGTTAATTACCAACTGACAGGCGTCTCGTTTCTTTATCCGCACAGGGACAACTGTGAAACCTGAGGACACAAGTCGAGCTGTTCAAAAGAAACATATTCCACAATTAGCCTATATCACGACCTTCTGGCGGGACCTCTTGATCAGGGTCTGCAATGTTTGTCATAAAATCATTGTCTTTAGTTATAAATTTTGAAAAAATGTTTCGTTTAATAATTATAAATATAAACAGATTAAGTTATTTAAAGGCTTTAATGCACCATATCTTGTTTAAATTTAGGCCCTCTTAAACTTGGATTTCTTGCAATTTTACTTTCGCCTGAACCACCAAAAACTAACTAGAAGCTTCTGACTTGGATCCTGATGACATGTCGAGCATCTCGGTGCTTCAGCTTGATTCAAACTGTTTGCACACCTCAGTTCACGTCACGGTTAGCAGTGTGAAAGTTATTGTGTCTTTAAGTACAACAGAAACGGACCTTATTGGTTATTACCATCAACGAAACAATAGATAAATTTAACCCGGTACAACATTTCAGTAAGAACGGCTTACTCAGATTTGATAAGCAAGAAGAACATACTCTGATCAGACGGCTCATACAGACGCCATCTTATCTGGATCTACTCTCCTAGCAAATACGTTTAAAGGCAAGTATATGGGGTAAATTTAAGACAGCTGGTGTCGAAATGAAGGCTGAAAGTTAAGTAGAACGCTACGATTGAAGTCTGCATTAGTCTCGTTCTGCATTAAGCAGAACTTTACATTGTACTTTTTTTCCTCAACCCTTGCCCTGTTCTATATGTACATGTATTCCAATTTTCAATACCTACTGAATATTCATAGACGAAGTAGTTATAATCAAATATAGAAGGCGGGACATTGTAGCCAGTTCAGAAAGAAAAGAAACGGATGTTACAAATTCTTTAGCAAACAGAGCAGACCCAGACCAGACGGCTCCTATAGGAACTTTCTGGTCTGGGTCTGCTCTGTTTGCAGATGCGTGAAAACACGTTTATATTAAGGACATGAATAACATGATTATTCATTTTGTTGTAGTTACATAAATGTTATACTGTATTGGAGAATATGTCAAGCAGTGTAGAACCATTTCAGACACTTCAGTATTCCACTTACTCATCAGGCCCGACAAGATCCCAGAGGAGTGGTAGACCCCGCCTCATTTCCGGTAGGGGCCGTACCTTATAAACAGTTTCGCCATTTTGGCCTCACCTGTAAAATATATTCATTATAAAAAATTAAGCCGCTCTCTGTGCCAAAAGGGTCTTACTGCATTACAAGCTGTGTAGATCCAGATCAATCGACGCATCTGGCCAGGATCTGCACTGTTTCACACTAATAATAATTTATAGTAGCTTAATTTATCCTCCATCTTTCCATGCAGGATAAAATTTGATATTTTATCATAGACCTGATGTGTGAGCTGGGTCTACAGTGAAACCTCTCTAAACCGGACGTTAAATGTAGTATGAATATCGGTCTTGGAGACAGGTGGCAGCTTAATGCAGGTTGAAAGTCATGCAGAAAGCTCCTCTAGGAGCTTTCTGCATGACTTTCACCCTGCATTAAGCAGTCACCTGCTTAAAAGCATCTTTATTCTTCTCTACTAGAATTCCGGTTTAGAGAGGTTTTACTGTATACGTTTGGCGATGCTAAAAGATCTGTTTTCCCCAGTAAGCGTCTCGAAGTTAATACCTCCTACATGTAAGGGAAGTAATGTGGCACTTAGGACTACCATTCATGCTACAAAAAAATCATAGCCATACAATAAAGCCCCTATTAATTGGACTATAAGTAAAGAATAATTGGCATCAATTTTTAGGCAGATGGCTGCTCAAAGTAGGATGAAAGTCATGTAAAAAGACCCCCAAAAAAGGCATTTTCTGCATGACTCACTCTGCATTAAGCTGCAACTTATCTTAAAGACTGGTATTGATACTAATTTGAATGTCCGGCTTGCAGCGGTTATACTGTATTCTTTGACTAAATAAATCAATGACCCGTTCGATTGACGCTGAACTGTATTCATGATGAACAATTCCTGTTCTCTCAAACTGTTACTCACACCATTTTCAATGCACAATGTATATAGTACACGTGTGTCCAATTCCTCTACAAATATGCAATGAGAGTGAGTGTCAAATAGTTTTGATCCTGATGAAACGCCAAGCAAATCGTTCAAACTACTGTAACATCTCGAATATTCGATGTTTTTGTATAGAAGAAGTTTAGGCAGGTGGCTGCTTAATGCTCCTAGAGGAGCTTTCTGCATGACTTTCACCGTGAATAATTGAGACTTTACTGTACATGTATTTGTAAACCTATTAACTCATTGTTACACATTGATTTTAACGTTTTCATCACTATGAGCCATGTCGTGGCGACTTTTTTGCAAACAGTTTGTATCCAGATGAGATACGAAGAGACTCCATGTCTCATCAGGATCCAATTCTTTAACAGTCACACACTCGTTTTTGAAAAGAAATGGAAGAAATGTAGGGCACTTATTAGCAGACGACAAATGTTCCAAAGGAAAGTTACTTATAGTATAAAAGTATGTATTATACTATCTTTTTCGGCACCAACTTTCTAATTGTCGCCTGCAATTTGGTAGAAATAAAGAACATGAGGTAGATAAGTGCAGACCACAGACATAGCAATAGAGGTTAAGGTAAACAGTGAAATTCCTGACCAGACATAGCCTTTTGAAATCAGGGACTGTTCTATTTGTTGTGGTGAATTTTCGCGACAATAGCGGTGAAAGAATTAGCTCAGTCTACATGGAGTATAGGTTAAAGGGGATGTCCCTACATTTGACGCGTTTCATAAACACTTAAAATGTACAAAACTCATTTGTTTATATGCTGAAAAGCAGTATATCGCAAAAAGCCCCATCCAATTACCGTTTATAATGACAAAACATCCATGCGTTTGATATCGCCGATCCCGGTTTTACTCCCCGATGTTTGAGTTTTATTCGGGTTGGGTTTTAGTTTCGTAACTGTTCGACCTATTCGCGATTCCCCGACCACTTCCGAGAAAGCTATTACGTAAACAATGGAGGGATCGGGTGATCATCGGCAAAACGCGGAAGAATTTAACGGAAAAGGCCGATAATATTGTGTTGTAGAACAAAAATTATCAGTATTGATGACATCGGTTTATTTGTATCACAGGGGCATTTTTCGATATAAGTTCAAATTGGGAACCTTCATAAATTAATAATGATAGAGCATAACAAATACCAAGTTTTATGAAATTATTGAAAATATGCGATCGTTGTAGGGACTTCCTCTTTAATTAATTCTTTTTGTCACGCTTTGCAAACAGAGTAAATCCAGAATAGAACCGTCTGACTAGTGTCTGCTCCGTTTGCTTATGACATTATAAAAGACTTGACTCTACAGTTTCTACCGATACCAAACATTATATATATATGCCATTATAAAACCTTCAGCTAATAAATATTCACGGTGTTATTATTTCTCGTATGAATATCAAACAGGGAAATATTAAACAGACATATCAGGTAAATGTACATATACTCACTTATACAGGTAAAACGTTAAATCCGTCAAAACAACTGGAGACAGAGAGTTGGGCTATTTAGAATATGTATTTATTACCTGTACACCCGTTGAAAATAACCACACAGATCGATAGTGCTATTGTATTGTATAATACGAGTAACATGAGATCAATTACATATGCTTTACATATACACATAAAGCCTATAAATAGCACACTTTTAATATTCCTGTAAGAAATAATGACCTTATGATTATTAACTAAATGCAACTGAAGTTTTACAAAATCTATAGAATCAGCATTATACCATTCAATAAGGCAACAGAGTTACAGAACAAACACTGATCAGACGGCTCCTAGAAGATTCGTCTAATATGGGTCTACTCTGTTTGCAAAGACGTCAATTATGTGTTTGTATCAGGTAAAGTGTTTTAACACATCGAGCTAGATTTGGACAAGGTTTGGTATTTAGTAACAGGCAAATAAAGTCATGCTTCAGTGAATCATTCAATATCATTATAGGCATGTTATGTTTTGTCTTTTTCCTGCAAAGCCCCTCGGTGACAAGCGCATTTACAGCGTGGACCCAGAAGTGATACCGAGTAACTCGGCGTTCGATCTGGGTACCAAACTATTGACTGTCGGTCGCCAGTTTCTTCATATTTAATTGAAATCGAAGTTTAACCAGACATACATTTTACAGCAGGATAAGTGTTGAACTTTAACCCTTACAACGGACTGTTCAAAATTCAAACAGGTCAGGCTTACGATGCATATGTAGGGATTTTTCTAAAGAAAAACGTGCAGACCTTGACGAGAGAGCCCAAATGACATAAGCGACACGTGTCCCGCACAGTAAGGGTTAAAAACAAACATGCTATGTAAATTTTAACAGATTTATTCCTATATTACTTAACCCTTTCCCTGAAACAGACGCATTTTCATGCAAACATAGTAGACCCAGATCAGACGGTTGCTTAATGCAGGACGAAAGTTGTGCAGAAAGCTCCTATAAGAGCTTTCTGCATAACTTTCGTCCTGCATTAAGCAACCACCTGCATCTAGCACCCAGAACTATACCTCTTTTAGGTGGTCGCATTAGCGGGGTTTTGCTGTAGTTGTTATACAGTCCTTACATACTTTTTTCTTGACATGAATATTATATAGAGTAGATCTAGCATCTGAACGTGGTTTGAAAATGACATAGAGACAGTAAGTGAGATGGGAAGACAGGAGGAAAAAAGATGAGGCACAGAGGACACAGAAGGGAAATGACATACATATATACAATGAGTGAGAGGGGAAGACAGGAGGAAAAAGAATGAGACACAGATGACACAGAAGGGAAATGACATACATATATACAATGAGTGAGAGGGGAAGACAGGAGGAAAAAGAATGAGGCACAGATGACACAGAAGGGAAATGACATACATATATACAATGAGCGAGAGGGGAAGACAGGAGGAAAAAGAATTAGGCACAGAGGACACAGAAGGGAAATGCGTAAGAAAGGAGTAAAGGCTATGGTTTCAGTTCATGACAAGCCGTTGTGGTTTCGATTATTTGAGAGTCGCCATTAAAAACACCACACGCACACACATAGGCATACACAGACAAAAGAAGAAATGCGTACCAAGAATAAAATTATCAATTTATTTCATAATTATTCATTTACATTATCTTCATAGAATACATCAGAACTTGCCGAGACAAAAATCTTTACAGCAAATGCATCATTGTTACAAAGAATATCGTAAAGGAACATCTATGATGAACATACAATAGAACCTTCTTAACCTTTAGCCTGCTATGGGCGGATGAGTGACTACCTATGCAAACAGTTTGGATCCAGATGAGACGCCGAGTAACTCGGCGTCTCATCAGGATCCACACTGTTTGACATCCTGGTTGCATTTTGGTAGACAAATTGATTATAGCTTGCATTTTGAAAAAGTTATAGGTGAAAAAGTCTAAAAGAATAATTTGCTCAGCAGGCTAAAGGTTAAGTGATGATTAAAAAGAGATCTATTTCTGAGTCTTTAAGACAAGTGGTAGCTTATTTCAGGTTGAAAGTAATGGAATACGCTCCTAATGTAGCTTTCTTCTTTATATTAGCCCTGTATTAAGCAACCGGTTGCCTTTAAGACTCCAATATTATTGGTAGCTGAAGACAGGTGTATATGAATTATGTACTGTAGATCCTCTCTACAACGACCTCTGGGAAGAATTCTAATGTTCCGTCTGTAAGACTGGAAGGCGACAGGAATGAAGACGGTTAAACCCTTCTACTTCATTATAACCATGTACGAACATATGCCTTTATTACGATTAACCCTTAATTTGCTGAATATCTAAAAATCCCCACCCCTTTCTGAATATTAATTGACCCATTCCCATTTCTATATTTTTTCCAAATTTCAATACCGACTGAATATTCGTTGACAAAATAGTTAGTGATAATGAACTATAGGAAGTGGAACATTGAATATATCTTAGAAACTAAAGAAACAGATCTATCAAATTCAGTTAGCAAACAGAGCAGACCCTAATCAGACGACTCCTATAAGAGCCATCTGATCTGGGTCTACACTGTTTGCAGATGCATGGAAAGGCATTTATATGAAGGGAATGCTTGATCAAACAAAAACTGCATCAACATTTATCACCCAAAATATTAGTTTGATATATAGTGCAGACCCTGATCTTTGATCTGGGTCTACACTGAGTACATTGGTCATATATTCTGTTCTCGCATATCAAGGGTTAATTAAATGAATAGTTATATAGGAAAGTACATGTACATCACTTCATAAGCAAATAGAGCAGAGTCTGGTGAAAACTAATATGGGTCTAATCTATTTGTACAACCCTAACAGTGCGTATATATAGAGTATATGGATAAAGAAGCTTATTCTTGTTATCAACCAATACGCCTATCTACGTTTTTACAAACACAGTAGACCTAGATCAGACGACTCCAGTAGGAACCGCCTGATCTGGGTCTGCTCTGTTTATCATAAAAATAACATAGATATGTTAGATATTATGTTAGATATCTACAGTTTCTGCAGCCGGCAAATATGCCTATGTTCATGTGACATTATGAAAATTTATCTAATTAATATTAATGAAGTCATTATTTCTTACCTGAATGATTCATGGAGTGAAACACCTCACTTATAAGCCTAAGTAATAGTAATTACATGTACTTATATCACAAGAAACAACATCATTTTGCCATGGTGAACTTTTTACAATACGAGTACGAAGCAAAACCTGATCAAACAACTCCGACAGAACCTGTCTACTCTGGATTTGTGAAACGTTAAAATGCGTGCATACAGTAGAATCCCTCTAATGCCACCACTTATGAATAAACATGGTTGTCTTTATAAGCAGGTGGTACATGTAGCTTAGTGGCTTAGTGCAGGATGAGAGTTATGCAGAAAGCTCCTTTAGGAGCAGAAATAACTCTCATCCTGCAGTAAGCTACCACCTGCCTCCGCCACCCAGACTTATTCCATTTTTGGTGGTCGCATTAGGGATTTTACTGTATCAAAATGGATAAAGAGGCCGCTGCCCTGTCAGTGTCGCTCTGCACCAATCAAATCATCTTCATTTCAAGACGTTCATGTTTATTAATGTGGTGATCACTTAACACTTTACTTCATGGATATTCATATAAGAGTTTTATAAACTTCAAGAATAGTATTTAGCCAATGTCACGTGATACAAGAAACTTTCTGTTAGCGCAGGCAGTGTAGAGTAAGATATATAATACTATACTAGTATATAGCAATCAGAGCAAACCCTGATAAGACAGCTCCTAACGGAGCTCTCTGATCAGGGTCTACACTGTTTCGGTCAGTGTAAATATGCATATATATGAAGTAAAGGGTTTTAAGCATGTTCTATTGTACATATTTACATGTATATACAGATTATTAAACGAATCATAGTATTACATGTATCTGGAATTTCTTCAGGGGTATGTTGTTTAGATTTTGTAAGCTACCAAGGCACCCATAGCCATATCGATGTACGGGTTTTTGACACTAGCCCCTGAAAAAATGGAAAGAATGAAGATTTAAAGCAATACAAATGGACCTTACATTTTGCATTAAGAACAATATATAAACTGTCATAAACTATTATTGATATTATTATCAATTATAACACTATACAGACTGTTTTGGAATTCGATTTTTGTCAGTACTGTTGGTAGAATAATTTTATATACAAGATTTTTGTTTACATTTCAATATATTTTTACACCTCAAGTTGACTACTCGATTATACATGTAATACGATTTTGGCAGTTAAACCAGAATTGTAATAAAATTGTTACAACTGTACAGTATCCTTAATGATTAAAAATGAATGTATATTAGTATGAAATGTAATGTGTGTATAAATATGTTTTATTCATTTGTAGTGATAGGAGGAAACGTGAACTTTTCACACAAAGGAAACTTCGTTGCATTTCAAGTATTTTGTTGTGGGTTATCTGTGCCCGCTGACTTAATACTGCTCAGCCCCTATAACCGCTACGATTTCGAAATCCGGTAGATTCGGTAGGATTTTTCAAGAATGGAAGCCTTCCGGCTGGCTTGGGGTAACGTTACTAAAAGTGACTGAAATAATTTGATTAGACCCCATCAAAACTTGAATATTTATATAAATATAACAATTTAGTGAAATGAATGAAACAGTTTAATTTGTTATTGTCTAATCCTAATGCCCAGATTTTATTACCTATATCTTTATGCACAAAAATCAAAGCTCATGCATTTTCCTCGTTTGTCTGCCTAGCCCTATATATTCTATATAAAAAAGTTCAAATCTTAGGCATTTCTAAGGAGTTTGTTCAGGCATTTTGTCTAACAAAGTATGATACCCCTGCAATTTTCATTTACATTGTGCTTAAATTGGGATAAGTAACACCTTTATTGATTTGATTCCGAATATAAAAGTTATTTGCAAACAGTTTATGTTAAAATGGTATAACTAATCTGGAGCTCTTGGACCTACCTCTGAAATTCGTGATTTTGGTTTCAAACACGATGTTTTTGTTTATTACCAACTGACAGGCCTCTCGTCTCTTTATTTTCACGGGGTAAACTGCGAACCCTGACGACACAAGCCGTACTGTTCAAAACAAACATATTTCACAATTAGCCCTTAAACATGAAAGTGCGGTAACCGATTATTAGATACAGTAGAACCTGTCTTAAGCGACCATAAATCGAGGTATAACTATGGATATGTAAGGCATGCAGGTGGTGGCTTGATGCAGGTCCTATGGGAGCTATCTGCATTGCCTATGTCCTGCATTCAGCAACCACATGCCTGTTAAGACTTCTTTGTTTAAAAAAATGAATGACCGCTAAAGATAGATTCTACTGTATAGTTCAATGTCGCATAACTAGAGTCTAACTCTATTGACTCTGACCTCGCTACATAACAATTCTGTATAGTTGAATGTCGCATAACTGGAGTCTAACTCTATTTACCCAGCTTACCTCGCTACATCACAACACTGTATAACTCGCATAGCTAGAGTCTAACTCTATTTACCCAGCTTACCTCGCTACACCACAACACTGTATAACTCGCATAGCTAGAGTCTAACTCTATTTACCCAGCTTACCTCGCTACATCACAACACTGTATAACTCGCATAGCTAGAGTCTAACTCTATTTACCCAGTTTACCTCGCTACATCACAATACTGTATAACTCGCATAGCTAGAGTCTAACTCTATTTACCCAGTTTACCTCGCTACATCACAATACTGTATAGCTCAATGTCGCATTACTAGAGTCTAACTCTATTTACCCTTACCTCGCTGTATAACAATACTGTCTGCTTTAATTTTGATTGGGTACACTTTCGACCATTTTCGATTTCATGAACCTTTTGATAAGCTATTGTTCCAGTTGAGGGTTAAACGAAGTCAACATTATAAGAAATGCATTTCTTTGGTTAGAGCTCTACTTGGAATATTTTGTGACAGATCAAACCAAACTTGTTCTAATTTCAATCTTGTACAATTCATGAAGTACTAAAAAACCTCCCTACATCGACCATCAAAATAACATGCTTCATGAATATGCATGCAATAATGACATCATGCATATCAGTTAGATTAATTTTCATGAAGACATATGGAGACAGAAATATTCAGCCATGACAGAAACTGTAGAATCCAATCGATATATTATTTCATAAGCAATCAGAGTAGACTCTGACCAACCGGTTACTATAGAAGCTGTCTGATCTGGATCTACTCTATTTGCAAAGGCGTTAGAAGGGCAGCATATGGAGTAACCTTTTTAACCCTTTCCCTCATGTAAACGTGTTTTCACACATTTGCAAACAGAGAAGACCCAGATCTAGGAGCCGTCTGATCAGGGTCTGCTCTGTTTGCTAATAGAATTGGATAAATCTGTTTCTTTGCTTTCTACAGTTTGTATAATTTCTAATTTCCATATTTCTTTATAACTATTTTGTCCATGAATATTCAATAGGTACTGGAATTTGGCCTAACTATAGAACAGGGAAAGTGTTAATACAGTTGGTAGCTTAACGAAGGACGAAAATTACACAGAAAGCTACGATTGGAGTGTTCTGCACTACTTTCGTTCTGCATTAAACTGCCGCTTACTGAAAAGAACTATTTATGTAGTGGCCGTTATGTAAGGCTATACTGTACTCGAGTGTTGAATAGTGACTAGTGTCAGACAGTGTTGAACATATCCAGACACTTTCTCTTCCGTGCCGCTTTCCACTTACTCATCAGGCCCGACAAGATCCCGGTTGAGTGGTAAACCCCGCTTCATTTCCGGTAGGGGCCATACCTTAGAAACACTTTCACCATGTTGACGTTACCTGTAAAAATATGAGCATTTGAGTCGCTGTCAGGGAAACAGTGATGTTGGTCAATACTATGTGCAATACTTTAAGACTCATTCTATTTAACGTTAAAACAATTAATGGACGTACAGCAAAACCTCTCTACAACGGCCACTAATTTACATCAAATATGTTGTGTTAGAGGCAGGTGGCTGCTTTAAGCAGTCACCTGCCCTAATATACCAACTTATTAACACAATTTAGTGGCCATTATAGAGAGGTTTTTACTGTACTCGTGTTCTTTGCCAAAATGAGTTCGACGGTACGTTCGATTGACGCTCAACCGCAAGCATGCTGAGTAAAAGTCTGTTATCCAAATTACACACTATTTCATATGTACGAAGTACAGAGTACAGTAAAACCCCGATACTTCGAACAATAAAACACATACATGTATCATCATCGGTATTTAAGACAGGTTGCAGTTTAATGAAGAGTAAAAGTCACGCAGAAAGCTCCTCTAGGAGATCTTTGCATGACTTTTACCAAGCATTAAGCAGCAACATGCCTCGTCAGTACTAAAATTTCGAATAATTGAGTTTTTACTGGACATCCAATTTATCTACAAAAGTGCAGTAAAAGTGTTTTGACCGAATGTCGAACATATTTGATCCCAATGAAACGCAGAGAAACTCGGCGTTCATCAGGATCCAAACTATATGTATCTGCAGACATATTAACCATTCTCTTGCTGAATTTCAAAATACATTTCTCCTTCTTTACCCATGCCCTGTTGTATAATTACATATATCTTCACTGTGTACATGTATTTCGCTGTGAAATCACTGTTGTGGAGTGCACTGGTTGCACAATCAACCTGTAAATAGTGCAGACCCTGATGAGACAGCTCCTGCAGGAGCTGTCTCATCTGGATCTTCACTTGTGATATAGCGGTTAGGATAATAACGACACCATAACTTTTGTTCTGAACTTTATTTATCAAACCTAGAGATATGTGAAACTGGCAGCATCTCCCCGACTTCTAGACCCAGACCCTTGGCCACTCTCCAGCCGGTCTCCAGGCGGTCTCCAGGCGGACTCCCAATTCTCCTCTTAGCTAGAATTTAGCTCTATATTTATACAGTTAGTGAACCAGGAAATGTTAACGAAATTGTATAATCGGCCTTTAGTTTATAACAGACGATTCGCTTTAAATGGTCATTCATTTCCTCTTTAATAGTCCTTTACCCTTAATCTGCTGCCAATCTCCATGACAATATTACACACTATTTACAGGTAGGTATATTGACGTGAATAGCAAGCGAAGGGTTAATACAATGTTACACAGTGAGTGTTAAGTTTCAATGCTATGAACCAGCTCGTGGTGACTATGCAAACATTTTATATCCTGATGAGACATGGAGAAACTTTGCATCTTATTGGGATCCAAATTTGAAAACTTACTTTGAAAACAAAATGGATGGCAATCGTAGTAAATTACACTACACTTGATATATTATTAAGTTTACTAACTCTTTTGGCACCAATTCTCTGTTTATCGTCTGCAATTTTGTTGCAGAATTTCGGTAAAATGAATAGAAATGATGTAATAAAATTAACCGTTTCGCTGCCAATGCCGGATCTGTGATTACCTATGCAAACAGTTTGGATCCAGATGAGACGCCGAGTAACTCGGCGTCTCATCAGGATCCAAACTATTTGTTTCTGTTACTATGTTTTTGAAACAAAAATGAAGAAAATCAAAAGAATGAAAATCTGTAGCAGACGACAAAGTTAGCAGACGACAGAGTTTGGCAGCGAAAGGGTTAATGCAGATTTAAAGGAATGACCCACAGACAAAGAACAAGAGGTAGAGACAAATAATGGAGACCCTGATCATAGGCTGCCTTGAGAACAGGCATTGAAAAGGCGGCGTCTGATCTGGGAATGCAATGTTTGTTGTGGTGAATTTTGGCGACAGTAGCGGTGAAACAATTAACCCATTCCCTCATTGGCTATTTTTAGATCCATTCTCTCATAGGCTATTGTTTAGAACCAACCTCTTTGAATAAATCTACTGAAAAAGACACATTTTTAGAAAAAAAGGAAAATTGTATAATTTTTGAAACCATTGTGATAAAATTCAATAGAGCATTTGCTACACAGGATCAAATGTTCTATTTATCACAATGGTTTCAAAAAGTGACCTTTACAGAGGGGTCAAAAGGCGTCAATATAAAGGAATGGGTTACAATCCAATGCATATCAATTGTCAATTGAGTAACAGACACAACAGGAACATGTTTACGTACTAGCCTATACTTACGTATGCTGGTAAATCGTTTAATCCGTTCAAACAATGGGAGACAGTTGATGTATCACGAATATATATATTTTCGACTTGTATTCTTACCACACAAATCGATACTACTGGCTTTTGTTTGATTATATCATAACAAGAGATCAATTACATACACATATATGCGTATACACAAGGGCTATAGATAGGCCAGTTCAAATCTTTACTTCAGGAATATAATGTTAAGAAATAATGACTTTGTGAATGGTACTTCGTGACATTATACAGTATCATATTACCAAGGGAAAGTTTGGCTCTGGCAAAGACTGTACAAAAAGATCACTATCATTCCATAAACGAACAGAGCAGACCCTGGTCAGGCGGCACTTACTCTGTCTGCAAAAGGAACCAAAAGACGCTTCTACCGAGGATAAATTAAAAACATTCAGATAGATTTAACACTTTTAAACTTAGTAACAAGCAAATAAAGTCACGCTTAATTGAACTCTTCGGTACCAGAATGCATGTTATGTTTCATCTTTACTCTGCAAAGTGCCACCTCATTGAAAAATGCATTAACAGCTTGGACCCAGGAGAGATATCCAGTAATTCGGCGTCCGATCAGGATCAAAACTATTTGACTGTCGGTTAATAGTTTCTAAATATTTATTTTGAACGAATCGTAAGTAAACAGATATTAAGTTATTAACCCATTTGCTCCCAGTGGATTCTTCCATGCTTATATATTGGATTAGTCTATCTTTTATCTAAGGACTGTCTGGTCTATATTTTCTTTTTTGTTTTGTTTTATATTAAAGTTCCTATCAGCAAACAGTGTAGACTCTGATCAGACGCCGTCTGATCAGAGTCTATACTGTTTGCCTACACCCCATATATGGGATCTTGGGAGCAAATGGGTTAAAAACGAAGTTTAAACCATTTCCTCTTTAAACACGTATTTCAAAGTCCTTTATAAACAGAGTAGACCCAGATCAGACGCCTATCGGTCTGCTCTGTTTGCTTATGTAATAATATGGATCCGATTCTACAGTGTCTGCAATGGGCAATGTATTTATGTGTCATTGTAAACTTTTAGCTAATTAATATTCATGATGTTATTATTTCTGATATAAATATTCATTGAGTAAAGGGTTCAGCATACATACCTTTTTTTCAGTCGGATAATGGTTGACCTGAAAGCAGACATGCGATGTAAAGTCTTAACCCATTTGTTCCCATATACAGTAGAACCCCGCTAATGCGATCACCTAAAAGAGGTATAATTCCGGGTGCTAGATGCAAGTGGTAGCTTAATGCAGGACAAAAGTAATGCAGAAAGCTCCTAGGGGAGCTTTCTGCATTACTTTTGTCCTGCATTAAGCAACCGCCTGCTTATAAAAACACCCATGTTTATGCATTAAGTTGTCGTATTAGAGGGTTTCTACTGTATTTAACTCTTTACTCCATAAATTCGACCTTTGAAACAGAGTAGACCCAGAGGCTACTATACAAGCCGTCTGACCAGGGTCTTCTCTGTTTGCTTATGGTATAGTATAGATCTGGTTCTACAGTTTTTGTCTTAACAAAATGATATGGTTTATATGTTATCATAAAAAAATGATCTAATTAATGTTAATGATGCCATTATTTCTTAAATGAATATTTAATAGGAAAATTGCTAAAGAAATCCCCCTTATATCTTACTTAGGAACCAGTCCATTTTTTCACGTTGAGGAAGCACAGCAAACCATTTGCCGGTATAAGCCATTGTCACATGACTGTGGTGTTTGGTTTTGGTTTTTATGGGATTTTACGTCGTTTTAACCCTTTCCCTGTTCTATGTTTATTCCAAATTTCAATACCTACAGAATATTCATTAACAAAATAGTTATAAAAAAGTATTGAAGTTGGAACATTGTAAACATTTTAGAAAGCAAAGAAACAGATTTATCAAATTCTGTTAGCAAACAGAGCAGACCCTGATCAGACAGCTCCTCTAGGAGCCGTTGATCTGGGTCTTCTCTGTTTGCAAATGCGTGAAAACACGTTTATATGATGGAAAGGGTTAACAGTTATTCAGTCATATCGCGACGCCCAGCTTATTACAGGTGAAGGAAGACCCCAGAAGTTCTTCTGTGCACGGAACAAATTGCATTGTTTTGTGGCCAGAAGAACATCCGGGTAGAACCACCGACCTACCGCAAGCCAACCGGAAGGCTTTCTCATATGAACAATCAAACTGTCCAGACCGGGGTTCGAACCACAGTGGTGAGCGGCTAAGCGATGGTCAATCGAAGGCACTGGGCACAAATGGGTTAACCCTTCGCTTGCTGAATTTTAAAATGCATTTCTCCTGCTTTACCCATTCCCTGTTGTATACTTACATATATCTTCACTGTGTACAAGTATTGCGCTGTGCAATCACTGCTGTGGAGTGCACTGGTTGCACAATCAACTTGTAAATAGTGCAGACCCTGATGAGACAGCTCCTGCAGGAGCTGTCTCATCTGGGTCGTCACTATTTACAGGTATATTGACGTGAATAGCAAGCGAAGGGTTAACAATATGAGCGTCCAGTAGACTTGACCTGTGATATTTGGGGTTGATATGTTACCATAGTTACAAAGTTACGGCCAACACACACCAGGGATAAAGTCGTTCTTCATATGGCACTAAAATACCACATTTTGAAAAAAGGCATTTTTGGGTCTTTTTAAACAGTGCAGACATAGACTCATTACACAAGAGAAGCGACCTACGATCAGTGTCTTCACTGTTTGACAGTTGTCTGAAAAATATTCTTATTCAAGTGGTCTTAGTCAGGTGCATGATACGACTTTAGATGACTTTGCAAACAGAGTAGAACCAGATCAGACAACCACTAAAATAAAATAAAACGATAAACCACACGTACACACACAAGCACATACGCACACATATACACACAGACAAAACAAGAACTACGTACCCAAGATTAAACTATTAATTTATTTCATAATTATTCATTTACATTATCTTCATAGAATACATCAGAATTTGCCGAGACAAAAATCTTTACAGCAAATGCATCATTACAACAAAGAATATTATAAAGGAACATCTATGATGAAAATACAGTAGAACATGTCTTAACCCTTCGCTTGCTAATCGCGTCAATATACCTACCTGTAAATAGTGAAGACCCAGATGAGACAGCTCCTGCAGGAGCTGTCTCATCAGGGTCTGCACTATTTACAAGTTGATTGTGCAACCAATGCACTCCACAGCAGTGATTGCACAGCGAAATACTTGTACACAGTGAGGGTATTTAAGAAATGAATGACGTGCTTCCGGTGTTCATGGGGTTATGCAACGCATAGCTTTACGAGCAAAGTTAGTGAAGCCCGAAGGGCTTCACGTGAATCTTTGCTCGTAAAGCTATGCGTTGCATAACTCATGAACACCGGGAGCACGTCATTCATTTCTTATATTTATATTCCATTGTATTTCTTATATTTAAGAAATGAATGACGTGCTTCCGGTGTTCATGAGGTTATGCAACTTTCGTTTTAGAATAAGGTTATATAAGGACGTTGCAGGGCGAATGTAAATATATATAATTATACAACAGGGCATGGGTAAAGAAGGAGAAACGTATTTTACAATTCAGCAAGCGAAGGGTTAAGTGACAGTTAAAAAGAGACTTTATTTCAGATTGAAAGTAATGCAGAACACTCCTGTTAGATATTTCTGTGTTACTTTCGCCCTGCAGTAAGGCAACACTTGCCACCCTCTACTTCAGGAAAACTCATGTATGCAATCAGGACTGTATAACTATAACAGTGTAAAGGTAAAACATGTTCTATTGTTTATGTTTATATGCGGACAATTAAACTGATTCCAATATCATCAGGAATTTCTGCAGGGCTGTGTAGTTTACTTCTTGCGAGCTTCCAATGCATCAATGGCCATGTCGATGCATGGGTTTTTGGAATCGGCCCCTGAAAAAGAACCGAATTGACATTTCAAACAATACAACTGCGGCCACCCTTAGGCATACTGAACAATATCTGCTACATGTAACACATATCCATCCATTTCATTACCAAAACATACTCATCATCAATACAAAAGTGACGTCAAATCGACCGTAGTATAATAAAGTTTAAACAATTACATTATCTAACACGAGTATCTAAATAGGATCGCAATATACATATTTTGAACAATCTAATTTTCATAATAAATGTTGCTTATTCATTAACAGACTGGCGACTTAGAAATCAATATTCGCCACAGGGTCATGCATTGCAACACAAAGGAACATCTTAGCACTTCGTTCGATTTCAGACAAAATATATTCACTAGTTCACTCCATGGTATGGTTACCCCTGTCCTTCATATAAACGCATTTTCACGCATTTGCAAACAGAGAAGACCCAGATCAGATGGAACCTATATAAGCCGTCTGATCAGGGTCTGCTCTGTCTGATAATGGACTTGAAATGATAGATATGTTCCTTTACTGTGTAAAACAGCTACAATATTCCGCCTTCAGAAATTTCAATATAACTATATATAACTAACTAAATATATAACTAAATAGTTATTTCAATATAACTATTTATAACGGATTCCATGGTTATTTGTATCAGGGATAATACATCCATGTTAGAAAATACGCGATTTTAACATGATTTTGAGCGATATTATGACTTAAATACTCAGTAGGTTCTGAAACTTGGAATAAATATAGAACAGGTAAATGGTTTAATTCCGCCCAATGATGCAACATTGCGGTCCGAAATTATCTAAAGTGATTGCTCGTTTCAGACAAGGATCCACCGAAAGTGCACCTTTGGCTGTATCGAGCAGCGGGTGACCATGTTGTGGGAAATATGACTGCAGTAAAACTCTTGAGCTCCGTGACTTACCTCTAAAATTTGTGATTTTGGTTTCAAATATAATTTTGTCGTTTATTACTAATTGACAGGCATCTCGTTTCTCTATCCGCACAGGGACAACCAGGAACCCTGACGACCCAAGTCGGTCTGTTCAAAACAAACATATTCCACAATTAACTGTTAATGTCCCATATACAATGTACCCCTCCCCTCTCCCTTTAAACCGGACGTTCAATTTGGTATAAATACCGTAGATCTTGGAGCAGGTGGCAGCTTAATGCAGGGTGAAATTATGCAGAAAGTTCCACTGGGAGCTTTCTATATGACGTTCATCCTGCATTAAGCAACCACCTCCCTTACATCATCTGACTTCTTCTCTACTAGAATTCCCGTTTAGAGCGGTTTTACTGTATTGCTCATACTGGGTCTGCTTTAAATCGGATCTGTTATACACATGTACTTACAGCAAAATCTGCTCAAGTTTGGACCTGGTGACAATTTGACTATTTGCGATTCAGTTAAGCTTCTGATTAAGTGTCAAACAAATTGTATTCTTATGAGACGCGTCACATCTGGATCTAAACTGTTTGCAACTGCGAGTCAGGTGACGTGTAGCTGAAGAAGATACCGTGACAGATCAGATCAATTCATGAAGTATCGTAAAACCTCTTTACACCAACTGTAAAAAATCACATGTATTGACATTTAAACCTTTACTCCATGAATATACATGTAAAAATAATGATACCATGCACATGACTAAGATAGATTTTCATAAAGGCATAAGAAAACAGACATATTTAGCCATGGCAGAAGCTGTAGAATCAAATCTACAGTAAAACCCCTCTAATGCGACCACTTAATGAATAAACATGGCTGTCTTTATAAGCAGGTGGTTGCTTAATGCAGGACAAAAGTAATGCAGAAAGCTCCTCTAGGAGCTTTCTGCATTACTTTTGTCCTGCATTAAGCTACCACCTGCATATAGCACCCAGAGTTATACCTCTTTTAGGTGGTCGTATTAGCGGGGTTTTGCTGTATATCATTTCATTTATTAGCAAACAGAGTTGTGTCTTTCATACGACTCCTGAGTAACCGTATGACCTAACCCTACTCTGTTTCAAAGATGTTAAAAGACAGGTGGTAGCTTAATACAGGACGAAAGTTATGCCTCTAACGCTACGAAGGGAGCTTTCCGCAATACTTTCGTTCTGCATTAAGCAGGCACTTATTTCCAATACTTATTCATGTACTGGTCGTTATGTAAGATTATACTGCACTGGAGTGCTGAATAGTGTCAAGCAATGTAGAACTTGATCAGCCACTTCAATTTTCCACTTACGCATCAGACCCGACAAGATCCCGGATGAGTGGTAGACCCCGTTTCATCTTTGGTAAGGGCCGTATTTAAGAAACACTTTCACCATGATGGCGCTCTTACCTGTAAAATATAAGTACAAATGTACAGTAAAATCTCACTAATACGACCACTCAAAAGAAGTCTAACTCTTGATTTTTGAAATAGGTGGTAGCTTAATGCAGGGCAAATGTAATACAGAAAGCTCCTATAGGAGCTTTCTGTATCACTTTACCCTGCATTAAGCAACCACCTGATTTTACAGTGTCCTATGTTGACAAATTATGTCGTCGATTTAGCGAAACTCTACTGAATTAACACTTTTGAAACATTCATCATTAAGTTTGATCCGCTCTCGTTGGAAAATATCTTACTACATTACAAGCATGGAAATGCATCATATCAGGATCTACATATCTTACTACATTACAAGCAGTGTACATGTATCATATCAGGATCTACATATCTTACTACAATAAAAGCAGTGTACATGTATCATATCAGGATCTACATATCTTACTACATTACAATCAGTGTACATGCATCATAACTGGATCCACATATCTTACTGCAATACACGCAGTGTACATGTATCATATCAGGATCCACATATCTTACTACAATACACGCAGTGTACATGTATCATATCAGGATCCACATATCTTACTGCAATACAAGCAGTGTACATGTATCATATCAGGATCCACATATCTTACAAGCATGGAAATGCATCATATCAGGATCCACATATCTTACTGCAATACACGCAGTGTACATGTATCATATCAGGATCCACATATCTTACTATACATTACAAGCATGGAAATGCATCATATCAGGATCCACATATCTTACTGCAATACAAGCAGTGTGCATGCATCATATCAGGATCCACGCTGTTTGACACTCATTAGAATGTGTCGTAGCTTAATTCACCCTTTATCTTTCCATGCAGGGTAGAAAATGATCAGATACTTCATCACAGACGTGATGTCTGATCTGGTCTATACTATATACAATGTTACAATACCAATTTTCCCAGAGAGCGTCGCAAATATTAAGCCTCGTACAATGTACAATTAAGGGAAGTCATGTGACATCTTTTTAACAATAAAACGATCAATAGACGCACAGTAAAATGCCTCTAAATTGGTCTTTTAACAAAGAAGAATTTAGATATTTTTAGGAAGGTGGCTGCTTGATGCACGGTAAGAAAATAAGAAAGCCCTCCCCCCCCCCCCCCCCCCCCCAGGCAGTGAGCAGCCACTTGTCTCAAAGAGCAGCATAAATACTTATTTCAGTTTAGACTGAGTTGAGTTGAGTAATATTTGCTCGCTTGTGTGTCTTGTCGCGCACATAATTTATTGAATCATAACAGACGAAAAAACAAATCAATTAGTAGAAAAAATACGTTAACGCTTAGAAGTAATCGAAAGATACATGTTACACATTATACGAATATATTATATTATTTCTTTACTCTATGAATATTCATGTCAGTTATACAAATGTACTATTTAGCTGAAAGTTTACAATGACAGAATGAACTAAACATTACCATGGCAGAAACTGTAGGATCACATGTATATTGTTTCATAAGCAAACAGAGCAGACCCTAGTCAGACGGCTCCTATAGGAGCCGTCTGATCTGGGTCTACTCTGTTTGTAAATGTGTTAAAATGCGTATTTATGGAGTAAATGATTAACAACTCGGTGATAATATTTGTAGACTAATTAGCCGACATGACAGCTACACGTACTCACATGTGTTGGTAAATGAATAATATCCCACAAAGAAAAGGGAGATATTTGATTGTCACGAATGAGCGGTATACATGTACCAGTTCAAAATATCCACACACACATTTCAATCGATTTCGGCTTTTGTCGGATTATAACAAGATATCGATTATGTAAACATGTATATACATACACATAAAGTCTATAAATAGCACACTTCAATCTTTACAGAGGTTCTTTATTTAAATAGAACACAGTAAATCTTTACTTCATGAATATTCTTGACCTAATGAATGTTAATTATATGTAACTGAAGTGTTACAAAATATGTACAATCAGTCCTATAGTATTCCATACGCAAACAGAGCAGACTCTAAACAGACGATTCCTATACATGTAGGAGCCGTCTGATCTTGGTCTACTCTGTTCGCAAATGTGCCAAAAGGCGCTTCTACCAGGGAAACTTTAAACACATTCTAGTAGATTGGGAACACGGCTTTGTATTTAACAACAAGCAAATAGAGTTATGCTTAACCCTTTCCCTTATATAAACGCATTTCAAACACCTTTGCAAACAGAGCAGACCCAGATCAGACGATTACTCAGAGGCCCAGATAAGATGTGTAATTAAAACCTTTTCAAGACTAACTTCTTTATTTCTCCACAAAGCTTAGATTTATATTGTGAACACTCTTTAGAATCGTCTCGAGGAGACGATCTAAAAAAAGTGGTCACAAAATAGGGTTTGGTGGAGAAATGACGATTTTAGTACTCAGTACTTAGTGCTCTGATTACTGTAGGATACATTTGGTCAGGTTCTGCTTGAATTTATACATTGTAGCATGAACCCCGATAAGACATCGGATAACTCGTCGTCCGACCAGGATTACAGCAAGGACCCAGATAAGACACGGGGTAACTCGTCGTCCGACCAGGATTACAGCAAGGACCCAGATAAGACACCGGGTAACTCGTCGTCCGACCAGGATTACAGCAATGATCCAGATAAGACACCGGGTAACTCGTCGTCCGACCAGGATTACAGCAATGATCCAGATAAGACACCGGGTAACTCGTCGTCCGAACAGGATTAAAACTGTTTGAATATCGGTCAGTAGTTTCTCAATAATTAGCTCGAACTAATCAGAAGTAAGAAAACATTGGGATCGGAGTTTTAAAAAGACAGAATTTTCTTTACAACAGGATGAGTTTTGATCTGAAAGCAAACATGCTGTGTAAAGTTTTTTCCATTAGCATTGTCCCCGTCACAATCGTATTTGGCCTTTTACCATAGTTGCAAAATTACGGCAAATACTCAACAGGAATAAAGCCACTTTTCAGACTTCACTAAAACAACATTATGAAACAATGGTATTGATGGGGCTTTGCAATCACTGTATATGTGACAGTAGAAATTGCGATTCAGGACAATCGTCGATTCTCCTAGGACAGATTGCGATCGCAATTTTTCCTAGGACATACTCTGATCCTATAATACATCCTAAGGGCAATCGACGATTCTACTAGTACATGGATCGTGTATCTATCATGGAAATTTACAATTCTGCTGGAAGAATTCAAATTATTAGTTTTAGATATGACACTTTAATTCTTCTAGGAAAATATACAACTCTACTCGAAGAATTTATTATTAGTGTTATATATGACACTTTAACTCTACAAAGAAAATAAATCTACAATTCTACTGGAAGATTATATTATTTTAAGATCACAAGTATATATTCAAAACATAACAAACAACACATAATTGTGAATGATTTAAAAAGAGGATCGGAATTTGTCCTAGGAGAGATTGCGATCGCAATCTGTCCTAGGAGAATCGACGATTGTCCTGAATCGCAATTTCTACTGTGACATATACATAAAGAAATCGCTGAACAACAGAAGCGACCTACTCACCTGATTGTTTCCTATCCAAGTTGTTGATCGTGATCAGATTTATGTCGACTGCATATACAGTAGAACCCCTCTAATGCGACTACTGAATGAATAAACACGGATGACTTTATAAGCAGGTGGTTGCTTAATGCAGGACAAAAGTAATGCAGAAAGCTCCGATGGGAGCTGTCTGCATTACTTTTGTCCTGCATTAAGCTACCACCTGCATCTAGCACCCATACTTATACCTCTTTTAGGTGGTCGCATTAGCGGGGTTTTACTGTACTTTATCTGATAGAGACAACATTTGATGCATTTGTAAACACAGTAGACTCGTAGACTCAGACAATACGACTATCTCCTGTACGAATGATCTGATGTGGGTCTGCTCTGTTTGCTTATTGAACAGATTATTTTGTTATTTTAATGATAAAACCATCCTGGAAAATCATGACGTCATTTATCCATGTCATCTTTTGCTGACACAGTCTATGAACATGATGCAGTTTGTCACTGATGCATGCATGATATCGTTAGTTCTAATCGATCTAAATCGTCAACTCGGTGAAATGGGGTTGCATTTACTTATGAATTCCACATGCAGCCTTTTTGCACCAGAGCCAACGATTTTTGAATTTCAATTTCTATTTCCCATTGCAAGCAATGCAGATCCTGATGAGAGTGATCCTACAGGAACTCACTCATCCGGGTCTACACTGCGTGTGGTAAAAATTGTGCTTAGCACATAATGGATTACACTCAGATCTGTTTATCACCAGTGCAAGGTTGGTGACTATGCAAAATTATTATGAAAGCATTACAAATTGTATATATGTAATTGTATATATGTTTTCTCTCTGTTTGAGGGCCTCATGGAAGATTGGTCATAACCAAATGAGTACTCTCGTTAAATAAAGTCTTTATTATTATTATTATTATTATCTGTTATATAATTAATATTATAAAAAGACCAGCTTATAAATATTCATGATGTCATTATTTCTTACCTGAATGATAATGATGTAAAGGGATTATCCAAGTTAACTATGACACGCCAATTTAAAACAACGACATTAATCAAGTGATTCACAAATACACGGGAAATAACCGTATCTGTAATCGATACACATTTCCAGCAGTTATTTCCCTTGAAAAAAATGCCATGCAACGCAGTTCGAATGCGTTTCAACGTAAACCACCCCCCTTTTATGCTTATCTATTATTACCTTAACTAAGCCCCGTGGATGAAATCACATTTACCAAATGACGTTATGGTAAACCCCCTCTAAACCGGAACTCTAGTACAGGATAATTTAGATACTTTTAGACAGGTGGTTGCTTAATGCCTAATGGAAGTCATGGATCTGCTATGTTTGCTCATGATACAATAAAGATCTGATTCTACAGTTTCTGTTACGACCAAAATATTTCCTTTGTCCATGTGCTGTTGTAACATGATTATGATTAGTCATGATGTCAATTTTACATGAATATTCACGGAGGAAAGGGTTAAAACTTTTGTGAAACGATTGACCGAGTGCCAAACAGCTATGTTCACATAAGACGCCGAGTGAATGTCGGCCACGTCGCCTTGCAACACATTTCTATATCATTTTACCATTATAAAATACAGTTATAATTTAATTAATTAATTTTTCATCTTTAGCCTGCTGCGGGCAGACGAGACGCCCAGTAACTCGGTGTCTCATCAGGATCCACACTGTTTGATACTCTGACTGTGCTGGTGAAAAGAAATGACAGATAAATAAACAGTGGCAACAGAAGTCGATGCCATTTTCTACAAACAAAATTGGGCTCAGCAGGCTAAAGGTTAAATATATTTCTAACACGAATGCTCAACAAGTGAAGAGTTAACAAAATACCATAATTGACCGTGTTTGCGCTGTCATTTTCACCAATGATCTGATCGTAATAATATTTACATATATCGTGTTTTCAAAAATACTAAGCTCTTAATTAAAGTCATGTTTACAATTTGTATAACTAGAGTCATGTGCCCTTTAAATAAAGTATTAGTTTACCATGTTAACATTACACTCCACGGATTTTCCTGTCAGAAATACTGACTCTATTAATCAGCTTATTGTTTTATGATGGCACCATGAACAAGGAACTGTTTGACAGAAACGTTACAAATATATTTATGTTATTTCATTAGCACGCAGAGCAGATCCTGATCAGACACTTCCTTTATTTGCAAAGGAGCTAATAGTCGTCTCTATAGTGTAAAGTCTTACCGCATCTGTTTCTCTATTTCTTCATCGACTCGTCTTATAGCAATGCAAGTTATACATGGTCTTACATACAACGTCTAAGTTAGACTATTACGCAAATCTGAAAACTACATCTAGAATTATATGCACGTGATTTGCAAATATGTGTTAAAATTGTTATCAGAGAAGCTTAGCATTTTTTTTGGACAATATTCAAGCTTTCAAGAAAAATGTCTGTTTTTGATTGGTTTGAAATTCCATTAGAGAGCATACGAGTTATGTGTTTTTGATATTAACCCTTTACTTCACAAATACACCTTGCTACGCCTTTGCAAACAAAGTAGACCCAGATCAGACGGCTCCTATAGGACCAGTCTGTACAGAGTCTTCTCTGTTTGTTTATGATATAAAATATATATGATTGCACAGTTTCTGACATTACCAAACATCCTGTGCCCTGTGCTATTATAACACATTAATCTATTTAACATCCACGACGACGAGGAAATGGTTAAATGCCATGTTTGCACTCTAGGACATTGCTTTAAATCAGTACAGTCACAATAGTAGAGATTATATGAATAACAGTATCATTAATTACAAACTGAATGAACAGGGTTTGCTATTTGTTTCACCTTGTCGTCGGAGTGTTGTCATATGCTACATCCATTCTATATTTATTTTGTTTATTTTAGTTTCGATTGCTTCAAACGTCACAACGAAAATCATTCAGCATTAACACTTTACTCTATGATTACGCATTTCAACGCCAATACAAACAAAGTAGACTCAGATCAGACCACTCCTGAAGGACCCGTCTGACGAGAGTCTGTTCTGTTTGCTAAACGAAATAATACAGACATGAGTCTACAGTTTCTCCCAAGGCCAACTATTCATGTGTCATTATATAAAACAATAATCAGTGCAAGCCAGGGAAAGTGTAGCACAACTTTATGGTATGCTCATCAAATCATGACCGCTTTGTCTCGTTGTCCTTACCAAACTATAACTAATGTACACAAAATAATTCATTATAAAGATTAATCTGTGTTTTTATGTTATCAGTTGTCATTGTCAATCGCATTTGTTTTCAAATCGAAACTGATGACATTTTAACGATGTTCAAATGTATGTATCAATAGTTTCGCGATTCTCACACCAAGACTGTGTACACAAAGATTGCAATTAGAAAATTGCGGTCAAAGTGCCCCATGGATACATTATTAATAGATGTAGAAAATCTCTCTAAAGCGACCCCTTAAGGGTGAACAAACCTGGGCGTTAAACTGTATAATAGTATAATGCAATACGTAAGTTCTACAGAAAGGTCCTTCTACAATAAGCATCCACCTGCCTTTAGATACACCGGTGCCTGTTCATTGACTTATTGCCTGCTTATCGAGACATAGCTCGCATTTGCAAACAGACTGGATCCAGATGAGACGCCTACTAGCACGCTTCATCAAGACTCAAGCTGCTTGACCATCAGTAAAATAGTATCTCAAAGGCTTGAGAGAATCACAAGTAAGTTAATTTTTTTAAACATCGGAGGTTAACCATTTACTCCATAAATACGTCTTCCTATGCATTTGCAAACAGAGTAGACCCAGATTAGACGGCTCCTATAGGAGCTGTCTGATCGGGGTCTGCTCTGTTTGGTTATGCTATAATATAGATATGATTCAACAGTTTCTGCCAAGGACACACTTTCCTGTGTCTATGTGCTTTTATAACAATTAATCTAGTTCATGTTCATGATGTCATTATTTCTTACATGAATATTCATGGAGTAAATGGTTCAGCAGGTATCATTTTCATAGCAGGCAAACGGTTAAGTGATTTCTGTAGAGGAGTGCTTCTGTATATATTTATACGAGTTGCTTTTTAAGTTCAGTCAATGACCAATATCAATTAGGAGATATAATATTAATAGCTGGGAGTCAAATCAGCGACCGTTCGCAATTTCTAAATGGCATTGATTGTGTTGTATACACACCGCGCTGATTTTACATGTAGCAGTATCAGCATGATTACTTACGAAAGGGATTCAGGAGTGAATTAGATTGGTTAATGTAGGTCAGATTGGTTTGCTTTATCCTCCGATAAATAGAATTTTATTGTAATGCGAGACCCAAATTAATTCATGTTTCTTGGTGTATTTTCCATCCAGGCTGATTTATAAAATTATTGAAAAAATGTCACATATGCAAGCAATGCAACATTAAAACTCGTTTCTGTTAACCCTGTACTTCATAATCACGCCTACGTACGCTATTACAAACAAAGTAGACCCATATCAGATAGATCCCGTGGTCGCTGTCTGATCAGAGTATGCTTTATTTACCTTTTACCATAGCAAGAAATTGCACCACCTTATTTATTTATTTATTTCATTTATTTATAGTTTTAAGACAAAATTAGAATTAATAATTGTAATGATCACAGTGTCGTGAAAATATTCATTAGGCAAACGGATAAACATTACTTGGTCAGACGTCAATGGGAATACGAAGTATTCAACTTGAACTTTTGAAAAGGTTAATGAAATATTAAATGCTGATTGCGGATTTCGGAGATAGATTTAGCGGTTATACTGATGTCTAGGGGAATATTACAGAAGAATCTCTATACAGCGACCACTTGATGAATATACATGTATATGACAATCCAAAACAAACAGGTGGTTGTTTCATGCAGGACGAGAGTCATGTAGAAAGATCCATTAGGAACTTTCTGCTTAACGTTCGCCTTGCTTTAAACTACCACATTCCCTGCTGAACCATAATTTGACTATATGTGAGTGATCGTTGGAGAGAAGTTTTACTGTACGTAGTTATAAATGCATAATCTCATTCAACAATGCAAATTCAACAGAACGTTTCACGTCAGATTAATACAGGTGTGTAATTTGACTTATGTCACTGTACTTGAGCCTATTAGTTCTACAGAGAAAACGGAAGAGTTTGTAGTGATACATTTGTAAGCATGGTGGGGAAGGTAATCGCATTTGTATTAGTTTTCATACAAGCGAACGTCTTTCTATGTGACACAGCGCCCGTGTTTGGGGAAGCTGGCCTCAAAACTGTTCTTGGCATATAAAATCTGTTTTTGTACTGGATCAAATTTTTTATGGAACATACGAACCAGCAAATCACACTGATTATGAAAGGATAATACTCGCAGATATCCCGGATTCAGTTGATGGGTCATGCTGTAAGAATTGCTCATACGGCTTAGATACGTGTATCGCTTCTGGCATATGTTGTCCAGACATGTTTGACCATGTTCCAACCACCCAAGAAACTGTGGAGAGAGTAACAGCAACTTGCGAGTATGCCCAGTGTTTATCATATAATGCACGGACAAGTGGGATACCGATGCTGATGACAAGATTCTGTCCTAATGACTTTATCGTCGATGATGCTTACAAAGCAGATATGAAGGACAACTGTGAAAATCCTGCACAGTATGACTTACTGCAAGCTAAAATACCAGTAACAGATAACACTACAATGCAGACATTCCAAAATATTTATTGTTCAAAATGTCACAATATATTGAGTGGCTAGTTTGTGAACTGGGACCTGTTTGTTGAGTGTCGTAATTACGGCGATGAAAGAGATTTGTATGTTAGAGATATAGGAACTGTTTTTGAAGTCGTCAATGCATCTCGCGTGTGCAATATCGTATATAACGAGCATAAAACTAAACTGACTACAAATTTAACTAGCTGTAAGTATGTAACAAAGGAATGCACACATTGTATCAGGTCTCTGGGAAACGTATGACCCTCTCATGTTATTGACAGGTTGTACCAGTGATAAGACCAAACAAAAATGTTATCAGGTCTAGTTATACCATTTTTGGTCTTGCATTTACGTCATTGTAATCTGGTATTACATTCATTGAACAACAGTAATTTAATTTAGCTATATAAACACACGTGCCATAATTATAGAATCTAATACACTTAAAATAAAGTATTCCTTATGAGAAGTATGCGGAGGATATAATTTTTTGCACAAGTCTGATCTATGAAAATGTTTCACACTCCATATTTGTAGAAGTAAGTTGTAATATTTATGGCATACGAATGGTAGTAATCTATCCAAAGTTCGTGGTCCTAGCGATCACGGTTTGTCCTTTACCGTTGGCTTATTCAATATTCATATCAATATAATTATCAAAATGTATAACTGAAAGTGAACAACGCCAATGATAAACAATATGTAATGCAATAAACATTAAAATAATTTCCGTGAACAAGTTATTTCTTGCGATATCTGCATATAGAACCTGAATTGGGATACTCATATACTATCAGAATCGTACAAGACAATGATTTACAGGCTGTACGTGTGTGTGCGCGAAAGAGTGTGTGGGGTTTAACGTCACGGTCCCACGATAGTGCTTCAGTTATATGGATACAATGTGTCTACTTGGAACAAATAGAGCGGTTTCACACTATGACAGCATGCCATAGAGGCATGGTATGACACCCAATAATATGATAAACTGATGCTGGGTCAGCCAGTCAGAGACCTTAGCACTGTTCTTATAATGCAGAACTTTAGTGGGTCTCTTCCATTTTAACGACTATGACATGTCGCAGCCGGGGATCGAACATAGGGTCTCTATGAGCTAACTGGGTCTGTATATTTTAGATGCCTTTTCATATTGTAGCATGCTTCCTAGGTAAACCCTGGCAGTCCACCGCCCAAAGAGAGTTTATACTGAACAGCATCACTATTACATTACTTCCCTATCCCAAGGAAATCTCGAACCGATATTTGTTTTTTTTTTACAAAACCATGCACATTTGTCAAAATTCCAGTACTCATATTTGTCCAGAAAAACAATATCGACAACCCATCTAGCCAGTGACCTCTTCATATGTTGCATAAATTTGCAACATCGCGCAGTACTAAACCACGTCTCCGAAGAATTAACGATAATATTTATAAAAGCCTCGTTGTTGCAATGTATTTCGTAGAAAGTAAATAACTGCAGATAGTCTACATTTCGCACTCTAAGTTTTGCTTTTCGGATAAAAAACTTTTCATTTTATATCAAAGTTGTAATACTGAACTTTCAGACGCACACTAATACATTAAGGAAAAATAACATAGTCAAGTTCACCAAATAACTACGATATATATGCATGTTTATTCATATATATTATTGTTTGCGTTGTGCTCATATAAATTATTGCCATTCTGAATCACTTAGGAAATGGCATACATGTACTTCTATCTGAGATGAAACGATTAACTACATAATTCAAAATGATGAAGACTGAATTATTTACACACTACACTGAATGTGAAAACCGATGATTACAAATATTGAATTTGCTTCCCTTGAGGCTAAATTCCTGTTAAATCATTATATGATGCTAACGATCCTACCTTTCCTATATTAAATGCAGGCCACAGCCACTGTCAGTTTCTACAAATACGGATCTCTTAACAACGACAACACAATGGCACAACAGAACATCATCAAATTTGAAAATCATCTGAATGTTGTACTCCTAATAGTTTTTTATCAATGAACAGAATGACACATTTCTATGTTTCATCTGAGTTGTTTGGAATGGTGATCATTTTGATATATTTGATATGAAAGTAATGATGTCAGATATATGATTATATCAGCAATATGGATATTGAAATTAGTTAGACAGTATCATCGGATTCAGTGTCGAGAAAGCCCCTTTAAATAGAATAGACTGGGGATAAATTATCATAGCTCTTTAAATCACTTCTAGCACAGTACAATTATTTAATTCGAAACAATAATATAAACGATAGCTATGATACAACATTAACCTATTCTGTGGGCAGACGATTCGTTTTAGTGGTAAACATGGAAAACATTAGCGTATTTGTTGCATTTTTCATTCAAGCGAACTCTATTCTATGTGATACAGAAACAGTTTTTGGAGAATCTGATCTTAATACGGTGATTGGTATACAAAATCTGTTCTGCACTGGGTCAAAATTGTGTGGATCGAATCAAATGGAAAATTTTACACATTATGACTGGAAACTACATGTAGAAATATTTGGAGTTTTTGATGGAGTATGCTGCAAAGGTTGCTCGTGTGCTTTAGATACTTGCATTACTTCTGCCACATGCTGCCCGGATATGTTCGATCATGTTCCAACAATCCAAGAGACTGCTGAGCGAATAACAGTAACATGCGAGTACGCACAGTTTCTGCCTATTTCAATCGAACGGTCATCTGGCAGTGCAACGATGATGACAAGGAAATGCCCCAAGGACTTTATAGTCGAGGACGACAACCATGTAAACATTAAAGACAAATGTGAAAATCCTTCAAACTATGAAAGTTTAGAGACGATGATTCCAGTTACAGATTTGGTCTCAAAACTGATATTTCAAAATATTCATTGTTCGAAATGCCATAATGTCGGACAAAGCAAGCTTTCACAATGGGACCTATTTGTTGAATGCAAGAAGTTCGGTGATGAAGCGTATCTGTACAGTAGAGATATAGGAAATATTGTTCAAGCCGTCAAAGCATCTCCTTCATGCAACATCATTTACAAAGAACCTAACCATACGATGCCGACAAATTTATCTAGCTGTGAATATGTTACTAAAGAATGCAATGTAACCGGTCTCTGGGAGACGTATGACCCTCTTATAGAAGCAGCTTGTCATGCATATATCTCAGTGTTTGATTACAAGTACAGCAACATTTTTTGTGCGTTATGTAACGAACAGTATGTATCTGATGCATGTATGTCTGAACCTGTTGGGGGACACAATGTACATCCTTCATTTTCAGCGCTACTACGTTTCAATGGAAGCCCGGAACCTGAGCCTTCAGATACCAATAACTTTCACAAGAAGTGTCTTGAGAATCAAATATTCGACAAGTGGAAAGTGAGTATATTTTAGTAGTAAAATATCATAATGTAGAATAAAGATATGATATACTTTGTACTGTATGAAGAATATAAATTAGGCTTAGTGCTGAACAATATGAACTCTGCTCAATCTCTGATCTGAAGTAATTTTCACTTCCTTCCCATTACTTCAAGCGTTTAAGAAAGTACTAACCGGGTTTCAAACAACTTGGATTCTGAAATTCAGTATTTTCATCTGGATCCAAACTAATTTCGAGTCAAGTCCAGCGTGACATTCTAACATATAAGATAAATTCAATAACTTATTCATCCTTGTATTACATATGTAAAAGCTGTATACATAATTCAAAATTTAAAACTATAGATATATACATTTTAAGTTGTACAGACCTGTTTTTATTTGGCGGTGGGGTTTATGCCATATTTCACAAATCTCATTCAAGAAAAATCGAACGAAATTCATCGCATAACAGGAACAATTAAACAATCTAAATGGTTTCATGTAAAATGGATAATATTAGGATGAACTGAAAAATACCAATTTACCTGGTTTGTTTATATCGTCTTATTTCATGAATATTGATCGCATAATAGGAAATGCCATGTAGACAGATGTATGAACCTCGGTGGAACGTGACATCTGATCACGGTCTTAACTCATACTACGCTACTACATTCTTTGTGGTATTTAAATATGTGCACCTTTGATATCTTATTTATACGGAGACAGTAGATTCTACTAGAATCACATGTAGTGCTGCCATTCATTGTAATAGACACGTTTCATGATATTCACCAATTCACATTATCCTGACAACAGGTCCATAGGTCCTAGAGTTTACTGTTTGAATATGGAGCGTACGGAAGGCAGTTATGAGGGGGTCCGGGAATACACGTATTGCAACATGACGCTGTTTATATCTTTATGTCCGTTTTCAGTATGAATGCAGGAATTTATCGTGTCGTTTCCCAAAGACTGTTCATCAAGGAAAATGTGTTAACGGCGTGAGTGCCTTAAAAGGAGCATCTTACAAAATGTACTTGAAACTATGTCCTGACAAGTTGATATCCACAGTAGATGCTGCTGAGGTAACTGATTTTCTTGACGACTACATGAAAGAATTACTTGGTGAACTGGGAATTGCCGATATGGTTTTTTTCTATAATGTGTATTACCTTACAAATGACACTGGGCATGATAACATTTTAACCAGCACTAATAATGACACCCGAACAGTTTTTCCATTTACAACACCTATTGCACCACCTCCACCTCCTCCAGCAAAGGATGGTCGTCTTGGGATACCAAAGATAGATGAGCAGCTATTGATATCAAACGTTGAGTATTTTTTGTTTTATATCAAACTATATTTTGCAAGTGATTTCAACGACAAAACTGCAAACATCTTAGACGAGATTTTACGATATGAGGAACTTACAAAATTTCTTCACGACAAAAAGTCTAATTTCTCTGCAAGCTTTAAATTTAATTTTGAAGATTTTGGAGATGATAGTGAAAATCCCTCTCCAGCACTGAGGGATGTTAACGAAAATGCATACCTCCAACAGTTATTGGTATTGTATGACTACTATGTTTTTAACAAAGGAAATATTCATTTGGATTTTGATATTTCCATGTTAGTGTCAGACGTGTTGGCAGAAAAGACAAGGTGTCCCTTGATCGAGATCAAGAGTGACCACTTTTCCATAGATCGTAGGTTAAATGGAATTTTTTTCAACGAATTGAAATGGACTGTTCCTTTTAAATATGTGTACGAAGATCGGACAGATGAAGGTGTAACGTACCTTATTTGTGCCGACTTATATTTAGAACGTGTCGATCAAATAACAGAAAGAAGGAAAGGACTTTTAGATGATTTAAGAGCACGTCCACAGGGCATTTTATCTCTTGTTTGTACTTGTGTTTCTTTACTCTGTAACCTTGTGATTCTGTTAACGTACTCCCTTTTCGTAGAACTTAGGTCTCAGCCAGGTATTAATAATATTTGCCTTGTCGTTTGCTTGACGATAGCACAGTCATTGTTTCAGTTTGGATTGATGCAGGCTGAACATCTCGGCCGTCTTTCGTGTATTGTTCTTGGAGTCAGTATCCATTTCTTCTGGCTTATGGTAATATTTTGGATGAACGTGTGTTCGTTTCACATGTTCAAAGTTTTTATCCATTTAACGGAGACCAAAACCCATAATGGTAAATGTCAAAGAACGATGGTTTACTTGATATATTGTATTTCTGCCTCGGCAGTGTTTGTAGTTATCAACGTTGTCGTTTCTAGTGTTACATCTAATCATTCCGACATTGGTTATTCAGCAGAAACTTGTTATATCTCTAGACCAACAATGGTCGGTTTTGTCTTTGCATTACCTGTAGGTATTGTCGTTCTTATCAATCTCCTCTTGTTTGTGATTGTCATCGTGAAAACAAATAGAATCCCTATTTTAAAAGCTGATAACGTGCCAAGTAGAAACTATTTAAGTATCTATGCCAAACTGTCGACAATAACAGGAATAACCTGGATTTTCGGATTTATGTTTTTCTTCACCAATGAGAGTTTTCTAGAGTACATCTTTATTACGCTTAACGCTTCTCAGGGATTATTCTTATGCGCTGCCTTTGTTCTGAACAAACGCATTTTAAGTCTATATAAAACTAAACTTTTCATGTGATATTAATACGTTTAATCTCAAAGTATTGATAAGGTTAAAATGGGAGAAATGCTTTGAAACAACAGAATTGCAATATAATGATTTAAGAAAATATTTCCCGAAAATATTAACAAGTCACTATCCTAAATCCATATTGTAATATGTACGAGTAAAATATGTGTCTGTTATGTTTAAATAAGTACAAGGAAATCAGATAGTTATGCTTAAATTGTACTAAGATGTATTGTTCAGACTACAGTAAACATTGTTCACATTTTCTACAGAACTTTACTACTTTTTCATATTGTAGTTATTCCCCCGTTGGCGAAACTGGATCTTGACTATGCCTGTCCATGTAACAATATGTCGGTGTCAGCCCGCAAACCAGTCTTGTTTTCCGGACTTGGTTTGGTTATCCCCTCCTCATGAGTAACTATAATGCAGTTTGACTACTGTTGTGTTATGCAAAAGTCATGCCTTTTATTGAAAAGTAGCTTTTCGGAAAAATCATTTCGTTGTCCCTGTGACGTACTCTTGTTGGTAACACAGATCAAATTTGATTTTTCTTTTGATCTAATAATTACACATTTAGTTCAAACTTATATTTCTATAGAGTATACCTTTTCCTTGATCATTAGGTCTTGGTGTTATGTGACCTTGAATGTTCACATTTATTCACTATCTTATGATATTCAGCAAAAACATGCTTGTAATGTATGTAGCTGTAGCACAGAGATAGCTCCGCCTCTATGGTAAGCCCCGCCTACTGTAAATGTGTATGAATGTATTATGAAGAATGCTACAGCTGCATACATTACAATGCTGGTCACGCTTTATGTGCTCTTCATCTTTTAAACACTCGTACTAAACTGGTAATTTTAGTCAGGACTTTAAGAGTTGATACTCAAGAACACTAATATGCTATTCGTTTTCTTTAATTGAACATTAACGATTTCCTCCATGACTATTCATGTAAGAAAAACTGATGTCATTAATATTAAATAGATGAACTAATATAATAGTACATGGACGCAGGAAGTTTTGGTAATGGCAGAAATTGTAGAATCATATCTATATTATTTCATAAACAAATAGAATAAACGGTCCCTCCAGGGTCTTCTCTGTTTGCTTATTGAATACTGAATGGAAACCACCTACATTCCCAGTCAGTTTTCACCGGCGTGGAAATAACCTTATCATATTCTCCAGCGCAGAACTGACGCCTGCTATTGACTGATAACTAGAATTGCTCATGGTTGTCTCTCAGGAATTTGAATTTGAATATATATAAAGTAACTCTGGGTCGAGTTGAATGCTCAAAGCATACAATACATACAATGTACACTATTAGCGTTGCAAATAGAAAGCGAAAGTTTTGTTTAAAATCAGCTTGTGATATTTTCAATGATATAAAAAGGAACCTACGGACATATCTGGAAAATTGCAGTTACATTCGACAATAAACGTGGTTGGAATGGTTTAAATGATAAATGAATGGGTTGTTTTCCTACACACTGCTACTTAACCACTATCCAAGTGATGTTATTATGTCTGCCCAAATTCTGAACAGCTATTATTTTTACTCACTTTCGATTCGCTCAAGAAGCTCTTGAAATCTTTATCGAGTGTCATTCAGTTAAACACTGCATCTCACCTGGACCAATGCCAGTCATGATACAGTTAACACTTTCCTTAATGTAAACGTGTTTTCATACATCTACAAACAGAGTAGACCAGATCAGACAGCTCTTATAGGAGCCGCCTGATCTGTGTCTGCTCCGTTTGCTAATGGAATTTGAAAGACATGCATCTTTACTTTCTAAAATGGCTACACTGTTCCACCTTCCATATTTGGTTGAACTATTTTTCTATGAATATTAAGTAGGTATTGAAAATTTGAATAAACATAGGACAGGTAAAGGATTAACATGACCAGAGTTACATAAGACACGATGTATGTATATTAATATTTATTATAACGCAAAGTAAAATCCTCGATTTTGATTGGTCAGTTAGCCATGTATAAAAGCCGTGTATCCCTCTAAATGCTGATGTATATACGGAGTCATGAGCAACAATGGAATTTCCCCCGCCGAGGGCCTCGCTTCCTTGATATAACAAAATAAAAATGGCCGACCAGCTTCACTTCGTCGATTCGATTCAAACAACCGCTCTCAAACGAAATAACAAGAGTTTGGGGCGGAAAAAGTTATCCATTTAGAAACATTTTTGTTATAGTTGTTGTATAACAATGTAAATGAACCCTATATGTGGCGAAGGTCTTATTCTGCTTTGATGCTGCAAATGTTGTCAACGTGCTTGTGCACGTACCGATTAGCCCCCAAGCCCCGCTTTTACAAAGATAATCAACACCCAATTCGATTCAGATTTTAGTTATGTACATGCACAGTACACGTACCTGTAAATTGCCGTATAGCCGCTCCTTCCAACGCCAATTGTTTGAATATTATAAAACCGTCATTTTGACGTCATCCAAATGACGTCGGAATTGCGCCGAAATTCCCTCAATTAAGTTAAATAGTGTCTGCTTAACCGCTGATCTGCTGAAAGTTTTACTAACGTCTGATTCTTTCAATCCTTTGATAAACTAATGCACTTGGAAGATCCCTTTCTATCCACAAATATAATAAACTGGTTATTATACACGATGAACTAGGGTTGCAGAGTGATATATAATCCCTTACCTTACAGTAAGAGGCCCCTGAGGGGAAGCAAAACGATGCCTACATTAACAACGCTAATTAACTGCTACAAATATTAAACTTTGCAGTATAATAAAATCGTTATACATATCATTGGCGGGATATCTGACTTTTTATTTCCTGCTGAGGAAAATACATGTAGCCCTCGCCTAACGGCTCGGGCAACATGATTTTTCTCAGCAGGAAACAAAAAGTCAGATACCCCGCCAATGATCTGTATAACTAATAGTATGTACAATAATATGCCATGTACAATAATATGCATGTACTGTTATATGTATGTACAATAATATGCATGTACAGTAATATGCATGTACAATAATATGCATGTACAGTAATATGCATGTACAGCAATATACATGTAAAATAATATGCATGTCCAATAATATGCCATGCACAGTAATATGCATGTACAGTAATATGTATGTACAATAATATGCATGTACAGTAATATGCATGTACAATGATATGCATGTACAGTAATATGCATGTACAGTAATATGCATGTACAATAATATGCATGTACAGTAATATGCCATGTACAGTAATATGATATGTACAGTAATATCCATGTACAGTAATATGCCATGTACAGTGCATGTACAATAAAGGAGGACGAGCGTTATGCAGAAAGACTTTTCTGTATTACCTTCGTTCTGTATTAAGGAACTACATAACAGAGCTACAGATAGAGATGCGTACCAGAATACTTAAGTCGCTATTCTCCACCAAACCCTATACTGTGAACACTTGTTAGAATCGTCTCTTAGAGTCACAGCGGTCACAGTATAGGGTTTGGTGGAGAAATGAAGGAGTTATTGTTGAAAATGTTTGAGTTTACGCATCTTGTCTGGACCCGGATATAGACATATATCCGGATGTTTAATGATTAAGTAGCCGCTATACAGAGGTCTGCTGTAATTTAGTTTTTGCATAAATTACAGAAAGAGGAAAATGCAAGTGTGCAACGAAATGTTTTAAACACAATACAGTATAACCTACCTTAAGAGGCTATCAAAAAGAGGTCTAATTATGGGAGCTTTCTGCATTACTTTTGCCCTGCATTAAACAACCATCTGTTTTAAGAATCCTATAGTCAATAAATGAATGGCCGCTTAAATAAGTTATACTGTATCTACATCTCATCTTGAATGCAGGCGACGTTTGCACCGCAGCGAGGACCTGGTCAAATATTTTTAAACCATACTTCAGTATGCGTTCAATCTGCTTGACTAAAAAGAATTGAAAATAGAACATATGCAGGGAAGGTCAAACGAAAGCCCACAACCACCAATAGACAGCCCGCACAGGCAGTCGTGTCTTAAAAAGAATGAATGGAAGATTAAGTGATACAAATATAATATTAGAGTGAAGACGGGAATGCCGCTTTGGAACGGTCAGTGGCAAACCTACCACTTGGGGGTTTAAACCATGGTTTGTGGACGCGACCAACACCACGCTTATGTCATTTTCGTCCCACCAGAAGAACAGTATAATTCATAAACCTAAGTAAAGCATATTCTTAACACTTAAAACAGCATTTTTGTGGATAAAAATCAACATGGGATCATTTCTTTTCATAGCTGTTCTCTATTTTCTGAACCTTACATCAGCTCGGAATTCGGAGAACCACGTGAATTCATGATGTAAGTTGGTGTGTGGGCGCTGTTTTCACGTACAATAAATGTTAAACGGCATGCATGATGAAAATAACTTGCGGTATATGGTTGAAACTATTATTTTTAATATAATTTAGTTTACAACATGCCTTACTACTTTATTCACTTCACGGATGTTCATGTGAGAAAATAATGCATGTATGAATATTAATTACCTTAATATTCAAATGGGGATATTCATGAATGTTTGACCCTGCTAAATACAGTAGAATCAGATCTGTATAACTCCATAAGCAAATAGAGCCGACTCTAACTAGATGATTCACACTGGAACCGTCTAGCCTGGGTCTACTCTGTTGACAAATGCGTTGAAGTGCGTATTTATGGGATACAGGGTTCAGTAACCCAGTATATTACTTAAGTTTAAGAATATACTGAGATTTTATGAATACTACTTTAATGTAACAGTAACTTATGTGTATGTTTAAACTTAAGGTGAACATCAATCACAACTCCAACCTGCTAAGCAGAGAAACTGTACTCAGATATTTACCTGAGAGAAACGACTTTGCAATAAGAATCGAGTTGGACCAGTCGGCTCCTGAAAGAGCCGTATTATCAGGAGCTGTTCTGTTTGCTTACAGAAATAAAAATATTAACTAGAACTATCACTGAAGTTGATTGATACCCCAATGACCATCTTGTCAAAAGATCCAATGACTTCAATACAGAAGACAATAGCTCAATCATCCTTTTATCCACACTTGTGGAAAGGACAATTTTAAAGTCTAATCAAGGAATGATTCACATCAAAATTATGTCACACACATCTTCACATCTTTATCAATGTATATGCAAAATTTGAGGTTCAATGATGAAGAAATGTAAAAGAAGTACTTGAGAAGTTATGCTCTGAAAAGTAACACAGGAGAATAAATCTATATTAATTTAGAGTTACAGTCCTTGTTGATTGCACATCCTCTCATCACCCTCTATCCATATATTAAGTTTCACAGTTGTGCCTCACAGTTATACTCCGGACAAAAATTGCTTCTGAAAAGTGACTAAGGGGAATGACTCCTTCAGAATGAATTAAGAGTTACAACCCTTGTTGACTGCACATCCTCTCATCACCCTCATAATGTGTACCAGGTTTGAAGATAATATCATAAACAGGCTTCAAGAAATTGGCATGTCCCAAAAATATGAGACAAAATATGAAATTAAAAAGGGGCATAATTCTGTCATATTTTGTGTAAGAGTTATGAAACTTGGAGAAGACTGTATAAACATGTATTAAGTTTGAAAGTGGTATCAAAAATAGTTTTCAAGAAAAAAGAAAATGTCCCGGAAAAACGCGAGTGATGGACGACGGACAGACGGACAAGGTGATTCCTATATAGTCCCCACCACAGGTGGTGGGATATAATAACAGAGCCGCGTGCGGTGCCACCGCTCGTCTGATTTGATGCTTGTCCAGCTTAATTAAACTTTTTTTGAAAAATATAAAATTTTGAAATCAAGAGTTATGGTTATTATGTAGGAGCCTTCCTCTCAATGAGATCTACTAACCTATGCAGTTTCATGTTGATACCTCTAATACTTTTCGAATAATGAGCTACATTAAAGTTTTTGCACGACGACAACGCCGACGACGACAACGCCAACGACCCAGTAATCGCAATAGCTCGACTTTTCTTCGAAACAGACAAGTTAAAAATAAGCTAATAAATATTTATGATGCCATTATTTAATTGATGTATATTTATCGGCTGATATTTATAGGCCCTGGCATTCTAAGATCTAGCGTCGATTTGATAAGTGCACTTTACAAGAAACAAACTGGTCCCCGCTGTGTTTAACTTTCACAGTTCAGTTTTCATGTAAAAAATAATGACATCATGAATATCATTCTATTAGCTCAATTTTTCACATATAAACCATTTAAGGGAAGCTTTTCATTGAACAAGAACTGTAAAATCAGATCTATATCACGTCAAAAGCAAACAGAGCAGACCCTGAATTTAGGAGCGGTCTAATCAGGGTATACTCTGTCTGCAAATGCGTGAAAGAACAAGGTGCGGCGTGATAACCCTTTATCATTTCGATTCGATCACACCTTTGAGAAACAACTGATAAATTGTTAAAAGCTTGGATCCTAATGAGACCCGAGCTATACTTGGGATCCTCATCTCGAACCAAACTGTTTGCAAATGCTAGCCAACACGCGCTTAACAGAAGAAGAGTTAATCACAATACACAAAGTGGACATTCGGTGAATCTTAAATTAATTGGTGCTTAAACCTTTCCTACATTTTATATAAATGCGTTTTCACGCATTTGCAAACCGAGTCGACCCAGATCAGACGACTTCTGCAGGAGCCGTCTGTTCAGGGTCTGCTGTTTGCTTGGATTTTGAAGGAAGATATGTTTCTTTGCCTTCTAAAATGGCTACAATGTTCAACCTTCCATACTTCATCATAACTATTTCGTCCATGACTATTCAGCAGGTACTAGTATTGCAATTTGGAATTTACATAGAGAAAGGGTTAATATATACGAAGGTAACTCAGACTAGACGTCCACGAGCATCATGTGGAACACGCTGACCATTCACCGATAGTACATGCAATAGTTAGACAAAGGAGATCCTTATCAGGTAGCTCCTAGAGGAATGCCTGGTCTGGTTCTACTTTGCAAAAGCATGAAAATGCTTGAATGTCAAGTGAATGGTAATTATAGGCATACATTGTGTTTGTGAAATCTGACTTGACCTCCAAGTGTAGCCTTGACCTTTCAGGTAATGACCTGATTTTTGTGCGCGACACGCCGTACCTTCTAGAGAAACATTTATGCCTAGTCATTTTACAATCCATCCTTGGAGTTCTGAGTTAAAGTCCGGACAAGCAAAACAGTACATATTTTTGACCTTTGACCTCTAAGTATGAGCTGGAGCTTTCATTTACTAACCTGTTTTTTGCGCTTAACGCCGTACATTCTAGAGGAACATTTATGCCTAGCCATTTTTACAATCCAACCATGTAGTTCTGAGAAAGAGCCCGGGCAAGCAAAAAAAACACCCACATGTTTTTGACCTTTGACCTCTAAGTATGATATTGACCTTTTAGCTACTGACCTGGTTATACTCTTTTTGTAGCTTTATTTATTAGTTTTATCCACGATCTTACTGTTGCCCATTTACTTCACTGAGGCGCGTCTAAAGATTTTGAAAACAGAACAGACGTCTCTTGTAGGAGCCATCTGACCAGGGTCTGATTTTTGCTTATATAATATAAATAGGATTTTAGTTTCTACCATGACCAAATGCATATGCCGCCGTAAAAATGAATTAATATACAGTACAATCTCGATTGTTCGAACACTCAAATACGTGTCTTTATTGATCTGGGAGCTTTCTGCGTGATTATCACCCTGCATTAGCAGCCATCTACATATAGGGCCTAACTTCTTCAATATTCAAATTTCAAATCATCGAGATTTTACTGTATATTGCATTTCATGTCATTGTTTCTTTCATAAACATTCATGAAGGAAAGGTCTAAAGACGCAGAAATCAGTCGCATTCGTGTATACATGTAGTCGGATCTGTTTTATAGAGAATTGGATGATGTAAATACAATTATCCTGTAAACTATGGAAGGCAGATGGTAAAATTTCACTTTTTCAACTTCAACGTAAACTTCATAAGTTCACACTTTTACATGTACCATCACAAATTCACGAACTCACAATATAACTAGAAATCGCGAAATCGAGAGAAACTTTTAAGTTCAGAAATTCAGCTTCATTAATTTACTAGTTTTTCACATACTAAATGCTTGTAGCTGGTTTTCACATAACCCTTACAACGCTAAATTTTCAAATGGACTTTTCCAAAATTCAAACAGGTCAATATTATGGTGATTATATAGGGATATTTCTAAAGAAAGTATAACATGACAAACAGTGCTGAACCTGGTGAGATGGATCCCCAAGGATCCCTCTCGTCTGGGTCTACATTGTAACTCGGCGTCTCATCAAGATCCAAACTGTTTATTACTGTTACTATATTTTTGAAACAAAATTGAAGAAAATTCAAAGAATGAAAATTTGCAGCAGACGACAGAGTTTGGCAGCGAAAGGGTTAATTACTCGTGTCCCGCACATTAGGATTACTAATACTTTTATCATATATGGTAATTAAAGACGCAAAAACGAAAATGTTCAATCATAGTTTTATAATTCCATTACAGAATAACAATAAAGAAAGAACTGTATTTATATATTCTTTGACTTCATTTGTATTTCCAAATGAATTGTGTCGTGTAAATTATTACACAGACTGGTATGTTCTTCACACACAAGTACATGTAAGACATTTCCCAGATACAGGAGAACCTGCCTATTGCGGCCATATAATGAATACACGTTGTTGGTCTTTAAGAGCATGTGGTTGCTTAATGAAGGGTGAAAGTAATTCGAAAAGCTCCAAAAGGGGCATATTGCATAACCTTTGTCCTGCAATAAGCTACCACCTGTCTTAAATCTGTGATATCAGGTGTTTGCAGTGGACATGTTTTACCGTATATACATAATTGATTAAATTCCTTAAACCTATTACTCCATAAATACGCTTTCATATGCCTTTGCAAACAGAGCAGATCCTTATTAATCAACCATGTCACTTTCTGCTGGAAACAAACTGTTTGTTTAAATCTAGATCTGGAGCAAGGTTGACTACATCAAAATTCGAACAAGCTTTCGAGAAATATAATTGACCAAGTTTCAAACAAGCTTGGATCCTGATGAGACGCCGATATACTTGACGTCTAATCTGGATCCAAGCTGTTTGCAAACGCTATTCAGGTTTCGGCACGCATTTTAAGCAAGCAGGATAAGGGTGAATACACAGTATAACCCTCTAATGCGACCACTTAATACGCATGGATGTCTTTATAAGAAGGTGGTTGCTTAATGCAGGACGAAATTAATGCAGAAAGCTTATATATGAGTTTTCTGCATTACTTTCGCACTGCATTAAGCTACCACCTGGAAGTATACCAGTTTTGGTGGTCGCATTAGAGGGGGTTTGCTGTATAGCGTTTTGTACATCTACTCTCGCGCTTCAATCATATAACACCCTGTACTCAACAGTACTTTCTTGCCAAATGTATATTTCTTTACATAACGGAATACATGTAGAATGGAACTGGCTGATTAGTTAATGTTTTCAAGAACAGGATGCAAAGCAGGATAAGAATAAATCCTGGTAAACTCACAATCTCCCACATTGATTGGTACGTAGATTTATAAATGCGTGGCATTCACATCTCGTGGGTTTGGTATGACTTGATGTAACTGTATTATCTAACCTCTATAAACTTTTAACATATAAACGTTCTTGTAAAGTTGGCGGTTGAGTTTTCTTTCATTTCTTTTGAAAAAGAGGTCGATCCGAGTGTCAAGCAGTTTGGATGCGGATGATCTGGATCCAAACTGTTTGCAAATATCATTACGACATTATTAGTTACAGTAGTTTACCACTCAGCCCTCGATCTGAACAAATATATTTTCATTTGTTTCAAAATTGTCTGTTAACCCTTTATTCAATAAATATGCCCTTCTACTCCTTTGCAAAAAGAGTAGATCCAGATCAGATGGCCCCTATAGGAACCATCTGATCAGGGTCTGTTCTATTTGCTTATGGAATAATATAGATTGGATTCAATTGTCTGCCATGGCAAATTTGCAGATCTGTGTTAATATGCCATTTTAAATATTAACCTTTTCGCTGCCAATGCCGGATCTGTGATTACCTATGCAAACAGTTTGGATCCAGATGAGATGCCGAGTAACTCGGCGTCTCATCAGGATCCAAACTGTTTGTTACTGTTACTATGTTTTTGAAGCAAAAATGAAGAAAATAAAAAAAATTAAAAAATTGTAGCAGACGACAAAGTTAGTAGACGACAGACTATGGCAGCGAAAGGGTTAATTTATTTAATATTCTTGGCTTCATCATTTTTTGTTACATGAATATTCATGGAGAAAGGGGTTAAAGAAGGCACAATCTAGCTAGAAGACAAATTTAGTCTGTCTACAGTGACCGCCCAAAGCGCCGTATTCCTGATTCTTAAGACATATGGTACTTAAAGCTGCGCGAATGTTTGGAGAAAGCTCCTATGAGTACTTTCTGCATTTCTATCGTTCTGTAGTTTACAAGCCTATGTTTAGTTGTTGATTTTATGTTGTCACTATCTATAGGTAGGTTCAACAGTACACTAGGAATGAAGAAACTGTCACTTTAGCAAGTTCGAAGTTCGAGCCTTTCGTGCTAATTACATGTGTTTGAAAGAGTGCAGAAAAACTCCCGTTGGTGATTATCCAGTACGGTGCACCTCAGTTTTCCGTTTTGGCACCTTATTGTCCCTTCTATGCATTCGTGTTCTGTGTCAAACCTGGCAGCTTCGCAAAGGTAATCTCTTCCGTCATCTTGCATGACGTCGAAGTTCCCGTTGGTGCTCTCGATTGTACAGAGGACAATCAGGACGAAAATGATTGCTAAGACAGACTTCATTCTGAAACGAATAAAACCAAAATTACAATCCAGGTGTATCTAGAACCTTGTTACGCAAATCGATGATAAAATAACTGCAAACGCATGCATTTTTCTGGAAGTTCTGGGAGAAGAAACAACATTTTAATAACTTATTAAATAACTTTTAATGATTTTGAAAGCATTCTTGGTCCCAATTTAAGCTTTTTTGTATTTTTATCATTTTGGCCAAAAGTTGGCGTCTGTTGGGATTTTGCTCCCAAAATTGGGAACAATGTTGGCAATAATGCACTGGGTCAAAAACCTGTTAACAGACCTGCATGTATGCCAGAAAAAGACATGAAACGGTAGCACGGTCAGCTCTGACGGTGATAAAGGCTATAAGATGCCAACTGTAAAGCGAAAGCAAAATTAAAAAGTAATTTGTTCATATTTGATGACGACATATCACATGTCAGCCTCCGAATCACATAATTAGCAACGGGTCACACATTCGAACATTTTGTCATGCCAGGCAGCTCTCACGAGTCATACATTAAATCTAGTAATGGGTGTTGGATGTATCGGTCCTCTTCAGAACATGTTACAACAGCCAATTCCAAATACGCCATAACCCACACTCAAAGGTAACACGCTACAATTTTGCTCCGTTGTTTTCAATGTGATCAACTCCAAACCTAATTGATATACAGTAATAGCCCTCTAAATCGGACATTCGGGGCACGCCATGAGCAAATAACACGGTTTATTTGCCCCTGAGATGTACAGTAAAACCTCTCTATAACGGCCACTAAATTAAATCAAGTATTTCGTGTTAAAGGCAGGTGGTTGCTTAAAGCAATGTGAAAGTAAAACAGAACGCTCCTATTGGAGAGTTCTGTTTTACTTTCACCTTGCTTTAAGCAGCCACCTGCCCTAAATACCAACTAATTAACACAATTTAGTGGCCGTTATAGAGAGATTTTACTGTATAAGAGTGAAAAGCTAAAAAATAATATCAAATACACTGTAAATAACGTTTTGCTTATTGTAAGATATTGATGTTGTTACCGTGAACTTGTACTATTTTTTTCATAAAGCAAAAGTACGGACATGATCTATCTATCATATATGTACTTAAGTCTTAGTATACTCTCTTCTCGATAAATGCAATAAATGAATATTAGTTAACAGGTACTAAGTTGTTTTGAAACCTTTAAAAATGAATCACAGGGTAATTTCAAGGATACATGTACAGATTGTTAGATGTTTTTCATTTAGAGTATGATAACCTACCAAGTTTGGTACTTATTAGTGCGTATCTATTAAACCAGCTCAACTGTGAATAATGTCGCTTTCACCGGTAAGTTCAGTTTTTCCTCTACACTATGGTGAACATTAATCAATAATGTAAAATAATTATTTTGGTAACACGAATTCACTTTCTTTCCCTCTGTTAAAAAACCGAACTATTTTGTATCTACTGTAGTTTTTGCAGACTAAAGGTGAGTTATGACGCCACAAACCAATCAAGGAACAAGAGCCGCGTGCGGCGCCAACGCTCGTCTGATTTGGTGCTTGTCCAGTTAAATTAACTACTAACCTCATGTTGATACCTCTTATACTTTTCGAGTAATGAGCTACATTAAAGTTTTTGCACGCCGCCGACAACGACGACAACGCCTACGACCCAGTGATCACAATAGCTCGACTTTTCTTCGAAACAGACGAGCTAAAAAACAGCTACTGGATTAAACTTCGAACCCATATCTTTTTTTCACACTTGGAACTTTTACAACAGAACACCAACATACCCGGTATGCATCCTTTATTTTTAATTTTTAGTCTCCAACTATTGGTAAAGTAAAGTAAAGAGAACTGGAGAAAGGGACAGTATGACAAAAAACTTGTCTTACTAGCCATTGGAATTAGTTTCACAATACAAGTCTCCGGCGATTCTCAGTTTGCAGTCTTTACATGAAAAAAGAAACAAGACGTGTTTGTGAAACAATATGCCTTCGATATGACCTTTGACCTTGGTGTATAACATTGACCTTAATAAGTCAACCCTAAAAATGTTCGTACATATATGCCAACTTTAATGTAATGGCTGTCACTAAACACAGGGAAATTATTGTGTCAAAGTTCAAGCGAAGATAATTATGCAATGGCCAGCGGTAAACACATGAAAATGTGTCTTGCACATCTACCATTCTAGAATATTATGTACATCAAATACATATTCAATAACTTTAAAACTGAAGGAGAAGTTCGCGACACCAACTCCTCATGTTTCATGCCAAACATACTCAAAGTTCAGGGGTGGTGGGGGGATAATTATGCAATGGCCAGCAGTGAACACCTGCAAATTGTGTCTTGCACATCTACCATTCGTGTATGGTATATGTGTATATGGTGTATGTGTATATTATATAAAATAAATAACTTTAAAACTGAAGGCGAAGTTTGCGACACCAACTCCCCATGTTTCATGCAAAAGTGTCAAAAAACTCAAAGTTCAAGCGGAGATAGCTCTGCAATGCCCAGTGCTAAACACAATAAAATTGCGTCTTGCACGAAAGGAATGACCGCTTCAAATTTTTGTTTCCGCGTGTAGAAAGTCGGGTGTATGTCCCTTGTAGAGTTTTGTACATAATTCTGAGCTAATTAGAAGTTTTCTGTAAAAAATACTCCACCAGATAATTTCAAACATGCCTACAGAGTAGATGTCCCTACCTGGGTACAGTGTGACAGCTGTTAAGGATAGGTGCACCTAAATACTGTACACCAATTCCAGTTCTGAGTAGAGATTCAACATTTCTTGCCCTCATTGTGATCTTGGAAGTTAATTGTAAATGGCAAGCGTTTAAAAACAAACACCAACGTAATTGATTATAATTTTTGATTATTTAAATTTGAGCCTATATAAAACCGGATAGAAGATCACTCCAGTAACAGTATAATAATTCCTATTTGGCAGCGTTGTCCGATTTGCAGTAACGTGTATACTTGGACATTTCGAGGCTGCAAGTAGGTCAAACGTCACGGCTGTAAGTTCGAGATTCTGAGTTGTATGATGTTTATGAGTACAATTACATATGTTGCATGCCAAAAAGAGATATTTTATAACAGAAAAGAAACAATATTATTATTCATTATTGATTTTGTTAATTCTTTGCCATATTAAGATCGTGGAGACAGGTGTAACTGGGATCCACTATTTCATTGACGTGTTGCTTTTATGTGACTCGACTGGGTCACCATGTTACATTTATATTGTTTATCCATATCAAATTTACATTACCTTGTTAAAACCTTTCATCCATCCACAAAACAAGTTGTAATAGCCAAATACCCCAAATTAAAGCGTTTGATACCACACGCGCTAATATGATTCTGACGCCACAAGACCCAAAGCTAGTGGGCAACACCCACATCGTCAAGACGAAGTTGCAGTGCTCAACAAAAATGCTACTAATCAAGTTTTTAGGGGTAAGTCAATGCTAATTTTGTGTCTGTATGCATAATGGGGCATTCATCTAAATATGTTTTATTACTGCACTATACCTTTCTCACATTGTTCTGATGAAAAGGTCCGATCAACTGAACATCCTGGCTTACTGTCGTCTGTTGTAAACACAATAATACGCCATGACAAGATCAAATAATAAGTAGTGCGTAGCCGTTTACCATAGCAAAGGAAGATAACTGTGATGTTTTTTCTTATTAGGTCCCAATAATAAATGTGTTGAAAATAAATAAAAATGCAAATGATGTGTTATGAATGACATTTTAGATATAGACCCATGTCTATTTTGAATAGTTTAAATACTTATTTAAGTAGATATATTATATAGGTATGTACTATGTATACGTCTAGGGTCACCCTGTAACGAAGATGTACCGCCCTTAACCCTTTCCCTGCTCTATGTTTATTCCAATTTCAATACCTATTGAATATTCATGGACAACATACATTATTAGTTATACAGATCATTGGCGGGGTATCTGACTTTTTGTTTCCTGCTGAGGAAAGTCAGATATCCCGCCTAGATCTGTATAACGATTTTATTATACTGCAAAGTTAATAGTTGTAGCAGTTAATTAGCGTTGTTAATGTAGGCGTCGTTTTGCTTCCCTTCAGGGGCCTCATACTGTAAGGTAAGGGCTTATATCACTCTGCGATCCTAGTTCGCCGTGTGTAATGACCTGTTCATTACACTTGTGAATAGAAAGGGATCTTCCAAGTGCATTAGTTTCTCAAACGATTGAAAGAATCAGACGTTAGTCAAAGTTTCAGCGGTTAAGCATACACTATTTTTCAGCATGAGAACGGTTTAACTTAATTGGTGGAATTTTGGCGCAATTCCGACGTCATTTGGATGACGTCAAAATGACGGTTTTATAATATTCAAACAAATGGATGCAGGAAGGAGCGGCTATACTGCAATTTAAAGGCACGTGTACTGTACATGTGCATAAATAAAATCTGAATCGAACTGGGTGTGGATTGTCTTTGTAAAGGCGGTTTTGGGGGCTAATCGGTACGTGCACAAGCACTTTGACAACATTTGCAGCATCAGATGAGAATAAGACGTTCGCCACGCATCGGGTTCATTTACATTGTTATACAACTATAACAAAATTGTTTCTCAATGGATAACTTTGTTCCGCCCCAAACTCTTGTTATTTCGTTTGAGAGCGGTTGTTTGGATCGAATCGACGAAGTGAAACTGGTCGGCCATTTTTATTTTGTTATAGCAAGGAAGCGAGGCCCTCGACAGGGGAAATTCCATTGTTGCTCATGACTCCGTATAAACATCAGAATTTAGAGGGATACACGGCTTTTATATATGGCTAATTGACCAATCAAAATCGAGGATTTTACTTTGCATTATAATAAGTAGTTTTATTGAATACCGTTACTATAAATAGTAACAAAATAGCCGTAGAAAACAGTCATTACGGAGTCATGTGACCAAAGCCATAATGTCCCGGCGGGCCGATTATCCATAATCGGCCCACGATCTTTTTCACGTGTAATGCGTTGACGTTAGCAACATAGCTCTAGATCTAGATCTTTTCAAACATGGACGGAGAAAGGGGTTTGACGTCGTTGTCAAATCGTATTCTAGATCTGGAAATCTGTAAAGTTTATACAATCGTAACATTATATTAAAAATCAATTTCTTTATTTGTATCGATCGGTACTACCTAACTTTGTTTATGTTATTCAAAAATGACAGTTGTGACGTCATAATTTCACGTCATCCATCGGAAGTTCTCAAACAAACTTATTAAAACAGTGTAGTCAAAAGTAAAGTCATCGTTAGTGTTAGTGGTTATTACGTCGGACTACATATTTTTCGACGGGGATTCGAATCCCCATGAAAGTATGACTATTCCTTCCTTATTTTTGCAAAATTATAGATCTTTAGATCTATGTCTGTGATTTGTTGGATTGTTACATCTACTGTAGATTGTGTTGAAATGAATAGGTGGCATATAGATCTATCTAGATCTAGTAAAATGTTTAAGGTATTCAATAAAAAGGTCAAAATATGGCCTGTGTGTGCCAACTGGCCATAATGGCACACCTTGTGTCACAATAGCCCTCGGGCTATTATGGCACCAGGTGTGCCATTATGGCCAGAAGGCACACCTAGGCCATATTTTAACCTCTTAATATTGAAATATGGAAGGAGGAACATTATAGCCATTTTATAAATTAAAGAAACAGATCTATCAAAGTCAATTAGCAAACAGAGCAGACCCTGATCAGGCGGATCCTATAGAAGCCGTTTGATCTGAGTCTACTATGTTTGCTGATGCGTGAAAAGGCGTTTATATGAAGGAATGGGTAACCCCCTCCCCGATGGCGTCTGCGTATCAGTGTGCCTTGAAGTAAAGGGCAATAGCGAGGTTTCGATTCCTTACTTCTACGTGTACGTGTAAGCCTTATTGTGTCATCAATTCTGAGTATGACGTCATCAAAATATCATCAGCCTTTGGCGATGAGTGCTTCTAGAAGTTTTAACAACGTGTAAGTTTAGCATCGTTTAATGCCTTTTTTGTAGGTCTTTTAGTAAAATGTGTTTATAGATTTTCTCTTCATGTCGCAACAAGTAATTTACTTGAGAAATGAAATTAAAGGTGTTTAAAATTATATATCGTAACCCAGTTGAAAAGTTCATCTGAACCGAGTCATGATGTGTTTTGTGCCAATTTGGCTTTGTACTAAATCTGTGTACATGCTTCGTATTTGTGATTCAGCCCGTCTGTTCACCCACCCGTCTGTCTTTCATTCTGTATGTCTGTCTGCCTGCCTGTCTCTCTGTCTGTCTATCTGAATACATGTCTGTCTGCCTGTCTTTCTGTCTGTCTGTTTGCCCGTCTGTCTGTCTATTTTTCAATCTGTATATCTTTCTATCTATTTGTGTATGTGTCTATCTTTCTGTCTGAGGTGATCGGCCTATATAAGGCATTTCCAACAGTCTTGCTGTTGGGTTAACCCTTTAGCATCATAGTTAGAGTGTCAGGGGTCTGGGTTTCGAATCCTCGTAGAGGTCAGTGACTTAATGCCCCCCTTAGAATTAGATCTACATGTACTTCATTGGCGACGAGGATAACTCGGTTTGTATGCGGGATGCATGTAAATGCTTAGGGGCATTCTGGTTTGCAGGGCATGGGTATATGCCTGGCTCCTAAAGGTTGAGAGAGAGAGACAGAGAGAGAGAGAGAGAGAGAGAGAGGGCGAGTGTAGTGATCGGCCTATGTAAGGCACCTCTAACAGCCTTGCTGTTGGTTTAACCTTTTAGCAACATGGTTAGAGTGTCGGACTTGTAGTCCAGCGGTCTGGGGTTTGAATCCTCGTAGAAGCCAGTAAACCCCCCTTAGGATAACTTCATGACTGTCTATCGATCTGTGTACTTACAATGCCCTTATATATAAATATATTCCCCGTAGAAGTAATTAAATGAGTAACGACAGAGAGTGACAGAACGATAGATCGAGTGCTAGAGACATATCATGTAGCTGTCTGCACATCCATAGTTTTCTTTTTCAGTTAACCCAGGGAGCAGATAGGTCAAGGTTCAGGTTATGGTCACCTTCTGCTAAGACAAACGCATAAAAGGTGGTCATGGGACTGGGTGCATCAGTCTATGAGGCGGCCAAATTACATTGGTTACCGGAAACAACACTCAGGGACAGAATTGCTAACCGTGTCTCCATGGACTGTACAAAATCAGGTCCATCTCCAGTGCTTTCTTTAGAGGAAGAATCAAGGCTCTGTGTCCATTTATAGGAGCTAGCATCTGTGGGATATGGGTACACCAGGGCAGAAGTTGTCAACTTGGCTTCGGACTATGCTGTGTCACTAGATTAGGAGTTTTGATGAACCATTTACCATACGCTGGTTTTATAACTTTATGAAAAGATGGCCAGAGCTTAAAGTTATTAGGCCTTCAGAACTATCTGAACAAAGAGTCCGATGTGCTAGTAAGGAAGCTGTCCCAAACTACTTGACGGAGCTAGACCGCATCATGACAAAATATGATTTAAAGGACAATTCACAAAATATTTACAATGTGGATGAAAATGGCTTCAATACATAGTACAAGCCCCTCAGGTGATCAGTGAAAAGACATGTACGGCACAGGTAGTGATGCCTGTCAGAGGCAAAACGGTAACCATCATCGGGGCAGGGAATGCAGCTGGACATCAGATACCGCCATTTTTCGTGTTTCCTGATATATGAATGGTAGATGTTCTTCTAGAAGGGAAGTCTCCAGGAGCAGATGATGTTGTAACCAAATCAGGATGGTCCAATGGTGAAGTATTTAAACAGTACTTACAAACCCATTTTACAAAATTCTGCATGAGACGAAGTGAAGATAACACCACACTGATCCTTTATGATGGACACAGAAGTCATGTGTCTGTAGATTTAGTAGACTGGGCAAATGAACACAACATAGAATTATTTGTACTTCACCCTCATACTTCCCATCTGCTTCAGCGCATGAATAATGGTTGTTTTGGCCCTCTCCAGATTAAATATGCCCAGGAATGTTCAACATTTGCCAGGCTTAATCGCAGAATGGTAATCGTTATGATGTTTGCTCACTTGCCTGTAAAGCCTACACCATTGCATTAAGTCCAAACAATTTGCAGGCAGCTTTTGAAAGAATTGGAATTTATCCTTTCCAGGACAGCAGCATCATGGTTGAAAAACTAAATACAAATATATACAACCCTCAACACTTTACAGAACTGAAAATAGTATTACTACTGAAAACGATCAAGGTCATGCAAGTCCAGATAATAACAATTCTCAATGTAACAAAGAATGTGCAGATTTCTTCAGTGAGCGTCATGGACTAGTGGTGAAGAAAGTGGTGAAGAAGAAAAGGAGAAACATCAGCAGTGTAATTGGGGGAAGGCTTTAGAGGGTGACAGTGTCAAAAAATTAAACTCTACATGGCTGATCAACTTAAATGCTCGTAGAAGTCAGAAACAAATCTACAAATAAATCTCAAAAGATGTTTGTGAGGCTGAAGTATGACAGAAATAATCTGCAGCGGGCATATGAGGCCACCAGGACAGGTGTTTCTGTTTTCAAGGCAGCACGGATGTATGCTGTGCCTGAGTCAACACTACGAGACAGAACTCGCGGAAACGTGCCTTTGAATTCAAAAGTTGGCTATCAGCAATTGTTCACTGTTGAAGAAGAAAAAAGACTTGTGGACCACATCAGTTACATGGGGGATATTGGCTACGGCTACAATGAGTCAAAAATAAAATACATGGCCAGAGACTATGCCCTTCAGTTGGAAAAACATGTGAAATCAAAGGATAGCATGAGTGATTGCTGGTTTTATGACTTTTTGAAGAGATGTCCCAACCTGAAAATAGCTGAACCGCAAAAGCTGTCAATGTCAAGAGCCAAGTCTGCATCAAGACCAAATATTGATGCATATTACCAAGAGTCCATCCTAACAAGACACAAATTGCATAGGCCTGAAAATATTTTTAACATTGACGAGACCGAGATTTCAACAGAGCATGCACCTCCTAAAATTGTTTGTAACAAAAATCTCACACCTCATCTTCTAGGGACAAGCTAGTGACCATCATTGCAGGAGGAAATGCGCTTGGGAACAGCATCCCTTACTACGTCTTTCCTGGCAAGCAGTGGAATGATGATTTTTTAAGCAAGCATGTCCTGGATCATCTGGGGAAATGACAAAAAATGGGTGGTCAAAAACAGAAGTGGTCAAACACAGAAGTCTTTCAAAAATATATAATGAATCACCTGCCAAAGTATGCAAATTTGTCAGGAGAGACACCAACACTGATTTTATATGATGGTCACAAATCTCACATATTACTCACCTTAACAGAATGGGCAAAATATCACAATGTTATCCTATTTGTTCTTCCCCCACATACTAGCCATATCACACAACCCCTCAATGTGGATGTGTTCGGTCCCTTAAAGGCAATGTACAACAAAGAATGTCACACATACATGCAACAAAACCCTGGTATTACAATCACAAAGTATAATGTTGCACATCTGACAGCAAGACCCTACTTGACGGCTTTATGCCCTGAAAACATTGTTCATGCTTTCAAAAAGACGGGGGTATTTCCTTTCAAAAGGTATTCAATATGTGATAGTCAGGTTGCTCCAGCAGTGATCTTCTGTAAATCCTCTGGTGACAATGTGCAGCACAGTGATGACAATGCTCACACACATCCCAATTCTGATCCTGTCATAACACAGGAACAAAAATCGCAAGCACAGCAGCAGCCTCACACCCCTGCCTCGCCAGTTGCATTATTCTTTGAAAAACGAACAATAACTATTTTAGTGATTACAAACAAAAGGAAGAGAAAATTTATACCCCCTTAATTGCCAGGCAGCTTATTGAGGAAAGAAAATATTGAAATAATGACACAGCCTCTAAAAAATCCAACTGTGACAAAGGGAAAAAGACTGAACCATGCACATCAAATGCTCACATGATGGACTGTCATTCAGACAATACTCAACAGAACATCGCCGATGATGATGTCATTCCACAGGACATCATCAACAATGATGTATGTTGTGTGTGCCACAATGAAGAACCTGAGTCAGATTTTTCTGGTCTACCTGTAGCATGGGGTAAATGTGACTTTTGTCCACATTGGACGCACCTTAAGTTTTGCTCAAGAGTGAGGGCTCTTAGAAGAGCAAGTGTGTTCAGCTGTCCACACTTCAAAACAAACAAATAAATTTGAAAGAAAAACAGAAAACTGTACATAGTTTTGTTAGAATTATGTTATAAAGTTAACATTTAGTGGTTAGAAACTTGCAAATATTTGTAGAAAATGTGTTTCCTATACATTGTCAGTTTTTACGTTCTTATGTCACAATTTGGACACCATACACACAGTTTTATCCTATACCGCGATACCATAATGGCTTCCCTTGAAATTACATCCGGTGAGGTGACCTATTTAAATTCCGGCGGACACTAACGAAACAAAATGGAATTAAATAAAAATTATTGAACTCTGTTTGCAACTGGTTGAGGCAGGAATAAAAAGTGCAGCTTTGATAAAGGTGAGTGTATTTGTTTGGTAAAATGTTTTTTAATGTTAAGTACCGCGATATCAGCGAGGACCAGGCTACCTCATATATCTCCCACAACACTCAAAAATGCTTACAAAGCTGTCAATGACATAAAAGCATTGAAACTGACGATCCTCATAATCTCAGGAAAATAACCACCCTGTTAATTCCTAATGGGATCTAGCCACTAGGGCCTAATTGCTATCAATAATTTTTTTTATACTTTTATTAATATTTAAGTTAATAAATAACATTTTTTGTGACCAACTTGTGTTTATGATTTTTATACGAAAGTGGAGTGAATGGCATGAACCTAACTGCACTAATTACTTTACTACCATGATTTTGATTGGATGTTCGAAAACAGGTTGGGAAACCTGCCATCTTGCCATTTAAGAAGTTAAACAAAACACACTTTATTAGATCTATTTGTGTATTCTAAATCGTAAATGTTTGAATTTTACATGAATGTATGCAGTAATAGTTGATAACGTTGAAAAAATTGTGCAAATCACATCCGCTGATTTTTCTCGGTTGAAAAAAAAGCGTTAGGTGTTCGAAAACTGGTGGGACCACGCTAGATCTACTATCATAACAACAGTCAACACCACCGACAAGATCAGTTTTATGATCGTTCCAAGGCGGTACTCCTGCTTTCAGCCTATGGTCAACTTTGTTGTTTAATATTCTTAATGTTTAATGTTTTTCGTCTTGATATGCGTCCTGTTATGTTTTGCCTTGTGGCTATACCGTTTCTTGTTTGATGGTGTTTAGTGCGGTGCCATTTCGTATGTGGCTCTCCCTGTTTGACCATTTTTCCATATATTAGATCTAGCTCATTTGCTTGTAGCCAAATAATAATTTTACATAAAGAGAAACTTATGACAATCTAATTTACCTCAATAATACTTTAAGTAAAAGTATTTGCTTCAAAACACCGTAATTCTTAGATTATTCTTGTGATTACCATCCAAAATCCAAACGACACGCTTCTATATGCAATGCACATCTATGACGTAATATCACCATTTGATGACGTCATTATAATATTTTGACTAAAAGGCGAACACAGCCTTTTTTCCTGGAATACGCTTATTAACTAGTACGCTTTTAAATATGTTTGTCATTTTTATCAGGTGAATTTTTAAAAAGAAATTCGTGTTCAAAACTGAGTTATTATCTTATTTTCAAATACTTACACTGATATTATATTAGAAATTGTCGTTTGTTACGTTTTCACATTTAATTTATCTAGGATTTCTTTTACCCGGCTATGTGAACAATGCGGGAAACGAGTTACTAATTTTCTTTGCAAACCATGTAGACCCAGATGAGAGGGCAACTAACGTTATCTAGAGAATCCATCTCAACAGCATCTGCACTGTTTGTCATGTTACACTTTCCTTTAGAAAAAACCCTAAATGCTCACCGTATGTTGACCTATTTAAATTTTGGAATAATCCATTTTAGAATTCTGAAGGATTGTAAGGGTTAAAGACCAAGAACCAGACAGTTAGATGTAGTAGGACTCATCTGTAGCGACCACTTAAGAGACACTACCGTCTGTAATAGCAGGTGTGTTTTATTACAGGACGAAGGTAATACAGAAAACTCTAATTGGATACATGGGATATTGAAGGAGGAAAACAGATGCACTGGCATTTGCAAAACATGAAGACCCAAGTCAGATGACAACAAGAGGGGTTCTCTGATTAGGGCATGCACTGTTTATCATCCAAAATCAACGGAACATTTTCCTGTATATCTTTAACAAACAATATCTATCGTCTGCACATACAAATAACCATTTGTTGCAGTTCTATAAACTATTTTTGACCATAATTATACTATGGTGCCAAGTTGCGACCTCAGCTTTGATGATGTACATGTACTTCGGATTTACTATATCAAAACAACGAGGTACGGTGCTGCCGCCAGTGCAGTCAACTAACGTTGGAATTGAGCGATTTCTGAATCAAAGTTAGTTGCTATCAACCCAGCTGTAGAAAAGAAACTATATCGTTACAAAATGTTTAGATTACATTTTCATTGGCTGTCAGATTATTAAAACATCGTTGTAATGACACATCCAGATGGAACATCGAGGATTTGTCGCTATACAAACGACCTGTATTTAAAGTTTGTTAAAGTGCATTGTGGTTGATAAGGAAGGAACGTGGTGCTGTGGAAAGAACATAGTGTTTATACATGTATACATGTGGAAGAACATGGTTGTTTGAGAAAGAACATGATGATTGATGAAAGAACATAGAGAAAGGAACACGATTGTTGTGGAAAGAGTATGGTGGTTTTGGAAAGATCATGATAGTCGTTGAAGGAACATGGTGGTTGTGGAAGGAACATTGTGTTTTACACTGTGATTATGGAAGGAACGAAGTGGTTGAGGAACGAACACGGTTCAGTACCTTCCTGAACTCTTTTGGCATAGAATTAAATCTGGTTTGCTAAGATAATCGTCGGCATCCAATTTTAAAATAAAGTCTTCTTTAATTTGTAATCAACCAAAATACCATAGTGTCAAAGTTGAGATCCTGGTTTGACACGTACTTTCTAATATTGATCTGTTTGCAACGGTTATCATGGATTATACTTCAAATATAGCGATAAAATAAGAGAACAGAATTATAATCAACATGCAACGCAGTGTGTATCCTTAGTGCGTATGCTTAGAGGCGACTAGCCTCATTGTCCTAAGTGTTTGAACAGGCCCAGATCAAAATGTTCCTTTAGAGTAGTTTGATTGGGGTCTTTACTGTTTGCTAATTATATGTCTGTTATTTGTACCTATGTCAATATAACATTTGCTTATATGTCACCATTATTCAAAATAACTGAAACGATAAATAACTGAATTATTTATCCCTACAAACCAATGAAATTTGGGAGACTGTGTGTCCGAATATTTGAGGTATATGGTGCTTTATAGTTCTGAGAGGTCACGTCAGGTTTGACCATTATTACCTATCCCTCTTCTGCGTTAACTCTTTGCCCGCCAGTCGCGAAATAGCAATTACTTTTGCAAGCAGTTTAGTCCAATGTTTGGTACCGATAAGACGCCAAGTATATGGGAGTTTTATAAAACTTTGACACCCAGACTGCATTTTAAAAGCAATAGCGATGACACATTCTGGAATCAGTTGCAAATTACATTTTATGTAGACGGCAATTAGTGCGCGGACATAAAATGCCCTGTGAGGTTGTATTGTCAATTGATTTTAACTCTGAATAATTATTGATTGTACAAAGGGATAATGCGAAAGTCACCGGGTTAAATGTTATAAGTTAAATGGCCAATTTAAAGAACTAAGTCAGTTTAGAAAGCTTGCCGGAAACTACCGAATAGGTACGATTGGTTTGGTGATGACAGATGTATCAAGCCGCATGACCTAAAACTCTGCAATTCGTCTACTGGTGTAAACATTCGAGTCGTAATATGTCTACAGAAATGACATAAATAAACATAAGGTATGGCCGATGATAAGTCTAAGACAGATGATCTCTGTTAAGAAATTACTTCTTACGAAAAATGTTGATAGAATCTTCCTTCTATCTTGATACATGCATTTTAGATAGAAGGCCGGGATTCTTACCTGTAAATCAAATTAAATATTATCATAACAAAACTGGTAAACATGATTGTATGAAATATAAATGATGCTCAAATATTTTATATATTTTCAACATTTTGAAATTAATCCTTTACTTCAAAAGGAGTAGATCCAGATCAGGAGTTACTGTATGAGTTGTCTATTAAGAGCCTACTATGTTTGCTTATAGAATAATATACATGTGTGTTCCTGTAATTGCCAAAGCGTCCTGTGTTCAAAGTCGGTTATGCAAATTCATTAAATTAATATTAAAAATAGTAATTTTTTAAGTAAATTGCTTCCTGATGATGCATTTGTACCAAATTTTGATTTTTAAAGGGTTCAAACACGCTATTTTCTTTTGGTAGGAGACTGCCGTTCTGCCATATTATGAAGGAAACGACCCGGTCATAGCAACAGAGCATTTCAGTAAGATGTTTGGTTGATTTCTTCGAAACGCTTTAGCAGGATGCGGTAGGTTGAAAGATGATACAATAGAACCACTCAATAGCTGCCCCTAAACCCTTTTCCAAATAAATATCCCTATCCCCCTTAAATGGCCGTTCAAACAAAAATGGCATTATGGATATTTATAAGCTGGATTTTTATAACGTAAACATTTCTAGCGAATGTTTTACTTTTGACAAAAACTGTAGAATCAGATCTATCTTATGTCGTAAGCAAACAGAGCAAATCCTGATCAGACGGCTGCTATATGAGCCTTCTGATCTGGGTTCACTATGTTTGTAAATGCGTGAAAATGCGTTTATATGTGGGACACGGATATTCATGTTCAAGAACAATGGAGACACAATCAGTATAAGTTACTACTTGAAATGTAGAACCCCTCTAATGCGACCACTTAACCCATTACCTCATTGGCTATTTTTAGATACAACCTCTTTGAATAAGTCGACCGAAAAGGAGCATTAACTAGAGAAAAGGAAAATAAATTTTAGATTTTTGTAGTTTGAAACCATCATGATAAATAGAGCATTAATTTTGCTCCTATATGAGCAAATGTTCTATTTATCAAAATGGTTTCATAAAGTGACTTTTACAGAGGCGTCAAAAGTCGTCAATACGAGGGAAAGAGTTAATGAATTCAATGTTGGTCTTTATAAGCAGGTTGTTGCTTAATGCAGGACAAAAGTAATGCAGAAAGCTCCTTTAGGAGCTTTCTGCATTACCTCTGCCCTGTATTAAACTACCACATGCATCTACCACTCAGAAATGTACCTCTTTTAGGTGGTCGCAATAGTGGGGTCTTACTGTTATACGAAAACAGGATGTTTTGGCCATGATATAAACTGTAGAATCAGACCTGTATTATTCCTTAAGCAAACAAAACCAGTTCACACGGCCCCTGTAGAATCCGTTCTGTATTAGATCTACTCTGTTTGCTAATGCACCTGTATGAAACATCTCCTCTAGCAATGACAAGGTAAATGAATAAAATTTAACATGAGTAATTTTAAAATAAGGTGGTTACTGGATGATGAAGGAAAGTAATGCAGAAAGATCCCAAGTTAAGGTAGTTACATTACTTTCATTTGCCTTAAGCTTCCACTTGCCTAAACTCTTTCCTCATACAAACACTTTTTGCGCATTTGCAACAGGGTAGAGCCAGACCAGAGAGCTCATTTCGTAGCCGTCTTATCAAGGTCTGCTCTGTTTGCTTATGACATAATGTAGATGTGATTATATAGGCTTTTTATCAAAGCTAAATATTTAATTGAACGTTTTACATTATAAAAAATCAGCTAATAAATATTCATGATGTTATCATTTCTTACATGAATATTGAACAGGGAAATGGTTAGCCCCTTACCTCATGATTATTCAACAGAGCGGACCCTGATTAGACGGTTACTACCAATACATTCAAAATTCGTAAACATAAGTTAAAGAAACCCAGAAGTTGACCTCTTTTCTTGGTGGTCGTTGTAGAGAGATTTTTTTTACTATACACGTGTTCATTGCATTGTAATCTTTATATTTTCGAACGATGTGTTGTTATTGACGTAAAGATCTTTCACGCTAGGATCGTAAATTTAAGCTCTGTATATATAATGCATCAAAACACAAAAACGCAAATGATACAAACGTCTGACTTTGATGTTAAGAAAATCTGATTAAATGAATTAAAATATCTCTTTTGAAGTTGTTACGGTTGCTAAGATATGGAATTTCACATACACAAAAAGTCACCGAGAGAGCTGTTTGTTGTTTTTTTTCCATTTAGACCGTGATAGTTTCAAGCTTTTCACTTAACTTATATATACGTATTTTAACGTTTTAAATGTAGTGGGTGAAACATTGCGTAAAACTAATTAGCACAGCAAGCTAAATTTTAAAGACCGACATTTATACCAAATTAACCATTTCACTGATGTTTCAAATTCCATTAGCAAACAGAGCAGACCCAGATCAGACGGCTCCGTCTGATCTGGGTCTACTCTGTTTGCAAATGCGTTAAACACGTTTATAAAAATATGTGGGAAAGGATTAAACGTCCGCTTTAAAGAGGATTTGCCGTATATGGGTATCTCTATTAGCCCCGCTCGGCTAAGACAAAAGGCGAGGTTGGAGAAGTTCATTTGTCAACTACAGTAGAACCTCTCCTAAACAGTCATTAATGCAAATATCACAAATGAATAAAGCACAGATATAGAAATAGTGTTGAGATAAAAGTGAAGCTTCTGATCAGACGTCGCCTTGAAAGGCGTTGTTTGATCTGAGACTGCATTGTGTGTCGTGGTGCATATTTGCGACATTGGCGGTGAAAGGGTTAATCAGATCAATGTTATTGAACTTATTTCATATACAAACAGAGCAGATTCTGATCAGACGGTTCCTACTGGAGCTCTGTTTGGCTGTTTCTATCGGATTGAGGGTTAGTTAATGCATTTTACAACGCCTGCTCTGTTTGCTAATAGAATTTTATAGACCTGTTTTCTATACTTTCTAAAATGACTACAATGTTCCACATTCCATATTTCATTATAGATGTACATGTAACTATATTTTGGCCATCAACATTCAGTATGTATTGAAATGTGGAATATACACAGAACAGGGAAATGGTTCAAAACCAGCATTTTATAATAAGTACAAATTGGCAACTATTACGCGACAATCTTACACAGTTTATATTTAGCCTAATTGGACAGTATAGACAGTACTGGGGATACTTATATAACGTACATACTAGCTTGGTAGGCTTTCGCTGACATTGATGATCCGATCAAAACTTTCAAGGCTTTCAACGTTGAGTTTTCAGTGTTTAACTATAGACTTCACTTTGTAGTATGAGAGGCTTAAACTTGCTAGAGGATTTTGTATGACAAACAGTGCAGGCCCTGATCAGAGGGGTTCTAGAGGAGTCCTCTCATCTGAGTATATGCTGTTTGAAAATGGCACTGCATGATTCACATTCAAAGGGTAGAAGCAATCGTTTAGTGAATAAACACGGATGCCCTTTGTTCTTTAAATGCTAAATGACCAATTAGTGGTTAACGATAGAGACCCCACAATATTAATGCGCTTTAATTTGCAACAGGATTTCGATAACAGACAGTGCAGATCATGATCTTGGTTTCTACTGTTTGAAAATGGCTGTGCAATCGTTTTCCACATTCAAAAGTTTAAGATCAGATTGCTGTTTAATTTTGTATGGAAATAAAACAGAGTTCAAGTGAGTACAGCTATTATTTTATTTTATTTTGGGCTAAATTAAGCTACCGCTCTGCTTTGAAGAAGGCGCTAAAGAGAGGTTTTACCTTGTTCTGTTAACCCTTTCCCTATTCTATACATAGAAATTACATAGAAAGTAAAGAAACAGATTTTTCAAGTTCCATTAGCAAACAGAGCAGACCCTGATCAGGGAGCCGTCTGATCTGGGTCTACTCTGTTTGCAAATGCGTGAAAACACGTTAATATGAGGGAAAGGGTTAAACATCGTAATGTTAACGGGGTTTCTCAGAGAGAAAATAGACCAGACGATGTGGGGATCGAACTTGACACTTCGAGATTCCTAGTCACACACTCTGCCGGGGCGCCATAAAGGCCGGCTTGCACAGCAATGTTGTACAAATGTTGATACAAGTAAACTTCATACTATAAAATATATATGATACAATCATCTGTCATGTATGTATTTGGTGCACTTGTACAGTAAATACTCGCTAATGCTAAATGTGATTCAGTAATACCGGTATAGGAATCTGTAATAGCAGATGGTTGCTTAATGCAGCGCAAAGTGAATGTAGAAAGCTCTTATATGAGGTTTCCGCATAACGTTTGTCCTGTATTAAGCTATCTCCTGTTTTAAAAATGCCAGAATTTGACTTCTTATGATTGGTCTTATCAGCGAGACTTTGCTGTATATCGAACGAATAACATGAAAGCAGGCGCGCTTTGTTGCATTGTACTGAACTACTGCACATAATACAGACAAGCTTTGCATAAAAGCTCGAAGAATTTCAGACATTTGGTTAATCCCTTACTCCACTATACGCGACCTAACTCGCATCAGCAAATACCTTGGATCAAGAAGAGACGACGAGTAACTCAGCATCTAATCAGGATCCAATCTGGTAGACATTCAGTCAATAGTTTTTCAAAACCTTAATCGCATTTGTCGTAGTAAAATTTCACCAGATTTAAACTTTGGGCAGACTTTTATATTTTGCAGGAAGGTATGTGTTATACTTGTGCACTCGTCGGCACTTTGATTGCAATAATAAACTAGAATACAAAGTGCAAAGATGTTTTCTCTTTAACCATTCCTAACAGCAGACTGTGCCAATCTAGTTCTACTCATAGCATGTGGTAGAATGTGTATCTGAATGTGCCAAGAAAAATGCAGTTTGTCCAATTAATGTCATTATGATAGATGAAAGGTAGGCATAGGCAGTTAGGTCGTCACTGTTATACAATGTAGTGCATGCGAAATTAGTGCATCGACAGAGGAAGAGAGTAGAGAGTGTGAGGGAAGATAAATAGATAGATATAGAGATACAAAGAGAGAGAGAGAGAGAGAGAGAGAGAGAGCGAGAGAGAGACAAAGAGGGACAGAGACACACAGAGAGAAACAAAGAGAAAGATTCATAGACTCAGCCACAGATACATACATTGAGAGAGAGAGAGAGAGAGAGAGAGAGAGAGAGAGAGAGAGAGAGAGAGAGAGAGAGAGAGAGAGAGAGAGAGAGAGAGAGAGAGAGAGAGAGAGAGAGAGAGAGAGAGAGAGAGAGAGAGAGAGAGAGAGAGAGAGAGGGAGAGAAAGTGAGAATTAGGGATTTCAACAAGATAGCGACCAATAAAAATACGTACATTTCTTGCAATAAGGTTGTCAGACAGGTATGTGATATATGACTGTCCTATAGAAGTCATTCTGTTTTGTCATGCTATATGTTTATCTGACAGTAATAGTCATATAGTGTTATATTACATGGTCATCTTACAGATCCAGTGTTGTGTATTCTGACATGCTGTCATATTATCCTGATCTGGTATTTTAGGAGATGCACGGTCATATGACATCTGGTTTAACAGTCTTAGCATTACCTTGCAGAATAAAAACAAAGCAGACAGTCCCCAAAGGAGATATTTGCACATCTTTTGACCTAGACCTGTAATAAGTAATCACCCGCCGTTAAAGGCTCCTTTGAATCAGACAATATCCGTCTATATCCTATAGCTATGCCGTTTAAGGCCTTTGCAAACAGAGTAGACCAGATTAAATAGCTCCTACATGAGCAATGTGACCTGGTTCTACTCTGTTTGCTTATTGAATTATATAGATCTGATTCAGTCTACAGTACATGTCATGGTCAAAACATTTTCTTATTCTATGCTGTTATAAACAAGCATGTATTGCCAAGCAATCCATCGTCCCCCAACACTAGAGACTGCTCTTAGCATTACTACATCCACAACCTATGTTGGTCGTAGACTAATAACGGATAGGGGATATTCTGCCTTCCTTAGATGCATCCACACAAGAAAAGGACACCGTAACCAAAGTGGTAGAGACAAATTAATCCAGACAAAATTATCAGACAGACTTTTACTTGAGGTCAAGGTCGGGGTAAAGGCCATAGAAACACCAACATAGTACACGTGCAATGACTCTCCGTCTTCTAAAGTTTAAGTTAAGCGATTGAGGATATACCATCCAAACATATGTCTTGACAAACTTTTACTGAAATTGAGGTCAAGGTCTGGTTCAAGATCATAGAGACCTGAACCAGTGTATTATGTAGAACTCTACCTCCACACATGGAATTTGGAAATCCTAACCTAAGAGGTTGAGGATATATCATCCGGAAAAAATTGTCAGAATATTTGTTACTGAAACTGAGATCACAGACAAGGTCAATGTCACAGAGTCACCAAAGCAGAATGCGACATTCGACCTTCCCAGAATGTAGCCTGTACATCCTAACCTAAGGGTTAGACAATCTGTTACTAAAGCTGAAGTCAATGTCAATATCACAGAGACATGAAAGTAGTATGCGACATGCCACCGTCCCATTATGCATCCACACAAGAAATTTCGAAACCATAATCCATATGGTTTAGGAGATATTGTCCGGACAAAACTTTGCACGGAAGGACGGACGGACAGCGGAAGGACGGACGGAGTACAAACCTTTAGTCCCCTCCGGGAGCTGATGGGGAACTAAAACGCTTAAATGTCTATACGTACAGGTTTCTTAATGATCCTTTGACTATAAAGCTACACTATAGCTCAAACCGACTATTATTCTATATTTATAATTAGTTCATAAGACCAGTAAATCCTTTACCTCATGAATATTCATGTAACAAATAACGACATCGTGAGTAATTATTAGCTGAAGTTTTATGATGGTTTATGATTACATGACTATTGTCATTGACAGAAACTGTAGAATCAGATCTATATGATTCCAAAGGCAAACAGAGTAGACCCCGATCAGACGGCTCCTACAATCTCCTCTGTTTGCAAAGGCGTCTCAAGCAGGTAAAGTGTATTAGGGAGAAATGTTACCATGTCTTAGAATTATAGAGTTTTTTTTAAATACATGTAATCAAAATCGTATGAATACTTAACTGAAGAGACCGTTTGCAAATAATGTCTAATAAACCGGCTCTCTTTAAGTCTAATAGAGTATATATAGTTTATGTAATAGCATTAAACCTTATCCCGCGCCGGAAAAATAATTCTCTGCTCAAATTCGTATCTGATTCAATTTTGTCTTCTTCCGATTCGATCAAATTGTCTGAGAAACTAATGATCGAATGTCAAACAGTCTGGATCCTGATGAGACGTCTATGTATTTGGCGTCCCTAATGGATCTATACTGTTTACAAAAACGCGAGTAAGGTCGCTGATAGCAATAGAAAGTTCAAATGCTATTTAAATTTAGATTTGAGTGTTACGTGCTGTCTAGAAATAAAACTCTTTCAACATGGTTGGCTATCTTTTGATGACATATGCGTACAATTTGGATCCAGATAAGACGTCGAGTAACCCGGCCTTTCATCAGGATTCAAACTGTTCGACAACCTGACTCTGGATTTGGAATGCAGATTGATGAGAGGTATCTGCAAAAATGGAGTAAGCGTCAATGTTTGTTAGCGAAAGTTATTTACAATTTGAAATATTCAAAGATTAATGTACATGTGAATGGTTATGTGTTATGTCTGGTTATATGTTGTGTCAGAATCAATCTCTTTTGTAAATGTACATGTGTTTCTTTCAAGTACATTAGAACCTGTCCTAAGAGGCCATTCATTTATTAAATAGTAAATATAGGAGTCTTAAAAAGTAGGTAGTCGCTTAATACAGGACATATAGGAGTTTTTTGCATTACTTCTGACTTGCATTAAGCCATCACCTGCCTTACAGGCCAATAAGAACACTTATTGATGGTTGCATAAGACATGTTCTGCTGTAGTAATTGTTTTCCATTTACTCAATACGCACAATACCAACACTTTCTACGCTGTAAAAACAGTCCACTCAACTTCAGATATGGTGCAACTTTCTGGGACCTTACAGAGCCATAATTAGACCTCTTTTTAATGGCCGTTTAATACATTTTGTACTGTACTGACGCTTAGTCACAATGTCAAAATCAGTTACCATGGAACGAGACTACCCAGTGGATCCAAACTGTCTGAAAAGGTCTTTTTGTCGTAGTTACAATCAGGTTTTAATTAACGCTAAACCTGATGAATTTCATAATGAGAAATTATGATTTTATTAATGTAATTCCTTTGTTTTGGGTAGGCATGTGAACTGTGGACATGGCGCAACATACAAAATCAGATTTATAGTATCCCTGAAGCAAACAGAGTAGACCCATATCAAAGGTCCTATAGGAAAGGTCTAATCTGAAGTCTTCACTGTTTACAACGGCGGACAAAGCTAACCCATATCAGATGGTCCTACAAGAACAGAGTAGACTCATACCAGGGATTCTATAAGAAAGATATAATATGGGTTTACACTAACGGGTAAAGGTTTAGAAGTGTATGAACGTGCAACAAATCCCAGCAATGACAACAAATATTGATCATTTTGCTTTTTTGCGTCTGTTATAGGAGTAACTGTCTCACAAAATGTGATCAGGGCAAATCTAGTTTGAAACAAAGTAAGTGCTGTTTTTTTTTGCTAGAACTTAATCTGGAGAAGTTGCCACTGAATGAAATCATCCAACAAATTGTTGCATTCTAAACAAATGTCAAGCCCTGCTAGTCCGAACTTTTACGAAATAAATTTAGGCCGGTGGCCGCGTAACGTAGGGTAAATGTCATGTACAAAACTTCCAGAGGAGCTTTCTGGGTGACTTTCATCCTACATCAAGTTGCCATCTGTCTTAAAGAAAATGCACTACTTGATTTAGTACATGGTTTGTGAGTGTGTAGGGTGATCAATGCAATAATATAAAACAGAACAGGTGTGATTTCAATTCAATGGGCCAACATTTTGTTTCATTTCAACTACAATGCACATGATAGAAATTATACTAAAATCAATAGATTATCTATCTGTTAATTAACTTGACTAGAGCAACCTTTTTCATTACCGCTGTTGCTTTTTATCAAATGTGTGTTTTTTTTTATCAATTATACTTTGAATTTGAATATACATATTTTGATTTTGACTCAACCATGCTTCGTATCCCGGCCATAGCCTTATAGAAAAATTAGATGGCATAATTATATAACTTTTGTATTTAAATCTTTTGGTGCTAGAGTGTCTTGTAGCTCGAAGTTTAGGAATTCATGCAAAGAAGCCTTCCTACTGGCTTGGGCGAGTCGGTGGTTCCGCTTGAAAGTTTTTCTGTGCACGAATCAATCCAATGTGTTCCATGCAAGGAGGAACCTCTGGGTTTCTCCCAAAACTGTAATTAGCTGGACTTCGATAATTGACAAATTCAATATGGTCGATGTTAAAGTGGCGTAAAAGCCCGAAAGAAACAAACAACCATCACAAGCAGATCGTGACATATTAACCTATTAGTGCCCAGTAGATCTTAAAATGACATAGGCAAACAATTTAGACCCAGATCAGAGATATCACGAAAGAGCCCTATGACCAGGGTTGTACTGTTTGCTGAACACATCAATGCCAATGGCTAATTCCTGAAAATCTTTTGTTTACTGTGCCTTAACCGCATGAAAAATGGACGGGTTCCAAAGTAACATCTGGACGGGTTTACCTTAAATAGTATTGGAATACCGGGTAAATGGGTTAACCTGTCATTTGCCTAAAGTGGCCGAGTTTCAAAACTAGCGAATGATCTTTGTCCGCGCTGATCCAGTGTCAATCACTGCAGTTACTATTTATAGTACATCTGTGATATTGTCAATGGATTGCACGACGAAACGGATCGTGGACTTACCAATTGGCCCAGATGTCTCAGTCTGAAATAAATAAAATGTGGTAGATTTATGCAGCGGAGGCGAGACACATTGAAATGATAGCAAGTTCTGCTCCGACATTGACTTTGGAGACGTCAGATCGAGTCATTGGTTAGCGAACAGGACTTAACTGTAACGTACCAACAGTTTAGGACATAATTTCATTACTCATAACACCTATTATATACATCGCTACGCTATTGGCTATATGTACATACAGTAGAACCAGTCCTAAGCGGCCTTTCATTTAGTGAACATGTGTCTTAAAAAGTAGGCGGTTGCATAATAATGCAAGGCAAAAGTAATGAAGAAAGCTCCGATAGGAACTTGTTGCATCACTATTGACCTGCATTAAGGTATCACCTACCTTACAAACCAATAATAACCTCTTTCTCCAGTGTAAAACTAGTCCACTCAACTTTGGATCTGCAGCAGTTGGACTACTTCCGATTAGATAAAGCTTTTGAAAAAAGAAATTGACAAAGTATCATGATTAAGAGGAATTATTCATCAAGTTACTCGGGATCTCATTAGGCCAAAGTAAGTAAGGTTGCGGAATAAGGGTTACTTTCTGGTCCATATACCATCTCTTCTCTAAAGAAACATTGTATACCTACACATGGACATACAAAGCGGATACACTATCTTTGAAACACATTTGGTGTATCCACATTAATTAAATGCAAGTATTTGAAAATGATTAGTAACAAGGAAACACTCAGTGTATGAGAAACATATCAACTCCTTAAACGTTGGCGTGTTGGGGTTGAAGCGTGATTACCTATGCAACCTGTTTGGCCTCATCCTGATCCAATCTGTTTTATACTCTGACCGTGTTGTTGAAATAAAATGCAATATTTTCATTTCAGCAGTAGAACAGATATTCAATTGATTTAACTGAAATTGGTGACACTTTCTACGAGCAAAGGTTTGCTCAGCATGTTAAAGGTTATCGCTTATTCAAGTGTCATATAGTACTCCATACTTGCTTTCTACCTAAACCTTTATATTGTTTAGCGCCACCTAAAGACAAACACATTCAATCCAAACCAGTGGCTCATCAGCTGTTTCATACTCGGTCGATAGTTTCTCAAAAGAGTACACGAGTTGCAAATGAGTACAAATAGTGGCAGATTAGAATTTTGAGTAAACATATTTAATTATAAACAATATAAGGATTGACGCCCTTAATGTAAGAACGCACCTGTGCAAGCATATTTACAGCCTTCAATTGGTGAACAATAAACACATAATCATTATCATATCAGAATCTCATCCCAGTAGAGAAAAATACGCAAAACAATGGCTTCCACCACACGATATCCATCAATAAGTCGGTGTCAGCAGTAAGACAATGGTTAATATCATACTCGAATGTAGAACAGTTTACAAAATATGCTTTATCTTTCCCTGCTGAATATTCTTGTAAGAAAAAATGACATCATGAATACATATAAAAATTCAATTTTCATGGTAATATATATGCACACAGGCTCCTGTGGTATTGTCGAATTAGATTTATTATAATTTCATAAGCAAACAGAGCAGACTCTGGCCAGACGCCTCTGATCTGGGCGTACTCTGTTTCCAAAGTAATGAAGGAATGGGTAAATGTAGGAAAGCACCTGTGCAAGCCTTACCGTGGTTGATCAATTAACGCATAAATATCTTCGCATCAGTATATCATTTCTGTAGATAAAAGGAAGACAACAAACGCAATAAGACAATGTATAGAATGCTCAAACGTTAAATGATTCTCACAATATTGAGAGCGTGTTTGTTTTGGACTTTCGTGTAACATTTCTTGCCTGATATCTGTTCTATTTTGCAAGCATCATAAGTATTGCCTTGGTATTCACACATTGAAACAAACGGGTAACAAAACGCGAGTTTTTATAACGTATACAATAGTTTTTCAGGCTACGTTAGTAACTTTTTCATTAGAATTATATAATCACAGATATATATCACATGTGGAAACTATACAGACATATTTAAAAACATTGTACACGGAATCACACAAGACAGAAGAAACGCTTAACTAACCATTTACTCTATGAATATTATTGTAAAAAACAATGACATCATTAATATTAATCAGAATATTTTTATAATGTCACTTGAAGACATGAGTTTTGGCCATGCAGAAATTGTAGAATCATGTCTATATTGTTTTCATAAGCAAGCAGAGCAGACCCTGAATAGACGGCTTATATATGAGCCGTCTGTTCTGGCTGTACTCAAGCGGCAAAGGTGTAGAATGGCGTATTTATAGATAAAGGGTTTCTAAAATAAACGCATAGTTTCTAAAACATTGAAAAACATTTCAATAAAACATTGTTTGCTATGTTCAGTCATTCTTATTAATATTGTCAATTTGAACTCATATCGAAACATACCGCTGTGATACTTATAATGTTGTGTTATACAACAAAGTATTATCGACCTATGTCAAACTGTAGCGAAACTAAACCGCGACGTATTAAAACTAATACATCGGCGAATCATCGATATCAAACTTCTGAAGGTTTTGTCTTCTCCAGTGTTTTTTAATCGGTTTTCTTGCGATAAATAAATGATTAATGTTCAAACATTTTTAAAACGCGTAGTAAGTAGAGCGACCATAGCATCAACACCAGTAAAATCTTGCTAGACACACTTCTGTTAGGCATCTATGCAGAAGACCAACTCTAAATAAACAAAGTAGTAAGTAAAATGATATACATATATAGGTTGCAAAATCCATCTTTACATTTACACGAAACGAGGTTTTAATATTTAAAACCAAATGAGATCATGAACTTCTTGATACAAACGGAAAGCATACAGCAAGAAATAGTGAGGCAATTTTCCTTTCTTTAGTTTACAGTCTTCATTTTCATTCAGAAGTTTCGAATTTGTTCTGATTGGCTAATCAGATCAATTCCTGATATTGCGTTTCAAAATACTAGCACATATTCGTCTCATTCAAAGAGAGCACCACGCTTAAGTGTTTACGTAATTCTTAAGATAATTCATGTTGTGTATTTCCTCCAGAAATCGAACCCACTTGTTTTGCGATTTTCCGATTTGTTCAGTTTTCGCTTAGACTAAAGTAGTTGTAGTTTGATACTAAATGTAATATTGTTAATATAGCAATCGCCACCACTTGTGTTTACTAAAATAACACCGTTGTACCAAGTGAATGTATTGTCGACAGATGTTAAAATTCCAAAGGGTGTTGTCGAGAACTTTGCACTGGTACTTATTATTTAGCCAGAGAGTAAACCCTACTTTATAACTATATGTATATGTAACAGATGTTCAATAAAGGTATCAGCAAGCATCATACATAAAGTCCCACCTGTTCTTTTGTATCTGTTACTTTGCGGTTTGTAAGTCCTTATTGCGTAAAATAAATCACATTATATGAAGTATCGATGCATTAGGGGTCACATCTACAAACAGTTGAAGTTCGCTATCTCGAACTTCAATGGACCATTTAATTTGGTCGAGATAACAGAGGTTCGAGTCTTCGATTTACAATCTGACCAATTTCTCAAGTTCACAGTTTAATGCAGGTCTAAAGTAATGCTGAAAACTCCTGTAGGAGCTTTCAGCATTAATTCAGACCAGTTTTAAGCTGTCACATGTGTTTCTAGATATGTGTAGTGATATATTTTGAACAATTCTGTATTGTAAATTTTCGAAGGATCAAACGTTAAGTCGAGTTATCCGAGTTCGAGCTAGCCGAGCTCAAGATATCGAAGTTCAACTGTACATCTTAATCATGTTCTTTTCAAATAATACTAAATGTGACGTGTGACAGAATTGTTTTTCGACATTTAGCATGATAAGTATAACGATAGAAATATATTGAACGATTTTATACGTCTGTGGAGCATTCTCATGTGAACTGCAACGAAGTTTGAGGTGTAGCTTATGTGAGTTAAATTCTCATAAGCTCAGTGAAATAGCGTTCGTCTCCCCATGAATATGTTGTAAGTAAGAGTCTCGCGTATTATATGTGATACCTGGGCAAATCCGATATTTGCCCGATACTTTCTAGTGTTGTTTCAGACTGTTCCATACCTTTCCATTTAATGTTTTAGATTTTCTTTTCACCGTAAACTTCATATGTGTATCTCTATTGAATCAGGGCCATTCTAGTCTTGTGAATGTTTCTTCCAGGTATCTCCCAACTATTCCTGTTCCCACTGTCAATATGTTTTGTTCACTTGTATTACAAGATGACCAGTACTCGTACTATCACGTAAACTTTACAATACAAAACATATGTAAAATTGAACGTTAATTTCAAATGGGAGAGAATCCCAAGAACGCCATGAAATAAGACAATTATAGCATGCATGTTTGTGATAACTCTCACTCCTGACATTTAGTTGATCTGACAGTGTGCCCGTTATTAAGAATCAGAAAATGAATTTCCAAACCGTTTCCTTTATGGATATTTTATAACCCATGATTTCATTAACAGGAGGAGGTATCTCGTTAAAACGTCATTGAAACTGCTACAATTTAAATTTTAACGGAATTTAAATTACTGGAAGAAATTGGAACCCAACTTATAATCAGATTTAGCGATAAACGTACAGCATTCATAATTATTTAGAGACAACATTGGCGATAAAGACATATAATATTCCAATAGATATCAAACACAGCTGACTTCCAGCAGTTTTACCCTTTCACCGCCCAATAAATTTCGTCTACTAAACATTTGATTAGAGTGCCAAACAGTTCTGACAATGTTCGACCATGGTGTGACGCCCAGTTTGACCATGGTATGGCGCCTAGTTCGACCATGGTGTGCCGCCCAGTTTGACCATGGTGTGACGCCTAGTCCGACTATGGTGTGCCACCCAGTTTTGACCATGGTGTGACGCCCAGTTTGACCATGGTGTGACGCCCAGTTTGATCATGGTATGACGCCCAGTTTGACCTTGGTGTGACGCCAAGTTTGACCATGGTGTGACGCCAAGTGTTAAACTTAGTGAGCCGTTCAGATACTCGGCACTGTTTCATACACAAAAGAACACATCAATCTACGTACATGTGCGAGGAATTAGAACTACAAGGAAGGGGAGCTCGGTTTAACTCTATTTCATGAATATTTACTTAGAAATAATAAATTTATAAACATCAACTAGCAGGAAATTTAAGGAAATTTAGACCATGGCAGAAACTGTATATCTATATGTTTTCACAAAATGTACGTGAAGAAAAGGTAAATGAGGATCTGGAAAGTCGTGTTGGAATTTTACACTCATAAATATATTGAAGACAACTCTGGCTGTGACAACGGTTAAGGGATTTCTCTCTGTATTAGTACCTTACAGACAGACATGGAGGAACTATAGTAAGGAATATGACCAGCACGTGTTGATTTGGTTAAAACACAACAGCAGCTGTTTGACAGATGGTTTATATCTAGGAAAATAGACCAAACATCATGATAAGCTTTAAGCAACTGAAGTTAGTTGAGGAACTCAAAAGTGCATCAAACTTGAGATAAGGTCATTTCTAGATGAGAAACTTCTGAAGTAGCAACATGTTTAGCTGATGCTTATTTCTTAACACAAAATGTTTTGCCAAAAAGCATTGTCAACTTTCCCATAGTCAAGTAAAACTCTCTCTGGTCATTAATTTGGCACAGCCGATCCTTCAGATGCACTAAAGAAAGAAAATCTGGTAAAACTAAACCCCCAAAGTCCCTATCTCAACCAATGTGTCCTTCTTGCAGCAAAAGGGTCATATATGAAAGTAATTTTATTAAAGTGTAACAATAACGCAATAAGACCAAACCACCAGGTCTGACATTATACTGTACAAGGCACATTTTGTGTCAGAAATAATGTCATATTTAGCTCATTGATTCCCATATTATTTGAAGAAACCCCGTCCAGATCTTGCTTTGGAAACCATTCATTTTCATGTTGAGCAAAGAAATCGTTTGCTGGTAAATTCTGTTGCCGTCGATTCTTTCAGTAAATATTGCAGACCCTGATCAGATGTTTCCTTCATGCCCATCATACACTGTGCACCAATGGATTAAGGTATCGGAGATAAAGTCTGATCCGATTCTGTTATAGAGAATTTTGAACCATTCCTTACAAAGGGTTTCTGTGTAACATTTAGTCAAATACAAGCGAAATATACCCACGTATCCGTATTAAGGCTTTGAGCGATACCGATCGTCCCAATCTCTTATTTCAGCAGATATTCTGCTTTTTAGAGAAATCCTGTTTTACTCAAATAGCATTATCTAGAGAGTCGATTCGCAAATATGTCTCTCAAATATGTTTATTTGAAGTCTGATTTATTACAGGACCAGATTGTTTTGGTTTGATATCCTATTTAACCATTTAAGGTGACTGTTATTGCATGATACATGTAGTTATTACTCAATAATGAAATAAATCATACGTTTATATTATGAAGACTGCCAGAATGAGCCAACTTGGTCAGCCTGACGTACTGCTGAGAAGCCACCAAATGTTGTACATTTATGATCAGTTGTTCAAAGTTATTGTATGTATTTATAACACATTTGAGCAAACTCTAAATAAGACGTTCCAATTACTACCAATGCTGTTCTGTAAGACAGGTAACAGCGTTATGCTTATTGAAAGTCATACAGAAAGCTCCCAAAGGAGTATTCTGCATGTCTTTCATTCTGCATTAAGCAGACACCTGATTAAAAAGTTCTTCCTTACCGGACTTCCAATTTAGAGGGGTTTTACCGTATGTACCTTTCCAAAAGAAGATTTGTGGCACAAGCCTGTCTTTCCCGTGAGGAGAGGATATGTTCATGAGTAACACATCAAGGTAAGTAATCATGATGTTTATTGCATACTGTTTAATGGCCTCCTTTGCTTAATTAACAATTAGGAGTCCTTCGGTCAATTTATATTAGAATACCATAGGAAGCTGAAAAAATACTGTTATGCCCCCAACGGCGGGCATATAGTGATCACATTGTCCGTTCTGCCGTCTGTCCGTTCGTCTGTCCGTTTGTCCGTCTGTCCTTCCATCCGTCCGTCCCAAAGTTCGTGTCTCTTCTATAACTTTTTTATCTGTGAATGGATTTCAAAAACACCTGTCACAAATGTTCACCAAACAAAGACGATGTGTCGCGTCCAACTCCCTGATCCATAGGTCAAAGGTCAAGGACATCATTAAGGGTCAAAGGTCGGGGCATAACTGTTTCACAAGTACACTCTTGTTTTGTCTATTTGACATTTCTCTGATTGTTTAAAATTAACATTTATATGGATATGTATTGCTATCACATACATATATGTATATAATTATGTACCATGCTTAATAATTATATAGTTATATACATTGTGGCCATTGAGTGGTAGTTGTTGGTGCTTGGTGTCTGTAACTGGTTCACATGGATGATATTGACTAGAGTACTATTAAGACTGGATTAGTGGAATTATTAAAAAACAACCCACATATTACATTTAGTAATTTTTTAAGACAATACGAGTAACCACTGTATTTAAACGAACAGTTTATACTTCACTGACCTACTTGCACCTTAATTAGTTCATGTTTAGTTGTTCATAAATCATTATTTATTGTTTAGAAGATGGTGAAAAGTGAATTGAAATTGTTGAAATACTGTCGTCTTAAACGACAAATTCATGGTTTATCTACTCTGTATGTTGTGTTCAGTTTAACAGGATGTATGTGAAGATATGTGCTACCAGCATAAATATGCACCACCTTTGAACAATATATGACCTAATGCAATATTCGCCGTGCTTAACCCTTTACTCCATGAATATTCATGTAAGAAATAATGTATGCATGTATATCAAATAGCGTAGTATTTATTATGGCATATAAACAAGAAAATGTTAGGCATTTGTTAGACTACAGACCCAGATCTAGTTCCATAAGAAAACCCTGATCAAACGGTTCCTGCAGGAGCCGCATTTCTAGGTCTGCTCTGTTTGCAAAAGCGTGAAAGGCATATATATATATATGGTTAATGAAGGGTTAATGCACTCAATGAAATATCAGCTATCAATTTGTCATACAGCTCGAAACCACATGAAAACTTATTGCGTAAGCTGTAGGCTCACTGTTAATCTAAATGATCAAAAACTTGCTAAAGATAATTTTATTAGACAATTTAGTACCGAATGCTTCAGGCGTAATGTGCCTGCAATATGTTTCCACAAGAAGTGTAACTTTGGTAATAATGCTTAACCCCTTCAATGCTTGAATTTCAAAGCGGAAATATCCGTCATTGTTTAGCGATACAGTCGATATAGTAGTAAAGGTTCTAATTTATTTAAGAATATTGATCACAAATTGAACAGACCCTGAACAGAGGATTCATATAGGAGTTTTCTGATCTTGGACCACACTGTTTGCACATTCCAAATACACTCGTATCCCGCATTCAAAGGGTGATTGTGGTAGTGAAACGTAAGTATTGGTATTACATCTAATTATGTTCATTCATTGATGGATCTGTTTGTACTGAATTTGTTATATAACCATCAATGAGTGCGTTGTTCTTTTATGCTTTCATAGATTATAACCCTGTCCATCCTTGAACACATGCTGTCGTGCACCCATATGGGAAAATTTCACAACCTATTCTTGGATGGGTTTTTGAACCTTTTGTCCTCTCCTTCATACAAAGAATTGACACAAATATAACAAATCACAGGTCATTTGCGATTGAGTAATGTTCTATCAGATATGGCCACAGTTCAACTTAAAAGGCTGGTTTGGGGACACTCGTGTCAAATGGCACCGTCTGGTTTGAACTGTTCCACGGCTATGGATCATTTGTAATCACATTTGCAAACATGATGCATCCAGATAAGACGAGAATACTCAGACTGGTATCCAAACGTTTTGACACTGTGATTGTATAATTTTAAACAAAGAAAACGAACAAAATTGAAACCGACGGCATTACGTGGCAGCCAATACAACCTGCAAGTAAATGTAACAGCTAATAATGCATTTGTCAGCATTCATTTCCAATAACCAGTTTTTTAGCCATGACAAGATGACGAAGACCGGGAAGTATTGCAAAAATAGAAATACAGTAGAACTGTGCCTATAAGTACCAGCAAGATAGTGTTTGACGGAGAAATATAGAACTTATTCTACCTAAATTGCTTAACCCTTTACTCCATGAATATTCATGTAAGAAATAATGGCATCATGACTATTAATTAAATTAAGTTTTAAATGGGTAATTGAACACATAAAGTTTTGGATATAGCAGAAACTGTAGAATCATATCTATATTATTACATTAGCAACAGAGCAAATCCTGGTCAGACGGTCCCTATAGGAGTTGTCTGATCAGGGCCGTATCTGTTTGCAAAGGCGTAGGAAAGGCGTTTTTTTGGAATAAAGGGTCTCTTCTCCACAGCTCTGGATATGACATTTCTGCATGTACCAAGAGACATGGAAATAGCAGAATCTACTATTGCTGTCTTACTAGCATTATCATACAAACTTTAAACCTGTTCTACGCTTTGTTTCCTGGCGACATTGATAAACAACAAAGAATTATTGGAAATGGTAAATGCACCTACACAAAATTATTCATGATGCAATGATATCCTGGTGCACCAAATACCACAAAGTTACATAAGCAAGATAATTTATAAATTGTTCATAAGAAACAGAGAGGTATAGATAGGATGCGTAAATTAATTTTCGTTTCAAAAAAGTTCCTTTATTTCTCACCAAAATTCTAAGTACGAGTATTTATCACAATCTTGTTACTACCTTTAGAAGCCTCCTGAATATTAATTTGATTAATTGTCAAAATGGCATATTTACACGTGCCATTTTGCAAAAGCAGAAACTATAGAATTAGATCTATATTATTCTAAAAGCAAACAGAAAGGTCCTGTTTAGACGGCTCTTACAGATGGAGTTTTTATGCATTAAGGGTTAAAGGATGACCACATCAGAGGATTTATTGGCGAAGTGACGAGTTTAGTATTTGGATACTCACCAAATCTATTACTCTAAAACAGCATTAAAACGTCATTTACTCCGAACAAAGCTTTGAGCCAAATAATATTCTGTGTAAGTCGTTGCGCCACGTTATACTTTAGTATGATTACAAGCATACTTTGACACACTCTAAGATTGCATGATAGACGGATCACAAACGTTCTTAGAATTCAGTTTGTTAATTGATTTAATGTTATTTTTGTGGCTAGCAGATGACTAAAATTATATTAACTATTTGGAATAATATTACACTGTGCACTACTATGCAGTTCTTGTTTACCGATGAAAGATGATACAGTCACAGCCTTAGCATGAGATACGCACAGCTCCCAAGTTTATAAAACATTTTGCTAGAGTTGTTTGAGATCATTCTCAAATACTTCAGAATGGTATCTGACTCAGACTCACAAGTTTTATAAGATTGGAACCAGATGATATGCCTTTTTAACAGATATTGGTTTAAGAATGTCACGCTTTCTATTAAAATACGCTGATTTAGATATTTTATTGACAATATGTCCATAGTTTATCAAGAAAACGTTTTCTTTGCAACATTTAATGTCGACCGTTGCAACATATTGTCAGTGGAAACAGAATGTCTTGAGCTATTCAATCTCTATCTTTATATGCAAACCAAATAGTTTCCATTTAATAACACATCGAAATTTTTATCAAGATTCCTCATATTTGGTAACGAGGTTAGGAAGTAATTAGAAAACCCTCATATTTTAAGGTAGATATGTGAAAGTTCGAGGTCAAACATCAAGGTCAAAGGTCGTTCTATACCAAATGATTTCCAATAAATACCTCTTCAACTGTTAACCTAGAGTTTGCATATTTTAAGAAAAGTTGCTCATGCTGAATACATGGCTGTTATTGATTTTGAAATGTTGGTGGAAGTTCAGACTTAAAAAACAAAAATCAAATTGTAGACGAAATAATTTCCGATCAACGAAGACTCTCTTTGTTACAATGTTTTCATCAAAACATATAAACATGTAAGTAACCCTCTGCAGTATGTGTAAATATGCTCTGCATGTTAGCTGTGGCTTTTAAACACGTAATGTTGGGGATATACATATATTTAAAAACATTTAATATACTGGTAATAATTGCTCACTTGCTCGGGGCCTAATTGGTTGGAAGGTAGTGTTAATAATAGATGTCCGGGTATCTGTACAAATATATTAGAGTTAATCTGCGTTTTACTCTGGTCACGTTCAGAGACATAGATAAGATGGTCAGTCAAAGAAACCAGGGATTACAGTAAAGCACTAATTGTTTCCTACCCCAGAGGGGCACAGCAACCGGAATAAGAGAATAATCTATTTAATATTTAATATATCTTAAGCCATCAGAGAAAATTTAAACCGATAGAAAATATATTTCTGACACAGTAAACATCACTATGGCCACCATATTAGTCCTTTCCCTTATAGCTATAACGCGTTTTCACGCATTTGCAGAGTAGACCAAGTTTGCATACTAATTATTAGTATGTGCTTAGTATGCGATGCACCAAGTTATACGTAAATCACAAGTAATATTGAGAAGGCATTCTGACAAATCTGCCGACACAAGAGACTTACTGCAGACATAGTGTACCTAGGTGCACCGTTAGCACATATTTAACACATATTTATACCAGAGACACACACGGTAGAGAATAGTAAACATCTTAAAAACGAACAAATATACTGTAATGCAGATATATGCCATTTAATAATCGCTATTATTTTGGCAGCTATACATTATCATCACCATTAAAATGATTAAAGAGTATAATTGCTAACTGATAAACGTCGAAAAACTGTAAATGTACAGTAAAACTTCGATTATCCGAACACTAAAATACGTATTATTATCGCTCTTTAAGACAGGTGGCAGCTTAATGCATGGTGAAAGTCATGCAGAAAGCTCCTCTAGGAGCTTTCTGCATGACTTTCACCACGCATTAAGCAGCCACCTGCCTAAAAGGGTCTGAATTCTTCTATAACGAAAATTCGAATAATCGAGGTTTTACTGTATTTTTAAAAGTCACAACGAAAGCACAATTACAATCTTATCAGTATAATGTTGCAACAAAACAGATGTGCGGATTGAATAAATGATTGCTATAAGTTTAGAATTACGTACGGTATAATCTGCCTTAAAGGTCCATCAAAACAGAGGTTTAAGTATAGATCGATATGTAAGGCAGGTGGTAGCTTAAAGCATGGAAAAAAGTAATGCCGAAATATTTTATAGGAACTTTCGGCATTACTTTTGCCCTGCATTAAGCAACCACCTGCTTTTTAAGACTCCTGTACAGTAAATCCCCGCTAATGCGACCACTTAATGAATAAACATGGGTGCCTTTATAAGCAGGTGGTTGCTTAATGCAGGACAAAAGTAATGCAGAAAGCTCCTCTATGAGATTTCTGCATTACTTTTGTCCTGCATTTAGCTACCACCTGCATCTAGCACCAAGAATTATACCTCTTTTAGGTGGTCGCATTAGCGGAACTTTACTGTATTCGGTAAATGAATGATCGCTTAGGACAGGTTCTACTGTATACTGTAAATCCCTCTAAAGTGACCACTAACAAAAGGTAAACTACTGGGCTATAAAGACAGGTTATTACTTTCGTCCTGAATCAAGCAACCACCTTCTTGTAAAGAGACATACATATTTACTCATTAAGTGTTCGCTTTAGAGAAGTATGTTATACATACCCAATCTACCCGTTTGCATCAGTTTGTGAAGCTGAATAATTCAGTTTAGCAACAATTTAATATACAGTAAAATCTCAACTATTCGAATGTTTGTATAAAAGAATTTAGACCCTTTTAGGCAGGTGGCTGTTTAATACATGATGAAGGTCATGCAGAAAGCTCCTCTTGGAGCTTTCTGTATGAATTTCACCTTGCATTAAACAGCCACCTGCCTAACATGGTATAAATTATTCTCCTCTAGGAGCTTTCTGTATGACTTTCATCATGCATTAAACAGCCACCTGCCTGAAAGAGTCTAAATTCTTCACCATGCATTAAGTTGCCACCTGTCTTAAAGATCGATAATGATACTTATTCTAGTGTTCGAATAATCGAGATTTTACAGAACTTATACAGACATGGTAACAAATAGCATTTTGTCTGTCCTAATAATTGGGGTACTAAGAACATGAATGAATCAACGTTCAATTTGGTTATTTAGACACCGATTAGATGCAACGCTTTAATCGCCAAAGTCGCTAGAAAGCTACTTTAAAGGGGAAGTCACTACATTCGACGCGTTTCAAAAATACCTAAAATATACAAAACTCATTTGTTTATATGCTGAAAAGAAGTATATCGCAAGAAAACATATCCATTAAGGTTGAACATGACAAACATCCATATGTCTGATATCGGCGATCCCGATTTTATTCCCTGATGTTTCCGTTTTATTCGGGTTGGGTTTTAGTTTTGTAACTGTTCGCGCTATTCGCGTCTCTTCGACCACTCCCGAAAACAGCTGTTACGTAAACAATGGAGGGATCGGAAAATTTGAACGGAAAAGGCCGATAATACTTTGTTGTAGAACAAAAATTATAAGTAATGATGAAATCGGTTTATTTTGTATCACAGGTGTAATATTCGATATAATTTGAAATTGACAATCATCATAATAATGAGTGAGCATAACAAATACCAAGTTTTATTATATTATTGAAAATATGTGTTCTTTGTAGGGACATCCTCTTTAAGGGATTGCTCCAATGGGCAAACAGTTGATTACCTTTACAAGCACCCAGCTGAGACGCAGAGTAATTCGGCATCTCCTAACCCATTCCCTCATATTGACGACTTTTGACGACTCTGTAAAAATCATTTTGTGAAACGATTGTAATAAATAGAGCATTTGCTCCTAAGGAGCAAATGCTCTATTTATCACAATCGTTTCAAAACAACACAATTCTAAAATTCTCCTTTTCTATAGTTAGTGCTCCTTTTAGGTAGATTTATTCAAAGAGGTTGGATCTAAAAATAGCCTATAAGGTAATGGGTTAAGGGTCCAAACTGCATGAAACGCCACTTGAGTTTTAGAGAAGAAATTGAAAAAAGCTCCACTCTGCATCTTAAAGCTGACAACTTTGTTTGCAGTTTATTTCTTAACTCGAAGGCGTTAATAGAATGATGGTGAATCTCATTAGTGACCCGACAGTAAGCAATTATGTCTATGTTTTCAGGGTAGAGGCGCCGTGAAATAATTTTGGCGACTTAATTAATTATCCGTTTATCCCTTTCCCTGTTCTATATTTATTCAAAGTTTCAATACATACTGGATATTTATGGACAATGTGGAAAGTGGAATATACACTGTAGCCATTTTAGAAACTAAAGAAACGGATCTATCAAATTGCATTAGCAAACAGAGCAGACCTTGATCAGGCGGCTCCTATAGATGCGTGAAATGCGTTTACATTGTATATGAAGGAAAGGGTTTATTAATTACCCATGAAGTAATCTTTTCTTATACTCGCAACATTCAAATTGCTAGAGCTCATTTTACCACATGCTTATCTCAGGTTTTCAGTTAGCGATAGCAAAAAGGTGCTTGTATTGTTGGTTTTGTTCATCATAGAGAAGACGAATGACAAATGTTGACAGTATCCAATAATAATAGTGACAAAAAGCTGTACTGCAATTACTTAGGAGATTGTATGCACTTTGAGAGGCTCGGTGGTGAGGCTTGGTTTGTACAGTAATGCACCCCTTCCCTTTTAATCGGAGATACTGCTTAATGCAAGGTGAATGCCATTTTAGAAAGCTCCTTAGGAAACTTTGTGTATGACTTTCACTTTGCATTAAGCTACCACCTGTTATAAAGACCGGTATTGATACTAATGTGTAGTTTTGGTTTGTTTAGTTTATTCTTTAGTATGCTGTATGTAAAAATGACAATATTGTTGAATTACCATCTCTCTGTCGACGTAATCCTTTGCTTACGTCTTTTACGTCTTTTCGCGTAGACTCAGGTCGATGAGACACTTCCTGTAGGAGCCGTCTAATCAAGGTCTGCTCTGTTCGCTTATGGAATAATTTAGATTTGATTCTACAGTTTCTGTCACGGCCAAACATTCATTTCTTCTTCATATGCCATTACCAAAATAATAATGTAATTAACGTTCATGATGTCATTATTTTTTACATAAATATTCATGAAGTAAAAGATTAACCCTTTCCCTGATTTATATACATGTAAGAAATAATGACGTCATGAATATTAATAAGATTATTATTTTATAATGGCATATGAAAGCAGAACATTTTGGCTCAGGCAGAATTTGTAGAATCAGATCTATATTACACCATAAGCAAACAGAGGCTCCTACAGGAGCCGTCTGATCTGGGCCGTCTCTGTTTGCAGATGCGCGACAATGCACTTACATAAGGGGAAGGGTTAAGAAAATTGTAAAACTACAACATTTACAACAGGACGGTTTGTAAACAGCTCATCAACTCATTTCCCTCTTAGACCCAACCGAAAAGGAGCATTAACTATAGAAAAGGAGAGATTTTGAAGTGTGTAGTTTTGAAATCATTATGATAAATAGAGCATTTGCGCTATATGGAGCAAATGCTCTATTTATCACAATGGTTTCAATCAATGAGTTTTACAGAGGCACAAAAAGGCGTCTGTAGGAGAGAATGGGTTAAAGAGCATTTGAACTGAACGATTTGTTGACAAGACCATGATTGTCAGTTAACTCCTTACTCCATAGACACGTATGTTAACACTTTGGCAATCAGAGTAGATCCAGATAAGACAGATCATGTAGAAGCCGTCTGGTCAAAATCTGCTCAGTTTGCAAATGAAATAATTCTGTTTCTACATTTACTGGAATAAACAAAAATGTATTTACAGGTTTTTTTTAATTTTCATCTAATTAGTGCTTATAAAACCATTATTTCGTACACTAATATTCATAAAACAAAGGGATAATTCTATAACATGCTTCCCCATTGCATCATCTATTGCTCAGCCAAAGGGTGTAGATCAAGACCTGGGTCCATGCTTATAAAACGTTTAGTTGAGTCTGAGTTCGTTCTCGAGTTTTTGATTGGTCAGATTTGAGCCTCTGGCTCAAATCTGACCAATCAAAAGCTTGAGAACTCAAATTTGACCAATCAAAAGCTTGAGAACGAAACTCAGACTCAGCTAAAAGCTTTATAAGCATGGAGCCTGATCTGGGTCCCTGAAGGAACGAAGGTCTGCATTATTTGCTTCACAAACTATTTTCTGAAATTTACATCGGCAAACGAAATCTTGTAGAGCATAGTTAATGTTATCTTCAGATCTTTGCATAGCGTTTCCTGCTGTGACAAAAAATCCTGTGTAAATTTCAGTAATAAATCAGTAAGACCTTTGGTAAATATCGATCGAGTGTCAAACAGCTTGGATCCTGATGAGACGCTGATATACTCGGTGTCTCATCTGGATCCAGTTGTTTTGCAAATGCGAGTCACATCGTGGATAAAGTGATAAAGGTTGCATTCTCTGTAGACAAATTATCTTAATTAACGGCTCTCTAATTCAACCACCAAAATAGGTCTAAAACTGGGTCGTAGAGGTCAGTGATACCTTAAGACAGGACGAAAGTTATACAGAACGCTCTCTGCATAAAGTTCGTCCCGCATTAACCGTTTACTCCATTTGCCTATGTAAACAGAGTAGACCAAGTTCAGATGGATCTTGTAGGAACCGTCTGATCAGGGTCTGTTCTATTTGCTTATGGCATGATACAGTTATGATTCTACAGGTTCTGCCATGGTCAAATATCCCTGTGCCCAATGCACTTGTGCTGTTATATCAACTAATCTAACTGATATTCATGATGTCATTATTTCTTACATCAATATTCATGGAGTAAAGGGTTAAGTAACCACCTGCTTTAAAACCCGATACTACTTATCCATTACGTTGTCGGTCGCTTTAATGGAGATACTGTATACATGTATATCCAGTTCCTTTTCGGAATGTATTTATCCCATAGATTCGCCTGTTAACGTCTTTTTCAAACATTCTACAGTGTTAGCCATTGCCAAAAATGTCTCTTTTCATATGCAATTATATAAAATTGGCTTCTTAATGTGCACGATGCCATTCTTTCTGCCATGAATATAAATGAGGTAAAGGTTTGAGAAATATATTCAAATACTATTATATAATGTATGTCTGATATAATACTTACGGTAGGTACTGTCTTAAGCGGTCATTTTTTATTGAACATATGAGTTTTAAAAAGCAGGTGGTTGCTCGTTTGAGTGACCGATGTGGAGAGGTTTAACGGTAGAACTGTCTCAATAACATCCTCTCAATAGAGGCCCAAACAAGACAAGTAGTAGCTTAATATTGGACGAAAGGTATGCATAATGTCCATATTGAAGCTTTTCGTCCTGTATTAAGACCAATGTGTTTAGTCAAGTAGTGGTTGCTATAGCGATGCATTTGTAGGAGTAAAGTTTTTGTAGATACATTCATGGGACTCCATGGCCGAGTGGTTATGGTTTTCGACTGACATTCACTAAGCCTCTTACCGCTGTGGTTAGAATTTTCATGAGCAAACGCGTTCCAGCTAGCTTGCAGTAGGTCGACGTTCTTCTGAGCACGGAACGATACAATTTGTTGCTGTATCTGTATTTGCCTAGACGTCGCGTAATGACTGAAATACTGTTAACCCATTGGTCCCCAGTGACCCTTAAGAAGGACACAGACAAACAGTGTATACGCAGATCAGAATTCCCCTGAAGGATTCATGTGATCAGGGTCTACACTGTTTGCTGAAATCATTTGATGTCAAAGGCTTATATCAGCAGACATTTTGTTTTCTGTGTTCCTCGATGTGAAAAATGGACGGGTTAACCCTTACAGTGCGGGACACGAGTCACACATGTCCTTGACAAACAGTGTAGACCAAGATGAGAGGGCTCCTCATCAGGGTCTGCACTGTTTGTCATATTAAACGTTTCTGTAGAAAAATCCCTAAATATTCACCGTGGGCTTGCCCTATTTGAAATTTGGATTAGTCCATTTGATAAAATCAGCGTTGTAAGGGTTAAAAAACCAGATCTGGATGGATATTCCTCAGATATATAGGAATACACGGGTTAATCCTTTCCTCTATAAATACGTCTGCCTACGCCTTTTCAAACAGAGTAGACCCAGATCAGACGACTCCTGTAGGAGCCGTCTGATTAGAATCTGCTCGGGTTACTTATGATAGAATTTAAATATGATCTATAGTTTCTGCAATGGCCAAAATGTTCTGTGTCCATTAGCTATCATAATAATGTAATCTAATTAATATTCATGATGTCATTATTTCTTATATGAATATTCATGGAATAAAGGGTTAACCCTTTCCCTCATATAAACGTGTTTTCACGCATTTGCAAACAGAGTAGACCCAGATCAGACGGCTCCTAATAGAATTTGATAGATCGGATTCTTTACTTTCTATAATGTCTACAATGTTTCACCTTCCATATTTCTTTATAACTATTTGTTAATGCATATGCAGTAGGTATTGAAATTTGGCCAAAGTACAGAACAGGGAAAGGATTAACTCTGTGTAAATCCCCGATACAAGCAAAACAAAAGATACAGGAGCCTCTTCGACGGATTACTGCAACTGTCTGTAGTATATAGATGACGAGATGTTCTTTATTACTACAGTAGAACCTGTCTTAAGTGGCCATTAAAAAGAAGTCTAAATTGGAAATCTAAACAGGTGATTGCTAGATGCAAGACAAACATGATACACAAAGCTTTAACACACAGATAACTCCTATAGGAGTTTTCTGTATCACTATTATACCCTGCATTAAGCAACCACCTGCTTTTAAGACTCCTGAATTAAATAAATAAGTGACCGATTAAGACAGGTTCTACTGTATTCAACAGAGATAGCTTCAAAGCTACCTAAATACACATTAACACAGTAACTTAGTTCACTACATTTTGTTGCCTGTAACCCTTTACCTCATGAATATGCACATCAGAAATAAAATGACATTGCGAATGTAAGATTATTTTTACAATGACATATGAATGCATAAATTGTTGGCCATGACATAAGACGTAGAATCAGATCTATATAATTCCATATGGAAACAGAGCATCGGCTGAGTTTGGTCTACTCTGTTTGCAAGGGCGTCAAAAGCTGTCCCTATCAAGTAAAGCGTTAACCCTTATCCCGCTACGCATATGCAAACAGGTTGGATCCAGAGGAGATGCCAATTTTGCTGTGTGTCATCAGTATCCAAGCTGTATGACACTCGGTCAATCGTTTCTCAATTTTTTTTTATCGAACCGGAAGCAGTCAAAATCCAAACATCATGCTTTTCAAAAGCTGTCCCTATCAAGTAAAGGGTTAACTCTTATCCCGCTAAACATATGCAAACAGGTTGAATCCAGACGTGACGCCGATTTACCCTATGTGTTATCAGGATTTAAGCTGTTTGACACTCGGTCAAAGGTTTCACCCTATGTGTCATCAGGATCCAAGCTGTTTGACACTCGGTCAATGGTTTCACCCTATGTGTCATCAGGATCCAAGCTGTTTGACACTCGGTCAATGGGTTCACCCTATGTGTCATCAAGATCCAAGCTGTTTGACACTTAGTCAATGGTTTCACCCTATGTGTCATCAGGATCCAAGCTGTTTGACACTCGGTCAATGGTTTCACCCTATGTGTCATCAGGATCCAAGCTGTTTGACACTTAGTCAATGGTTTCACCCTATGTGTCATCAGGATTGACACTCGGTCAATGGTTTCACCTTATGTGTCATCAGGATCCAAGCTGTTTGACACTTAGTCAATGGTTTCACCCTATGTGTCATCAGGATCCAAGCTGTTTGACTCTTGGTCAATGGTTTCACCCTATGTGTCATCAGGATCCAAGCTGTTTGACACTCGGTCAATGGTTTCTCAAAATTTTGATCCAACCGGAAGCAGTCAAAATTCAATCGGATTTAAATCTGAGCAGACGCCATGAATATTCATGCAAGAAATAATGGTGCAATGAATATTAATTAGGTTAATCTTTATAATGACATCATGAACAATAATTGATGCTTATTTAAAACTGCATAGGAATACAGGACATTTTGGCTGAGACAGAAAGTGTAGAATCAGATCTTTATTATATCATAAGCAAACAGAGCAGAACCTGGTCAGACGGCTCCTATAGGATCCGTCTGATCTGGTCGCCTCTGTTCGCGAAGGTGTATAAAGGCGTATTTATGGAGTAAAGGGTTAAACGTACAATGTGTGTAGCGCATCATCAGTGTTACAGGAGCGTAACATTTCGTAGCTGTATACAAAACTACTCAGGATTAACACCAAACAGCTGAATCAGAGATGTTAGTGTAGGTATAGGTACATAAGCGCTGGATATTGCAAATGAGTGATAGTAACAAACTGTCAGTGAACAGTGTTGAAGATGTCAAATTGTAATAATAGAACTAGTGAAAAGGCGTGATATAAAAGTCGCTGTGAGATACTACAGTTTAACATATTTTGGTGTTTTATAATTGTTTGCGGGTAAGTTAAAATGTCAGTATTATGATAGGGGTTTACGAAAATCATTTAATGTGTTTACAACTACTGTTATTAATTGGAATAGCTACCTCGGTGTGGGGTCAGTGTAATTTTAGTGATGGCCAGTGTACATACAATATTAACCTCGAAAAGACAGGGACTTGTACTCCTGTCGAACCAGAGACAGTCCCACAGGGAATAAAGCACAAAGATGATTCCAAAATGGTCCGAATGCAGCAAGATTTTGATATTGTCAAAGCGGATCATGAAAATCGGATCAAAGAGTTAGAAAGTTCAATACAGAAAGTTCTTAGAAATAGCATTCCATCCGGCTCCGTAGTGTATTCAAGCGGGCCGGTAAAGCTAGAGCCGAGTTCCAGAAAAACGTTTATAGAACCGGTAGAGAAGGAACGGGATAAATTTAAGGACGGCTCTGGTAACCTGCTTCTATTGCAACTACAAAACCAGTTTAATAGATTACGGACTTCATTGACTTCCAGAACAACGGAACTTCTGGATGTAAAGAATAAGCTTAATGAAACTATTGACCTTCTAACTGAAACGCAAAGACAAAACTTTGAGGCTTCCTCAAAGCTGGTTAATTTAGAGTCAAGCGAAGCTCTGCTTAAAAAGGGAAGTAATATACTGAAAAATAAGCTGAAAAGTAAGACAGAACGATTAGAGGTTACAGAAGAAAAATTAAATGCATCAACATCGAAACTTACAAGTGTTGAAAATCAGCTATATGATGTTGTACGTTCTGAAGCTCTGATCAAAGAAGAGCTTGAAACACTGAAACTAGAGTTTAGAAACACTCAACTAGAATTAGAAGAGCTTAAAAAGAACCATTCTTCGTTGACAAGGAAATACGAAAAGACCAAGACAAACCTGGAAATTCGTGAAATCGAGCTAATAGAGTGTTATACAGGTAAGCGGATTTGATTTGTCTTAACCTTAAGCCTGCTGAACAAATTGTTTTTACAGAAATTTTCAGCCACTACATTTTCAAAATGCAAGCTATAATCAATTTTTCTACCAAAATGCAATTAGGGTGTCAAACAATTTGGATCCTGATGAGACGCCGAATTTCTCGGCGTCTCATCTGGATCCAAACTGTTTTATACATGTATTCACTCATCCGCCCATAGCAGGCTAAAAACAATACATTGACACTGTGACGTCTCAGTTGCGTTTGGTACATTTGCTATGCTATTGGTTAACACTTAACCTCATGAATATTCATTAACATTTCCCCTCATATGAACGATTTTCACGCTTTTGCAAACAGAGTAGACCCAGATCAGACGGCTCCTATAGGAGCCGTCTGATCAGGATCTACTCTGTTTGCTCATGATATAATACACGTCTGACCCTACAGCGTTTGTCTAAGCTAAAATTCCCTTGAACATTTCACCGTATTAAATTGAATTAATGAATATTCATGAACTTCATAAATTCATGCATAAATTAAGGAAAGGGGTTAAGAAAAATTGAATGTATGAATATAGCCTGTCTGTTTATATTGACATCGTGAAAAGAAGAATGTGTTGGTATTGCAGAAACGATGTTTTTCCATTATCAAACAGAGGAAATCCTGATCAGATGGCTCATACAAAGTCCGTCTAATACGGGTCTAGTCTGTTTGTAAAGGTGTGAAAAGACGTTTATCAGAGGTAAAGGTTTAAGTCTGCCATTGTCGCATCTGTAATTACCTGTGCAAACAGTTTGGATTCAGATGAGACACCGAGTAACTCGCGTCTCATCAGGATCCAATCTGTTTGTTACTGTGGCAATGTTTTTTGAAACAAAAATGAAGAAAACTAAAATAATAAAATTGTAGCAGACGACAAAGTTGGCAGCGAAAGCATTTTTGCATATCAGCATTATCGAATCTCTAAGAATTGGGATCAGTCTAGATTTAACCCTTCTCTTGCTCAATTTTAAAACACGCAATCACTGCTGTGGAGTGCACTGGTTGCTCATCTGGGTCTTCACTATTTATAGGTAGGTATATTGACGTGAATAGCAAACGAAGGGTTAATGACTGGACTCAAACTATCTAACGTTTCGTAATCTGACCAGTTGCTGAGTACAGAATAGTTCGATCCAATAGTTCACTAACATAAGTCCGAAATTAGATATCCATAGCTAAACATTATAACCATCTTAGTATAGTTTGCATGAATTAATTCTTTTCAAGGACATCATTACGTCTGCTTATTTGGAAAAAAAAGTTACACCCAATCATACGTCAAAGGACTGTCACTCACTACTTAACATGTAATTTGTGGCGAAAAATAAATTAAAATGTGAATTCAAAACACTGAAGGGAAAGTTATTCTTTAGTATATGTATGTACGAGGGGATATCAAAAAGTTTTGAGCCTCGGGCATTTTTTTCATTCAGATTGATTAATGCTTTCAAGCCTGATGTGCATCAATGTGTTAACTATTGAGTACATAACGGATTATCTTGATTATTGTAATCCTTTAGTCTCAGCACTTCGATAAAGAGACATACCCCTAGTAAGTTGGTCAAAAATGGATAAAACGTAGTACAGAGCGGTGATCAAGTTTTTGGTCCTGGAGGGTCAGTCAGCAAAACAGGCTAAAGAGCGAATGATGGCTGTTTATGGAGCGTCTTCTCCTTCTTCTGCAACTATCAAACCCTGGGTGAAGGAATTCTAACGTGACAGAGAGTGGGTTTAGACGATGACCTCCGGTCAGGATTGCCGACCACCAGTACCCGCCCTGAAAACACCGAGCTATTCGTCGGACCTAGCCGAATGGGGAGTATTATGCCGACTAACTGAAGCAGGTGCGCCAATCCATCAAGGAAAAACGCCTAGGGAAATCCATCGCGGGATCCTGCTCCATCAGGACAGGACCCCAGTTCACAGTAGCCGAGTTGCGATGGAAGCCGTGCGCGAGTGTGACTATGTACTTATTCCCCACCCAACCTACTCACCAGACCTAGCCCCAGCGACTTCCCCCTCTTTCCTAGGCTGAATTTTTTTTACTTCGGGCCGGAGATTTGATGATGACGATGAGCTGATGACTGCTGTGGAGGGGTGAATAGGGGGCCAATATAATGACTTCTACCGTTCAGGTATAATTGATCGGAAAACTAGGTTGAACAAGTGCATGGAGTTGGAAGGTGACTGTGTCGAAAAATAATGCAGTAAACTTAAAAAAATCCAGCTCTTTCTATGTGAGGCTCAAAACTTTTTGATATCCCCTCGTATCTGTGTATCCTGTAATAGCACATGGACACAGGAAGTTCGGGTCATTGCAGAAACTGTATAAAATCATATCTATATCATATCATAAGCAAACAGAGCAGACCCTACTTAGAAGAAGACTCCTTGGGAGTCTACTCTGTTTGCAAAGGCGTATAGCGTAAATGGTTAAGCTACAATATTTTCAGAACCTTTCGATAATTCGAAACTATACATGTAATCATTATAGAAGAAGTTAGACCTTTTAGGCAAGGTTCAAAATACAGCAGATCCTAGTCGATCTCTTACAGTGTAAACCCTCACCAGACTGTGTACATATCGTGTTACACGGGTTTCACAATTGGTGTAATAAACAATTTCATTTGTTTATATATACTAACCCATCAGTTCCCATGATCCTATACATGGGACATAGGCAAACAGTGTAGACGCAGATCAGAGGGCTCATGAACGAGCTATCTACTCACTTTCTGCACTGTCTACTGCAAAAGGCTAGTTTCTTTCAGGAACCCCTGGCCTGAAAAATGGATGAGTTTTCCGGTTTACATTTTGAACGGGTTGAACCTATATACAATGGGGGTTAAAGAATTTTAGCAGGCGGCACTCTTTGCAGACGACTCTTTCTTAAACAGCTGTAAAGGTTAATCACATAATGCATCATTAAACCATAAACTCCGTAGAATTTGTTCCGACTGAAAAGTTAACATCAATTTATATACAAAATGGCTGATTAAGCAGAAAGTTTAAGAAAAAAGACACTAGTTATTATACAGACAGTGACTCTTCTCTAAAGCGACCGCCAAAAACGAGGTCTATAATCAGAATCTTAAATGCAGGTGGTAGCTTAATGCAGGACAGAAGTTATACAGAAAGCTCATGTTAGAGCTGTCTGCATTACTTTCACCCAGCGTTAAGCAACCACCTACTTTTGAAGACACTTGTGTTTATTTATTATTAGGTTACATTAGAAGATTTTCATTGTATAGTTGTGACGGGAAAGTAGAAATTGACACCAGGGACTGCATACGAATATGTGCATATATGTAAGATGTGCATTAACGATTTATTTATAATTGTGTTAGTTCCGAATCGTATAGATTATAATCAAAATTAATAATTATTTCATCAGTATCTAAACTGTTTTACAGTCTGCTATAATTTCAATATAAATGGACATCAGATGTAGCAGACGACGATTTTGCAGGCGATAAATACGTTAGGCATTCTTAATGGTACACCGACTAAGTGTATCGTTGGGGGTATGGCGAGAGTTATTAACACATGGATGCAGAAAAAGGCTATTAAAATGATAATGAACTGATATTCGAATAAAACTTACTATGGCGCTTCAAATAAGGACAAGAGTTACACCTTGTTAAGCCCGTTACTCCAGAGTCCATATATGCAGTTTTAGACCTTTTCAAACTGACTAGAAACAAATTAGACAGCTCCTGCAGGAGTTGTCTGACCAGGATCTGCTCTTTTTGCTTATAAAATTATATAGATCTGATTCTACATTTCTTGTTATGACCAAAATGTCATGTCATCTTAATCTGTTTTAAATAATAAGCTACGTAAAACCTCTCTATATCGGCTACTAAATTACATCAAGTAGTGTGTGTTAAAGGCATGTGGCTGCCCTAAATACCAACTAATTAACATAATTTAGTGACCGTTATAGAGAGGTTTTACTGTAATTGATATTAACAGTCATCAGAGCTACAGATAAGGGTGCGTACCCAAATACTAAAATCGTCATTTCTCCACCAAACCCTATACTGTGACCACAGAGCAACAGATAACGGTGCGTACCCAAATACTAAAATCGTCATTTCTCCACCAAACCCTATACTGTGACCACAGAGCTACAGATAAGGGTGCGTACCCAAATACTAAAATCGTCATTTCTCCACCAAACCCTATACTGTGACCACAGAGCTACAGATAAGGGTGCGTACCCAAATACTAAAATCGTCATTTCTCCACCAAACCCTATACTGTGACCACAGAGCTACAGATAAGGGTGCGTACCCAAATACTAAAATCGTCATTTCTCCACCAAACCCTATACTGTGACCACAGAGCTACAGATAAAGGTGCGTACCCAAATACTAAAATCGTCATTTCTCCACCAAACCCTATACTGTTACCACTCTTTAGAATCGTCTCGAAGAGACGATTCTAAAGAGTGGTAACAGTATAGGGTTTGGTGGAGAAACAAAGGAGATATGCTTGAAAATGTTTAAATTTACGCATCTTATCTGGAGCTCTGAGTCATACATACGTACATGAATGTTCATGGAGTAAAGGGTTAAACAAAGACGTTGAGTTGATTTGGTTGCATGAGTCAAACAACTCTGTTCAATTGAAGACATAGGCCACGGAATGGAAATTAATGTTTAGCACTTCCAGGTTTCGGATTTTTTGGTTTGCAACATAACCCTGTCTTCGTAATGAACACTAAGAACAATGAAAAGTGACACTGGGAATAACGGATAATGCACACTGGGAATAATGAATAATGAACACTGAGAATAATAGATAATGAACATTGATAATAATGAAAGTATCAGGAATAACGAATAATGAACACTGGGAATAACGAATAATGAACACTGGGAATAATGAATAATGAACACCGGGGTTAATAAACGCTTGGAATAATGACCACTGGGAATTATGTAGACTGTGACTGATGAACACTGGAAATAATAAACACGAAATAATTAACATTTGGAATAATAAACACTGGCAATAATGAACATTGGGAATAATGAACACTAGGCATAATGAGCACTATGCATATTGACCACTGCGAATAATGAACACTGGGAATAATTAACATTGGTGAATAATGAAATTGGGATACATGAGCACTGGGAATAATGAACGGTTGGAATATGAACATTTGGGAATAATGAACACTGGTAATAATAAACATTTGTGAATAATGAACACTGGTAATAATAAACATTTGTGAATAATGAACACTGGGAAAAATGAACACTGGGAAAAATGAACACTGGGAAAAATGAATACTGGTCATAATAAACACTGGGAATTATCAATACTGGGAAGCATACTTACGTTTGACCACATTTAATTTGTCTATGTTTGTAGTATGATTATTAATTAGCTGAATTTTCATAGTAGAATATTATTCTGTTTGGCCATGACAGAAACTGTAGCATCTATTTTATATTAGTTGGTAAGGAACCAAAGCAGACCCCGATCAGACGGCTCCTACAGGAGTCCTCTGATCAAGGTCTACTGTGTTTGTAAAACTTTGAGATGCGTATTTGTAGAAAACGTGTAAGGGGTGAATGGGACATCTGCAGGATAATCAACCATAAATATCGGCGACATTGCCGGAATCCCCAGTCCTGCAGAGAAGCATTTAAGTGATAGTCTAAAGTGAGCGAAATTTAATTTTATTTCCTTTACTTTATATTGCTAAATAATTTGATATCAGTCTACTTTGTAACGCTTCAAGACTCAGCCGCTTTTCATCAAATTTAAATTTCAACATCGTTCATCCTCTCAACAGGTGTGTAGTCAGCTAATAGTAATCAATATATCAACTTGATACCATCTTGTTTCTTCTTTCTTTACTGTCAGTAGTGTATACATGTATATTAACACTTTCCGTCATATAAACGTGTTTTCACGCATTTGTAAACAGAGTAGACCCAGATCAGACGGCTCCTATAGGAGCCGTCTGATCAGGGTCTGCTCTGTTTGCTAATGGCTAAATAAATTATAAAATGGCTACACTGTTCCACCTTCCATAGTAACTAGGGAAAGGGCTAGTCCTTTACCTGACACTGGCGCCTTCTGACGTCTTAACAAACATAAACAACACAGATCTGTAAGATGGTCTTTTTACTTTTGAATACTATAGATCTGATTTTACAATTTCTACCTTGGCTAAACATTTCTATATTCATATGGCTGTAAAGAAATTCCTCTAAATAATATTCACAATGTATGTATTCATTATACATGAATATTCATCAGGTAACAGTATATAGCATATAGTTAAGCTAACCATTTATATCATACAAGTAGGTGTTTGAACGTCATTGCAAGAGGAGTAGACCTATATCAGACGGTTCCTGTTGAATCCACCTGATTAGGGTTTGCTCTGTTTGCTTATTGAATTATATATATCTGATTCTACAATTTCACGTGTTCATGTACCATTATAGAAATAATATAATTGATATCCATAGTTTCGTTATTTCCTAAGTTATTATTTATGGAGTAAAGTGTTAACTGTGTATATCTGTATATTTATAGATCGTTCCGTATTTTATTTATAGTCTACGTGCCACTGCGTTAGTTTTTATTAAACTTTTTTAATGTTCGATTATGTATGTTTTATTGGGTCGTTACGTTCTTTACGCTTGTAATAGGTATGTAATGTACTTTTAATATAGTCCCATACTGTACATTGCATTTAATATCGTTCCGCACTGTATCGTCATGAAAGGTGTTCATACATGTATGACTGTCGTTCTGTTATGTATGTACTTGTATGCATTTTCATTGTGTAATGTATACATGAATGGTGTATGTACATGTATGATTATCGTTCTTTACATACATGTATGTATGAATACCGCTTTTTCCATAATTATTTTCGAATATCTTTCGGTTCTGTCATGAATATCGCCCTGTTGTATATGTATGAATATGGTTTTGGTCTATATGTATGAACATCGTTCGGTTCTTTATGTATTACTATCGTTTTGATTTATATGTATGAATGTCGATCTGGTCTATATGTATGGATATCGTTCGGTTCAATATGTATGATTATCGTTCGGTTATATATGTATGAATATCGTCCTGATCTTTATGTATGAGTATTGTTCTGTTTTGTATGTTTGTTCTGTTATTACGACTATCATTCTGTTCTATATGTATTAACATCTTTTTGTTTGGATGTATGGATATCGTTCTTTCCGTATCTATGGATATCGTTCTTTCCGTATCTATGGATATCGTTCTTTCCGTATCTATGAATATCGTTCTTTCCGTATCTATGGATATCGTTCTTTCCGTATCTATGGATATCGTTCTTTCCGTATCTATGGATATCGTTCTTTCCGTATCTATGGATATCGTTCTTTCCGTATCTATGGATATCGTTCTTTCCGTATCTATGGATATCGTTCTTTCCGTATCTATGAATATCGTTCTGTTCTTCATGTATGAATGCCATTTTGTTCTATATGTATGAATATAGTTCTGTTCTATGTGTATCAATGTCTTTCTGTTCAATGTGTATCAATATCGTTATGTTCTATATATTTCGAATATTGTTCTGTATTATACGAATATCGTTCTGTTCTGTATGTGTCAATGTATTCTTTTACACTAGTCTGACTTACTATGCTCTAAACGACAATCCCTTATATTGCTATGTTTCTTTTCCCTGACTCTGGTCTGCTGCATTTCTTTTAATTTTTCATCACATAAAATTTCCAAGGGTTTTACTGAATCTAATGACCACTTTTGACTTGTCAAACATTTTGGATTACTTAACAGTCACCGAGTCATTCTGCGTGTGATCTCGATCAAAGTTGATTGCAAAACAACATCTGTTTCAATTTGGATATGTAGGAGTTTTGACTAAATCCGATGTGTCAGCTCTTGAGAACCTGTTGACCAAGTGTCAAACAGCTCGAATCCTGGTGAGATACCGAGTTACTCGGCATATCATCTGGATCCAAGCTGTTTGAAAATGCGACTGATGGTGAGATTAGCAGGATAATGGTTAAGTTTGTAACATTTAGCTGATAGGTCAGCAGTTTGAGCTGGCTCAAAATATGACCAAACAGGTGCTTCAGAATGAACTCATTCTCAAGGGAAAAACTTTATAACCTCGGGCCTTGATGACGTTCTATCTCCTCTATCACAGCAAGAATCTGACAAGTCTATAAAAATAATTAACATAGCAAGCGAGCGATAGGTTTTCAATTTTCATGGGATGAAATGCAAAGTAGATGACAATATATGTGGTATAGAGACCTATCTTTGTCAGCGCACTGAAAGCAGATATGTTTATGCACATGTTCATGTTTTTAGTAATAACTTTTCTGTATTTTCCTTGGCATTCACTGATATATCTTTCAACAGAGTTTTATAAGGTGGTCAATGTGTGCCATATTGTGTTTAACCGTCTACTGGAGTACATCGCCTTTTAACTATTTCCTCCATAAATACGCCTTTGTAATAGACACTTTTCATTTAAACCATTGTGATAAATAGAGCATTTGCTCCATAGGAGCAAATGCTCTATTTTTCACAATGGTTTCAATACTAAACAGGTCTAGCATTTCCTTTTCTCTAGTAAATGCTCCCTTTCGTTAGATTTATTCAAAGAAGTGGGGTCTAAAAATAGATTTTGAGGGAATGGGTTAAGCCATTGCAAACGTAGTAGACCTAAATCAGGGTCTGCTCTATTCGCCTAATATTTCATACTTTACTTTTTGTGATAATTTCCTTAATGGTATCTATCTACACCGTAAATATTAGATCTAAATCAAGTGAACCCATACTGGGAAGAGTGTAGCATAACTATTAATCAAGTCTTCTACATGTACTCCTACATCATAGGCACTTATCGGACTGAGTGTCAATTCAAAGGTTATTATGTAAGCCGATAGCTATATATTTGCGCGAATATCGTGTTTTGGTAACCCTTTCTCTGTGCAAGATTCATGTAAGAACAAACGACATCATTGATATTTGTTGGCTGAATTTTTATAATGACATATGAAACATTACACTGTAGAATCAGATCTTTATTATATACCATAAGCAAACAGAGCAGACCCTGATCCAACGGAGTCATTTGATCTTAGTCTAATATGTTTGCAATGGCGGGAAAGGTGTTTATATAAAAGACAGGGTAAGGCTTCACAGCGCCGTGAAATCGCGACATCAAATGGCTGAAATCACTCGCCATATTTAAAGTGTAGCCATGTATTTCAAATGCATCGACCATCAAATGTCAACATTACATTTTGTATATGATTTACTGCATTTTTCACTGAGTTGGCATTTTAATACGTACAGTCAAACCTGTTCGTAGCTACCACAGAATAATCAACGAGGTTAATAAAGGCAAGTGGTTTCTTAATGCAGGACGAAAGTAATGCGGAATGCTCCTAGATGAACTTTCTGCATAACTTAAGTATTACATTAAGCTACCACCTGTCTCGAAACCTAGGATTAAGATTTTTGATGGCCGCTGAAGACAGTGTTTACTGATTATAGTCAGTTGGAGCTGTGTGTGGTCAACATACTGTGCAAATACAGCTAAACCCCTCTAAAGCGACTACTGAATTAATACACATTAGTGTCTTTTAAAAGCAGGTGACTGCTTAATGTTCATATTGTTGAGAGGCAAAGAATTTCGTGTCGCGTTTTTGTGTCGCGTTAACAGTATTTAATTAAGTCCTATCTCGACGTCCGGCTACATTTTATTTTTGTAATTATAAGTGTCGGACGACTTCACGTGAAATACCACAAGCCAGCTGGAATGCTTCCTCACATAAAACATCTGATAACTGAAAATATTGATGAAACAATTAACATTGTCCCGCTAAACGCAACTTGAATTATTTTCGAAAACTCGACGTCTGATCAGGAATCAAGCTGTCCGACCCTTGGCCAGTCTGACCATTGGTCAACACGCTTGAACGAGTTACCACACGACAAGGGTCATTGCATAAAGGTTTTTCATAACAATGACCCAAAGTGTATCACAGCAATATTTTCGTGAACTGATGAGTTGTAAATGTTATGTCAAAGTATAGCTCATACTAGTGAAAGCTAGAACTAAAAGTAGAACTAATTCTAGTAAAAGTTATGTCAAAGTAGATCATATACGAATAATATTTAAGTGTCATTGGGTGGATGGTATGACAATTTACGTCACAACAGGTGTTAAAGGAACACAAAATACAGTATAACCTCTCTTAACCGGAATTCTAGTAGATAATAATTTATATACTTTTAGGCAGGTGGCTGCTTAATGCAGGGTGAAAGTCATGCAGAAAGCTCCTCTAGGAGCTTTCTGCATGACTTTCACCCTGCATTAAGCTGCCACCTGTCTCCAAGAGCGATATTCATACTAAATTTAACTGCCGGTTAAGAGAGGTTTAACTGTAATGTTATGACGTAAGTGTTAACGTAAGTCATCTGTGCTTGAGGAATATGGGTAATGTGAGGTAGCTTTATTGTGTACCCTAAGCACATATAATTAACCCATTTATTCGCATCTTATTTTAGGAAACCCTGTCTAGATCTTACTTTGGAACTCTTCCATTTTTCATATAACGGGGTAAAATACACTATTTCCTTGAGTAAGCTACTGACATTGATGGATCCAGCAAAACCACACAGACCATGATCAGAGGGCTACTTCTCCAGGAGCCCACTGATATTGGTCTTCACGGTTTGTCTATGTCGTTTTGAAGGGACTTTGGGTACAAATGGATTAAAGCATGCATATGTTGAGCCAGTGAACCCCGTTGCAAACATTTTGAATTCAAGGGTCTGTCTAAAGATCGTACCACAAAATGTATCGTAATTCCAATCGTTATTATTTAGATAGCAGAAAGTATTACCAGTTTTGGTTGTGCAGCAATTAAGCAAACTTCATACGACAGAAATTATCGTATATTCTAAAATACGAAACTTCGATGTTTAGTAAGACGGGTGCCGGATAAACGCACGATAATCCGGAATGTTTTGGACACTTTGATTAGTATTTTGTGCAGCGAAGCTTTTTGATAGTCTTTGAAAAACAATAGTAGACAATTACGTCTCACAGACCAATTAATTTCACGAGCTAAGAGTCAACCCGTATACCGCTTTCCACAATATGACGTGCATTTACAAACAACTTGGACCCTGATGAGAGGAACTCATCGTCTTATCAGGATCCAACCTGTTTGATACTGGACCAACAGATTCTCAAAAACGTAGCTGAATCGGACGAAGTCAAAAATAAACAAATGCAAAATTGGGTAGATAGTATTTTTTCACAGCGGGGTAAGAGTCAAGTATTACTTTGCTGAAGTTTTTACAGGTTACATCTGTTGGTGCTTACAGTCATGTTCCACATATTTAGTCTTAGATGTATGACGTCATTCCCTGATAAAACATATATACATGTAGGAACACCTTTGTGCAAAAGTCACTAAATAGACGTCTAATTCTAGAATTTAATCCGGGTGTAAGCTTAATGCGGAACATAAGTTTTTCTGAAAGCTCCGGTTGAAGTTTGTTGAATTACATTGGAATTGGGTGCGGCAGTCACCTGCTTTTAATAGAGAAAGCAACATATTTTCAGGCGAGCAGCAGAATATTATGAATAAGGTTAATATTCGTTCACATATATTTTTGTTGTATAACGCAGACACCTGCTGTTTAATATTTTTTTTTTATTTCATTAACCCTTTACACTGATGAATATTCATGTAAGAAATAATGAGTAGATGAATATTAATTAAATGCATTTTTTAAAATGTCAATACATTTATTGCAAAGGCATCAAGTACAAGCTTAAATTGTCACTACATATATGGTATACTGTGTACTGATCTACTTGACCTCTTGAAGTACTGGAAAGATTGTCCCTATAAGTACAGTTTTCTACTTGCAATGTTTTATTAAAATCCTACATGTTTGGCACACTTTGTGACATAAATTGCATTGACACAAATGGGAAAACCCATGAATATTTTGCAGGCGACACTTAGTAGCAGATGATGTTATTCAATGTAGCATGTCATATAGCAGAAACATAGCAAACGAACTACATTTGTACTTTCTTGAAATACAGAATTCGTAAGTGTTTAACATGTTTGCAATGAACATTTGCCATCTGCCATACAAGGCTGCTGCTTAACTTTTAAAACTATTTTGGCGCCAATGTCGCCTGTTGGCACCATGGAAAACAGTGCAGTGCCAGGTCAGATGCCGCCTTTTCAAGGCGTCATCTGACCTGTGACTTCACTGTTTTCTGTATTATTTTAGCCCAAGCATACATGTGCAGGTTTTCTTTTTTTTTTTTTAAAAACACAACAACAAATGTTTTACTAATACAACTTTATTATTTAGTTTAGAATTATATTTGATATGATATTATTATTGCAGACGACACTTTTAAACTTGGCACCAAAATAGTTAAGTGTTTTGTTAGTCTTGAGAAAACTATTTATACAGTTATAGTGAGTTATATTGCACTCACATACACACGGATACTCATATGCTCGTATAAGTATTTTGCTTAGGGAGTATATCTACTAATGTTAGTACAGGTATGTTTGTTCTGCTTTCACGTGCTACTAATAAAAATGATATAAAGTAGAATTTGCCTATAGTAAACACGGCACAAATAGCACATAATGAAATAAAAATGGCGGTTTATAAGAGCAGATGGTTGCTTAACGCATGCTAAAAATAATGCAAAAAGCTTCTATATGCATTAAGCTACAACCTTTATTAAAATCCAGAATTAGGCTTTTCATGGTCCATGTAGATAGGATTTTATTTCATATTTATACACTTGCTTCCCCATTTAATTGTTCTCTTCATAAAATCGCCTTGCCATGCCTTTGCAAACAGTGTAATGTCAGACCAGACGGCTCCTTTAGGGGTGTCTGATAAGGGTCTGCTCTGTTAGATGATGGGATTATATGTTTTTCTTAAGACAGCAACCAACAATTCCATTAAAAATGTTTACCTTTTGAAAATTAAGTTCATGAATATATTCACGAAATAGCTCATGCATAAATGTTTATAAGGGAAAGGTTGAAAAAAATGTTTCGGAAACCGCTCAGACTAAATGCTTAAAAGAGACAATGAATTGTTTCTTTTACCTAATACAGTAAAACCTCTCTATAACGGCCGTTAAATCGTTTTTAATTGGTTGGTATTTAGGGCAGGTGGCTGCTGAAAGCAAGGTGAATGTAAAACAGAACGCTCCTATAGGAGCGTTCTGTTTTACGTTCACCTTGCTTTAAGCAGTCATCTGCCTTTAACACAAAATAATTAATGTAATTTAGTGGCCGTTGTAGAGAGGTTTTACTGTATGTAGAAACTGTATGCAGCGACCACCCAACAGAAGTCTAATTCTCCTCAAGGAGCTTTCTGCATTACTTCCGTCCTGCATTAAGATACCACCTGTTATTAAAAAAGCGACTATCAAAAGGGAGTTTAGTTTATTTCTGTGTGTTTAAGACATCTTAATCCATCTTGATCCAAGCTGTTTGTAAATGTGATCACGGACACATCCGCAGTGTGTTAACATGTGAAAGGAAATGAGGAATGCACGTATGCTAAAAGTGTTACAATATGGCTTTCATAATAACAACAAAGAAAACTCACCTTGAACTATTCTTATTCTCGCTGGATCAGCAATTACCATTCAGTAATAAATATTTATCAGCTGTATTTTATTTATGTTAGGCCCGGGTTCTACGGAGTCCAATTTGGGCCAAATTAAAAATTCACATTAACCCATTGCCACATAGGTTATTTTGATCCAACGTCTTTGAATAAATCTACCGCAAAGCAGCATTTACTAGAGAAAAGGAATATTTTAGAATAGTATAGTTTTTAAACCATTGTGATAAATAGAGCTTTTGCTCCTATGGAACAAATGCTCTATTTATCACAATGGTTTCAAAAGGTGACTTTTACAGGGATGTCAAAGGGCGTCAGTATGAGCGAATGGGTTTAATATATGAGAAAGAATGCAATGGGCGGTACTTGTTGACGGTAACGCTTATATACATGATTATGTATAAGATGTGATAGTATATGTAAACAGTTTGGGTTCGAAGAGATATGAGTCTGACCAGGGTCTATACTGATTGTTTCATCGTCTGTTTCATTTGGATTAGTCTTCAGTTAGAATAATTTTAGATGATAGAGTTTATTTTCGCGCAAGAAAATTGATTACGGCTAATATCAACCTGTTAACCCTTATCCCGCTGTGGAAATACAATGTCTGCTCAATTTTGGATGTGCTCATTTTTGACTCACTCCTCTATGAGACGTCTGAACTGAATATACACTGTTTACCAATGTCAGTGCACGAGTGTCTCACAATCAACGGATTATAAATGAATTTTAACAGAAAAACAAACACTGTTGGAAAAAAGAATAAACAACAATATATCAGTTCAGTTCAAATATTAGAATATGAATACTATTTGAGCTCTGCATTATGAACACCAACGTTTATGTAGAAAAAGAGTAGTCACAACATTGTAACATGGCGTCTTCATTATTTTATCTCATCTGAGTCTATTCTGCTTTGCTGACTTGAGCGTAAACTGTGTAAAAGCTGAGCAGACGCTACGTGTTAAATGTGTCGGCTGATCTGGTTCTATACTGTGGGTAAAGCCTAAAGGGTGGATTTTGTACGACGGGGCTCAATTGGTTTACTCTTTGCATGCATCAAAATGCATGCAGTGCAGTGCAGTATAAGATGCCCATTGTTCTCTCAAGGCAATTATTAATGGAGCAACCGGTATAGTATTACACATTTTGCTTTAGTCAGAAATGTGTATACAGTAAAAAGTCGGTCATTTTCCATGTTAATCATTTACTTCATAAAAACGCCTTTTCAAATCCTGCAGGGGCCATCTGATCAGGATCTCTTTTGCTTATGCAGTTATATACTCGTAGATATGTTTCTATATTATCTACCGTGGCCAGAAATACCGTGTTCATATACCATTGTACATATTCAGCTATGAATAGTCATCATGTAAGTATATCTTATATAAATATTCATAAGGCAAAGGGTTTATCTGACAGTACCTACATGTATACGTAACACTTAGTTATACTATACACTTGAAAGTACTGCTGTCTCTGACAATGTGAACGTTTTTCCAAAATACAGTAAAACCTCTCTTCAACGGCAATTCAAAAGAAACTTTACTCTGTAAATTTACCCCTTAACCCTTTCCTCCATAAATACGCCTTTCTACGCCCCTTTAATAACCATTTCTTGAAACAATTGTGATAAATAGAGCATTATGATATAACTATTATATTACACAACTATAGTCCGTTTCGATCAAGTGCCAGTGAGGCAGGTGTAAGCTTAATGTAGGATGAAAGTACATGCAATACAGAAAGCTCCTACAGGAGCTTTCTGCATTACTTTCATCTTGCATTAAGCAACCACCTGCTTTTAATGACACATATGTCTCCTCTTTAAGTGTTCGCCTTAGAGGGTTTTTACTGTATTTGCGTGTAAATATCCCTAATACCTTGCATGAATTGATCACTTCATGATCATTCATTAACTGCTTTTATACGAAAATAGGTAAGGGATATGACGGTTTAGAAAAAAATGTAAGATCACATCTAGATCTATATAATTTCACATGCAAACAGAGCAGACTCTGATCAGACGGCTCCAACAGAAGCTGTCTGATCTGGGCCTACACTGTTTGCAATATCGTGAAAAGGCGTTAACTAATATGAAGGAAACTATTGTTCAGTCACTATAGAAATGTTCCTCTGTATACAATAAACATTAAAAATGCACACTGTTGCATTTAACGATTTGATATCCTTGCCAAATGATAGTGTTGCGTGAAGGCAAACAATGAAAACTTATATTAATTGTTACCCTGCTGAGGAAATATATATCTGCAAAAACTCCAAACTGTTGCACAATTCTTATTTATTTCCGAATGTTCAATATTTCGAGAAACCACTGATCGTATTTCAAACAGTTTGAATCCCGATGAGATGCCGAGTTACTCGACGTCTCATCTGGGCCCAAACTGATTGCAAATGCGAGACTCAGTCAATCCACGTCTAACATAATAACAATTAACACTCTTGTAATAGATGCAAGGCAGAAATTAATACTTTCATAAAACGAAACTACATTGCCTAAACTAACACTTAAAGCGCTGAATTTTCAGAGTGGAAAGATCCGTCATATTACTATATGGTCTACTCAGTATAACAGCCTTGAATTTGCAAGAGGATTTTGAATGACAAACAGTGCAGACCCTGATCAGAGGGCTCCTCCAGGAGCCCTCTGATCTGGGTCTTCACTGTTTGCAAATGACAGAGAATATGTAGTCCGCAAAGGGACTATGCCAAGGGCTAAAACCACACAGAAAATGTTGTGCTATGTTAGTGATATTTTTCTTGAAGTTAGGTACGTTTTTGTTTAGTTTTACGGCTAGCTGAAAACGCAGATCAGCAGGTGAATACCCTGCAAGAAAACAATACGCTGGAATTCGGGCCTACTTAACCCTTAAACTGAGACCCGGTGCGCAGTTACAATCAGTTTGGATCCAAACGTAATACCGAGTAAATTGTAACTTGGCGTTTCGTCAGGATCCAAGCTGTTTGGCATTCGGTAAGAAGTGCTTTTACGTTTAAATCTTGAACGAATCGAACATAAGTAAAAATTGACCCATATATAAATTTGAGCAGACATCAATTTTACAGCAGGATAAGGGTTAAGTGAGTTGGTTTAAGAGGTCTGAGTTAGAAGACAAACTTAATGCACTAAGCAACCCAAGTTAACACATAACAAGGTCTTGCTCTAACACTGTTGTTTGAGAGGAACTCTCAGAACAAATGGTCATGTTACATTGTAACAGTGTAGAGCCGATCAGACATCACGTCTATGCACCTAATTAAATTTGAAAAAAAAAACCATGAAAATTTAGAGAACCAAAGGCTATATTTTCTGATAAATGTCAAACAGCGCAGACACTGATCAGTCGCCGTGTTAGGGAATTTGTTATTTGTTTCCTTTTAATTTCAAAACCATAACCATTACATATTACCAACAAACAGTTTGGATCCTGATGAGAAGTAGAGTAACTCATTGGTCTCATTTGCATTCAAACAACTTACAAAGGAAATCACATATTCGCTGTAGGCAGCCACATAGTGAAGGTAATTTAGTTTCAATGTTCTAGAAAGCAATTAAGATTTAAGGTTTTAAAAACTCGGTTGGGCTAAATACTCGCAGTATGCATCGGTAGGAAATCAGAGAAGTAGTGAACAACGAAATAAAATTTCAATTTGCGTAAAATGATTTTTGACGCATAAAATGATTATATCAAATTGGTTCTGTCAGTGTATCAAGCGGTTTGGATCCTGATGAGACGCCGAGTTGTGGACCCCATTTAGTATTGTTTTATACTGTTTAGCTTCAAAAGTTTGTGGATTACTCTAGCATTTGCGTAATTCATATGTGTAGACATTCACCAACAGAAACTGCTGGTTTTGAAGTGTTACATTGAAATAATAGAACACCAGATTGAATACTCATAAACAGTAAACCTTGTCTAGGGCGACATAGTTAAATATATCCAGAGGTCCACATAAGAGGCGTAAATTAAAATATGTTCAAGAATAACTGCTTTGTTTCTCCACCAAACCCTATGTTATGACTACTCCTTAGATTCTCGAAGGATAACATAGGATTTGATGGAGAAATGACGATTTCAGTATTTGAGTACAGTGAAACGTCTCTATAACGGCAACTAAATTGTGTTAATTAGTTGGTATTAAGGACAAGTGTCTGCTTAAAGCAAGATGTAAGTAAAACGGAACGCTCCTATAGGAGCTTTCTGTTTTACTTTCACCTTTCTTTTAGCAGCCACCTGCCTTTAACACAAATACTTGATGTAATTAAGTGGCCGTTATAGAGAGGTTTTACTGTACACACATTATGTGTTGCTCTGATCTCTAATCATGGGTCTTCAAAGCAGTTGGTAACTAAATGCAGTTCCTATAGGAGCTCTCTGCATTACTCTTGCCAAGGATTAAGACATTCTACTGTGTACGTATGGCTTTAAATAAAACGCAAATGCCGTATTTGCCCTAGATATTGGACATCCCAATGCAACCTCTACATAGCTCAGTAAACCTGAACCTGTCTTAAGCGGCCATCAAAAGAAGGTCTAATTATGGGTATGTAAGGCAAGTGGTAGCTTTATGCAGGTTAAAAGTAATGCAGAAAGCTCCTACAGCAGCCTTTTGCATTACTTTTGCCCTGTATTAAGCAACCACCTGCTTTTGAAGACGGCTATGTTAAAAACCTTGAATGACCGCTTAAGACAGATTCTAATGTAAGTCAATTTTGAACAATCTTGACAACTGTAAATTAGACTGACATATTGCTTTTAATAAACGTAAATTCCATATTTACCCTGAATATTGGATACCTTAGTGTCCCCATACATGGCTTTGTAAAGCTGAATAAGTCAATTTGATACAATCTTGATAACTGTACATTAGACTGACATAGTTTCCAATACATCTAGTGTAGATCCTTATCCGATTGAATACCCTTAGGAACAGTTTGGTCTGGGTCTGCGCTGTTTTCCTCACGACGTATGTCCTCAGGGTACTTAGTGTAATTGAGATAATTGGGCTAAAGAATTAAAAAAATCAAATTTTAAAGCTTTCTGCACGACTTTCACTCTGCATTAAGTTGTTAATGTTCGTCAGGAAGTTGTGCATCTGTAATATTAGATGCAGATTTATCAGGTGTATGTGGAGGTATTGTCCTTGCGTTTGGGACAAAAAGAAAATGAAGGAATTCGTGCCCTACAGGCACTCTTGTAAAGTGAGCGGTTGTTGATATCTGTCATATCTTCTCCCACCTCAGGATAGCAACTATTTTATTAGCTCGACTAAGGTAACTAGATATGACGATTAATTATAGACGGAATCCACCCATGCGAGTAGATTAAGCCCATGTCTGCTGAACGCGACCTGGCCGACATTTGCAAATATATTGGGTCCAGATGATACACGGAGAAACTCGGCGTCTCATCGTCTATTGACACTTGGTCAACAGTTTCTAGATGCTTAACCCTTTTCCTGTTGTATGTTTATTCCAAACTTCAATACCTACTGAATATTCATGGACAAAAAAGTTATAATGAAATATGGAAGGTGGAACAGTGTAGCCATTGTAGAAAGTAAAGAAACAGACCTATCAAATTCCATGTGCAAACAGAGCAGACCCTGATCAGACGGCTCCCCTAGGAGCCGTCTGATCTGGGTCTACTCTGTTTGCAAATGCGTGGAAGGGAAAGGGTAAAATGAATATGAAGTCCATCAAAACTGTAACATATCGGAGTATAAGCTGAGGACATTTTTATAGCAAGCTGAGGGCTGCACAATGTTTTCAACATATAAATACTTCTATGTTGGTGGCAATCTATATTGACATTTATATAGTCTCGAGAATTTCGTTTTTATTGAATCTAAGTTTCATAGTGTCTCGAGGCACGCTGTATTTGTTATATTGTATTGTATATATATATTGTAACACGACTGATGCTAGCAGTAAATGATAAGATGTCATCATTCGTTATATCTGTATGCGAAACAATGGATTTAAAGAACAGAAGTTTAATTAACCCTTTCCTCTATGAATATTCATGTAAGAATTAATGACGTCATGAATACTAATTAGATAAATTTGTTTTAGTAGCACATGGACACAGGGATGCTTAGCACTGGCAGAAACTGTTAAATCATATCTATAGTATATCATAAGCCAAAAGAATAGACCCCGATCAGACGGCTCCTATAGAAACCATCTGATCTGGGACTACTCTGTTTGCAAAAACGAAAAAAGGCATATTTATGGAGGAAAGGGTTAAACCATTTAGCTGATAAAAAGCCATATAAGATATAACGAGGCCATTGGTATATATATAGAGGAAGGTTTGAGCACGGCATAAACTGTATACTCCGACTCATTCTATTCTTTGAACAAACAGAACAGATCCTGATCAGGCAGCTCCTATAGGATCGGTCTGATGTGAGTCTAGGCCTACCCTGTTTGCAAGGCAAAGAAACACATACAGTAGAAACTTTCCTAAGCGCTCATTGATTTATTGAATATAGTAGTCTTCCTGAGCAGCAGGTTGTTGCTTAATGCATGACAAAAGTAACGCAGAAAGCTCCTATAGGAGCTTTCCGCATTACTTTTGACCTGCATGAAGCTACCATCTGTCTCCCAGATCCATAATTAGACCTCTTTTTGGAGGACCGCGTAGGACCGGCACTATTGTAGACATTCCTAAAGACTAAGTCGCGATAGTGTTTGAACCCTTCGCTTGCTATTCACGTCAATATACCTACCTGTAAATAGTGCAGACCCAGATGAGACAGCTCCTGCAGGAGCTGTCTCATCAGGGTCTGCACTATTTACAAGTTGACTGTGCAACCAGTGCACTCCACAGCAGTGATTGCACAGAGAAATACTTGTACACAGTGAAGATATATGTAATTATACAACAGGGCATGGGTAAAGAAGGAGAAATGTATTTTAAAATTCAGCAAGAGAAGGGTTAACATTCAATCAGACTATTGATTCATTGCATCTGCTTGTAACTTTGACAATGTTTTAAACGAACGAGTCGATGTCATGCAAAAATGACTAATGATCATAAATAAAATTGGATAACAATAATGTGTGAAAGAACATATTTTTTCACGTACATTCAAACAATATGAAATGTTCTTCACCTTTTTCTTAACCCTTAACCTCGCTTCAAAACAATAATGTCTACTACAGTTTGGATCTGGTGCAAGACTACTTTCCTATTCGATACACTTTTGAAAAAATATTTACCGAATTCAAAACACTTGGATCTAGATGAGACGCCGAATTATACGGCGTCTCGTCTGGATCCAAGTTGTTTGTAAACGAGAGTGGTGGTCAAAAAGGGTTAATATATACAGGAATTCCTTTACTAATATTTGTCTTCATTCAACGGGTGATCTTCCATTTCCGGAATGGTGATTTGTTTTAATCTGATATGGTTATGAAATTCGTATGAAATAGGCTGATCGTATCATGTTTGAAAGGGCCGGTGTTGAGTTACTTGTATCTTGACAATGATTTAGAACTACCGGTTAACTCTTTCACCGTCAGAAAGCGACTTACAGGCTTTGCTGCAATGGCTGAATCTGTGATTACATCTGTAAACAGTTTGGATCCAGATGAGGCGCCGAGTCACTCGACGTCTCATCAGGAGCTAAACTGTTTGAAACTCCATTTGTTTATTGAAATTGAAGAAAAGTCTACACCGAATTTTAAAGTAGACGATATTGGTTTCAGACGAACATTCTTTGTCGCCAATTGGTTCATAAAGGGTACTTTTTTAAATTTAAATTTCTCCCGTATGTGTGTACATGTTAATATAGTTAGGACCAAGATGCGACATCGAATTACTCGGCATCTGATCAAGTTACATACAGTTTTAAAATTTAATCACAAGTTTGAAAAGAAGTATACAATCCAATTTCGTCAAAAAAATTTTTTTCGTAAAATGAAGAATTGAGATAAATAAATGAAAATGTCAAGGGAACAAACCGCATACATGGAACTAGATGTTGAAGTCCCTGATCAGATGCCGCCTTGAAAACGTAGCATCTGGTCTGGGGCTTCACCGTTTGTCGTTTCGCATTTGTGTTAAGTATAAATAAGAGTAATCTCCTTTGAGATATGAGCTATCTCCTTAATGTTCGGGTTAGTCTAGAAAGGAACATTCCATCGATATTGTAAGGTTTTCAATAAATATGTCATTGGCTACGGAATTAAGCCATGCAGTAAGAAATCTCTAAATTGGGCGTTCAAATTAGTATCAGTGCCGGTTTTTAAGACAGGTGACTGCTCATTGAAAAATGAAAGTCATGCAGAAAGCATCTAGAGGAACTATTTGCATGACTTACACCAAGAATTAAGTAGTTGCATGCCGAAAATAATGCAGTTTTTCTTTACTAAACGCCCAGTTTAACTGTACAAGAAAGACAGTAAAACAAGTAAATTGAAGCGGAAAACCATTAAAATTCTAGTAATGTTCAGATGTATAACATTCTAAACAACTTGTTTTGGAGTACTTCCATACCAGCCAGTCGACAGGTGAAAACCTCCAAAAATAAACTGTGTAAATGATACTACTTCAGTTTTATAGGCAACGTGAATGTTCACTGCAGTGTTTCGGACGCAAGAGGTTACATGCAGAACCAGGCTAACAAATATGAGACAGTAGAACTTATCTTAATTCATTACTCCACTAAAAGATGTATAATTCTAAGAGCTAGATGCAGGTGGTAGCTTAATGCAGGACAAAAGTAATACATAAAGCTCCTATATGAGCTTTGTGCATTACTTTTGTTCTGCATTAAGCAACCACCTGCTTATAAAGACACCCATGTTTTTTCATTAACTGGTCGCATTAGAGGGGTGCTATGCTGTATGTTGGAAATAATGCCATCAGTAATATTTATTAGATGAATATTATTAACAGAATTTTAACACAGTACAATTTGGCTCAAGTTGTAGAAAATTTGGCGAAGTCTGTAGAATCATATTACTTCATAACCAAATAAAGCAGACACCGACCAGAAGGCTTCTACAAAACCCATCTGATCTTGGTCTACCCTGTTTACAAAGGTGTTAAAATGTGATTCTTTGGTGTACATGTAAAAAGATAGTCTGAGTTTCAAATTAATATCATATTGGAATACACCTTTTTTATATTGGCATACCATTATTTACGACAGGTGACAGTACAATACAGGATGAAATGTATGCAGAAAGCTACCGCTTGATTTTTTTTGTATGACTTTCACTTTGCACGAAGCAGCAACCGATTTAAGAATATCTTCTTTATTAAACCCCGGTTTAGTGGAGTTTTACTATGGTTATATAAACTACTCCTTACACCCAAAATAAAACATACTTAAGGATAAATCAACACTTTATTAGCAACTGGAACACGCACTAAAGTCTTGTAGGATAAATTGGCCGTGGGAAAATCGGTTATGAAACCATTTCGAAACCCTTTAGAGACTATTTAGAAACCATTATTACCATGGTTTAACCCTTTGCCTGATACATATACATAATTATGCCGTTTGATGTCTATTAAAACAAACAGTATAAACCCAGGTCAGATACATGTACCTCCTGTAGAGAGCCGCCTGATATAGGTCTGCTCTGTTTACTTAATATGGAATGACAATGTATTTATATTTGATCCTGTTCTTACAATATAGTGCCACGGTCAGACACTCATGTGAACATATACCAATATAGAAATCAGCTAACACATTAAGTATTCATGATCACATTATTTCTACCACGTACATAAATATTCACCAAGTGGCGGGTTAATAATCAATGCGTTTTGAAACTTTTTTCGACCAATTCCCTGACACATTTGACGCCAAGGTTGCCAAGAGAGTAGACCCAGATCAGTATCTGTTCTGTTTGCTAATGGACTTATAAAGTATTGTTTTAACTCTTTGTGTCATTACCAAAGTCTAAGTTAAAATTAATGTTCTGTTCAATTTTGAATATTCAGGATGTTATGATTCAGGGGAACGGTTAATGTGCTACAAGTATATATCATCGATGTTACCATAAATCTGCTGAATAAGTAAAATTTACCCATCCCTTTCTGAATATTGATTAAACAACAAATTAAATTTTATTACTGATGAAAATGAGTTTTATGATAAAATCAGGAGCCCTTTGATGTGGGTCTAAATTATTTATAGCAGAGTTGTCTGCTCATACCCTGATATGGAGCAAGTTTTACTTACAAACGTACCTGCAATTCGTTCTGTATTTTGAGGAATAACAATTGCAGTAAAACTCGATTATTCGAACACTCATCTTTATACGTACACTTATTGATATTTTACACAGTTGGCAGCTTAATTGAGGGTGAAAGTCATGCAGAAAGGTCCTCCAGGAGCTTTCCACATGATTTTCACCCTTCATAAAGCAACCAACTGCCTACAAAGTCATGTACATGTACATTTCTTTCATTACTAAAATATCGTAGTATCGAGCCTTTACTGTATATAAAAATCACGTCTGGTGGATCGACTACATCTCATTATCCTTTATCATGTTACAAAGTTGTCTGCTCAAAATCTGATTTGGAGCAAGTTTTACGTACAAATGTACCTGTTTTTGGTTCTATATTTTGAGACGCTATTGACAAAGTGCCAAACGCAATATAGCTCCTAATGAGACGCCGGGTAACTCGCCGTCTCATCTGGATCCAAGTTGTTTGTGAGTCAGGTCGCACGTGATAAGGTAAGGATTAATGATTGATATGACATAAACTAGTGTAGTGCAGTTAATCTCATTATCCCTTTACAAGGATGTTCATAAATCCATTTTTAAGGTAATCTCGTCCTGGTCGTACTTTGGAATCCATCCATTTTTATATGGTAGGGGCACAGACAACAAATTAATTGCTGTAATAAATCGTTGCCATTGATGGGATCAGCAAATAGTGCAAGCCCTAATCAGAGGGTTCCTCCAGAATCCCTCTTATCTGGGTCTACACTGTTTGCCCATGTCCTTGTAAAGGACACTGGACACTAATTGGTTAAGAAGTTATGAGGTCATGACTATTTATTTGCTAAATTTTGTAATGGCATATGTTTGATGAAGCTCCTACTTAACCCTTTCGCTGCCAATGCGGATCTGTGATTACCTATGCAAACAGTTTGGATCCAGATGAGACGCCGAGTAACTCGGCGTCTCATCAGGATCCAAACTATTTGTTACTGTTACTATGTTTTTGAAACAAAAATGAAGAAAATCAAAAGAATGAAATTTTGTAGCAGACGACAAATTTAGCAGACGACAGCGAAAGGGTTAATCGGCGTCTAATCTGAATCCAAGCTTCTTTGCAAATACAAGTCAAGGCGCGGATAGCGGGATACTGGATTAATACGGAAGTAAATCGATAAAAAAATTCTGCTGATTGGGCAAAACACATACGAGAATTTTGTCTGGAAATCTGCTAGCAGTATCGGTTCTACCCTCATTATCACGTCTCCTCCAGTCAATTTGTTTGCAAGATATCATGAAGGTACTACGTAACTAGGAGTAATTTACCAGTTGTATCATAACAACATCAATTTATGTATTTATGGATGGACGCAAAACCATTGTAACAACAATCTATAGGGCGACAATCTATGTGGCGAAACAGTGCTGAATATTGCAAACAGTTTAGATCCAGATGAGACGCCGAGTAACTCCGCGTCTCTAACTCGGCGTCTCATCAGGATCCAATCTGGCATTCTGGGAGTGGATTTTGAAGAAAGAAATGGATGAACACATTGTTTTAAGAATAAAAGAAGAAGACGATTTGCAAAGTTTGTGGATATATCAGAATGGAGTTACAATAGTTTTGCTCTAATGCCTCGGTATGATATTTAATTTGATTTTTACCAATGATTAGTTTGCATCTAAATTAGATTCAAAACAATGTTTTGCTCCTCGTATATACCAGCAAATTAAAGAACACAGACTACATTGCTATGAATCAAATCTGCCAGAGGAGGACCACACAGCGACAGACTGAAGTGTTTTCGTCTGACACTACAGTAAAACCTGTCTTAAGCAACCATTAAGACGAAATCTAATTCTGAGCATTTAAGACAGGTGGTAGGTTAATGGTAGACAGGTGGTGAGTCAATGTATATAGTAGGGCAAAAGTAATGCAGAGAAGCCTTTAGCCGAGCTTTATCTATTACGTTTACCGTGCATTAAGCTATTAGCTGCTTAATAAATCTTAATGTTTGATCAATAGGCGGTATCTAATACTTGGTTTACTGTGTAATGATAGTACCACTGTTTACCTGTGCCATATCTTTTATTCTATTAACCATTTACTCCATGAATATTCATGACATACTAACACTTTGATAGTTTTCCATGGTAGAAACTGTAGATTTTTATTATTGCATAAGCAAGCAGAGCATGTCCTTTTATCTATTCTGATTTCAAATGCGTTAAGAGTTAACACTACAACAACTTGTGTTACAACACTACAACAGTAACCTAATTTGAATAAGGTCACGTAATAATCACTAACACATTACACATGAAAGGTAAATCCATCCATAACCATAGCCCACCATTGTAAGATACCATTGATTGCACCTAGTAATACAAAATGTACTCACTCGATACTTTCTGAACGGTTTAATCATAAAGTGTGTTCCATAGAGGCGTCCTTTGATGCAAATTATAGAACATACCCAGATCAGACGGATCCTATAGAAATCGTCTTATCAGGATATGCCCTGATTGCTCTGTCTTAGTTTGATTATGTTTTTTTTAACATAACTATGTATTCACTAGTGCTATATAACAATATAAAATACTTAGTTAATTAATGTTCATAATACGAGATGGAGTCTGCTAAGACTGTTCATGGATTAAATGTATGATAGACTGCATTAACACTTATCCCACTCTCCGTTACCTGACTCGTATTTACAAACAGTTTGGATCAAGATGAGACACCGAGTAATTCGTCACCTCACCTACAAGCTGTTTGACACTCAGATCAATAGTTTCCCAAGAGCTTGATCGAATGGGTAGTAGTCAAAACTACACCAGACCCAAATTTGAACTGACATTATTTTTTCAGAGTAGGGCAATGGTTTACAAATCAGAGGACTGTTCACACAAAACCAAACTGTTTAACCCTTTCCCTTATGTAAGCGCATTTTGACACAGGAGCCGTCTGATCAGGGTCTGCTATGTTTGCTTATGAAATAATATTATAACTGTATGTACAGTAACTGTCATGTCCAATATGTCCCTTGTTTATATATCATTATAAAAATCAGTTGATTAATATGCATGAAATAACGATTCCTCACATGAATATCCACAGAGGAGTAAATGGTAAAGTTATCTCGACTCACTATATTTTCCGGAATTTACCGACGGTGTGGTACAGTAAAAGCCCTCTAAACCGGACATCAAATTTAGTATCGATATCGGTCTTGGAGACAGGTGGAAGCTTAATGCAGGATGAAAGTCATACAGAAAGCTCCTATAGGAGCTTTCTGTATGACTTTCACCCTGCATTAAACAGTCACCTGCCGAAAAGTATTTAAATGTTTCTCTACTAGAATTACGGCTTAGAGGGCTTATACTGTAAAACAACTTAACCCTTCGCTTGCTGAATTTCAAAATACATTTCTCATTATTTACCCTCTTGTATAATTACATATATCTTCACTGTGTACAAGTATTTCGCTGTGCAATCACTGCTGTTGAGTGCACTGGTTGCACAATCAACTTGTAAATAGTACAGACCCTGATGAGACAGCTCCTGCAGGAGCTGTCTCATCTGGGTCTTCACTATTTACAGGTAGGTATATTGTATATTGACGTGAATAGCAAGCGAAGGATTAATACTGATGAGACATCGAGTACCTGTACGTCAAAATCTGGATTCAAATTGTTCGCTCAGTAGGATAAAGGTCAATATATGAAGAAAGTAGCGTACTCTTGCTGTAATTGCATGGCCACTTTTATAACATTTATAATAATATTTATATCAAGTTGAAATGCGTTTTTTTCTTTGCATTATAAATCAGAACACCTGTTTATCTGTCCCAAATATTCAGAAAAAAACACTGTTGCCTGCGTGCAGAATGCAAATGCAGATAATGGATGGCATAATGTTACATCTCGCTGACATTTTTGCATGCATTGTATTTGTATCAACCTTTATCCCGCTATTCGCGACCTTACTCGCACGTGCAGTGCAAACAGTTTGAATCCAGATGAGACGCCGAGTAATTCGGCATCTCATAAGGATCCAATATGTTTGACACCAGGTCAATAGTTTCTCAAAAGCTTGATCGAATCTGAAGTAATCAGTATCGCACAAGATTAAACGTTAAGCTGACAATATTGTTTAACAGCAGGTTTGGGATTAAGAATACGAACTAAACCTTGCATTTACATAGCGTTTGGAGCAGATTCCGGTAAGGAGGACTGTATCTGCTACTAACATAATGTTTACATTCGTGAAGTGACCCATTTCCTTTATTAGTCACGTTTTGTAAAACTGGATGCGTACTTTAAATTGAGGTTTACCCTTTCATTGATGAATTTTCAATGTGAAATGGTCAATCATTATGAAATGTTAATACATTATGAAATGGTAAAGCTTTCGAATGTCAAACACTGGTTAGAGAGTTCATCTGAGAAACGTCTGATCTGAGGCTACACTGTTTATAAATGACAGTACATGTGTGTCCCGCATTCAAAGAGTTAAACTCCATAATCTAGGAGAGTAGAGAAAATGCCTCTAGAGCGACCACCTTCCAGTAGCCTAATGTTCGGTCTATAAAACAGATGGTTACTTAATGCAGGTCTGCAACTATCTATAGAGCTCCTATAAGAACGTTCCGTCTGCATTAAGCAGTCATTTGCGTTTAAGGTGCCTACGGTAATTTATCAGTGGTCGCCTTAGAGAGGCTCAGCTGTACTGAAAATGAATACACTTATACATCTATGTAACGTACAGTAAAACCCCTCTAAACCGGAATTCTAGTAGAGAATAAATCCGATACTTTTTGGCAGGTGGCTGCTTAATGCAGGGTGAAAGTCATGCAGAAAGCTCCTAAAGGAGCTTTCTGCATGACTTTCACCCTGCATTAAGCTGCCACTTGTCTACACGTCCGATATTTATACTATATACTACCGGTTTAGAGAGGTTTTACTGTACACTAATTATTCCAAGTACCCCCTCTATGAGTTTATAAAGCTGGATTAGACAATTTCAGCATACTTTCGATAACACTAACAAATCTATAGACATGAAAACAAAGAGTGTAGACCCAGATCGAACTGCTCCTGTAGGAATAGTTTGATATGGGTCTGTACTATTTGCCTAAGTTTGTCTATCCGAATACTTATGTTAATTAAGGTAGTTTTCATGATAAATTACTGGAGTTCAAATGTCTTAAATCTCTCCCACATAGCGTGTCAGGGTATCACTTTTCCATCTAAAATTTGTTTCACCTTTTGAATGCGGGACATTTATGCACTGACATTTGCAAACGGTGTAGACCCAGACCCAGACCCGTAGGCCCATAGATGGATCTTCTGATTAGGGTCTGCTGTATTTATCATTTGCAACCATCTAGTAAGTGTAAACCTTTCGTACTGAGTGGACTCTATAGTTAAACACTTGACGGGCTATTCCACTGTTAAACTTCAGGTTTGAAAGGACTAACCCTTTAAGTCCCATTAAGGCACACTCGTCCAAATTGAGTGTTGGACCCCAGTCATATTTCATGTGAGGTGAGCACCTTTGACATTGACTTATATAGCAAACAAGGCAGACCCTTAGCAAGGGTACTGTGATATTGCTTTACACTGTTTTCTAGATCATATTTACGGGATTATGGAAGTATGTATGTTAATGTATCACTCATTAACAAAAACTCAAGATGCATTCCTTCAAATTTTGAGAGAGTATATTTTGTACCACGCTCTATAAACAATTTTCGTTTGATGTTTACATCTATTAGTAGGTGACTTTTGTTACATAGAGGTAACTTTTTGAGATATGTTCCAGGGTACTACACGTGCTTAACCCTTTCCTTCATATAAACGTTTCTCCATGCATTTGCAAACAGTATAGACCCAGATTAGACGGCTCCTATAGGAGCCGTCTGTTCAGTGTCTGCTGTGTTTGTTAATGGAATTTGAAAGGTCTCCTTATATACTATCTAATATGGGTACAATGTTTCACATTCCATATTTCATTATAACTATTTTTTTCTGTGAATATTCAGTAGGTATTAAACATTAGAATAAACATGGAACAGGGAAAGGGTTAACCTTTTAATTACAAGATACTCAAAATGGAAGGGTCATACGTTTTTAGATATCGAGTACATTCAGTATGACATTTGTCAGAGGATTTTGAAAAACAAACAGTGCAGATCATGATTCCTCGAGGAAGCCTCTGGTCTACATTGTAAATGACAATATACAGTAAAACTTCTCTATAAAGGCCACTTAATTGTGTAAATTAGTTGGTATTTAGGGCAGATGGATGCTTAAAGCAAGGTGAAAGTAAAACAGAACGCTCCTATAGGAGCGTTCAGTTTTAGTTTCACCTTACTTTAAGCAGTCACCTGGCTTCGACACAAAATACTTGATGTAATTTAGTGGCCGTTACAGAGAGATCTTTCTGTACGTGTTTCCCCCATTCAACGGATAATAGTGTAGAGGGGTAAAACCTATTGAATAACACTGCAGAGAGCTAAAAAAATAGCAGGTACTTTTAGTAGGCATAGATGTTAATGTACTGATATCATACACAAATGTCAGTATTGCACAATAAGCTTATCTGAGTAGACTCATCTGACAAAGTGCTCTAGAAAAAAGAGAATAAAGAAATAGTTACAACCTAAATGCATGTAACACATTTCTTATAACACCAACTACATAACCTTTATCCTGTCAAATGCGACTTAGCTGGCATTTGCAAACAATATGAATCCACAAGAGACTCCGGGTAATTGATAGAACAGATTTAGTTATTCTCATAAAGCTTTCATGTTTTCGTCTACGGCACCGACCGTATTATCGCTTGTAAAATACAATGTTGAAAACATAATGTCTATTCAGGTATGGATCTAATACAATTTGGGTTACTTTCAAAGTTTGGTTCTATCAAGCCTTTGAGAACCTACTGATCGGGTGTCAAACAGCTTTGATCCTGATGAGAGGCCGAGTTACTCGGCGTCTCATCAGGATTAAGGCTGTTTGCAAATGAGAGTTATCCCGGGGAAAACAGGTACGACTTACGGTTTTTATTGGCTCCCTAAAGTTTGCAAAAAACACACAATATCTATTAGGTCTAAGTCCTCACACGCTAATGTGCAATGTTAACAACAATGCATTAGTGCAACAATACAGTCAAACGTCTCTACAACAACCTTCTCTACAACGACCTTCTCTACAACGACCTTCTCTACAACAACCTTCTCTACAACGACCTTCTCTACAACAACCTTCTCTACAACAACCTTCTCTGCAACAACCTTCTCTACAACGACCTTCTCTACAACAACCTTCTCTACAACGACCTTCTCTACAACAACCTTCTCTACAACGACCTTCTCTACAACAACCTTCTCTACAACAACCTTCTCTACAACAACCTTCCCTACAACAACCTTCTCTACAACAACCTTCTCTACAACGACCTCTCTACAACGACCTTCTATACAACAACCTTCTCTACAACGACCTTCTCTACAACGACCTTCTCTACAACAACCTTCTCTACAACAACCTTCTCTACAACAACCTTCTCTACAACGACCTTCTCTACAACGACCTTCTCTACAACAACCTTCTCTATAACAACCTTCTTTTCAACGACCTCTCTACAACAACCTTCTCTACAACGACCTCTCTACAACAACCTTCTCTACAACAACCTTCTCTACAACGACCTCTCTACAACAACCTTCTCTACAACGACCTTCTCTACAACAACCTTCTCTACATCAACCTTCCCTACAACAACCTTCCCTACAACGACCTTCTCTACAACAACCTTCTCTACAACGACCTTCTCTACAACAACCTTCTCTACAACAACCTTCTCTACAACGACCTTCTCTACAACAACCTTCTCTACAACAACCTTCTCTACAACGACCTTCTCTACAACAACCTTCTCTACAACGACCTTCTCTAAAACGACCTTCTCTACAACGACCTTCTCTAAAACGACCTTCTCTACATCAACCTTCTCTACAATGACCTTCTCTACAACAACCTTCTCTACAACAACCTTCCCTACAACAACCTTCTCTACAACAACCTTCTCTACAACGACCTCTCTACAACGACCTTCTCTACAACAACCTTCTCTACAACAACCTTCTCTACAACGACCTTCTCTACAACAACCTTCTCTACAACGACCTTCTCTAAAACGACCTTCTCTACAACGACCTTCTCTAAAACGACCTTCTCTACAACAACCTTCTCTACAACGACCTTCTCTACAACAACCAGCGAATCTAATTCAGAAAATTAACATTCCTTAATTCTTTCCCTTTTCTATGTTTATTCCAAATTTCAGTTGACTGAATTGAATATTCGTGGGAAAAATAGTTACAACGAAATATGGAAGGTGGAACATTGCCGCCATTTTAGAAAGTAAAGGATCGTATCTTTCAAATTCCATCAGCAAACAGAAAATACCCTGATTAGACGGTTCCTATAGCAGCCGTCTGATATGGTCTACTCTGTTTGCAAATGCGTGATAAAAACACGTTTATATGAAGGAAAGGGTTAAAGCGACCGCATGGGTCTTTAGGACAAATAGTTGCTTTAAACAGGACAAAATGCATACAGACAACTTTCCTGTAGCAGTTTTCTGTATTGCAGTGAAACCTGTCTTAAGCGACATTAGAAAGGGGTATAACTTTAGGACTTTAAGACAGGCCGAAGCATTCTACACCAGTTTTACCCTACATTAAGCAACAACCTGCCTTGTAAGACTCATGTTTAAATGAATGATTGATGAAGACAGGTTCGACTGTCATTGATATGGATAACAGCATGCGCTGTACGTCATTTCTTTTGCAGGTCGAATGAACTCTACAGTAAAATCATTCCACTTTGGAAAGCCAGGGATTAAAGGGTTAACCATTTCCCCCATAAGTACGCCTTTCTACGCCTCTGTACAAGTCACCTTTTGAAAACATTGTGATAAATAGAGCATTTGTTCTATTTATCACAATCGTTTCAGAACTACAAAATTCTAAAAAAAATCCTTTTCTCTAGTTAATGCTCCTTTTCGATAGATTTATTCAAAGAGGTTGGATCTAATAAACCATGAGGTAATGGGTTAACACACATTTATCCCTTAACACACTATCTGCGACTTGACTCACACTTGCAAACAGGCTGCATTCAGCTTAGACCCCGAATTACTCGGCGTCGTATCAAGATCCAATCTATTTGACGATCGTTCAAACTTTATCACACGATTGTTCGAATAGTAGCATAAGATTGCACCAGATTCAAATTTAAGCCGACATTATTTTTTTCACAGCGTATACATAAGAGTTAAGGTCTGTTTTGAAGCATGGCAAGGAGTTATGAATGCTGTAGACAATCAAAAGCCTTGCTAATTACCAATTATCCCAGCCATTAACTACTGTTGATAACTAAATGACTGCTTCTCCCCTGTGTATGAAGATATAAGTGGTACAGTATTAAATCTCGGTATTTAACACAGCAGGGTAATAACGATATTTATTGCCCGCAATGCAGAATAAATTGAGTGCAAGACAGGTAAGGTACGTTGCCCCGACAGACGAGCTCCTTTATACAAAGTTACTCTACGTTCACATTGTAACCTCGTACATGTACAGTAAAACCTCTCTTAACCGGAATTCTAGTAGATAAGAATTTAGACACTTTTAGGCAGGTGGCTGCTTAATGCAGGGTGAAAGTCATGCAGAAAGCTCATAGAGCATGACTTTCACCCTGCATTAAGCTGCCACCTGTCTCCAAGACCGATATTCATACTAAATTTTACGGCCGGTTAAGAGAAGTTTTACTGTACATGTATGTGCCGAAACCAACACTTGGGCATCTAGTGTTAATCCTGTACCTGTTGAATATTCATCTAAAACTATTGGCACCATGTAATGGAAAAATTAACACACGCACTAATGCCAGTAACTTTAACCCATTCCCTAATATTGACGGCTTTTGATGACTCTGTAAAAATCACTTTGTGAAACCATTGTGATAAATAGAGCATTTGCTCCTATAGGAGCAAATGCTCTATTTATCACAATGGTTTCAAAGTACAAAATTCTAAAATGTTCATTTTCTCTAGATAATGCTCCTTTTCGGTAGATGTATTCAAAGAGATTGTATCTAAAAATAGCCTATGAGGGAAAGGGTTAACTGTGTTTCAGTCCAGTGAAATCAACATCTGATTAAAATGTCCTTACGACAAGAAAGACAATGTACAAATGTATGTACAAACGACCAAATATACGAACCATGAAAGGTCAGTACTCCGAATTGAATTAACTCTTTGACAAGTGATTTGACTGAATGGAGTATGTTTTTTGATAAGCTCATCGCATATGACAGTTTGGTTAATCGTCTAGTAATACTTTGAAAAAGTACTATCAGTAAGTTTTACTTAGCCATATAGTTGTATTAAATTATAAATCATTAACCTGAGACCACCGCCTTCGGTTCGTTAAATATCGTTTAGTCAGTAAATCTTCTTGTCCAATGATAAATGTTGAGATTACTATACATATAATAAACTATCACGAACGGTTACGGAAACTGTCACGAGCGATTACAGGGTTTAGTTTGGGTAACATTTAGTTTGCTATCAGCGGATCAATGGTGACCTTTCAAAGGAATTTGGGTCACGATGAGACGCCGAGTTACCCGGCGTCTCATCAGCATTCGAGCTGTTTGACAAACTCATCATGTTTGGTAGACAAACTGGTTATATAGCTATATGTTTTGTTGTGGGTGAAAATAATTTGTTTAGCAGGTTAAAGATTGATGCTGTACACGTGTACTATTTTATAATCTTTATCAGTTTGGTATGATAGGTATCGGTAAGATTTAGTGATCGATCTGATATATTTAACCCTTACAAAATATCCGCTCAAATTCGGCTGTGGTGCAATTCTGACTATGTCCGATTAGATCAAGGCTTTGAGAAACTATTGACCAAGTACCATGGCGCACACCTTTTAGCAATATTGACCTAGTGTCAACAGATTGGATCCTGGTGAGATGCCGAGTGACTCACTTGGGGTCTCATCTTGATCCAAGCTGTTTGCGAATACGATTCAGGTTGTGGAATTAGGGTTACGAGCCATAGATAAAGGTGAGTTTTTGGAATACAAAACTCGTAATTTCTCCAACGAATTCTATGCTGTAGCCGTATTTAACCCTTAGGCTGTTGGAAAAAAATCTGATACTGTTGTTGCCGACGTTCGATTCGTTCAAGCTTTTGAGAAACGGTTGACCGAGTGTCAAACAAGTGTCAGGTGGCAAATGCGATGCAGCTCGCGCTAAGCAGGTTAAGAACAACATAGGGGTCGGGTGGACAAATGAATCTGTTGACACTGAATTATAATGGCAAGTAATGAAGATCTTCTAGGATCTGTCTCATATGGGTCCTGCATTATTTGCAATTGGAGATGTGTACGCTAATATCACGGGAAGCATTAAGTGTACGCCTCTGATCTATGTCACTGATATTAGTTATTTCGGTTAAACGGTTTACTGCAATAAAATGTCATAACGTAATATATAAACAGTAAAGTCTCGGTAATACGATCACTCTAAAGAAGTATAGTTCTGGGTCCATGCTTATAAAGCTTTTAGTTGAGTCTGAGTTTCGTTCTCAAGCTTTTGATTGGTCAGATTTGAGTTCTCAAGCTTTTGATTGGTCAGATTTGAGCCAAAGGCTCAAATCTGACCAATCAAAAACTTGAGAACGAACTCAGACTCAACTGAAAGTTTTATAAGCATGGACTCTGGATTTGTAAAACAGGTTATAGCTTAATACAGGACAAAAGTTAAGCAGAAAACCATTACCTTAGATATTCGTATTTTAACTCTTTCTCTGTTCTATGCTTAATCCAAACTGCAATACCCACTGAATATTAATTGACAAAATAGTAATGATAAAATATGGAAGGTGGAACATTTTAGTCATTTTAGAAAGTAAGGAAACAGGTCATTCAAATTCTCTCTTCTCTGTTTGCAAATGCGGGAAAATACGTTTATATGAAGGTAAGGGTTAATAAAGTATGTGGACGCATTAGCAAGACTCTGTTATATAGGCAATAGCATACCTTTACTTGATAAATAAACGGTGGAAATAGGTCATACCAGTGACTAAAATTTGGAAACGAAATTGACATTTTAAATAAATCTTGTTTAGATCTTACACAGATGTAACGCTATAGTAGTTAGAAAGAAAATGTAAAGTACATTTGCACTGTAAATAAAGCTGACAAAACTATGGTTTACTCGCTTGGGCATATATCGTGAATGTATTTTGTTTTAAAATTTCAAATTAAACCCAAATGACCAAAATGCGCTTGTTTTAACTCTCGTTGGCTTCCACTACATGTGTTTCCTTATACTAATGTTTGTTTTTCTTTTTTTCTCTTTGCTTGAAAAAGGTGGTTATCAAAGTAACAAACTGGTTGGATTCTGATGAGACGCCGATTCACTCATCTGGATTCAAGCTGTTTTCAAAAGCAATTTAGCAGGATAACGGTTACATGTAACTCTTAACCCATTCCCTCATATTGACAACTTTTGACGACTCTGTAAAGGTCACTTTGTGAAACCATTGTGATAAATAGAGCATTTGCTCCTATAGGAGCAAATGCTCTATTTATCACAATTGTTTCAAGCTAGAAAATTCTAAAAGTTTCCTTTTTTCTAGTTAATGCTCCTTTTCGGTAGATTTATTCAAAGAGGTGGTATCTAAAATAGCCTATGAGGTAATGGGTTAATGTACACACTTGACATGGTAAAAGAGGAACATAAATATATTTATACTGTAGAACTTGAAATAAAGCGTATTATTTATATATCAACATTGCTCCGCACGATAAATAATAAACTTTATGCTAAAACGTTCAGTATTATATTGTCCCGATTTATGTTATGATAGAAGTATATAAAACTGCATGGTAGATTATAGATAAATCGCTCGCTGTGACGCATTTGCATCGACAAAAGTTGTTGTCTTTCTCATTGTCCATCATTGCAATTTATTTTCTTCCGTTACAAAACATATCATTAATGCATCAATTAGCTTAGACCCTAAAGAGACCTCTAGTTAGCAGGTTCCCTCTCTGGGTTCAATCTATTTGCAAAGGTGATCAACTATTCAATAATGAGTTATAAAAGATAAAAAAGCGCCCAAGCTCATATATGTTTTTATGTTAAGTAGGCATACTTAGTCGTGTAACTTAAAAACTTGGGTTACATAAAAATGTAGCTACCGGAATTCTTAAGGTCATATCAGATTTGAATTTGATAAACGCCTATTAGTTATGATTATAAATGTGTTCGGGGACTGTGGGTGTATAGAATAGAAGTGTTATGTTTCAATACAAGCAAACCTATACCGCTTGAAGAATGTTAACAATTTTATTAGTTTGTGTCATTGCAAACAGTGTAAACCTAGACCAGAGATCACTGTTTGCTATATAAATCGTTTTCAAAGGATAACCTTGCAGAAACATCATTGTAAATGAAATAATACATATCGATAACACGTATTCATAAAATATTTACAAATAAGTAAATTTATACATAACCCGTTTTTATAGAGGTAATCGGTGATACTGACATTTACAAGCAGTGTAGACCCATATCAGATGACTCCTGGAGGGTCCAATGGCCTTTGCTGTTCGTCATTAATCTAGTTCATTCAAGTCGTTCATACTAAATGGACTATGTAGTTAAACCCTGGCGGGCGATTCCATAGTGAATATTGTTAACAAATACTATAACAATACCCGTGTAAGTGAATAGGGGTTTTAGTGAACGAAACATATTTATGTATTTAGTTATATATAGTTTATAAACGAGTAATAAATGGTCAATTTTAGAAGAACAAAGTCTTTTAAAACCATATAGCCACATAATGTCTGTCAAGCTTGCTCGGAGATCGGCCATCGCTTATGTCGGGCCGTTATGAAAGTGGAATAGGCAATATAAAATCATTCGTGCCCATTACAAGTATTGGTTGTCAGAATAGAAAACCAAAAGGCATTCAAATATAACGAATCAAAAGAAGTTTATGGTGCTGCAAAATTAGTCTGAAGTCGGGTGTCGAATCGGGCCACATTTGCTGGTACATGTATCTTCTACAGTGTCAATGTTTATTATGCGATGTATTCATTATTTTTATTTAGCCTTTAATCCATAAATACGCCTTTCCACGTATTTGCAAACAGAGTAGACCCAAATCAGACGGCTTCTATAGGAGCTTTGTTTGCTATAATATAATATAGATATGGTTTCCTCCATTGCCAAACATTCTTGTGTCCATGTGCTTTTATAATGTCAATATTTCTTACATGTATTTTTATGAAGTTTATAAACAGATCGAAGGGCATGTTCTCTAAGTGAGACACATCTAACCTGAATGTTCTAGATATTTTCTTCAGCGATAAGCTCAAACATGTAGTGCAAAAGTCCAGCATTGTTAAGTTTCTTTTCGCAAATACTTTATTTCAACTGCTTTTAAAAACAATAAAAGTAATCAAAGTAAGTATGGTACCGGTACATATGTGAGAGCACTTTCAATAAATGGCCCAGACGAGTCTCTTGATACTTTGATGCCTCATCAATATGCAAACAGGTTGACACATAGATCATATATATTAACCCATATTATAAAGTAAAACCTGTCCAGATTTTACTGTAGACCCCATCCATTTGTCATGTTGAGTGGGGCACAGCAATCTACATATTTGCTGTAATAAGCCATTGACATTGATAGGTTCAGCAAACAGTGCAGGCCCTGGTGAGCGGGACCCTTCAGCAGCCCTCAAATCTGGGTCTACACTGTGTTAAGATACACTGTTGTATGCCTTTGTTTCAGAGTAGAACCAATTAATGTTTGAAATGTAAAGTTTTCTTACAATAACTCAGAATGACAAACGGTGCAGTACCTGGTTTGAAGGCTCCTTCAGGGTCTAGATTTATCTGGTCTGCTAAACAGCAATTTCGTTCCCGTATTCATACTGTAAAAGAAAATATTTTAACCCTTCGCTTGCTATTCACGTCAATATACCTACCTGTAAATAGTGAATGCCCAGATGAGACAGCTGCTGCAGGAGCTGTCTCATCAGGGTCTGCACTATTTACAAGTTGATTGTGCAACCAATGCACTTCAGAGCAGTGATTGTACAGCGATATACTTGTACAAAGTGAAGATATACAATTATACAACAGGGCATGGGTAAATAAGGAGAAATGTATTTTAAAATTCAGCAAGCGAAGGGTTAACTTATATGTTAGAAGAAAACCCCACACATTTTGAGTTTTGCTTACGATCATCGAATTAAATTATCACCTACAGAGATGTCTACAGTTTACTGACAGATATTAATTGCTATTTACTCGAGTCTGAAGATTCAATTTGATCGTAATGACTATATCTACTTACTCTAATCGAGTTTACCGAGCAAGACATTAACCCTTTGATTGTCAAAGACAAATTTGTGATAACCTTTGCAATCATTTTGGATTCAGGTGAGACACTAGTTACTCGCCGTCATTTCAAGTCTGAAACAGTTTGTAACTTTGATTATGTTTTTGAAACAAGATGGCGATAAAACTAAAACTAAACATTTAAAATAGCAGCAAACGACATGTTTTGCGGACGACAGTTCTCGGCAGCGACTGGGTTGATACATGTATGAGAAATGATTGATAACGTAAATGCGAAAACACTTACGGCTGTATCAAACTGTTTCATATCATCTGTGACACCTTATATTTCACCTTTACTCCAAACATATACACATAAGAAATAATGATGCTATGAGTTTTGATAAGCTGATGTTTTATTATGACATATGACCACGGGTTAGTGGTCATGGCAAAAACTGTATAATCAGATTAATGTTATTCCATAAGTAAACAAAGCCGACCCTGATAAGACGATTCCTGTAAGAGCCGACTGATCTGGATCTACTCTGTTTGCATATTCATTAAAAGTTGTAATTATAGAGTAAAGGGTTACTACTCTGTTACAATAGTCGCTTGCTCATATATAAATCACAATCTTTATTCTTTAGTTGTTTACTTTGAAAAAGCATCGGAATATGAAACAGGTTTAATATTTCTTCAGGCGCCCTGTTCCTTAACTCGTTGTAAATATTATTAAGAATATGCTCGTGGCATGTAACCATTCACTTCATGCCAGACACTACCTATGTTGAATAGTTATTAATTTAATTCATGAATAAAGTAACGGAATTATTGCCATTACACACAGTAGAGAATCCACTACATATAACAAACGAACAACAAGTTACTCAGAGTAGGCTTAAGGTTAACACATTCACTTCGAGTGTCCTGGAAACGAACCCATGCAAAACATGTAGATTCAGATCAGAGATCCATCTGGCCATGGTCTGCATATAACATGTATAAATTATTCCCAAGATTGAAAAAAGTATTGGAATTCCTGCAGACCTCTCGTCAAATGAGAACTAGATCGCCACATGATGTATACATAACACCCTGCCTTACGCGACTATCAACACGAGGTCTAATTAGGAATCTTTGAAAACTTTCTGAATCACTTTCGCCCTGCATTAAGCAACCAACCTACTTTTCACGAGTCTTATGTTCAGTAAATGAAAGGCTGCTTACATGTAGGACATGTTCTGCTGTATTTGTCCAGGTATACTCAAAAATAGGCTTAACCCTTTCCCTGATATTGACGACTTTTGACGACTCTGTAAAAGTCACTTTGTGAAACCATTGTGATATATAGAGCATTTGCTCCTATCGGAGCAAATGCTCTATTTATCACAATGGTTTCAAACTACAAAATTCTAAAACATTTCCTTTTGTCTAGTTAATGCTCCTTTTCGGTTGATTTATTCAAAGAGGTTGTATCTAAAAATAGCCTATGAGGGAACGGGTTAAAGGGGAAGTCACGTTTCAAAAGTGCCTAAAATATACATTTGTTTATATGCTGAAAAGAAGTATATCGCAAGAAAACCAATCGAATAAACATCGAAGAAGACACAACCTTCATATGTTTGATATGTTATTCGGCAAGGTATTAGTATTTATTCGGCTCGAGTTTTAGTTTCGCTACATGTAACTGTTCGACCAAGGTCGATAATATTGTGTTGTATAACAAAACCATATGTCGATGAAAATGGCTTATTTTGCATCACAGGGGTATTCTTTTTTTTATATAAGTTCAAATCGACAATCTTCATAATAATGATTGAACATAACGAAAACTAAGTTTTATGACATTATTGAAAATAAGCGTTCATTGTAGGGACTTCCTCTTTAAGTGCATCAATGAAGTAATTAGTAACACTTGCAATGAGTGACAGCAAGATATGTGTAGTTGCGTATAGTTATGAAGCCATGTTTATAGGCAAATATCTACCTTTGTGCCCAGTATATCGAAACTAATTATTGACAGAAAAACACTTATTTCATGAATACGAGCATCAGCATGTTGTAATTATGTTTACATTGCATGTTATATGTGCGTACTTGTACGCATGTGTGTGTGTGCGTACATAGTTTCATGTATCTATGTATTAGGTACATGTATCTATTGCATTGAAGGATATTCCCCGTCGAGTACATCTAATCTACTTTAACCTCCTTTTAATAATGTCATTATGAACAGGAGGATGACCAGGGCAGGTACTGTAGAATCATGTCTATGTTATGTATTCAATTTTCAACAGCAAACAGGCAATACCCAGGTCAGATAGTTACTACAGGGAGTGTTGGTCTTGGTATTCTCTCTTTGAACATGCGCAAAATGTTTGTCTATCAGGTAGACGTAATGTTAATACCTTATTTCGTTTTCCATCAACAGGTGTAATGTATAGCCTACATCCAATGTTTTTGAGATGCACCTGTACGTTGTATATTTAAACGAATCCTTTGATCCTTATCCCACTGTAGATACTAATGTCTGCTCAAATTTTGATATAGTTGAAATATAACTATTTCCTATTCTTTCGAACTGTTTAGAAACTATTGACCGAGTGTCAAACAGTCGGAACCCTGATGAGACCCCGAGTCTCTCTGCGTCTCATCTGGATCTAAGCTGTTTGCAAACGTGAGACAGGTTGTGGTTAGCTGGGTAAAGTTAAATTTATTTAATGAAAACGGCTAGTTGAGTGCATAGGTTAAGCCTGTGGCGTACATTGTACGCAAACTTTTATCCATTTTAAGTGTATTTGCATTAATAGATTGAAATGATTTGATTTTTGAAACTTTATTGCTTAATACGTTACCAGCAAATATATACAATGCATAACCATGGTGCACATCATACAAAGAGTGACCGTACAATAAAAACTAAAAAATAGCGTTTGCTGAAATATATGGGGTTAAACTCATAAACATGGAATTACCAATACGAGTCAGCAATGGTTGGTATCCATATGAAGGGATATGGACAAACATTGTAGACGGGGACATCTGATCAGTATATGCACTGTTCGCTTCAAATATTATATTTCAATACTCACGTTGAATACATTCTTGTTTCAGAAACACCAATTAATATTAACTCTCCATGACATGCATATTCTTTCAATAGTGTGGTGTTTTTATCATTGGACGACTATCATATAAAAAATTCTGATGGACACGTAGCATTTCATCTTCCGTTGGCTTTTTAGTTTTTGCTAAATTAAAAATAAGTTTTTAACATAAAAACGCAGGGAACATTTGCTGAAAAGAGTTACGATAAAGCACATCATTATATTTATGTGCAGTAAAACCTGTCTACAGCAGCCATATAACTAATTTCAATTTCGCAATTAAGGGACAAGCGATAGCTTAATTCAGGACGAAAGCTACATGTATGCAGAATTGCGGAAAGCTATGCAGAAAGCTTCTGTATGGGCTTTCTGTATGACTTTCGCTCTGCATTAAGCGATCCCCTCTTTTATATACAATGTACCCCTATGTCCATTCGGTATATGGTCACTACAGATATGTTCTACTATACTGTTTCAAAGTAAAAGGCGGTAAAGGTGTACGTTTTTTGTTATATACAATTAGGTTACAATAATTACTTAACTCATCCATTACAGTTCAAGTTAATTGCCTCTCTCTGGTATTCCATTGACGCAAATCCTTGGTAAACCTTTCTCCCGCTAACCGCAATCTGGCCCGCTTTTGCAAACAGCTTGGTCCAAATGAGACGCCGAGTAGCTCGGTGTCTTATCAGGATTCAAGCTCTTTGACACTCGGGCTATAGTTTCTCAAAAGTTTGATCGAGTCGGAAATGCTCAAGATTGCACCACATCCAAATTTGATCAGAATTGTTTTTTCACAGAAAGATTAGGGTTAATAGAAACAGCATTGTGCTTACATTACTTCTCTTCAAACACCCAATTAGATGGAAAGGCTTGAAGAAACAGGACTTAGTACAAAAGTTTCATTACCTAGTCATATGGGGTCGTGTAAGTTATCATATTGCTGCAGCTAATTGTTCCACGAAACGACGTGTTGCTACTGTTGCTGCTTGTATTTGAATGTATCACATGTACTGATGCAGCTCTAAACCACATGTACAGGTTAACTCTATATTTCATGAATATTCATGTAAGAAATAATGACAGTATACATATTAAATAAATGAAACTGTACTGTGGCGTACAAAGAAGGCAATGTTTAGTCAACAGTCACCACTACTGCGCCAATATTAAATAATATCAACTGCAAATTATAATTGACACATTATATTTGGTATTAAAATTTAAAATATTTACGTAAGCGTATTTTAGTAAAATATGCATGTTTCTGTTGGATGTTTATAGGACCTACACTGTTGGTTTATTCCATCGTAATAACGGAATAAACAGCATGGATCCTTATGACACATCTGTTTACTTGAATGCTTATCTTGTTCCAAGCTGTGTACAAACGCGAGTCAGGTCGTGGATAGCAGGTTAAGGTTAAAAAGGGTCCACACTTAGTGTCAACTGTGATCCTAAGACCTGTTTACAAATTGCTGACATTTGCATTTTGTAATTTTACTAGATGTATTGCTTGACATTTGTTTTGAATGCAACACTTTGTTGGATGATTTCATTCAGAGGCAATTTCTCCAAATGCATTTCTACCAAAACAATACAAATACTGACCTTGTTCCAAACTAGAGTTGCCCTTATTTTATGAGACAGTCACTCCTATAACAGACTCAAAATAGCAAAATGAGATATATTTCTTGCCATGGCTGCACGTTAATACACTTATATTTACATTCGCCCTGCAACGTCCTTATATAACCTTATTCTAAAAAGAAAGTTGCATTTTCCCATGAACGTTCATTTCAATACCGGTTTGAGTCGGTTCTCCTTTTCCCAGAATTCCGATGTGTAAGCGCGGAGTAATACTGTACTGACCCAGTTATGACCTATTTTAAGATTTATCAATGGGGAATCGATTCAAGCGGCCCTGAAAATTTGAAATGTGGCATCTTCTTACAGAGAATTATCGCTTGAATACATAATATTGCCAACTATTACAGCCGTGGAGTATCACAATATATTATCAAGTAATGAGTGAAGCATAAATAAGTCAATGTCCTTACCGTTAACAAAGAAAATCCGAGAATAAAATCCAACGTTGTGACCCGCTTTCGATCAAGCATGACGGGTGGGTAAATTGGCTTCGACAACGCGACCTACATTTAAGAAGATGCTTTAATACCAACATTTCGTAAATATATATGATTTGAAATATCTCGATAATCTTTTCTTTAAACATAGCTGGACAATTTACTGATTAAAATCTATTCTATATTTATAATATGTGTTTGGGACTATTTTTCATACCATATATAGAGATCCTACTACGTTAGAAACGAACCTGGCAACGACCTAGATAGCGGCTATTACGTGATCGGTATTAGGCTGGGTCCTAGTAGTGGTTACCGTAGCATCCCCCCCTAGACTTTTTTTCATGGGTACCAAATTGTTCGTTGGGGTCCTCAGAACACATTTTGAGCATGCCCCCAAAAATAAGTTTGTCCCAGCTATGTTTTATTTAACGGTTTCCATGGTAACCCGAGGTAATTTTCGAAACTACCTTGGTTCAGGAAATGCGCCATAACTTTGTTTTTAGAAGCAATAGAAGGACAAAACAAGTACCAAAGTAAAGCAGAGACATATAGCTTGAATATGATATATGATTTTATTAATATTCATAAATGCATTCTCATGAATATTAATGAGGAAGTAAAACATGTGATTTTTTTAGAAAAAAGGAGTTTGTTGTTTAGTCTGAGAGGCTTATTAATGCACAGAAATTATTGAATTTAGGTTTAAGTTGTTCGTTGGAGTCCTCAGAACACATTTTGAGTATTTCCCCAAATAATTGTGTCCCATCTATGTTTTATTAAACGGTTTCCATGGTAACCCGAGGTAAATTCCGAAACATCCTTGGTTCAGAAAATGCGTAATAACTTTGCTTTTAGAGGTAATAGAAGGACAAAACAAGTACCAAAGTAAAGCAGAGACATATAGCTTGAATATCATATATGATTTAATTAATATTCATAAATGCATTCTTATGAATATTCATGAGAATGTAAAAAAATGCGTTTTTTAGAAAAATGAGTTTGTTGTTTAGTCTGATAGGCTTATTAATGCACAGAAATTATTGAATTCATGTTTAAATTGTTTGTTGGGGTCATCAGAACATATTTTGAGCATTCCCCCAAAGTAAGTTTGTCCCTTCTATGTTTTATTGAACGGTTTCCATGGTAACCCGAGGAGGTAAATTTCGAAACATCATTGTTTCAGAAAATGCATAATAACTTTTCTTTTAGAGGCAATAGAAGGACAAAACAAAAAACAAAGTAAAGCAGAGATATATAACTTGATTATGATATATAATTTTAATAATATTCATATATGATTGCTTATGAATATTAATGAGGAAGTATAAAATCCGCTTTTTTAGAAAATGAGTTTTTTGTTTAGTCTTAGAGGCCTATTAATGCACAAAAAGTATTGAATTCAGGTTTAAATTGTTCGTTGGGGTCCGCAGAACACCACTTGAGCATTCCCCAAAATAATTGTGTCCAAGCTATGTTTTTTAACGGTTTCCATGGTAACCCGAGGTAAAATTCGAAACCTCCATGGTTAAACAAATGCGTCATAACTTTGCTTTTAGAGACAAAAGAAGGACAAAACAAGAACCTGAATAAAGCAAAGACATATAACTTGAATACGATATGTAATTCTATTACTACTCATCATGCATTCTTATAATGCATTCTTATGAATATTAATGGGGAAGTAAAAAATGCGTTTTTAGTTTGACGAGTTTGTTTTTAGTCTGAGAGGCCTAAGAATATACAAATAGTTATTGAATTCAGATTTAAATGTTTTAATATCAAGATACAAATAAAGGCAAACATCTTTGGTTCATGTAATATTTCTAACAACATGTATATTTAAGCTAATTTGCATATAATGTGCGTAAATGAATAAGCAATTTAACATAAGCCCTATATTTAGCATTGTTTCGAGTGTACTATCTTTTCTATTATTTATTTTACGTAAAATACCAGATATTGAACAAAAATTGACAAGAGCAGAGGGTCATTACTTTGGGTTCTTGAATTTTAATGCATATTTATGAATATTAATGAGATGTAAAATAAACACACTTGAATGAGCTGTTCTTTTTATCTGAGATTATTTTAGTTAACCAGTATAGAGCTTGATACTGACTGAAACAGCGACATTGATGTTCATGTATATAAATATGTAGATAATGAATATTATTTTCAAAACCATGAATATTAATGAGAAAGTAAACTGTTGTAGGAGAGTAAGTTTTTCTATTGTATTGCAATATACATGTATGTGAACAACACATTTCTTGTAAGAAAATACAGCGGAGGAATTCAGCCTCATGCATGTTTTATGAAGAATATTACTGTTATGGGCGTTTTCAATGCAATAGAAAATATATAGCATCTCGACTGTAATCATCAGCTTATGTTTACCCATATTAGCCTTGCGTGACTTCTAACTTACTCGCGATGTCTGAAGCATTTGCTTGATTATTTACCACAGCATGCCAGAGCAACACAAGGCTTCTTGTGAGCATTTCGCGACAGGCTGAACAACTCATTAAGTGTGTCTGGCCTGCTGCGGATACTCCGCGTCAGTTCCCTGTCCAGTTTCATCACTCTGGACAGGGGAGACGTGGGAGCTTGCTGCCCGACGGAAGAAGTATTCTTCTCTTTGGTCAGCGACTCCCTCGCAACAGACAAATCACTGTCCTCTAAAGCTCAGAAGAAGCCTGCTTCTTCTTTAAAATCTCTTTCGTCAACAGCCCCTGTGGTGCAGTCGATTCCCCAGTTGTTAGTTGCAGATCGGCACCCAACTGCTGACCCGGGCGCGGGTTCCCCGTTTACCACTTGAATGGTCCCATGTACTATTGTTGCCAGGTCTCCCCGTCCGCTTGTTGTGTGGAGAGTTTTGCATGGTCCCGCTGAATCTAGGCCCTGTTATCCGTCACCGGTCCCCGGTGTCCTGGCGTTAGTGCTTCCGTTTCATGACGTCACCAGCAGACCGGTCTACCTAGCCCCAGCCAAAAGATGTCACTGTGTATTCTTTGGCCCAGTGTCCTAAGTTTGCTCTCCAATGGTCCTCCGGTGGCCCGGTCTGGTCATTTGGACCGGGATACTGAAGTGGACTGGTAGGTTTTCTACAATGCATTCTGTCTCTACACCGCATTACAGTGGTGAAAGTCAACAAGAAGCTGCTCTGGCTAAGTCTAGACGTTCTTGGTCGTCTAGACCCTGCAATTACTCTTCATCTTCTGAGTACACTTCGGACTCTCCAGCTACCATTCCACCCACCCCGTAGGATGCATAAAAACCTTCTTATTCTTCTAATGGGAACCGGCACTCGTACCGCTCTCATCGCAGATCGAGGTCTTACCATTACTCTTCTATGCGAAGACATCGCTCTGCCTCCTCAGATTCGCCGGCTGGTCGCTATCGCTAGCCGACACTCATTCTGGGAACCAGCAAGCTTCACCTAGAGGGAGAATAGCTCTCACGTGAACCCACAGTCTGTGGTGGGTCACACTCTTCCCGGGTGCTGCCATCCATGACGTTCACCAGGGCGGATTCTGAGGGAGAGCAGGAAGACACTTTGTCCGTTATGGCTCCTAGGGATGGTCCTATTTTTTAAGGGAATCAGACTTTTTGGAAGCCTCTCACTCAGATTTAGACGGGACTTAGTCCTCTTTTTCTTTAGATGATTCTGAACATCAATATTTTCTATTGAGAAATGCGTGTGAAGATTGTTTTAGAATCCTCCCACCCCCTGTCTGCCCTAGACCCCGAATCATATTCACAGGGGTCCTCTATCCTCTTCCGTGCTAGTGTCAGTCGAAAAAGTTGACCTCCCTAACCTAATTAAGTCTAGGGAGTCTCTTTCTCCTTCCATGGGACTTCTTTCCCGTTTGCCTGACCTGGACGAAGATTTTTTGTGCCAGCCCGGCAACCGGCTAAACTCTTACGTACAAGGGTTCCCTGGGTATCTCTTAGGCCTCCGGTTTCAAATGAAAATCGACCTGGGATGTTTTATCAGATCCCCTCACTTGATTCCGACAGCCCCAGAGCAGGCATTAGCCCCTCTCTCTCTCTCTCTCTCTCTCTCTCTCTCTCTCTCTCTCTCTCTCCCCCTCTCTCTCTCTCTCTCTCTCTCTCTCTCTCTCTCTCTCTCTCATTCACTTCTTTAGCACCGGGAGTTGCATCCAACAGATGGGATTCGCTTCAAACATTGACGTATTATCATTGACGTACGTATTATTATCGATATTTAAGACAGGTGACAGCTCAGACTAATCAATAAACTCCTTTTTTCTAAACAAAAATCGGATTGTTTTACTTCCTCATTAATATTCATAAGAATACATTTATGAAAAATAGTTAAATTACATATCATATTCAAGTTATATGTCTTTGCTTTATTCAGGTTCTTGTTTTGTCCTTCTTTTGTCTCTAAAAGCAAAGTTATGACGCATTTGTTTAACCATGGAGGTTTCGAAATTTACCTTGGGTTACCATGGAAACCGTTAAAAAACATAGCTTGGACACAATTATTTTGGGGAATGCTCAAGTGGTGTTCTGCGGACCCCAACGAACAATTTAAACCTGAATTCAATACTTTTTGTGCATTAATAGGCCTCTAAGACTAAACAAAAAACTCATTTTTCTAAAAAAGCGGATTTTTATACTTCCTCATTAATATTCATAAGCAATCATATATGAATATTATTAAAATTATATATCATAATCAAGTTATATATCTCTGCTTTACTTTGTTTTTTGTTTTGTCCTTCTATTGCCTCTAAAAGCAAAGTTATTATGCATTTTCTGAACCAATGATGTTTCGAAATTTACCTCCTCGGGTTACCATGGAAACCGTTCAATAAAACACAGAAGGGACAAAATTACTTTGGGGGAATGCTCAAAATATGTTCTGATGACCCCAACAAACAATTTAAACCTGAATTCAATAATTTCTGTGCATTAATAAGCCTATCAGACTAAACAACAAGCTCATTTTTCTAAAAAACGCATTTTTTTACATTCTCATGAATATTCATAAGAATGCATTAATGAATATTAATTAAATCATATATGATATTCAAGCTATATGTCTCTGCTTTACTTTGGTACTTGTTTTGTCCTTCTATTACCTCTAAAAGCAAAGTTATTACGCATTTTCTGAACCAAGGATGTTTCGGAATTTACCTCGGGTTACCATGGAAACCGTTTAATAAAACATAGATGGGACACAATTATTTGGGGAAATACTCAAAATGTGTTCTGAAGACTCCAACGAACAACTTAAACCTAAATTCAATAATTTCTGTGCATTAATAAGCCTCTCAGACTATACAACAAACTCCTTTTTTCTAAAAAAATCACATTTTTTACTTCCTCATTAATATTCATGAGAATGCATTTATGAATATTAATAAAAATCATATATCATATCAAGCTATATGTCTCTGCTTTACTTTGGTACTTGTTTTGTCCTTCTATTACCTCTAAAAGCAAAGTTATTACGCATTTTCTGAACCAAGGATGTTTCGGAATTTACCTCGGGTTACCATGGAAACCGTTTAATAAAACATAGATGGGACACAATTATTTGGGGAAATACTCAAAATGTGTTCTGAGGACTCCAACGAACAACTTAAACCTAAATTCAATAATTTCTGTGCATTAATAAGCCTCTCAGACTAAACAACAAACTCCTTTTTTCTAAAAAAATCACATTTTTTACTTCCTCATTAATATTCATGAGAATGCATTTATGAATATTAATAAAATCATATATCATATCAAGCTATATGTCTCTGCTTTACTTTGGTACTTGTTTTGTCCTTCTATTGCTTCTAAAAACAAAGTTATGGCGTATTTTCTGAACCAAGGTAGTTTCGAAAATTACCTCGGGTTACCATGGAAACCGTTAAATAAAACATAGCTGGGACAAACTTATTTTTGGGGGCATGCTCAAAATGTGTTCTGAGGACCCCAACGAACAATTTGGTACCCATGAAAAAAAGTCTAGGGGGGGATGCTACGGTAACCACTACTAGGACCCAGCCTATATATAATATTTAAAAAAATCCGTTGAAATATAAGAAATACAATGGAATATAAATATAAGAAATAAATGACGTGCTCCCGGTGTTCATGAGGTTATGCAACGCATAGCTTTACGAGCAAAGATTCACGTGAAGCCCTTCGGGCAAAGTTAGTGAAGCCCGAAGGGCTTCACGTGAATCTTTGCTCGTAAAGCTATGCGTTGCATAACCTCATGAACACCGGAAGCACGTCATTCATTTCTTAACTAAACCATAACCCGTTACTCTATAGAGACACCTTTGTAAACAGTGTAGACCCATCATAGACCTTTCTTATGGGATGCCTGATATGGGTCTGCTCTGGTCATGTAGGACCATCTGATATGGGTTTGCTTTGTCGGCCTTTGTAAACAGTGTAGACTTCAGATTAGACATTTCCTATGGAACCCCTGATATGGGTCTGCTCTGTTTGCTTGAGGGATAATGTACATCTTATTCTGTATATTGTGTCATGTCCTCAGTTCTCCTGCCTAGACACAACAACGGAATTATATTAATAAAATCATTATTTCTCAGGTATAGCGTTAATTAAAACCTGATTGCAACTGCGACAAGAAGACCTTTGCAGACAGTTTTGATCCATATTATGAGACATTGGGTAGTCTCATAGGAAACTGATTTTGACAGTGTGACTTAGAGTTGGAACAGTAGAACATGTCATCCAAAAGAGGTATTTTTAAAGTCTGTATGGCATGTGGTAGCTTAATACAGGTCAAAATAGTACAAAAAGTTCCTACTAGAGCTTTTTGCATTACTTTTGCCCTGCCTTAAGCATCCACCTGTTTTTAAGACACATATTTTCGATAAATAAATGACCGCTTATGAGAGTTCACTTTGGAACATAAAGCGCATGTTAACCTTAGTAGACAACAATTATTTAGCAACGAAAAGGAGCTTTAACCGTTGGATAGTTATGTAAGACATAATGGCGTCATGAATATTTATATCATGAATATTTATTGACTGCATTGTTTTTAATTGGATATGTGCACATGGATATTTTGGTATTGGTAGAAAGTATAGATCATATCTATAAAATATTGTAGGCAAACAGAGCAGACCCTGATTAGAGGTTCCACCATGCGACGAATAAAGATTCCTCCACTATTGATTAAGGTTAAGGTTTAAAGCTTTACACACCATAAATTTCACAGCGAAATCGAAACACCATTTATTTGGTAAATGAATGTGTCAAACAGCTAGGATCCTGATGTTTCTTGCAAATTCATGTCAGATAACGAATAGAGGGATATGAGTTAAGATGGTGTTAAATTGATAATTTACACTATTCCACGTTGATTTTGAACTGAACCCGGGTAATAAAGCAAAGAACCCTATAAAACAAAACAAAAACACTTGCACCTGTTTCTGAAATTATGCTTGGAATGAGATGATGCAGCTTTTAACGTTTGTATTATATTACAATAGCTTTTCAATGTAACTTTACTTTTCTTTATATCTCTTTAATTCTTTCGCTGCCGATGTCGCATTTGTGTTTACCAATACAAACAGTTTAGATCCAGAGGAGATGCCGAGTAAGTCAGCGTATCACCAGGATCCACTCTGTTTGTTACTGTGACAACCTTTTTAGAAACAAACATGAAGAAAAATAAAATTGTGAAAATTGTAGCAGATGAAAAAGTTTGCAGACCTAAAACTTTGGTGGTGAAAGGATTACATTTAAAAGATAATTACATCTAAATTACCATTCGGCCCTAAACATAGGTGTAGATAATTAACTAAAACTCGAGCCTAATTATAAGTTAAGCACGTGTAGCCCTTATGCATACTTCATAATAATAAGCTTTAACTCTTTCGCTGCCAAATAGTGTCTGCAAAATTTGTCGTCTGTTCATTGTTTTTTATCTTAAATTTCATGTTCTTTCTTTCTAAATATATAATCAGAGCATCAGGCAGTTAGGCTCCTGATTAGACATTGAGTCTCATCTGGATCGAAACTGTTTGCAAAGGTAATCACATAATTATGTGACATTGGCAGCGAAAACGTGAACTTCTCTACTTTGAGCAGGTAACCCTTTTAATGCTAGACGCGATCTGACATGCATTTGCAAAAAGGGTTAACCCCTTTTCCTGTTCTGTGTTTATTCCAATTTTCAACCCCTACTGAACCTTCATGGACAAATTAGTTATATGAAATATGGAATGTGGAACATTGTAATCATTTTAGAAACTAAAGAAACAGATCTATGAAATAACATAAGCAAACAGAGCAGACCCTGATCAGACGGTTCCTACAGGAGCCATCTGATCTGGGTCTACTCTGTTTGCAAATGCGTGAAAACGCGTTTATACGAACGAAAGGGTAAATCCAGATGAGAAGCCACATAACGATCAACATTTTAGTATACGTTTGAACGAATCTGATACTTGTAAACGTTGTAACATGTGCTGGATTTAGCAGACTTTTTTATTTTAATATGGAAGGGATTAACGCCAATACTATCAGTAATTAAAGCACACTTACATGTACGCCAATATACCGATACTTTCTGAAGCATTCTGATGAATATATTTGCATTGTATTACATTGCTTTGTATTGATTTTAATAATTTACATTATACATATTGATCAGATAGGAAGAGATAAATACAGTGGTATCAACCCTTTACTACACGGATATTAATTAGATTGTTATAAGACAGTTACACATGAACACAAGAATATTTGGTCGTGGCAGAAACTGTAGAATCAGATCTATAGTATTCCAAAGGCAAACAGAACTCAATAGGAGCAGTCAGATCTGGGTCTAGGCTGTTTGCAGAGGCGTAGAAAGGATGAAGGGTTAATAAGCTCAAGTGTTTACGATGATAATATAAGAAAAAAGATCGTTTTATAATAACAGTGAATGTACATTCAGATCAATATTATTTTTTATAAGCAAACACAGCAGAGATAAAACACATATCACACGGATCCTACCTTCAATGGGTCTACTCTTTTTGTAAAGGAGTTAAATTCGTATTGAGTAGGCAACGAAATGATATATTACACAATTCATAAATCTGATTACCGTTATCAGACTGCAAGTCTGTTGAAAACGATAAGCTGGCCGACTCACAACATTATGTCAAGAAGCCTGATAGCTAGCTAACTAGCTTCGAGATTATTGGAATACTAGACTGTGTCTATTGTATGATGCTTCAGGCATGAAACTGAAAGAATGTTTAACGTTTTCGCTGCCAATGTCGCATTTATCATTACATATGCAAACAGTTCGGACCCAGATGATACGCCGATTCTCATCAAGATCCAAATTATGCGTTACTGTAGTAATGTATTTTTAAAGAAAAAAGGAGAAAATTATACAAAAAAACAATGTTATAGAAGACGACAACTTTCCTAGATGACGACACACGTTGCGGACGATAATATTTGGCAGCGAATGAGCGAACCCCCTGCCAGACGTGACTTGGCTGACATTTTGCAAATTACTTGAATCCAGGTTTCATGCTTATAAAACGTTTAGTTGAGTCTGAGTTCGTTCTCAAGTTTTTGATTGGTCAGATTTGAGCCTTTGGTTCAAATCTGACCAATCAAAAGCTTGAGAACTCAAATCTGACCAATCAAAAGCTTGAGAACGAAACTCAGACTCAACTAAAAGCTTTATAAGCATGGACCCAGGTTTTTGAAGTTTTATTGTCTCAGACCTTATTATTTACAATGTAGCTCGCAGCCAATGAATGTTCAAATCCGAAAAGCTCCAGAGCAATGTAGCAGACTCTGTGGTCGTGGCTATGACAAAGATGAGGCGCCGACTAATGATGCGCGTCTCATCCGGATCCAGCCCGTTTGACTCATGGAAATCTGTTTCTCAAAAGCCGGAACGACTCGGAAAAAGTAAAAATACAGCGGATAAGGGTTTATCCCTTTCCCTCATACATGTACCAACGTGTTTTCACGCATTTTCAAACAGCGAAAATCCATATCTGGTTCTTCTCTGTTTGCTGCTGGAATTCGATATATCTGTTTCTTTACTTAGCTACAATGTTCCACCTTCCATTTTTCATTATAACTAACGTGTTAATGATTATCTAGTAGGTATTGAAATTTGGAATAAACAAAGAATAGGAAAAGGGTTTCAGCAGATGTATTATTTTCAACAGGAATAATTCCAGACGTTTCTCAGAAATGTTTGATAATTTCAGTGTATTTATCAGTATTATTTGTGCAGACTTTAGTTTGAAGAAACTGGTTCATTTCAGACATTCCATGACAATATGTAAACAGACAGCGTCGTTAACCCTTTATCTCATTAATATTAATGTACATGTATTAAGAGATTATGACATCAAGATCATTTATAAGATCATTCATTTTATCATTGCAAATGAACGCATGAATGTTTGGCCATAGCAGAAACTACCTTAATGCTAGATCTGTATAATTGCACAAGCAAACAGCAGACCTAGCTGATCAGACGGGTTCTAAAGAAGCCATCTGATCTTGATCTACTCTATTTGCAAAGACGTTAAACGGCGTATCTACAGAGTGAAGGGTTAAATACGCTACTGGCTAACTGTAATATTTATGGATTCATGTCTGCGTACTTTTAATCGTTGTTATATGAATGCATGGGAATAATTTGAAATACATGCTGTAGAGTGTGGTTGTGCATTTTAATCAGTAATATTTCATACTTTTACTTCATTAGTAGTCAAGGCTCAGCGAGATTTAATAGACGGTATACCTTTTAATAGGTTCCCTTACGTTTGTATCATTTTATTAACCCTTTCCCTCATATAAACGTGTTTTCACTAATTTGCAAACAGAGTAAACCAAGATCAGAGGTCCCTATAGGAGCCGTCTGACCAGGGCCTGCTCTGTTTTCTAATGCAATTTGATAGATCTGTTTCTTTACTTTCTAAAATCACTACAATGTTCCACCTTTCATATTTCATTATAACTATTTTGTCAATGAATATTCAGTAGGTATTGAAATTTGAAATAAGGATAGAACAGGGAAAGGGTTAACCCTTTCCTTCATACACGTGCCTTTTCACACCGTTGCAAACTGAGAAGACCCAAATCAGACGGCTCCTGTGAGCGTTCTCTGATCAGGGTCCGCTCTGTTTGATTATGAGATAATACAGTTTTCGTGTAAGCCAAATTGTCCCGTGTTCATATGCCGTTGTGAACAATAGTCTAATTAATATTCATGCATAAATATTCAAAAGGGAAAGCGTTTAACCCTTCGCTTGCTATTCACGTCAATATACATATCTGTAAATAGTGAATACCCAGATGAGACAGCTCCTGTAGGAGCTGTCTCATCAGGGTCTGCACTATTTACAAGTTGATTGTGCAACCAGTGCACTCCACAGCAGTGATTGCACAGCGAAATACTTGTACACAGTGAAGATATATGTCATTATACAACAGGGCATAGGTAAAGAAGGAGAAATGTATTTTAAAATTCAGCAAGCGAAGGGTTAAGCCGTTTTCCTGTTTAAACAACTTGTATCCAGATGGAACTCAATTCTACTGGGTGTCAGTATCCAAACATCTTGGTTAATATTCTCGGACACTTTTTTCTCTCAAAAGCTTGAACAAATAACAAGTAAGTAAAAATAACAGTAAGTGAGACTTTTAGCTGACATAATGGTATTTAGGAGGATGAGAATGCAGACATTCAAATGAGTTTGTGCAGGAAAGTGTTACAATCAGATGCGTAGAACGCACATAGTGTGTGAAAATGAGATCGAACATTCAAACTGACATTTATTACATGTCACTCTCACGGTGATATGAATTCAATTAGCTAGTCACTTGATTTTGATTTGCTTACATGATATTTATAGACTTTGACTTTGTACCTGGGTATTTATATCTACATGTATAATAATATATATGGATGAGAAACACTATTTTACTCTTTGCACGCTAAGTAATGTTCCATCTGGTAAACATTGGCGTGTGCTTTAAATTTTATAGTTTTTCTCTCATTGCTTTGCAAAAAAAATATGGTCAGTGTGCCGAACAGTCTGGATCCAGATGAGACGCCGCATCTGAATCCAAACTGTTTGCATAGGTAATCACCATTTCGCCATTACAGTTTAGAGTGAAATACGACAGTGTAAAAAAGTAAAGTACTAATTACTAGTTATAGTCTACTTTCAGTCCGAAGGACCGCTTAGCCAACTGTACATTTATTCTCCTGGTAATTGAGTCATTCGCTTACAATATTGAGCACTGCTAACATACCGGTATGGCGCAAATATGAAGAATTTTGGTTGACACATTGTTTGAAAATGTAATGGGTGAAAAACTGTGTAACAATGATTTTCTCAGCAGGCTAAAGTTTAAAGGCAGGCATGAGAGCTTGATGTCGCCAAATACAGTCATGAAACGCACACGCATGTTAAAACCTTACTCTTATGACTTAAAGTTTAATTATAAAATGTAAGGTTTTATAATAATTATCTATATATAAGTTTTGTCTCGGCTAAATATTCAAGTACGGGGAAACTCTGGGCCGAAACCAATCAATGTCCCATATAGTCAGCTGTAATACCCCCATTCCACTAGGCGGCGGTTCCACTGCGCTCATGGCGATCATGGCGATTCTCCTAATTCTTCCAAATCGCCACAGAAGCGCCGTCGTGTGCCTAATTTTGGGACTTGGCGTTTCCAGTACGCTTATAGTACGCTTCAATAACACTCCTGTCGAGATGCTCTCTCGAAGACGCTTCTACTACGCTTCCACTACGACACGTGATTTCAGGACACGCTTCGTCTACGCTTACTACATTGCTGTTACGACCTTGCTTTGACCTAGGCGCAGGAGCTGCGCTTCTGTTGTGCTTTTGGAACGTTTCTATATCAAATAGGTGATTAAACTGCTTTCGAAGCAGTTGACCGTCATATTTCGAAGAAAATGGAACAAATTGTTTTGAATGGGAGCTGTCTGATCTGGGTAGACTCTGTTTTCAAATGTGTGAAAAAACATTTATATGCGGACAAATATCTCGACGCTTTTGTTGCGATGCGCTTGCGGTTGCGCTACGATGCTCACGCTGCGGCTACGATACTGCTGAATTCATGAATTTCTTACTACGCTTTTGCGGCGATTCGAGTCCACGGCGATGCCGCTACGATTGTTTTGAGCAAGGTCAAACAATCGCCGTGAAATGGCGATCAAGAAGCTTCTGGTACGCTTCTACTACGATCAGGGCGTTTCTACTGCGCTATTGCCGTTCCTGCTACGATTCGTGGCGCTTTTGCCAAAATTTCGAAGCGTAGCGGAATCGCCGCTCAGTGGAATGGGGGTATAAGGGATTCTCAACAGTGTTTCCCGCGATTCAATTAATGGCCGAGATACACTTTAGAATATTGATACTGTATGTTATAAAAAAGATTGGAAAATCAGCCTCCAATGTCTGCCTTTAAGTCAATTTAACATCTTACGAAAAGAAAATAGAATTTAAGTTATAGCCTTGACTATCAATCATTCTGCTAATTACACTTCCTGTGGTAGGTATATGCCCATGCGTCGCCGATTTTGCTTTGATCTTAAGCGTTGATAATTTACCGATTGATAAGATAAATATTTATCAAGGGCAAAATGGCAATACGATTTGCAAGTATACTTGAATAAAAGATTAATGTTAAACAGACCTTCGACGTTCATTTCTTTATCCAAATTGTGATTAATGTGTGTATATGTAAAGTCACACTAGGTAGTTAACCTACAAGAAGAATGCGAAGTGACAAATATGTTTATTTGTCAAATGAAGTTGTTAAGGTCATCAACCGTTGAATGTGAGAAACTAGTGTGCTGCTATTTGTCAACAGTGTAGACCTAGATCAGAAGAGTCATAGAAAAGCCTTCTGATCAGGGTCTGCACTGTTTGTAACTTAAAATCATCTAGCAAATCTGAAAAAATGCATACCCAAGGGAGGTAAACTTTAACACTCATGCGCCATTTTACTTCTAATAATTAGCATTCAAAGGATACTTTTTCGCATCCAATGTGGCATCTATGGTAACCTATCCAAACAGGTTGGATATTGATGAAACGCCAAGTAACTCGACGTTTTATCAGGATCGGAATAGTTTGTTTCCACGGTAATATAGTTTCAGGGAAAGGTAAACGAACGCGAAGTGCAGGAGATAATTTTGCAGACGACACTATATTGCAGTGGAATAGCTCATGACATTAATTTGTCAAAGCCAAGAGGAAGGACATTTAACACCTTTGTGTACTTACGTGTAGTAAAGAACACATCAACTGTCACAATTAATTACGCTAGAGATTTATGTTTCACGATGGCACACATTTCTCCAATCGTTTTAACATTTGGCTGGCTCAGAAAAAATTGATTTATAATTACTGCCATTAGTAATTTGCCATTTTCGTAACTTTTCAGCAATCACCTTGTAATATATTCTTTTTCTACAGCCCGGTCATTATTGTCATTTAATATCGTTTCTGCACCGTAAATTTAGAGTACCAATTTAGATTCTGTCAAGATGCTAGCCAATAACAAGATTTCAGTTTGTATCTCCTAAATCCGGCCCCTTTATAATTCGATTGCTTGCGTGCAGAGAAATAAGGACAAAAACCATGATATGAGTATTTAATCCCGTTATCTGCGACCTGACTATGTACTCGACTATCAACCCTTTGCCTGCGGAAGGATATTGTTTTCTTAAACTCTGTCATGTTGCAAACTTTATTTACTTTGTTGAAACATTTGAGAAATTATTGACTGAGTTTCAGACAACTCGGCAATCCAAGCTGCTTGCAAATTGCAGTTACGCTGCGATTAGCAGGCAAAGTGTTAAGATGTCGCTGTAATGAGACAAATAATATATAAAGCAAGCTACTTATACCAGTTACTCAACAGATGAAAGTTTAACAGTGTGGTTGTAATGAGGTAAAACATTAAATTATGTAATGTGAGTTACTTACGCCAGTTACTTAGCACACGTTGGATAACAATGTGATTGTAATAAGGAAAAGGCACACAATAAAATTATGTAATGTCAGTTACTGATACATGTAACAATAAGCAAACATTTAACATATGAAAGTATTATTTTTATTTCGTTGAACTTCAATTCAGAAACAAATATTGATTTGAACACTGCGCCCATTTTGAAGAAAAGGGATTTTAAATCATTGAAATGGAGTTCCGTTTTAGAACAATAATTTCTTTCACTCTCGAAAAACATTCTTTGTGTGCTTGTTTAAACGATTTAATCAAAACGAATAACAGTTAGTGCGTTCTATAAATAATTGTTTAATTCCCTTGCGCATTTGGCGAACTAAGGAACAATTTTGGACTATTCCTAACAATACCTGCCTTTGTATGACAACATCCTGGAAGTTTCATCTTGTTTCACTCTTGACTGAATCATAGATGGAATTTCGTTATCGACGATGTTCAGTCTACAGTAAACGCATATAAACTAGACTTTTAGTAAAGAAGAATTTATATCTATTTAGGCAGATGACTGCTTAATGCAGTACTGAAGATCACACGTATGGCTTCCAAAATGAGCATTATGCATAGCTTTTATCCTGCATTAAGCTGTCGCTTTTTTAAAGGCCGGCATTGGTAATAATTTGAACATCTGGTTTAGATGGGATTTACTGTAATACTAACTCACACACTCGTTGAGTTCATTTCATTCAACCACCCCATGAAAAGTCGATGCAATTAAACGTAATATTATAATGATTAAAGTCTAGTTGTGCAATGAAATGCATGTTCGAATCGGATTAAGTTTAAAATTGAAAACATGTGTTTGGGCTTAGATATTTTCCTATCGTGTTTAAGTGTTAAAAATGCATTATAGGTACAATTTATCAGGGCTGGAATGTTCTAACATTACTTATACAGTAAACCCCTCTAAACCGAACGTTCAGTAATTTAAGAAGAATTGGGATATGTTTATGCATGACGTTCACCCAGATTTAATTCTTTCACTTCGAATTTCGCATCTGTGATTACTTATGCAAACAGTTTGGATCTAGATGAGACGCCGAATAACTCGGCGTCTCATCAGGACCCAATCTGTGTGTTACTGTGGCTGTACTTGGAAGCAAAAATGATGAGAACAGATAATAAATGAAAATAGTATCAGATGACAAAATTTGTAGACGACAAAATTTGACAGCGAAATACCAGCATTGAGGCTTATTTGAAATTCCAGTTTAGATAGATTTTACTGTAGTTGTGTGAATGTTTAAATCTTATCGTGCCAAGTGTGATCTGGCTTGCATTTTCCAAATAGAAATGGGAACGGGTTAATTGGTATGGCAGGATAATGGCTAACACAATACTCATATAAATGAGTATTTGGAACAGGGGTTGTTTTATCTAGGGGTTCTCTACATCTAAAGTTTAATCAATTGAATGTTGAATTCATTTTCAAAGTGGAATATTCCATCATTTATAACAGTAATTACGGTCATTTTAGTCCATTATTGATGCAGTTAGTAAATAATAAAGCTCACAATCTATGTTGGGCTATACTAAGCAAGTAAACGTAACGATACATTCGTTAATTGAGAGCATATTCCGCGTTGTTAATCTACCAAACCTGCTATCAAACTGGATTTCTAGCTCCAGTTTAAATAATAAAAGTCAATTAAATACTGGTCCGAGGGCTCGGCGTTAACCAATTACCTAATAGGCTATTTTTAGACCCAACCTATTTGAGTATATCTACCGAAAAAGAGCATTTACTAGAGAAAAGGAAATGTTTAGAATTTTATAATTATAAATATATTGTGATAAATTAATAGAACATTTACTCTATTTATCACCATGGTTTAAAAAAGTGGCTTTTACATAGGCGCCAAAAGACGTCAATATGAGGGAATTAGTTAAACTATTATGATCACATTCTTTAATATCGTTAAGCATTTTGCACATGTGTCTTCTTTAATTCAGGAAACAATGCTTTCATCCACCTCTTTAAAAATTCACGATCAAAGTGTCAAACAATTATTGGGCGTCTCATCCGGATCCAAGCTGTTTACCAAGGTCTTCACCGTGTCTCCCAATGTATTGAAGTTATAACAGGTTTATGCTAAGCTGTTGATATTTCCAAGCTTATAAAATAATATATTGTATTATATTATATTACTACCTACGAAATATTTGCAATTTCAAACAAATTCACCCGTGCAATTATTTTATCCGTTGAACAGATTTTAATTGCAAACACATTTTAATACTCATTTATGACTTAAAAATCAATTTTGTACTAGTTCAATAAGCTCTGAGGCAATTATTAACTGATATTTTCTAATTTTCATTGCACATTGTGATATACATTGTGCTATATAGTAACATCTTTGTACGATAGCAATTTTTGTTTTTAGATAAATAGGATTTCAGTATTGTTAACCATTTACTCCAGGAATATTCATGTATGGAATTATGGCATCACGGATATGAAATAGACCATTGTACAGTAAAACCCCGCTAATGCGACCACCTAAAAGAGGTATAATTCTGGGTACTAGATGCAGGTGGTAGCTTAATGCAGGCTAAAAGTAATGCAGAAAGCTCCTAGAAGGGCTTTCTGCATTACTTTTTCCCTGCATTAAGCAACCACCTGCTTATAAAGACACCCATGTTTATTCTACTCGGGTTGTAAAAGGCTACAAGGAGTCATGGACTGAAGGGATACTATTTAACATGATATATCGCATCAGGACCAACGATGTTTGGTATTCTGATTGTATTTGTAGAACAACTGAATATACATGATTTGAACATGCACGGGATGAAAATGGCAGCTTTGGAAAGGCAAATAACTATACAATAAAAGCAGAACAGAGAAGACACAAGTGATGTCACACGACCGTCCACTGCACATTTCGTTTACCCTGATGTTTATTTAAACTTCGATCTGTTGCATGTTTTACTTACTTTCGATTTGTTGAGGCTTACATGTGTGAGAAGCTGCTGACCAAGTCTCAAACAGTCTGGATCCTGAAGGGTTACCCAGTTCCATCTGTATCCAAACTGTTGGAAAATGCCAGTTAGGTTTGTAAAGCTTCAGACGGATAAGGATAAACTATACTTTTACATGCGTGTACATTCGTATATCCTTGCAACAAAGTTGCAGAGGGGATATAACATCGCTAAGGTACGCCCATGTGTATGTTCCGCAAGATAAGAGGTACCACCATACTGAATAGCAATACCAAAGGTCAAATGTCAAGTTCATAGCTCGTTAAAAGTCGTTGTGAACACGATATAAGCTAACAGTTGACCCAATAGTCATATAAATGGAATGATTTTCAGTCAGCCCGTTTATTCTAATTTATGATATTGATGAACATGGCTTTCAGTCAACTTGTCTGAATCAAATTTTTTAAAACAGATTATTCTAATTTGTGATATTGATTAGCATGGCTTTCAGTCAACTTGTTTGTATTAAGTTTGTTAATACAGTTTATGCGGTTCCTTGCAGTTAGTTATTTCATATCTATTGTATATCTTTTGCATATCTTTCAGTGACCGGATAGACAGTCATGTAGTTCCTTCCGGCTAGGAATATCATATATATTGTATATCTATTGTATATCCTTCATTGTCTGGATAGATAATCATGCGGTTCGTTCCGATAAGTGAGTTCATCCATGTGAAGCGCTTTTGAAATATAAATGTAAAACACGTCAAATAATTGAATAAAGCACACTCATCGACTATATTTTTTATAATTATGTAGCCTTTTAACGAATACACACAAACTGGCAATGCAAAACTCAATGACACGTGAAAAGTATTTTTGTATAGTTATTTCATCCTGGCTTGCTAAAAGGGAGAGACAAAAAACCCCAAAATTCTAGATATTTGAAAATCATATCAATTATACTGACTGACTGAAAATATTAGGTGCATATAACGCTTCTATGCACAGTGTCATTAATGTCTAGTTAGTGGAAATTTACTTGAGTGTAAATTAGAAAAAAAAACCGTTTGAATGCATGTGTCAATTTCCGTATAAACTGTTACATTGTAAACAACCGTTTAATTTGAAACTCTTGGACATGTATAAGTGGACACGTGTTGTATTTGTATGTAAGCGACGTTATTTCATCCTGATCAGTCGTCCTAAAAGTTGAATAAATATTTAAACCTACACTTTTTCTGTCGCATATCAGCATAAGTGTTAACCCTTATTATCCTGTTACGCACGATCAGACTGGCATTAGCAAACACACCAGATCTAGATGGGGTGCCGAGTAACTCGGCATCTCACCTAGATCCAAGCTGTTTGACATTCGGTTCATAACTTTTGATGACATCGAAAGTACAGTAACCCCCATCAAAACCGGAATTTTGGTAGAGAAGAGTTAATATACTTTTAGACTGACTATTGGTTGCTTAATGCAGGGTGAAAGTCATGCAGAAAGTTCTCACAGGAAGCATGATTTTCATTCTGCTTTAAACTGTCACCCGTCTCCAAGACCGATAGTTATACTAAATTGAACACGCCGTTGAGAGGGGTTTACTATAGTCGACATTTGCGCAAGGTTCACATGTGAGCAGATATTATTTTTCTTACATCTAGATAGGTGTTAACATTATGCACACCATTATCTCTTATACCGTCCTATAAAATATGAAATTTAATTATTCCTGGTTAGACTCAATGTCTGGTTGTCTCGTTTTTTCTGCTCCAATTGAGAAATTATCGCGAGATGTCTTTATGATGGGACTTTTATCGTTGAATTAGATATAATAGGAGATACGCGTGCCAGTTGCATGAGGGAAAAGGTAAAATAGACTTAAATTGCTCCTCAGTTGTGGAAATGGATTATATTTCGAGATGAATTTAGAAATGTAGGCATTGGGTTCGGTTAGGATGAAAGATCACATAATAACATATAATAATAGGTAATTCAGAGAGAGAGAGAGAGAGAGAGAGAGAGAGAGAGAGAGAGAGAGAGAGAGAGAGAGAGAGAGAGAGAGAGAGAGAGAGAGAGAGAGAGAGAGAGAGAGAGAGAGAGAGAGAGAGAGAGAGAGAGAGAGAGAGAGAGAGAGAGAGAGAGAGAGAGAGAGAGTTGTGATGTGGTTTGTTTCTGTGCGTGCGTGCGCGCGCGCGCGCGTGTGTGTGTTACACTTTATCTTTTTTACGATTACAGGGTTATAATTATCAGTGCCTGAGATGTTTTGCTTGACCAACATTCAAACTTCGCAGTGGACTATTTTGGATATAGTTTCAAAGTTTTCATCAACGTGTCAAATAGACTGAATAGTTTAAGACTTTTAAATGCTGACGAGACACAGAGTTCAACAACTAACAATTGCACTCATGAATTCGCACTAAACTTATTGAATATAGACAGACTGGACAAGCATGTGTGTTGTAAAACAGCTTCAGCAGTTAACGTTAAGTTCATAAAGCAAGGCCTGTCTAAAGCAACCACCATAACGTAAAGTTCATAACGTAAGGCCTGTCTAAAACAACCACCATAACGTAAACACACCTCTCACAAAACTATAATCTAATTCTGGATCTTTTAGACAGGTGGTAGCTTAATAAAGGACGAACGTAATGCAGCAAACTCCTCCAGGATTCTCCTTATAGATCCCTTAAATATCTGCTTTACCTCCATGATTCTCCTTATAAATCCCTTAAATATCTGCTTTGCGTTCGACCTGCATTAACCTCTATCCAGAACACTCAAATAAATATGAATCTCAGTCTTTTAGACAGGCATCAGCTTCAGGTAGAAGTTAAAAAGAAAAATCATGCTGGTGCCATCTACATGACTTTCGCTCTGCATGAAGCATGAAGCAGCTCAATTCTTCTTTACTAAAAGGTCAGATTAGCGAGGTTTTACTGTATGTGCGTACTAAACATTAACACATGACGTCAAATGCTTTCTGTCTGCCTTGAGTAAGATAGTGTTAGTTTGGTTGTTATAGTAATAAACTGCCGACAGATTCAGTGTCTGAACAATTGCGGTAAGCATTACGAGCTGACAGTATTGACAGAAAGAAAAGAAAACGCTTGATTGTTGCTGTAAATCTTCACTGCTTACGCACAGATAACAGGTGGTTGTCTACGGAATCTTGTTCGGGCCACCTAAAAGTTTGGACCAGCTTAAAACACACCCTTTACACATGCGAAAATTAAACAACAGTAGATACATGTACATGTAAGTGTCTGTTCTTAACAATGATTTTCGCTGGTTAGTTTTCGGACTGCTCAAACTATCGTCATTCATTATATCTGCAGAAATAAATTACTCTTACACCGGTGACATATTATATCCGAATATATCCGAACATACATGGGGAGTTTAAGCTTCGATATCGCGCGTTTTATTTCTATAAGTCAACACGCGATAGATAGTGGCCTAGGCGGGTGTAACAGGATTAAATTAAGTTAATTACATATATTCAATGGGCAAGTCAACTAGCGATAGGTTATAGTTTCTTTGTATTTTTTTGCATCAGTAGAGGTTAAATTCTGCGTGTCCATATGCGATATTCAAGCGTTTAATCATTTCCCTGTTCTATGTCTATTCAAAATTTCAATACCTACTGAATATTTATAGACAAAATAATCATAATGAAATATAGAGTGAGAGAGTTGGGTTTTACGGCACCGCAACACTAAATATGTCATATATAAAGCGCCAAATGAAATTTGGAAGGAGGGGCATTATTACATGTACCATTTAAGAAAGTAAAGACACAGATCTTTCAAATTGTATTATGCATCAAAACATGTTTATATGAAGGGCAGGTTTAAATCCTTATGTCTGAAATTTCACCTGCGTCAGTACTCGATAGTTAATGTCCCTTTATCTCGGCTCTATGAATCATAGGCTAAATGTACGTTCGTTTGAACATAGGAAGCGGAATCGACTGGTATATACAGGGCTTTGCTGAAATGACAAAAGTCCATATGATACGAGTTTGGAACAATCTGTCTAATAATGTATGCAATTTATTTATTACGCATACTGTATAACACTGTTGGGGAACGAAAGAGGGACATTTGCCATTCATTAGTTTTACTGATTTAATCCATTATCTCCTACTGACGAATTTTGGCACCTCTATAAAAGTCACTTTTTGAAACCATTGTGATGAATAGAGCATTTACTCGATGGAGCAAATGCCCTATTTACATGTATCACAATGGTTTAAAAACTAAAAAATCGAAAAGTTCACTTTTCTCCAGTAAATGCCCCTTTTCTGTAGATTTATTCAAAGGCGTTGGGTCTATAAATAGTCTAGGCGGGAATGATTTAATCTAATAACATATGATAATGAAAGTCAATATAATTTCATCTTAGTGTTACATGTAGGTACACAATACGTGTAAACTGTTCAGTTTTTAAATTTTTGTAATATATTTGCAACATATTATACGACACATGTGTCTTTGTAGGTGCATAACAATCCCCATAACAAGCTTTACTTATTTGCATTTTTATGGATCTATTTAAGTCCATTTTTGCTTTAAGCCAATGAACCGATTGCAGATCTGTTTTCGATACTAGTTTCACATATCACGCCAGATCATGTAACAAGCGTAAATCAGAAGTTCAAGTTGGCCGAAACATGATTCAGTAGTTTCGACAACACCTTTGAACACCTGAATACAAAGAATCGGATAGCCTCCTCCTACTCGACACAGTTGTGTCATGCTCGTAATTTGGTCGGTTGTGACAGAATTAGACGGGCAGTTCAAACATTATTCTTGAGAGGAGAGAATCTAAATAGAAAACAAAGTAGCATTAGTATGGTGGAACATACGTTTCTAAGATACAGGTACATGTACTGATGCTGATGATATAAGAAATGATATAGCCATTTGAATGCTAAATGTTAAGTATCGAAATTGGGATGGCCCATTGTTATTTAACAGTAGAGTCTTTTCAGCTTGAAAGGGTATACTTTTCAAGATGAAGCTGAAACACCGTGCAGACACTGATCAGGGGGACCCTCTAGGAGTCATCTCATGATCTGATCTTGATATTCACTGTTTGTAAATGCCAGATTTACACTCGTTTCCCATACCCAAAAGGATATAATAAATTAATTCATATCAAGCGTTTAACTTTATTTTGCAAATAACCAATTTTAGTTATAGCTATTACACGTATATTCTTTTTAACGAGACATTTTTATATTCTCTGTCTTATCTAAGAATAACTTTCGACTTTTGATATATAGAATCACCAACAAACCAATAAGCCAACGAGCAGTTCGAATACATCTTGGTGACGTATTATGCCTGCTATGGGCGGATGAGTGAATACCTATGCAAACAATTTGGATCCAGGTGAGACGCCGACTAACTTGGCGTCTCATCAGGATCCAAACTGTTTGACACACCGAATGCATTTTTGTAGACAAACTTGTTATAGTTTGAATTTTGAAAATGTAGCAGGTGGAAATTTCAGTAATAATAATTTGCTCAGCAGGCTAAAGGTTAAAATGGTATAGCTGGGGTATGCATTTATAGTTGCAAATACATAGAGTCTCACTAACGCAACTGAATAATTTATTAACATAAGAGTCTGTATAAACAAGTGGTTGCTGAATACAGGGAAAGGGTAATGCAGGAAGTTCTTATAGGAGCTTTCTGCATAGCTTTTGGTTCTCTATTAAGTGCCACCTCCTTTTTTTTCTTAAAAAAATCAGAAATATACTTTTTTTAGTGATGCTTTACTGTATTTAAAATAAAACTGGCCACATTTGAGCCCACTAAAACTGAAAAGTTGCACCGTAATAACTCAACATGCTACCCAGTCTAATTTTCAATGATTAATATAAATATGAATAAGAGCTGTCAGCGAGGGCAATCTATTTCATCAGGTCATTTTACCCACATCACTGAATTTACTGAATGCAGTATATGTCAAACACAGCGGGCCAAACGAGATTTAATCATGACGTTGAGTATTAATCACACCATACTTTCGACAAGACTTTCAACTGTTGGCTGTTTTTTTCTCTTCAGACTAGACTTAGAATTACCCGAATCCATCCTGTTCCATATATGGTTTGGCCGTTTGATCCAAAGCAGATGACGAGTGAAGCGACATTTGATTTAGACTTAAGTTGTTTCAGGTTCAGCCGTTACTTTACCATAAAGTTTATTGAATGAGATGATAGCTTTCATAGTGAGACAGGCAAATGTTTGGACAGACGAATACAGTAAAACTTCGATTATCCGAACACTAAAGTACGTATTATTATCGATCTTTAAGACATGTGGCAGCTTAATGCATGGTGAAAGTCATGCAGAAAGCTCCTCTAGGAGCTTTCTGCATGACTTTCACCATGCATTAAGCAGCCACCTGCCTAAAAGGGTCTAAATTCTTCTATACCGAAAATTCGAATAATCGAGGTTTTACTGTAATTTATTGCAGGTTAAGGATTAATCGAAGGTAAAAATAAACTGAAACCTTTCCCTCATGAACACTTATGCATGTATTGATAAATAAATTAATATTCATTAATTTAATTTTAAATTAAAGGTAAAAAATAAAAGGGAATTACCGGCTTAGAATATGGGATACTGTCGACTTAATCTTAATTGCTGCACACACGAATGTGGGACACTGTCAACACAGTCTTAATTGCTGCACACACGAATGTGGGACACTGTCATCACAGTCTTAATTGCTGCACACACGAATGTGGGACACTGTCAACAACGTCTTAATTGCTGCACTCACGAATGTGGGACACTGTCATCACAGTCTTAATTGCAGCACACAAGAATGTTCTATGATTTCGGCTATCCGAACAGTACATTTTATATAAGTGATATAATTGATACTAGGTCCACATATCAATCGGTTTATATAACGTGACCCAAATAACCATATACTCCATAGATACACATTTTAACGTATTTGCAAACAGAGAAGACCCAGATCAGACGGCTTCTGTAGGAGTCATCTAATAAAGGACTAGTGCTTGCTTATGGAATTACGTATACAGACCTTTTCTACAGCGTTTGCAATGGGCGTATATGTTCTTCTTTATTTGTCATCGATAGAACAATAACCTGGTGAATATTCATGTTGGAAATAATGACGTCATGAATATTAACAAGATTAATTTTATAATGGCATATGAACACAGGAATTTTGGCTGAGACAGAAGATGTAGAATCAGATCAATATTACACTATAAGCAAACAGTTCAGACCCTGATCAGACGGCTCTTATAGGAGCCGTCTGATATGGGTCTACTCTGTTTGCAGATGCGTCAAAATGCGCTTACATAAGGGAATGGGTTAATATTCTTACTATACATTATTTCTGATATTAATATCCATGGAGTAAAGAGGTAAAACATGGTAATTCATTTAAGCAGGTGGGATTATCCCATTATTTTCTGAAGATGAAAGACAACGTTTTTGCCTCATTGAGAAAAAAAACATAATATTTAATCGAGTTTTGATGAGCAAATCGACTAAAAGTGCAGTTGTACTTTAGATCTCTAAACGATATCTAATATTGAAGGAGTCAGAAGAGATTGATTTGTTTTAGAGCTGTTGAGGTATTTGATATTCATTTATCTTCACGATACAATAGGGGTTTGCACCAAAAACCTTTCTATAGACGTTTTTTGCATTTGTTTTAGATCTATCACACAATTGTTCAACGTCAGATTCGCCTCGTCGTTTCTGTCAGTTGGGCTTAAGTTTATGAAGTTATGGCAAAGACTCAGTGTTAACAAATGATTCAACCCTTTCCCTGATAATTAGTTTGTCATGTAAAAATAGTTACTGAAACAAAAACAGTATAAATATGTGCTGACAAAATGCTCTTTAACTCTTTCCCTTATGAATATTGCATTTTACATATTAATCAGCAGATATTCTATAATGGCATGATGAACAAGGGAATGTAATTGTAGAATCAGATTTAAGTCATTTCATAAACAAACAAACCACACTCTAAGCCGACAACTTTTTTTAAAGCTTTATAATCTGGATCTGCTGAGTTTGTAGATGCGCAAATTTCACTTCTGCCAGACCTTAACCAGAGTAAATTTCACATTTAACCCTTCGCTTGCTATACACGTCAATATACCTACCTGTAAATAGTGAAGACCCCGATGAGACAGCTCCTGCAGGAGATGTCTCATCAGGGTCTGCACTATTTACAAGTTGATTGTGCAACCAGTGCACTCTACAGCAGTGTTTGCACAGCGAAATACGTGTACACAGTGAATACATATGTAACTATACAACAGGACATGGGTAAAGAAGGAGAAATGTATTTTAAAATTCAGCAAGCGAAGGTTTAAATACGTAGACTTACCACGCATGTAAGGCTATTTATCTTAACCCTTAATGTTCGGGAACCGAGTATGTGCAAAAACTTTGCAAACAGTGAATACCCAGATCAAAGGGCTCCTGATGGACCCTTTTGATCAGGGTCTGCATTGTTTGATATATAAATCATTTTATACAGCTTTTTGTTTAATTGATAATAAAAAATGGAGGAGTCATTTTTAATTATTTATATGATTTAGGGTTGATACAAACAAAAAAGTTGTAAATAAACTTTGTTTCTACTTATTCTCGGCTCATTATCCTGAGTAACTGTAAACATTGATAATATTCAATTAAAGTCAGCTTCAAGGCAATGAAGGCCGGTCTTCACATAGGAAATGGAAATTGAGCAATGAAAGGAATTAATTAAAAGCAACTATTAAAAGTGAGTGCTAATATGTTCTATAAATGAACATTCCTAGCCTGTGAATTTTCATTCACATATGTCTAATTAGCCTTTACTATGCGGGACACGAGTCACCAATGCCCTTTGCAAACATTGTAGACACATATGAGAGGGTTCCTAGAGGAGCCATCTCATCAGGGTCTGGACTGTTTGTCATGTTACACTTTTCTTAAGAAAAAAAACCCTACACATTCACCATAAGCTTGACTTTTGGAATAGTCTGTTTGAAAATTCAGCGTTGTAAGGGTTAACTTTCTCAACCCTTATTCTGCTTATCACGAATTAACATTTGCAATATGGTATTTCTTGGTCACTAGGTCGAAGAGCAGAAAGTAATTGACTCAGAGCTATATTTATAAATAGAGCAGACCGAGTCTAACTTTTTCCCTGTATAACATTCATGTTTGAAACACAGGGATAAGACACGTTTGAGTCAGTATATGTATACTTTCTATATATACATATACTGACTCAAACGGGTCTTACCCCTGTGGTTTGAAATAATGACATCATGAATATTCATTAGGTGAAGATTTATAATGGCATATGTACACACTATGTTTCGGTATTGGAAGACAATGCAGAGACGGATATAGTACAGTATAACCTCTCTTAACCGGAATTCTAGTAGATAAGAATTTAGATACTTTTAGGCAGGTGGCTGCTTAATGCAGGGTGAAAGTCATGCAGAAAGCTCCGAGAGGAGCTTTCTGCATGACTTTCACCCTGCATTAAGCTGCCACCTGTTTCCAAGACCGATATTCAGACTAAATTTAACGGCCGGTTAAGAGAGGTTTTAATGTATAATGTTATAAGCAGACAGAAACTGACCTGGCAGTCCCTTCAGGAACCATTTGATCTGGGTCTACTCTGTTCGCAAAGGCTTGAAAAAGTGTTTGTACAAGGGAAAGTTTCAATTGTCACGAACTTTAGCAGGGTGAACCATTCATTCAAAGCCAAGCTAAACTGGGTTAACATTTGACCCAGAGGCTTTCAAGAATGTTTCAGAAATTCGTAAATCTAATTAGAACACAACTATTTAGCCTAGAGTTCAGGAGTTACGGAATTGCTCTTGATATAGAAACAGATGTAAAATACATTTTGCGCTTAATTATGTAAGAATGATGTTGTTTCGATCTTTCACCAGGCTATACTAGAAATAGTCAACTCTTTAAATGCCAATGTTTCAACGTGGACACCTTAGTCGTTGATAGATGGCTGAGCCTTTTTCATATGAACTTAGTTAAATGTATAATATTACAGAATTTCAAATAAAATGCAGTTTAGAGCATGATCAGAAGGTCCGTAGAACTCATTTCCCTCAATCAATGATTTCTACGACAGCAAATAAGTTAGTTTAGAAATACAGTTAAACCTCTCTATAACGACCACTAAATTCTGTTAATGAGTTGGTATTCTGGGCAGGTAGTTGCTTAAAGCAAAGTGAAAGTAAAACAGAACGCTCCTATAGGAGCGTTCTGTTTTACTTTCACCTTGCTTTAAGCATCCACCTGCCATTAACACAATATACTTAATGTAAGTTAGTGGTCGTTATAGAGAGGATTTACAGTAGTTTCAATTTTAGTAGTCCAAATGCTCCCTATATCTTGAGTATATTATTTGAATGCAACCTGGGCACAAATGTGAAAGTCAATGAATTGGAGAAATTGTTTTTATACGAAGGCAGACATAGTTTATCGTAGATCAAAGCGTTAATGTCGCCATGGAGAGTACGGAGACAAGTTTGTTTAGTTTTATTTCAAGGGTTAAAACTTTGAACGCTGTATATTCAAAGCGCAATAGCCCGCCAGTGTTTAGCTATAGAATCCATTCAGTATGAAAAACAGTAAAACCTCTCTTAACCGGCCGTTAAATTTAGTATGAATATCGGTCTTGGAAACAGGTGGCAGCTTAATGCAGGGTGAAAGTCATGCAGAAAGCTCCTCTAGGAGCTTTCTGCATGACTTTCACTCTGCATTAAGCGGCCACCTGCCTAAAAGTATCTAAATTCTTATCTACTAGAATTCCGGTTAAGAGAGGTTATACTGTATTTAACTCTTTCGCTGCCAAATCTTGCCGTCGTCTGCTACATTTTTTAAAAAAAAATCTTCATTTTTATTTCAAAAACCATTGTAACAGTAACAAACAGATTGGATCCTGATGAGACGCCGAATTACACTGGATCCAAACTGTTTGCGTAGGTAACAACAGTTGTGATACTGGCAGCGAAAGTGTTAGATATGCTAGCTGAAATACAATGATAAACAGTGCAGAGGAGTGCTCCATTCTGGGTATACACTATTGTCAAACACGAGTACAGTAAAACCTCTCTATAACGGTCTCTTAATTATGTTTATTAGTGGGTATTTAGGGAAGGTGGCTGCTTAAAGCAATGTGAAGGCAAAACAGAACGCTCCAATAGAACGCTCCTATAGGAGCGTTCTGTTTTACTTTAACATTGCTTTAAGCAGCCACCTGCCTTTAACACAAAATACATGTACTTGATATAATTTAGTGGCCGTTATAGAGAGGTTTTACTGTACACTTGTTTCCAGCATTTTAAAGGCCAAACTCACAGTCTATATAAATCTGCTGACAGAGGCAATTAGCTGGTAAAAATTACTTTTTTCACGTTGATGTTAGAATAGTACTTGGCCTGCATCGTTGTATCAAACCAAAAACATTTTTATTTTGTTTTTAATTAGTGTGTAAGTGAACGATGACGTCATGCATAAGTGTGGTACAAAAGAGCCTGTTGTTTAAAGAGTAATAGTGAATGGTAATTAACAGAATATACAATAGGAATGTAACCATTTGAGTGCGAAAAACGAGTGTATTGTATTGACATTTGTAAACATTGTAGACCTAATTCAGAAGGATCATGGGTATCTCTTATATATGGGTAAAGTTTATTTGTCATCCAATCTACTGTCATGACTTCCAATAATCAGCATTAACGCATTCTCTCTTAATGACGCATTTTTACGCATCTGTAGAAGTCACTTTTAAAACCATTGTGATAAATAGGGAATTTGTTCCGTAGAGTAAAAGCTCTATTTATCACAATGGTTTCAAAACTACACAATTATAAAAAATCCCATTTTCTAGTAAACGCTCCTTTTCGGTAGATTTATTCAAAGAGATTTGGTCTAAGGGGTTTAACCCTTTCCCTCATGTAAACGTGTTTTCACGCATTTTCAAACAGGGTAGACCCAGATCAGACGTCTGATCAGGGTCTGCTGTTTGCTTATATAATTTGATAGATCTATTTCAATGCTTTCTAAAATGTCTACAATGTTCCACCTTCCATATTTCTTTAAAACTATTTTGTTAATGAATATTCAGTAGGTATTGAAATTTGGAATAAACATAGAACAGGGAAAGGGTTAAGTTGTTCTCATTAAGGTGCGTTTTATATCCGATAGCCATCTGTCATTCATCATACATGAGATATGGTAAAACAAAATGTTCGTAGCTTGTTCTGGATGATCCATATATTTGAACATCAGCATCTGTCTAATCGTTCGATCTCCATCAGCTGAGGAAGGTCTAGCCAAAAGAACGAACTATCTAGGTAAATCAAAATTGTTCTCTGACTTATAGAATCTCAACAATATGCAATATGTCATGTTCCTTTAAGTCTTCGTTATTGACATAAGTAAACCTTTTTTTTTATTATTGGTTTGTTTCGATTGAAGAGTGAACTGTGTGATATCAGCTACATGTAAACAATGTCGCTACGCTGTGGGTATGTTTGGCTAAACCAAGAACTTGACAACATAAAAGTGTTTCTTCGAATATTTATGCATTGGTTGTAAACATCAGAATCGGTCAGAAACCATCAACGATTAATCGTGTTATAAATATTATAAACATTTCAAATGACAAGTGAAAAGTACTTGTTACATGTAACTGGTAGAGTAAAACCCCGCTATTGCGACCACTTAATTAATAAACATGTTTGTCTTTATAAGCAGGTGGTTGCTTAATGCAGGGCAAAAGTAATGCAGAAAGCTCCCCTAGGAGCTTTCTGCATTACTTTTCCCCTGCATTAAGCTACCACCTGCATTTAGCACCCATAATTAGACCTCTTTTAGGTGGTAGCATTAGCGGGGTTTTACTGTATTTCATTTTATGTAAGTGGAGCTTTGCATGGATTCATTGCTCAAACCATATTTTTCAAGTTGAAACGGGAAGGCACCACAGCCTTCCAAGAGAGGACAGCATATGCTTATATTGTTATTAACAATTTAATTGAACAATTAGAGAAAACAAATTTCATGTAATTTTACTGTGCCAAACTTTTGTGTACTCTGTAACGCATATCTACTTCAGAAGGATCACGTACACATGGCGTCGTAGAAGCAGGTAATTCAACAAATGAGAAATATTTATAACATATGCATCGAGTTTAGTTTTAGTCTTCGTTTCCAATTTCTTTGACTTTAAACGGTCATCGTGGCATATGTATATTTCCTCCTTTTGGGTACACAGTTCATGATTGTTTCTTTTTCAAGGTCTTAAAGAGTGTGATATAAACGATGCGATATTTGAGATGATTGGTACTTTCAGTGTTTTGTGATTGGTTGCATGTCCTGATTCTACCGATTTGCTGAGCAGACAGGAAATACATTATATTTCATCGGTTTAGTTTCGAAAAGAGCTTTCCCCCAAATGTATTAATTTCCTATGTAACAAGTAAATAATATACAAACGACATCTGCTCCGAACTTAACCCTTCTCTTGCTGAATTTTAAAATACATTTCTCATTCTTTACCCATGCCTTGTTGTATAATTACATATATCTTCACTGTGTACAAGTATTTCGCTGCGCAATCACTGCTGTGGATTTCACTGGTTGCACAATCAACTTGTAAATAGTGCAGACCCTGATGAGACAGCTCCTACAGGAGCTGTCTCATCTGGGTCTTCACTATTTACAGGTAGGTATAATGACGTGAATAGCAAGCGAAGGGTTAAGTAATAAGAAATACACATATTACCTCAAGTGTTCGGATAAACTAACATAGGCAAATGATGTAGACCCAGATCTAACTTATCCTTCAGGAACAGTTTGGTCGGGGTCTTCACTATTTGCTACTATATCAGTCTGATTAAAGTTGCTAAATGGTGTCTAAATGAAATAATTGAGGGGATATTGGTGAGTGTCCGGATACTAAAGAACAATTAATTAGGCAATTCCAAGTACGTAGATGCTCATACAGCATGGGCTAAACCTTTTTGCAGAATATGTAAGTGGAGATATTTGAACACACATAATGATAATACAGAATTTCCGTTTATACTTGACACCATGCATTGCTAAAATAATTTTAAATTTTGTTCGTCTGAAGGACATTTCTGTACTGAGCAAACTTTTAATGTCTTCCAAAGCTTTCACTTACATTCTATTTCCATTTGTATTTCAGCAAAAACTCAGACGTTTTGCGACTTTGAGGATCCAGGTATATGTGGTTTTAAGCAAGATAGATACAATGACACATTCGATTGGGAGAGGAAGAAGGGGCGTACTCCGTCAGCCAATACAGGCCCTGATCTTGATCACACATGTAGAGCAAAACAGGGTAAGCCATTTATTATTATTTCATTGATGCAGGTTTTCCGCAGAACTGTTATTCTCTGTCATTAAATCAATAATCTTTGATGCAACAAATAAATATATACAACATCCCGATTTCAGATCAACAGATACCGGTACTTGCAATATTCATCCTTCAAATTTTATCAGATAGACTAATGCCAAGGTATATATATATATGTCCGTGATTTGCAAAAAACACTCGGTCCTGTTATCATATAAGTATATGTGGTAAGTTATTCGAAATAGTAACCTCGGTCCGAGTCTGTAAACTGGTTCCAGTTGTAAATCTTAGATCGATCAACGTTAGTGAACATAAACAAAGTTTCGCCAAAAGTTTCAAAAGTCCCATGTGGTGTTCCCTATAGGAAGTATACTAGGACCGTTTCTCTTCCTATGCTGCACTAACACTTTAATTCATATAAACGTGTTTTCACGCATTTGCAAACAAAGTAGACCCAGATCAGATGGCTAATAAACTCTGATTGTGTTTTTATTAAAACTGAATACATTCATTTGCGGTTGTTTGCAATGATTATAAAATATCCTCTCAGAAACAATGCCAACTATAGAAGCATCAGTAAATTGTGTTATTCAGGACGAGCGAGAGAAAATGTTGATATTATATAATTTAACTGTGTCCATACTCCGTTTTGCACGTTAGTCTATATAAAATATATGTTCAGGTTGTAATTGTTTTTATATTTTATACTGTTAAACTAAATACCTCTACAACACGTGTAATGTGTATTTATACTATGACTCATTTGTGATATTATATATGTAGATGTTTTCAACTGTAGTTACAACCAATGTTATGTTTCTCTTTATTCCCCGCAAACTTGGTTGAGAGGGTATACTGGAATCAGCCTGTCCGGTGATCGGGCGGTCGGTCGGTCGGTCGGTTGGTTGGTGGGTCATGCGGTTGGTCGGTCGGTCCGTCCGCATTTGAACATTGGTAGTTTGTGTTGCAAACTTCTCATTCAGTTTTAAAGTTACTAAATTTATATTTGGTATACATAATATCCACAAATGGTAGATGTGCAAGACGCAATTTTCATGTGTTAACTGTGGGGGATTGCATAATTATCTCCCCTTGAACTTAGAAAATTTTCTGTCATTTTGGCATGCAACATGTTGAGTTGGTGTCACGAATTCCTCCTTCAGCTTGAACGTTATTCAATGTGTAAGTGGTATACATAATAACCATGAATAGTAGATATGCAAAACTCAAAACTAAACCATGTGTTTAGTGCTTGGCATTGCAGAATTATCCCCCTTGAACTTTAAGTATTTTTGTTATTTTGGCATGATTCATTGGGATTTATGTCGCAAACTCCTCCTACAATTTTAAAGTAATTCAATTGATACTTGCCATACATAAATAACCATAAACAAATGTGCAAGACACAAATTTACTTATATTTAGCGCTGGACATTGCATATTTGTCCCCCCTTGAACTTAGTTTTTGTCATTTTGGCATGGAGCATAGAGAACTCCTCCTTCACTTTTAAAGTTATTCAGTGTTTAAGTAGTATGCATAACCATGAACAGTTGATCAGCAGCACTCAACTTTCAAGCGCTTACGGCTAGGCATTGCTGAATCATCTCCCATTAAACTCTGAGTATTTTTTGTCATTTTTGCATGAAAGATGTGGATTGGTGTCGCAAACCCCTACTTCAATTTTAAGGTTATTCAGCAAATACTTTCCATATATAATAGCCACAAACTGTAGATATGCATGACACAATGTTCACGTGTTTAGCGCTGGGCATTGCAAAATTATCCCCCTTTGAACGTTAAGTTTTTTTGTCCAGTTACATGGGTTGTTGGTGACGAACGTGGCTTTGCAATCAAATCTGCTATGCGTGGGTATTTATCACCTTTAGTGATAGATCTAGTTTAACCCTTTCGCTGCCAATGCCGGGTCTGTGATTACCTATGCAAATAGGTTGGATCTAGATGAGACGCCGAGTAACTCGGCGTCTCATCAGTATCCAACCTGTTGTTACTGTTACTATGTTTTTGAAACAAAAATGAAGAAAATCAAAAGAATGAATATCTGTAGCAGACGTCAAAGTTAGCAAACGACAGAGTTTGGCAGCGAAAGGGTTAACATACTTAAAATAAATAGTAATGATATACCTATACACTGGTTTCAAAAGCGGTACTTTGATTCTATTTTTGTAAAACAAACCATGTAAAATGTATTAATTGTAAGTTACTTTCACTTTCAGTTCTAACATTTAATCACATGTGAATTCTGGCAAGATTCAGAATCAAACTGGATGGTAGAAAATAGTGTAGTTTTCATACATATTTTATATTAGCAAAATACCATATTGCCTTTTCCAGGTCACTACATGTACGTCGAAGCTTCCGGAAGGTCACGTGACGAGAATGCCAATCTGATCTCCCCTCATTATAGAGGGCTGTCACCACAGTGTCTACAGTTTTATTATCACATGTACGGCAGGCATACTGGCACTCTGACCATGCACACCAAGGTGAGTGCTTTAGCAACTGGCAGACAAATGCAGAACATCTTTGTAATCAGTTCTGACCCGATAAGACATAATTGGCGTGTCGTTAGGCATGTAGTAACTCTTTCACTGCCTAATATTGTCGTCTGCTAACTTTTTCGTCTGCCACCATGTTTACTTTTTTTAAATTTTCTTCATTTTTGTTTAAAACATACAGTGACAGTAACAAACAGTTTGGATCCAGATGAGACGACGAGTTACTCGGCTTCTCACGTGGATCAAAACTGATTACATAGGTAATGATTAGCAGAGAACGAGTTAAGATAAAAGCTGAACATGTAATTGCACAGTACAAATACTAAACAGCGACATCTACAAAGATAAACCAGGGTCCATGCTTATAAAGCTTTTAGTTGAGTCTGAGTTTCGTTCTCAAGCTTTTGATTGGTCAAATTTGAGTTCTCAAGCTTTTGATTGGTCAGATTTGAGCCAGATGCTCAAATCTGACCAATCAAAAACTTGAGAACGAACTCAGACTCAACTAAACGTTTTATAAGCATGGACCATGGACATATTTATAAGCACGTGACTACTAATGCAGATCGAAACAAATACAGAAAGCTCCTTTCTGTATAATTTCCTGCCTTCTTTAAGCTACCACATGCCTTTTAGGTCCAGAATATTACCTCGTTGTGTAGGTCGCTCTGAAGAGATTTTACTATACAGAGTTTCTCAGAAAAAATGCTAACCAATTTCAGTTCCCTATTACTTTAAATCTATTCAACCGATAGAGAAGATTTATATACAATATAACCTCTCTTAACCGGAATTCTAGTAGATAAGAATTTAGATACTTTTAGGCAGGTGGCTGCTTAATGCAGAGTGAAAGTCATGCAGAAAGCTCCTAGAGGAGCTTTCTGCATGACTTTCACCCTGCATTAAGCTGCCACCTGTTTCCAAGACCGATATTCATACTAAATTCAATGGCCGGTTAAGAGAGGTTTTACTGTACCAGTTTTAGGTACAACAGTGACTCACATTTGAGTAGAATTACAGCTTCAATGCTTTTTTAGATTTTGAGATATTTTGTAAATACTGTAGGCATCCTGTTTTTACTTTTCCCAGACATCGGATTTTCGTCACACATTTACCCTGTTGATAATATATTGTTAAAGTGGGTAACCAATATAACTCCTTTTGAACCCAGAATAATACTTACAGTCATGTGTTTTAGTGGCATTTGTCATATCCCAGTATTAAATCTGCCACTTTTACGGTACTTTTAGTTGTTGACGAATTATTCAGGCTTGTACAATTTGTGCACAGATAGACAGATAAATATCTTTTTATTACATATCTTCAGATATAACAAACAATTCTCAAAATGTTAAGCAGCTCTATTTATCACAATGGTTTCTAAACTACAGACTTCTAAAATTCTCCTTTTCTCTAGTTAATGCTCCTTTCGGTAGATTTATTCAAAGGGGTTGGATTTAAAAATAGCCTATGAGGGAATGGGTTAACAGAAACAGGGTTAAGGGCGAGAATTATACCTCGATTAGTGGTGGCTTAAGGGAGGCGGTACTGTAGTCAAATAAAGAAATAATAAATTCGTACCAGTGTTTTATCGTGCAATCGAATACTGGTAGGAGTTGAGATGCGTAGTAATTAAAATACGAGGCCGATAGGCAAAAATGTTAACCCTTCGCTTGCTGAATTTTGAAACACATATCTCCTTCTTTACCCATGCCGTGTTGTCTAATAACATATATCTCCACTGTGTACAAGTATGTCGCTAAGCAATCACTGCTCTGGAGTTCACTGGTTGCACAATCAATTGCAGGAGCTGTCTCATCTGGGTCTTCACTATTTACAGGTAGGAATATTGAAGTGAATAGCAAGTGAAGGGTTAAAAGAAACCCGTTTTATTTCTGTTCCAGTTGCTGACAAGTGACGATTTGCGGGCCATCTGGAGAGTGTTTGGAAATCAGGGTAATCTATGGATTAAAGCTCGTGTAACTGTACCAGAAGAGACGGCGAGGTCCGGGTATCAGGTACGGGCTTTCTACCCACTAGTCATCCAGCTTAACGCTTTTACCACCAAATAAAGTTCAGTTTGCTGAAAGTGTCGTCTGCTTCCGATTTGAAAGTGTTCTCTTCAGTTTCTATGCATAACTATAATCAAATGGTCAAACAGTTCGGAACCTGATGAGCCGCCAAGATAGTTGGTGTCCCATCTGGATCTAAACTGATTGCAAACTTTATTACATTGTCGCTTATGGTGGCGAAGGAGTTAACCCTTTACTCTATGAATATTCATGACAAACTCCGCCCATTATGACAAACTCCGCCCATTATGAACAATAAGTAGTAATTATTTCATACTATTATATAAATAAATGAATACATATTTGTGCCAAATAGTATAGAATCTGGGTACAAGGTTATAAAACCCTGAGTCTGAGGTCATTCTCAATATCTGATCGGTCAGTTTCTGAGCAAGCTCAGAATCTGACCAGTCAGATGCTTGAGAATAATCTCAGACTCAAGCAAAAAGTTTTATAATTACATTTCATATATGTATGTTACTTCCGACTGCCAAGTTCTTGCTTCCTATTTCTTACTTCTAGATTGGTTGCTATGGTTATCGCGGATACGTCTATGGTGACGAAAGAATTGATACGAAAGTAATTCTTTCCATGTTGAATATTATTGTAGAAAATAATTATGAAAATGCGTTAGCTGAATGTATGTATGTATGTACACAATCATTTGTAGAAACTGTAGTGACGGGTTGAAACAGCACTGACCCTGATTAGACGGCTCCTACTGCAGTCATTTCATCTAGGTCTGCTCTGTTTGAAAATGCGTGAAATGCGTTAATATGAAGAACATGGATAAACAAACAAACGCGTATAGTGTAAAATAGGATGTTTCTTATAACGCAGTGACATATTTTCGACAACTTCATCATTTATTTTACCCCCAATCTTTTTACTTCATAATATCTCCCTTTGAACATTTGCGATATCAAGTTGTAATCATATATTTAATTAATATAATTCAAAATGTTGAAGGGAAGGTGGGATATTATTCACGTAATAAACCATGAACAAGATAAAAAATTCGATTTATGCCTTAATATTAACCCACTGTGAAAAAGGGAATCTGGTGCAATCTGAGAATATGCTTATAACGTTTTTTAGTTGAGTCTGAGTTTGTTCTCAAGCTTTTGATTGGTCAGATTTGAGCCAAAGGCTCAAATCTGACCAATCAAAAACTCGAGAACAAACTCAGACTCAACTAAAAAGTTTTATAAGCATGTAACCCGTACTTCTTCCAGTTCGCTCAACCTTTCGAAAAGCTATTTGGAACCTGATTAGACACCGAGTTACTCGGCGTCTCATCCGGATCCAAGCTGTTTGCAAATGCGAGTCAATCGTGATTAGCGGAAAAAAGAGTTTAAGGCAAATTTAGACAATACACATCAGTTACATGAATTGTATGTTGCACGACTTTCTTCACTTCATGTATACTTATGTAAATATGACATCATGAATAGTCACAAGATTTGTTTTTACAGCATTACATGAACACAAGAAATGTTATCCCTGGCGGAAACGGTATTAGGAGCCGTCTGATCTTGGTCTATTCTGTTTGCAAAGGCTTTAAAATGCGTATATATTGAGTAAGGGGTCAAATCACAACTGGCATGGCTTATTGGAGAAACACTCAACTTTGTCAGTTTATTGGGCTGTTTATTAATGGCTAGTATTAACCCGTTACCTGTTCAATATTCATATAAGAGCTAATGACATAATAAATATTCATTATCTAAATTATTAGACATTCGTATACGGTATGTTTGGTATTGGTAGAAACTGTAGAGTCAGGTCTATTAAAATTTCATAAGCAAACAGAGCAGACCCTGATCAGATGGCTCTTCACCCACATGAGTCTTCTGATCTGGGTCTACTTTGTTTGGTAAGACGTGAAAAGTCATATAGTTATTAGGCTGGGTCCTAGTAGTGGTTACCGTAGCATCCCCCCCTAGACTTTTTTTCATGGGTACCAAATTGTTCGTTGGGGTCCTTAGAACACATTTTGAGCATGCCCCCAAAAATAAGTTTGTCCAAACTATGTTTTATTTAACGGTTTCCACGGTAACCCAAGGTAATTTTCGAAACTACCTTGGTTCAGAAAATGCGCCAAAACTTTGTTTTTAGAAGCAATAGAAGGACAAAACAAGTACCAAAGTAAAGCAGAGACATATAGCTTGAATATGATATATAATTTAATTAATATCCATAAATGCATTCTTATGAATATTAATGAGGAAGTAAAAAATGTGATTTTTTTTAGAAAAAAGGAGTTTGTTGTTTAGTCTGAGAGGCTTATTTATGCACAGAAATTATTGAATTTAGGTTTAAGTTGTTCGGTGGAGTCCTCAGTACACATTTTGAGTATTTCCCCAAATAATTTTGTCCCATCTATGTTCTGTTAAACGGTTTCCATGGTAACCCGAGGTAAATTCCGAAACATCCTTGGTTCAGAAAATGCGTAATAACTTTGCTTTTAGAGGTAATAGAAGGATAAAACAAGTACCAAAGTAAAGCAGAGACATATAGCTTGAATATGGTATATGATTTAATTAACATTCATAAATGCATTCTTATGAATATTCATGAGAATGTAAAAAATATGCGTTTTTTAGAAAATGGAGCTTGTTGTTTAGTCTGATGGGCTTATTAATGCACACAAATTATTGAATTCAGGTTTAAATTGTTTGTTTGGTTCATCAGAACACATTTTGAGCATTCCTCCAAAGTAATTTTGTCCCATCTATGTTTTATTTAACGATTTCCATGGTAACGCGAGGAGGTAAATTTCGAAACATCATTGGTTCAGAAAATGCATAATAACTTTGCTTTTAGAGGCAATAGAAGGACAAAACAAAAACCAAAGTAAAGCAGAGACATATATCTTGATTATGATCTATAATTTTAATAATATTCATTTATGATTGCTTATGAATATTAATGAGGAAGTATAAAAATCCGCTTTTTTAAAAAAAATGAGTTTTTTGTGTAGTCTTAGAGGCCTATTAATGCACAAAAATTATTAAATTCAGGTTTAAATTGTTCGTTGGGGTCATCAGAACACCTTTTGAGCATTCTCCCAAAATAATTGTGCCCCAGCTATGTTTTTTTAAACGGTTTCCGTGGTAACCCGAGGTAAATTTCGAAACTATCTTGATTAAGAAAATGCTTCATAACTTTGCCTTTAGAGACAATAGAAGGACAAAACAAGAACCAACGTAAAGTAGAGACATATAGCTTGAATACGACATGTAATTCTATTAATACATATAATGCATTCTTATAATGCATTCTTATGAATATTAATGGGGAAGTAAAAAATGCGTTTTTAGTTTGACGAGTTTGTTTTTAGTCTGAGAGGCCTAAAAATATACAAATAGTTATTGAATTCAGATTTAAATGTTTTAATATCAACATACAAATAAAGGGAAACATCTTTGGTTCATGTAATATTTCTAAAACATGTATATTTAAGCTAATTTGCATATAATGTGCGTAAATGAATAAGCAATTTAACATAAGCCCTATATTTAGCATTGTTTCGGGTGTACTATCTTTTCTATTATTTATTTTTTACGTAAAATACCAGAACAACAAACATTGACAAGAGCAGAGGGTTATTACTTTGGGTTCTTGAATATTAATGCATATTTATGAATATTAATGAGATGTAAAATAAACACACTTGAATGAGCTGTTCTTTTTATCTGAGATTATTTTAGTTAACTAGTATAGAGCTTTATACTGACTGAAACAACGATATTGATGTTCATGTATATAAATATGTAGATAACGAATATTATTTCAAAATCATGAATATTGATGAAAATATAAACTGTTGTAGGAAAGTAAGTTTTTCTATTATAGTGCAATATACATGTATGTGAACAACACATTTCTTGTAAGAAATTACAGCAGAGGAATTGAGCCTCATGTATGTTTTATGAAGAATATTACTGTTATGGGTGTTTGGCAATGCAATAGAAAATAATAGCATCTCGACTGTAATCATCAGCTTATGTTTACCCATATTAGCCTTGCGTGACTTCTAACTTACTCGCGATGTCTTATGCATTTGCTTGATTATTTACAACAGCATGCCAGAGCAACGCAAGGCTTCTTGCGAGCATTGGCGCGACAGGCTGGACAACTCATTAAGTGTGTCTGGTCTGCTGCGGATGCTCCGAGTCAGCTCCCTGTCCAGTTTCATCCCTCTGGATAGGGGAGACGTGGGAGCTTGCTGCCCGATGGAAGAAATATTCTTCTCTTTGGTCAGCGACTCCCTCGCAACAGAAAAATCACTGTCATCTGAAGCTCAGAAGAAGCCTGCTTCTTTAAAATCTCTTTCGTCAACAATCCCTGTGGTGCAGTCGATTCCCCAGTTGTTAGTTGCAGATCGGCACCCAACTGCTGGCCCGGGCAGTTTACCACTTGAATGGTACCCTTTGTTCTGGTCCCAGGCACTATTGTTGCCAGGTCTCCCGGTCCACTTGTTGTGTGAAGAGTTTTGCCTGGTCCCGCTGAATCTAGGCCCAGTTATCCGTCACCGGTCCCCGGTGTCCTGGCTTTAGTGCTTCCGTTTCATGACATCACCAGCAGACCGGTCTACCCAGCCCCCGCCCAAAGATGTCACTGTGTATTCTTTGGCCCGGTGTCCTAAGTTTGCTCTCCAAGGGTCCTCCGGTGGCCCGGTCTGGTCCTTTGGACCAGGATACCAAAGTGGACCGGTAAATCTACCAGTCCAATCTTTTCTACAGGGCATTCTGTTTCTACACCGCATTACAGTGGTGAAACTCAACAGAAAGCTGCTCTGGCTAAGTCTAGACGTTCTTGGTCGTCTAGACCCTGCAATTACTCTTCATCTTCTGAGTACACCTCGGACTCCCTAGCCCCTATCCCACCCACCCCGTAGGAGGCGTAAAACCTTTTTATTCTTCTAATGGGAACCGGCACTCGCACCGCTCTCATCGCAGATCGAGGTCTTACCATTACTCTTCTATGCGAAGACACGGCTCTGCCTCCTCAGATTCGCCGGCTGATCGCTCTCGATAGCCGACACTCATTCTGGGAACCAGCAAGCTTCACCTAGAGGGAGAATAGCTCTCACGTGAACCCACAGTCCACACTTCTATGTCTGTGGCGGGTCCCACTCTTCCTGGGTGCTGCCATCGCTGGCGTTCACCAGAGCGGCTTCTGAGGGAGAGCAGGAAAATACTTTGTCCATTTTGGCTCCTAGGGATGGTCCTATTTTTTAAGGGAATCAGACTTTGTGGAAGCCTCTCACTCAGACTTAGACGGGACTTAGTCCTCTTTTTCTTTAGATGATTCTGAACATCAATATTTTCTATTCAGAATGCGTGTGAAGATTGTTTGAATCATTCCACCCTCTGTCTCCCCTAGACCCCCGAATCCCATTCACAGGGGTCCTCTATCCTCTTCCGTGCTAGTGTCAGTCGAAATGTGGACCTCCCTAACCTAATTAAGTCTAGGGAGTCTCTTTCTCCTTCCATGGGACTTCTTTCCCGTTTGCCTGACCTGGACGAAGATTTTTGTGCCAGCCCGGCAATTGGGTGGATCATGTCCGCTAAACTCTTACGGACAAGGGTCCCCTGGGTATCTCTTAGGCCTCCGGTTACAAATGAAAAGGGATGTTTCATCAGATCCCCTCACTTGTTTCCGACAGCCCCAGGGGCGGGCATTAGGCCCCCCTCTCTCTCTCTCTCTATCTCTCTCTCTCTCTCTCTCTCTCTCTCTCATTCACTTCTTTAGCACCTGCAGTTGCATCCAACAGATGGGATTCGCTTTAAACATTGACGTATTATCATTGACGTACGTATTATTATCGATATTTAAGACAGGTGACAGCTTAATGCATGGTGAAAGTCATGCAGAACGCTCCTAGTGCAGCTTTCTGCATGACTTTCACCATGCATTAAGAAGTCACCTGCCTAAAAGGGTCTTAATGCTTCTATAAAGAAAATTCGAATAATCGAGATTTTACCGTATACTCAAAATAATACTAAATACAATGCTCATAGAAAATTGCTTATTCATATACGTACATTATATGCAAATAAGCTGAAATACGCATGCTTTATAGAAATACTACCTGAAACAAAGATAGTTTATTTTCCTTCACATGAAAACATTCAAACATGAATTCTTCATAAACTCTTGTTTATTAATAGGCATCTCAGACTAAACAATAAACTCCTTTTTTTCTAAACAAAAATCGGATTGTTTTACTTCCTCATTAATATTCATAAGAATACATTGGTGAAAATTAGTTGAATTACATATCATATTCAAGTTATATGTATTTGCTTTATTCAGGTTCTTGTTTTGTCCTTCTTTCGCCTCTAAATGCAAAGTTATGACGCATTTGTTTAACCATGGATGTTTCGAAATTTACCTCGGATAACCATGGAAACCGTAAAAAACATAGCTTGGACACAATTATTTTGGGGAATGCTCAAGTGGTGTTCTGCGGACCCCAACGAACAATTTAAACCTGAATTCAATAATTTTTGTGCATTAATAGGCCTCTAAGACTACACAAAAAACTCATTTTTCTAAAAAAGCGGATTTTTATACTTCCTCATTAATATTCATAAGCAATCATATATGAATATTATTAAAATTATATATCATAATCAAGATATATGTCTCTGCTTTACTTTGGTTTTTGTTTTGTCCTTCTATTGCCTCTAAAAGCAAAGTTATTATGCATTTTCTGAACCAATGATGTTTCGAAATTTACCTCCTCGTGTTACCATGGAAACCGTTAAATAAAACATAGATGGGACAAAATTACTTTGGGGGAATGCTCAAAATGTGTTCTGATGAACCAAACAAACATTTTAAACCTGAATTCAATAATTTGTGTGCATTAATAAGCCTATCAGACTAAACAACAAGCTCCATTTTCTAAACTACGCATTTTTTTACATTCTCATGAATATTCATAAGAATGCATTTATGAATATTAATTAAATAATATACCATATTCACGCTTTATGTCTCTGCTTTACTTTGGTACTTGTTTTGTCCTTCTATTACCTCTAAAAGCAAAGTTTTTACGAATTATCTGAACCAAGGATGTTTCGGAATTTACCTCGGGTTACCATGGAAACCGTTTAATAAAACATAGATGGGACAAAATTATTTGCGGAAATACTCAAAATGTGTACTGAGGACTCCACCGAACAACTTAAACCTAAATTCAATAATTTCTGTGCATTAATAAGCCTCTCAGACTAAACAACAAACTCCTTTTTTCTAAAAAAAACCACATTTTTTACTTCCTCATTAATATTCATAAGAATGCATTTTTGAATATTAATTAAATTATATATCGTTTTCAAGCTATATGTCTCTGCTTTACTTTGGTACTTGTTTTGTCCTTCTATTGCTTCTAAAAACAAAGTTATGGCGCATTTTCTGAACCAAGGTAGTTTCGAAAATTACCTCGGGTTACCATGGAAACCGTTAAATAAAACATAGCTGGGACAAACTTATTTTTGGGGGCATGCTCAAAATGTGTTCTAAGGACCCCAACGAACAATTTGGTACCCATGAAAAAAAGTCTAGGGGGGGATGCTACGGTAACCACTACTAGGACCCAGCCTATATATGACGGAAATGTTTAAGGCAAGCACACGCCACGAAGGCGTCAATCATTTATTCCATAAATACGCCTTTCTACGATTTTGCAAACAGAGTAGACCCAGGTCAGACGGCTCCTATAGTATTGGAAGTTTAATTTCATTAGCAACAGAGCAGATCCTGATCAGAAGAACCGCCTCTCTGTTCAGAGGGTTCCTATGAGAGCCGTCATCCTGATCAGACGGCTCTTGTAAGCTCCTATAAGAATCGTCTGTTCTAGGTCTGCTCTGTTTGCAAAGACGCGAAAAAGCGTTTACATGAGAGAAAGGGTTAACCATTTTCCAACCGAAGTCACCACAAAGGACAATTTGCGAAACTGTAATTACCGCTGCAAATAATGTTGATTCAGAGTTAATCGATGTCTCATCAGGATCCAAACAATCCGACACATCCATTTTGTGCTGAGAAGAACTTGAATGACAGTCACTTCTGGTACTTGAAGTCAACGAAAATATGTGACAAACGACAATTGAGTTGTTTGATAATGTTGAAAATATTGTCTACTACAAGTAATTATTGAAGCAGTCATTGTACTAGGTTACAAGGTAAATACCATCATAATTGAAGATTCTTAGAAAGTTGACACTTGTATTGTTTATTACAGGTAATTATTTCAGCGAACACTGAACTAGGTTACGAGGGCGATATATCTATTGACGACTTCCGAATTACAGATGGACGGTGTCCTAACGACGCGTCCTCTTTAGAGGTCACCCCTTCGCCCATGACAGAAGCACAGAAGAAGGAAACATTCACCAACCAAATAGAGAGATACAGGAAAATGCTGAGAAAGCGTATGAGGGAGCGAAGGATGCGGAAGGAGCAATAATAATGTTTCCAGGGCACCTTGGCCAGAATTAACCCTTTACCTCATAAATATTCATGTATGAAATCACCGCATCTTGTATATAATTGTATAATGGCATTGTGAATAAGGGGACTTTTTTATCATGGCAGAATACAGTAAAACTTCTCTATAACGACCACTCAATTACATAAAATATTTTGTGTGAAATGCAGATGGCTGCTTAAAGCAATATGAAAGTAAAACAGAACGTCTCTAAAGGAGTTTTACTTTCACCTTGCTTTAAGCAGCCACCTGTCCTAAATACAAACTAATTAACTCAATTTAGTGGTCGTTATAGAGATTTTTACCGTATGTAGAATCGGATTAATATTATGTCATAAGCAAAAAGAACAGATCTGGTTGGACGGTTCCTGCAGTAACTGTCTGAGTTGGGTCTACTCTGTTTACAAAGGTATTAAGAGTCGTCTCTGTGAGGGAAAGGGTTAAGCCATTGCAATCAACACAATTCATCGTTTGCGTCAATGTTCATAGTAGATGTTTCTTCATTGTTTAACCTTTTACTCCATGAATTTTCAAGACAAAAAAATGATGACATCATATATATTAATTAGATTTATTTTTAACTGGCATATTAACAAGAACTTTTCGCCCAATATTACTACCTGTAGAATAATAATACAGTAAAGTTCCGCTAATGCGACCACCTAAAAGAGGTATAATTCTGGGTGCTAGATGCAGGTGGTAGCTTAATGCAGGACAAAAGTAATGCAGAAAGCTCCTAGAGGAGCTTTCTGCATTGCTTTTGTCCTGCATTAAGCAACCCCCTGCTTATAAAGGCACCCATGTTTATTCCTTAAGTGGTCGCATTAGAGGGGTTCTACTGTATCTATGTTATTCCAAAATCAAACAAAGCAGGTCCAGATCAGACGACTCCTATCGGACCGGATCTGGGTCTGGATCTACTCCGTTTGCAAAGGCATAGAAAGGAGTATCTATGGGGTAAAGGCTTAACTTTACCTCTTGAATATTCGTGTAAGATATTATTTGTTAGCGCAATTTTATAATGGTATATGAACACATGATTTCTTGGTCTGCTTAACCCTTTCGGCGCCAAATTTCTAATTGTCGTCTGCAAACCAATTTTGTAAAATAATTCGGCCAGATAAGGAAATAAGCTAAATAAATTCAAATAAGAACAGATATAGAAATAGAGTTTGAGACAAAAAATGAAGTCCCTGATCAGACGCCGTCTTGAAAAGGCGGTGTCTGATCTGGGACTGCACTATTTGTCGTGGTGCATTTTTGCGACATTGGCGGTGAAAGGGTTAATGCGAGGTAAAACTAATGCAAGGGAACATTCTGCATTACTTTAATTCTGCATTAAGCTGTCATCTGTGTTAAGGACGGATAGTGATATTTTAGTGTTCGGATTAGCAATGACTTACTGTAGGTATCGAGGTGTATATCTGACCAAACGCTTGATAATCATGTTAATCCTTTCGCTGCCAAACTCTGTCGTCTGCTAAATTTGTCGTCTGCTACAAATTTTCATTATTCTCGGCGTCTCATCTGGATCCAAACTGTTTGCATAGGTAATCACAGATCCGGCATTGGCAGCGAAAGGGTTAAACACCGTTCCTGAGTTGATACATTGTAGGTGCTGTGCTAGTTGTAACAATGAAACTGAACAATGCATGCGTATGCAAAGTATGGTAAGACTGTACTGCGAATTGCTTTGTAGTTGTCTAGTGTCCATCTACAAACATTTTCAAATATATTTCAGCACTCCTACAAAGTGTAGCATACTATTTAACCCTTTACTCTAAAATGCCTTTTCACGCCTTTTCAAATAGAGTAGATCCAGTCCAGACGGCTCTGCTCAGGGTCTGTTCTGTTTGCTTATGATGTTATATAGATGTGATTCTACAGTTTCTACCGTAGCTTAGAATTCCTGTTTCCATGTCCTATCATAAAAATGATCTAATTAATATTCATGATGCAATTATGTCTTACACGAATATTCATGGAGTAAAGGGTTAACAGTCTGGACTCTTATAGAACGCCGCATTACATAGTGTCTTATCTTGATCCAAACTATTTGCAGACGTTATGGCATGTTTGCCGCTTGAGAGGTAACATATAACAAATATTGGGCATCACGTGAAATGGAAGCTCTTTAGCTCACCACATCGAGCTTCGGTTGCTTGTAAATTTAGATCAGATTCTGGTATGATTTTGACTAATTTCGGTTCAGTCAAGCTTTTGCAAAACTATAAACCGAGTGTCATAACATAATATTTATGAAAAACCATTGACCTAGTTCAAAACAGATTGGATCAAAGATGAGACGCCGAGTAACTCGGCGTCTCATCTTTGATCCCAGCTGTTTGAAACTCGGTCAATAGTTTCTTGACCCTTTCGGCGCCAGATTTCTAATTGTCCTCTGTAATCCAAGTTAAATCATTCAGTAAAAAAAGGAAATGAGATAAATAAAGGCAAATTTCAAAGGAGTAAAGCACATACCTAGAAATAGAGATTCAGACAAATGGTGAAGTCTCTGGTCAGACGCCGCCTTTTCAAGGCGGCGTCTGATCTGGGACTGCACTATTTGCCGTGGTGCATTTATGCGACTGCGGCGGTGAAAGGGTTAAATGCTTGATTAAATCGGAAGTAGTAAGTTGCACCAAATTCAAACAGTTTTTAACAGCGAAGCAAGGATTAATTAACTCAGTCTCTCCTTTGCTATTTTAAACCCAACCTCTTTGAATGTATCCACCGAAAAGGAGCATTTACTAGAGGAAAGAATTTTCTTTTAGAAAATTGTAGTTTGAAACCATTGTGATACATAGAGCATTTGCTCCTATAGGAGCAAATGCTCTATTTATCACAATGGTTTCATATAGTGACTTTTATAGATGTGCAAAAATGAGTCACTAGGGGATAATGTGTTAAGAATATCTTGTTACACATTTACAAATGTACACTCAGGTGGATGCATCACATTAAATGTGCATTTAGCCTCTTTGAATGTTAAAGCGGAATTGTCGATAATTGTTTAACCCATTTATTCCCACATTGTTTGAAGAAAACTCGTCCAAATATCATTGTGGAATGGTCCATTTCTCATGTTGAGGGGACACAGCTAAATATTTGTTGGAACAAGCCATTGACATTGCTGGTTTCAGCAAACAGTGCAGTCCCTGATCAGAGTGCTCCTTCAGGAGACTTTTAAGGGACACTGGGCACTAATTGGTTAACAACATAATTCATTTAGTTTTGAACAGGCACGTTTAAATAGAGTCTGAATGAAAAGCAGTGCAGACCCTGATCGGAGTGTTCCTCTAGGAGCCCTCTGAAGTTTGGTCTGCATTATTTGTAAATGCCAGCACATTCACTTCCCGGATTTAACCGGTTACATATAACCATTTCGTCGACAAATAAATCCCCTCTGTTACATATAAGATTATTAAGTGGATTTGGTCTTAGTTTTGTTAACAAAAAAACTAACCCGAGAGCCTAACAATTCAGATCCTGGCTCAAAGGTTATAAAACTTTTTGCTTGAGTCTGAGAATGATCTCAGACTCAGACTCAGAAGTTTTATAACCTTGGATGAGATATAACCAGATGTGATAGAAAGTTATTTCCGTGTATCATCTTGATCCAATCGTTTGCACATGTTATCGTGACTTCATCTTGTTTGATATGAATATTGATCCAGCTCCTCACGTGACGTATAAGACGGGGCTGTGTGTATACAGTTGATCTTCGAATTTCGAACTCTCATAACTCGACTTCGGGATAACTCGAAGTAAAAGATCGGTATAACTTCGCACATCTAGAAACATATGGGCGCTTAATGCAGGTCTAAAATAATAGTGAAAGCTCCTACTATACAGCTTTCAGCACTATCTTTGACCTGCATTAAGCGGCAAACTTTTGAAACTGTCCATATTAGAAATCGGACGATTCGAACTATGTTCTGTATGGTCCATTGATGTTCGAGATATTAAAGTTCAGCTGTCCAACGGTGAACTATATATAGTATTCTAAATGTTATCACATCATCTCAGATGTTAAACTCATTACTCCGTGAATATTTATGTACGAAAACATGACATCATGAATATTAATTAGAGTAATTCCTATAATGGCACATAGACACAGGTCACGTTGAGAATGGTAGAAACTGTGAAGTCATATACATGTATACTCGTATGTTATATCACAAATAAATAGAGCAGACCCTGATCAGAACCCTCCTATAGGAACACTCTGATCTGGGTCTATTCTGTTTGGAAGGGCGTATTTATGGAGTAAAGGGTTAATATGCAAGTAAAATCGTCGAGGTCGAAACATTGTCCAAAAAGAGTCTATTAACATTTGTTTAACACTTCGCTTGCTATTCACGTCAATATACCTACATGTAAATAGTGAAGACCCAGAGGAGACAGCTCATGAAGGAGCTGTCTCATCAGGGTATGCACTATTTACAAGTTGATTGTGTAACCTGTTCACTCCACAGCAATGATTGCACAGCGAAATACGTGTACAATATGAAGATATATGTAATTATACAACAGGGCATGGGTAAAGAAGAAGAAATGAATTTTAAAATTCAGCAAGCGAAGGGTTAATACTGAATTGTTTTGCAGCTAGTGCCGACTCTGAGGTTACATGTACCTATGCAGACAGTGTGGCTCTAGATGAGTCGCCGAGCTTCTCAGCGTCTCATCAGCATCCAGACTGTTGAATAAAGTGATTTAGAGTTTTACATGATAGCATTCAAACCTAAAATTTGTAGCAGAATACGTTTTGCAGGCGAAAATACTTGGCAGCGAGACAGTTTCAAAATGCTCATATTGAGTGTATCATCATTCATGATGGCTTCTGATGAAAATAATAGAAATAAAATGTAAAATTGGTGTTTTATATTCGTGTTGTCGCCTTCAGTGTTTCATATTTTCCAAACCTCAGAGGATGCTGCAACACTATAGTCAACCCAAACGTAATCCAAATTGGAAGAAACCAGTTTAACAATGGGTTCAATGAAAAACAACTACAACTATCAATTTTATTTCTCATTACATATAACATGTACATATGAGAAATACAATAATAAGAATCTGACGCCGAGTGTGGGTGGGGAAGTATGGGGAAAAATGAAGAGAAATGCAGAGGTGTCTATAATTAGATGTTCCAATAAGCCACCAGTTTTGGCAGTTGGAACATTTTCTTTATTCCGAAAAGTTGGTGAATAATTAAAGGGGGGGGGGGGGTGTGGGTGGGTGTGGGTGAGGGGGTTATTTCTTTATGCTAGGCGCATTGCTAAATTTTTATAGGTTACAACAGGGATTCGGTAAACGGAGAAGACAATGTGTGAAGGCTTTGGATAAAAATCCCTAGCACCGGGATTTGCTTAGTTGCGTGATAATTTCAGTTTTAATCAACACAGAGACAATACAACATACAATTAACACAATATAATTATGCTCAACACAGTAGCAAACAAGGCAGCACCAGATGGATGACCTTTTGAAGTGAGCCAATTCATTAGATTGTACACTGCTTGTTATACATGAGTGTCCTGCTATAATACTCACAGAAATAAATAACCAAATGGCAACGATACAACAACGGTAACTGATCGACTGTATCGACTTGTTTGATGTAGGTGTCATAAGAAGTCATTTGTACTGCACCAAATGTACAGACATCTTTACATGTCAGCTGTGAACAGTGATGACACAGATCAGCCGCCGCCTCAGATGGGCAGTTTCTGGTCGATGACGTCACTGTATACATAATTAAAAAACATCTGACCTGTAATCAGACTAGATGTTTGCTTGTACATAATATAATGCCATGTTAACGCTAAATAAATTATAGAGACAATTTTTCACGTCAGCAGTCAACAGTGATAGAATGATGGTACTTATCAGCCGCCGCCTCATTAAAACAGCTCCTGATAAATGACGTCACTGTCTGCATATTTAGTATGACTTAAACTGTATTGTAACTATACACGTCATCTCACAGATCAGCTGCCGCCTCAATGAGGCAGTTTTTTTATCAATGACGTCACCAGAATACAAAACCAATATGCATTAAACATGTAATCGAGTAGAAGTATGCTTGTACATAATTGGTACCCATATTAGCACTACACAAATTGTAGAGACAACTTTACATGTTGGCTGTCAACAGTGATGACACAGATTAGCTGCCGCCTCAGTGAGACAGTTTCTGACTAATGGCATCACTGCATATATAATTGATAAGCATCAAACATGTATTCAGAGTAGAAATGTGTTTGTACATAATATATGGTCATGTTAGCACTACACAAATGGTACATGTAGAGGCAGAGTTCTAGTATGCGTAAAACTGTTATTAAAACTTATAAACAAGCTGCTCTTATTAAAAAGAAAATAATCGGTTATTGACTACAAATTGTCTTACACTTTCGTTTATCGACTAATATTCAGAAACAGAGAAGACTTCCAGTAGAAAACATCTGATCAGGTTCTGCCCTGTTTGCTAATGAAAATAAATACATTCTCTAAAGGTAAATATTAGGACGTCCGCCCGTGTACTCGGAACGTCAGGGTACATGTATATTAATTCGACTTGCTGCAATTGACACCGTAATGCTAGTGGATGTGCCCTGGAACTGTAATTAATCATAACAGTCCTATCCTATCCATCCTAAAACTGCGAGAGGTTAGTCTGGGGCCACGACGCCCGTACGTAGGCTCACCTCTCACGACAGCTCGTCGCAATCGACGCATGGCTTGGGTAGCGACACATGCTCTCAGGGCACTCCCAATGAATCTCGGTTCTCCCCAGATGCGGATTTAGAGGGGCGGAGCCGGCGTACGCCCCCTAAAATTGCCAAAACATTTTTAGTAATATTTTAGATCTAAATACAGTAAAACCTCTCTATAACGACCACTAAATTGTGTTAATTAGTTGGTATTTAGAACAGATGACTGCTTAAAGCAGCCACCTGCCTTTAAAACAGCTCTTTTTCAACATGTATTACAAATATAATATTTATTTATGTCATCAAACATAAAAATCTACGCCCCCTTAATCTGAAATCTTGGATCCACACCTGCTCCCTATTTCGAGCTGACGGTCGATATTGCGCGTATATCGACGTCATTCTGAGCGTTTTGCTGACGCCCGTGTTATAGAGAAATATAGCTTCGGTGGTTGATCAGTTATGGTGTGGTGGGGAATCTCACATGAGATAAACTCGCCACTGGTTGTGGTAGAGGGTACTTAATCGCAGCTAGATATAGAGATGAGACCCGACGTCCTTAAGTTGTTCCCAGCTAGAAAGACGGTACAGCTATGTCATCAACCTCCAACGCAGTTATCTCCCCTAATATTCTAAACTTTCAATTTGTTCAGGTTTTGGATAATTTTTATAATCATATTCAAGAACAGAGCCCAAGATTAATTTTGACATTTTGAACAACCGGTGACCTGATACAAATCTCAACCGGTGTTCTGTTACCAAAATTCTTTTTTTTTCTAGAAAGCTGATTATTTTCTACTTTATTGGTGTTACCGATGCTTAAATATGAAACAAAATCGAACACTGCTGAAATCAACATTCATAAAAATAAAAAATACAAAAACAAATTTTAGCTGAAATTCAGCTAAAAAAAACCTTGTGGTGGCAGTGATCACCGTACGTAGTGACAAGGGAGATCACTGTGAGGAGTTTGCTATGTCATGTGTAGACTCCGCGGATGTTATCAAAGGGCACATGGAATGCACCAGCATGTCAACATAGTGCACCGTGGTGCACACTGAAGTGCACAGAAGGTGTCGCGGTGCTCATATTGTGCACCCATCGGCCACCCCGGGTTCCATACATGTTCCTTACGGGTTCCTGCAAAGTACCGCTTTGGCATGTATATACACCGCAGATGTCAACAAAGTGCACCTGGAATGCACCAGCATGTCAATATAGATGCACCATGGTACATACTGAGGTTCACAGAAGGTGTCCCGGTGCTCACATTTTGAACCCATGGGACACCCTGGGTTCCATACTGGTTCTGTTCGGGTGCCTGTAAAGTACCGCTTTTGCATGTGTAGACCCCACTGATGTCAACAAAGTGCACCTGGAATGCACCAGAATGTCAACATAGTGCACCTTGGAGCACACTGAAGTGCACAGAAGATGTGCCGGTTCGCCCATGGGACACCCCGTGTTCCATACGGGTTCCTACAAACTACCTCTTTGGCATGTGTAGATCCCGCGGATGTCAACACAGTGCACCCGGAATGCAATTGCATGTGAACATAGTGCACCATAGTGCACATTGAGGTGCATAGAAGGTGTCCCGGTGCTCACATTATGCACCCATGGGACACACCGTGTTCCATACGGGTTCCATAGGGGTCCTGCAAACTACCGCTTTGGCATATGTAGACCCCGCGAATGGCAACAAAGTGCACCTGGAATGTACCAGAATGTCAACATAGTGCACCGTGGTGCACTTTGAAGTGCAGAGAAGGTGTCTCAGTGCTCACATTGTGCACCAATGGGACACCCGGGCTCAATACGTGTTCCATAGGGGTTCCTGCAAACTACCGCATTGACATGTGTATACCACGCGGATGTCGACAAAGTGCACCTGGAATGCACCAGCATGTCAACATAGTGCACCGTTGTGCACATTGAAGTGCACAGAATGTGTCCCGGTGCTCACATTGTGCACCCGTGGGACACCCCGGGTTCCATAGGGCTCCATAGGGGTTCCTGCAAAGTACCGCTTTGGCATGTGTAGACCCCGCGGATGGCAACAAAATGCACCTCGAATACACCAGCATTGCAACATAGTGCACCGTGGTGCATATTGAAATGCACAGGTGTCCCGGTGCTCACATTGTGCACCCATGGGACACCCCGGGTTCCATATCGGACCCATACGGGTTCCATTCGGTTTCCAGCAAACTACCGCTTTGGTATGAATAGATCCTACGAATGTCAACAAAGTGCACCTGGAATACACCAGCATGTCAAAATAGTGCACCGTGCTGCACATAAAGTGTCCCGGTGCTCACTTTGTGCACCGATGGGACACCCCGGGCTCTATACGGGTTCCTGCAAACTATTGGCATGTGTAGACCCCCGGATGGCAACAATGTGCACCTAAAATGCACCAGCATGTCAACACAGTACACCGTGGTGCACATTGAATTCACAGGAGGTGTCCCGGTGATCACATAGTGCACCCATGGGAAACCCCGGAGTCAATACGGGTTCCATACAGATTCCTGCACACTACCGCTTTGGAATGTGTAGACCCCGTGGATGTAAACAAAGTGCACCTGGCAGGAACCCGTATGGAATCCGTATGGAACCCGGGGTGTCCCATGGGTGTACAATGTGAGCACCGGGACACCTTCTATGTACCTCAATGTGCACCACGGTGCACTATGTTGACATTCTGGTGCATTCCAGGAGCACTTTGTTGACATCCGCGGGATCTTCACATGCCAAAGCGGCAGTTTGCAGGAATCTGTATGGAATCCGTATGGAACCCGGGGTGTCCCATGGGTGCACAATGTGAGCACCGGGACACCTTCTGTGCACCTCAATGTGCACAACGGTTCACTATGGCGACATTCTGGTGTATTTCAGGTTCGCTTTGTTGACATCCGCGGGGTTTACACATGCAAAAGCGGTACTTTGCAGGAATTCGTATGGAATTCGTATGAAACCCGGGGTGTCCCATGGGTGCACCATGTGAGCACCGGGACACCTTCTGTGCACCTCAATGTGCACCACGGTGCACTATGTTGACATTCTGGTGCATTCCAGGTGCACTTTGTTGACATCTGCGGGGTCTACACATGCCAAAGCGGCAGTTTGCAGGAATCCGTATGGAACCCATATGGAACCCGGGGTGTCCCATGGATGCACAATGTTAGTACCGGGACACCTTCTGTGCATCTCAATGTGCACCATGGTGCACTATGTTGACATTATGGTGCATTCCAGGTGCACTTTGTTGACATCCGCGGGGTCTACACATGCCAAAGCGGCAGTTTGCAGGAACCCGTATGGAACCCGTATGGAACCCGAGGTGTCCCATGGATGGACAATCTTAGCACCGGGAAACCTTCTGTGCACCTCATTGTGCACCACGGTGCACTATGTTGACATTCTGGTGCATTACAGGTGCACTTTGCTGAAATCTGCGGGGTCTACACATGCCAAAGCGGCACTTAGCAGGAACCCGTATGGAACCCGTATGGAACCCGGGTTGTCCCATGGGTGCACAATGTGAGCAGTGGGACACCTTTGCACCTCAATTTGCACCACGGTGCACTATGTTGACATTCTGGTACATTCCAGGTGCAGTTTGTTGACATCCGCGGGGTCTACACATGCCAAAGCGGCAGTTTGCAGGAACCCGTATGGAACTCGGGGTGTCCCATGGGTGCACAATGTGAGCACCGGGACACCTTCTGTGCACCTCAATGTGCACCACGGTGCACTAGGTTGACATTCTAGTGCATTCCAGGTGCACTTTGTTGATATCCACGGGGTCTACACATGCCAAAGCGGCAGTTTGCAGGAACCCGTATGGAACCCGTATGGATCCCGGGGTGTCCCATGGGTGTACAATGTTAACACCGGGACACCTTCTGTGCCCCTCAATGTGCACCACGGTGCACTATGTTGACATTCTGGTGCATTCCAGGTGCACTTTGATGACATCCGCGGGGTCTACACATGCCAAAGCGGCAGTTTGAAGGAATCCGTATGGAATCCGTATGGAAACCGGGGTGTCCCATGGGTGCACCATGTGAGCACCGGGACACCTTCTGTGCACCTCAATGTGCACCACAGTGCACTATGTTGACATTCTGGTGCATTCCAGGTGCACTTTGTTGACATCCGCGGGGTTTACACATGCCAAAGCGACAGTTTGCTGGAATCCGTATGGAACCCGTATGGAACCCGGGGTGTCCCATGGGTGCACAATGTGAGCACCGGGACACCTTCTATTCACCCCAATGTGCACCACGGTGCACTATGTTGACATTCTGGTGCATTCCATGTGCACTTTATTGTTATCCGCGGGGTCTACACATGCCAAAGCGGCAGTTTGCAGGAACCCCTATGGAACCCGTTTGAAACCCGGGTGTCCGATTGGTGCTCAATGTGAGCACCGGGACACCTTCTGTGCACCTCAATGTGCACCACGGTGCACTATGTTGACATTCTGGTGCATTCCAGGTGCACTTTGTTGACATCCGCGACATCCGCGAATACCAAAACATCAACGTGCAAACAATCATCCGAACAGTATGTATGGATGACATTCGACCTCTATGCCTTCGCTAAGCACACTTCGGCTGATGCTTCTGTGTTTTGGAGCATTACAATGTTTAGTGAATTCTTCTCAAATAGATAGATATAGATATTTATTGAAACTGAGTTACATGAGTCACAAATGTCACGCGTTTGGACATTTTGATTCTGTACTCAAAACCTTATAAGCCTCAAATGTAACAAGCCACGACACTCTATACTCACACGATGAGCCTCAAATGCAACACGACATGATATCCTAAACACTTACGATGAAACTCAACTGTAACAAGCCAATACACTACACTCACACGATGATCCTCAGATGTAACAAGCCAATACACTCTATACTCACACGATGGTCCTCAGATGTAACAAGGCAATACACCCTATACTCACACGATGATGCTCAGATGTAACAAGCCAATATACTCTATACTCACACGATAATCCACAGATGTAACAAGCAATACACTCTATACTTACACGATGATCCTCAGATTTAATAAGTCAATAAAATCTACACTCACACCATGATCCTCAGATGTAACACGCCAATACACTCTATACTCACACGATGATCCGCAGATTAAATAAGTCAATAGACTCTATACTCACACCATGATCCTCAGATGTAACAAGCCAATACACTATACTCACACGATGATCCTCAGATGTAACAAGCCTAAACACTCTATACGCACTCGATGATCCTCAGATGTAACTACATGTATTAATACACTCTATACTCACACGATGATCCTCAGATGTAACAAGCCAGTACACTCTATACTAACACGATGATCCTCAGATGTAACAAGCCAATACACTCTATACTCACACGATAGTCCTCAGATGTAACAAGCCAATACACTCTATATTCACACGACGATCCTCAGATGTAACAAGCCAATACACTCTATACTCACACGATGAACAACAGATGTAACGAGCCAATACACTTTATACTCACACGATGATCCTAAGATGTCACAAGACTATACACTCTATACTCACACGATGATCCTCAGATGTAACAAGCCTATACACTATATACTCACACGATGAGCCTCAGATGTAACAACCAATACACTCTATACTCATACGATGATCCGCAGATGTAACAAGCCAGTACACTCTATACTCACACGATGATCCTCAGATGTAACAAGCCAGTACACTGTATACTCACACGATGAGTAACAGATGCTGCAAGCCTAAACACTCTATACTCAAACGATGGTCATCAGATGTTAGAACCTAATACAGTCTATACTCACACGATGATCCTCAGATGTAACAAGCCAATACATTCTATACTCACACAATGATCCTTAGATGTAACAAGCCAATACACTCTATACTCACACGATGATACTCAGATGTAACAACATAAACACTCTATACTCAAACGATGAACAACATATGTAACAACCAATACACTCTATACTCACACGATTATCCTCAGATGTAACAAGCCAATACACTCTGTACTCACACGATGAACCTCAGATGCAACAAGCCAATACACTCTATACTCACACGATGATCCTCAGATGTAACAAGCAATACACGCTATACTCAAACGATGAACAACAGATGTAACAAGCCACGACACTCTGTACACTAAGGATGAGCCTCAAATGTATTAAGCCAGGCACTCTATACACGCCAATACAATATATTCTCAAACCTAATGATCCACAAATGTAACAAGACACCCGTTACTTAAACTTACGGACCACACATGCAAAAGGCGAAGATACCATATATTCAAACTTATGAATCACATATGTAACCAAGCTAAAACATTATACTCAAATGATGAGCCTCAAATGCAACAAGTCAAGACACTATACTCAAACGCAGGAGCAACAAATGTAACACACCAAGACACCCTATATTCAAACATACGAACCACAAATGTAACAAGTTAAAACACCTTACACTAAAACGTATGACCCACAAATGTAACACACCAAGACACCCTATACTCTAACGTATGAACCACAAATGTAACAAGCGAGGACGCTCTATATTCATACGTATGAGCCTCAAATGTAACACACCAATACACCCTATACTCAAACTTAATAACCGTAAATGTAACAATCGAGGACGCTCTATACTCAAAACTAATGAACCACAAATGTAACAAGCGAGCTCACTCTGTATTCAAACGAATGAGCCTAAAATGTAACAAACATGGATATTCTATATTCTAACGTATGAGTCACAAATGTAACACGCCCAGAAAACATCCTATACTCAAATGTATAAACCACAAATGTAACAAACGATGATACTCTATACTCTAACGCATAAACAACAAATGTAGCAAATGAGGGTACTCTATACTCAAATGTATGAACCACAAATGTAACACACCAGACAACACAAAATACTCCAACTTATTAGCCACAAATGTAACAAACAAGGACAGTCTTTGCTAAAACACTTTTGAACCACAAATGTAACAAATGAGGACACTCTATACTCAAACGTATAAACCACACATGTAGCACGCCTAGACAACACCCTGTACTCAAACGTATGAGCCACAAATGTAACAATCCAAAACACCCTATACTTAAGCTTATGAGCCACAACTGTATCAAGTTAAGACACCATACACTAAAACTTATAAGCCACTGTTATACACAAAAAGAAACCCAACATATTTATTAGTGTACTTTATAAGCACATTTGCAGTTTAGTAAACTGTTTTTTGCTACTCGGCGTCTTATCAGGATTCAAACTGTTTGTTACTGTGACTATGTTTTTGAAACAAAAATGAAGAAAATTTACAAAAAAATGAAAAGTGTAGCAGACGACAAAGTTAGCACAGTACCGCATTACAAAACCTACAAGGCAACAACTTATTATATGAGCTACAGATAAAGGTGCATACCAAATACTAAAACCGTCATTTTTTCACCAAGCCCTTTACCGTGACCACTCCTTAGAATCATCGTTTCGAGAAGAAACATTTGGTGAAGAAACAAAGGAGCTATTCTTGAAATTGTTTAAATATAAGCATGTTTTCTGGACCACTAAGTATCAAACAGTGTAGACAAAGACAAATTGTCTTGTGTGTAAGGCAATGCATAAGATCTCGCTCAAAATTGTCTGCAATGAATTTTGGTTGGTTTCCAAACAGTAGAATGCCTCTACAGTTAAAATCAAAGCGTTGTAGACGCTGCAGTATTCTTTGCATGGTATCAATCTGATATCGAATAAGTTCGCTTTGGCATGGAATTGCGTATCAAGGGAAGGCATTAGCACTCCATCCAGTTGATGATACAGTTGCAGCTGACACTTCAGCCGTTTCCCACTATGATTATTATCACACTTACCACTCGCAGTTATGGGCGTGATTACCTAATCGCTTGCATGAGGTCATCCGACTCGCGCTTCCTTATTCATTGAGTATTTTCATTCATGTTATGATCACGTGATTTCTTCATGTGACTGATATTTGTATATCCGTGCGCCTTCTTACACATTGCTATATTTTGTCGGTTTTATTGATTTTTGCACATACTAAGCCGAAGCTTATGTTACAAAGCTTTTTCATGTCAGATATAGTATACCACGATTGGTTCCGGATGCCATGTTATTAAACACCCTTTGTATCCATCGAATGCAGGTCAGTAATTTGCACTATTTTGTCAGGCCGGCGAGGGTACCATGGTTTGGCTGTGTAACGCCACCTTTGTATTCTATTGCTTCGCAAAGAATACAAAAACCATTAACTAGCAGTATTGTTATTACAATTTCATGTACATACAAATCGATAGCTAGTCTCATCAATGAGCTGTTAAGACAGCATACTACCTTTTTGTTTTTATGCATTCATTTCCTTCATATGAACATTCTCATGCTTTAAAGAGTAGACCCAGGCAGCTCCTATAAAAATGGTAGAATTCCTATAGGCACCAGTAAGACCAAATCCCCCACCCCTTTGGGCCAAGTTAAATTTAACCTATTGGAATTCATTTTATCATTAGACCCTTTATCCTGTTCAAAAAGTCCACTATCCATGCTTATAACACGTTTTAGTTGGGTCCAAGTTCTTTCGCAAGTTTTTGATTGGTCTAATCTGACCAATCAAAAGCTTGAGAACAAACTCAGACTCATGTCTCAATAGTGCTTTGCAAACAGAGTACATAGACCCAAATCAGACAGTTCCTATAGGAGCAGTTTGTACAATGTACCATTTGCAAGCCACTATTCAGACCAATTCCCCATACCTTGGGCCCCGGAATTATTTAGATGCGCATTTCGACACATTTGCAAACAAAGCCAGATCAATATCAGAAGGGTTCTGTAAAGCTCCGTTCGATCAGGTCTGCTCTGTTTGCCGATGGATTTTTAAAGAACTCGTTCTAGCCTTCATCATGTTCAGATAGCCATGTCTTTAAAATAGTGCTTTCCGATTGCTCTGTAGGAACTGTGTCACCTGGGTCTGCTCAGATTGCAGAGACTTCAACTATAGGGTAGGGGATTAAAGCGCGTGAACCCTTCCCTTTATATAAACATCTTCACGCCTGGTAAATGGGGAAGACGAGACCTAAAGGAGCAGTCGGCTTCATTTGCAAGACACTACTAAGACACGTTTCCCATCCATTGAGGCCGTTAAATTGATTCCATTGGCCTTTCCGTCACATACTGCAAACCTAGTAGACCCAGATCAAGTTGTGATTGCACATGCTTTAAATGGCATATCGATGAGTTATAGGATTAATGCTATTTAACCCGTTCCTTCATATTAACACTCTTTCACTCATCGGCAAACAGAACGGACCCTGATCAAATAGCTCTTTACAGGAACCTTCCGACATTGATCTACCGTTTGCAAAGGTGTCATGACTCATGGCATCTATGGCGGAAAGAGTAAATGTTTAATGGATTAAATAAAAAGAGACCCAGGCGGTCTGGCGATAAGATGAGGGAATCGGTCTTAATAGTGCCTTGCAAATGATGCAGACCCATATCAGACAGCTCGTATAGGAGCTAAAAATCGATCTGCAAACACAGCAGACCCATATCACAGCCTGCCGATTTGGATCTACAGTTTGCAAAGGTGTCAAAGGGCGCCTCCAAGAATTATTTGATTGTATTTTTGCTAAGTCAATGGAATTAACTCATCCTTGAATAAGTTTGGAACTTGTACGAGTTACTTCCATTTGACCGTCATACTGTCTTATGAGAACTACCGACTTTCTAATTTTTCATGGCAAATTGCATGCAAGTTTTCTGTGATAAGGTGGGCTCTGTTGAGCCTCAAATTTCTTACGTACGCATTCTTCTCGCCGTAAGAAGAACGCGCGCGCAATATTCTCACCGTGAGAAAAATGCGCGCGCAATATTCTCATCGTGAGAAAAATGCGAGCGCATTTTTCTCATTTTTCCGGTTGGAAAAATGCGCGCGAGTGTTCGCCCGGGACTGTAGGTACGAACGCATCTTTCTCATGTGAAAATGCGGTTAAGATAATTTTTTATTGTTATTTTCTTTTAATATGTTAATGCTGTGCACAGGTCTGAACATGGCCTTTGTTGAGATATGAGCCCCTCTAGAACTCTTCTAATGCGACCACATAAAAGAGGTATAATTCTGGGTGGTAGAGGCAGATGATAGCTTAATACAGGACAAATACTTTTGTCCTGCATTAAGCAACAACCTGCTTACATGTATAACGACTTCCATGTTTTGTCATTAAGTGGTCGCATAAGAGGGGTTTTACATGTACTATATTGTAAAATTGACATATTGGAGCCAATTAGCGCAAGCACACGGTTGATTTTAAAAGCGGCTTCGGGCCTATCAGTGTATTATAGAATTGCATCAATTCTGATTGGTGTTCTGCAGGGGTATATTTTCCGTTTAGTTTTATTCAAATTAATGGTATTTTTGAAAGCTTGTTGAATCTAATAGACGTTTCTCTTCAAGTGTGGAAATCCTGTGTAGGTAAATAGACGATTGTTTTTAGCATTTTTCTTGGAAGTATCGATATGTATCATACAAACAGACACTTATATATAACTGATCCTTTTCATAAGAAAACCTCATATTTCCAATGGACACGATAACGTGGTGTTTAATTATCCAATTCCATCCGGTGTTATTTGACCGAAACTGGCGAATAATCAGATTAACAGCTGAACTTTAAAGTAAACCACACCTGGTTATGTTCTGCTGACTTGTGTGAAATAAATCAAAATCAGGAATCATATTCTTTATTATTTTGACTCAGGCTTAACCCGTTCCGTCATATAAACGCATTTTACGCATTTGCAAACAGAGTAGACCGAGATCGGATAGTTCCTATAGGAGCCATCTGACCAGGGTCTGCTCTGTTTGCTAATGGAATTTGGTAGACCTGTTTCTTAGTTTCTAAAATGAATACAATATTCCACCTTCTATATTATTTAATTATAACAATTCTGAATATTCAGTAGGTATTGAAATTTGGAATAAATATAGAACAGGGAAATGGTTAAAAAGCTGCAAATGTAGGTGTAATTGTAAGCTCGCCATTTAAATTCATTTGTCTAATAATATGATACTTGTGATTCATATAAAACAACATGTCCATATGTAATGTATTTTAGGCAGGTGAACTTAAAGAAATATATACATGTAATTTTGGCGATTATGAGTCTGAGTCTGAAATTTAGATTCAAAATATTAGTGAATACGGGTCCTGAATTCATATACTGTTGTCACAAACGTCCACAAACAGATCAGGAAATGAATATTTGAAAGAATATTCATGTAAGAAATAATGAAACTAATGTGTATTAGCTGAAGTTTCATAATGACATGCAGGATAGTTTGATATTGGTAGAAACTGTATTCAATGTCAGCACGCGCTTTGGTCTATGCATGAATGACATAATATTTGCTTGCGAATCATCGGAAAATACTTCACAACGAGACAACGTGTTGAATTAAAAAAAAATAATCTAAGAATACCTTTCTCTTACAATTTACTAAGAGAGATTATTAGCGAAAAAGCTAGAAAATTCTAAAATCTTAGTCAAAAACGAAGATAAAATTTCTAACTGCTAAAAACTTAGAAGGTTTCGGAATACGACCCCAGATCTTTATGTTTCAAAGGTGAACTAATAACTCAGAGGTTTGTTTTCCTTGGTGCCTTTGAATAGCAACACTTATAAAAAAATCAATAATACACATTTGTACATAATTAAATGCACAGTACATGTATATCAAAAAATATTTGTAAAAACAAAAACAAAAACAAACCCGTGAAATCAAATTAACTATTGCTGTTTTGTTATAAAAATGCAATTGTACTCGGTTTGTGCTACGTGAAATAATATACATGTAACTGTTGCGTTGTAATATGACTGACGTGTCCATCTTGGATGTAAGCAATAATTTAACCTTGAAAATCACATCATACTATTGTAATGTATCTATATGTCGCTTGGCTGTTGAAGTAATAATGATCACAGGAAAAGAAATGTCCGTTCAAAGTATAACGTTTAATAAATGTTAATTCTTATTTCTAAGTTCAATATTGTAATGTTACTCGTTCAAAGATCTTACAAGAGCTCCCTCGGGGTCATACATATTCCCGTCACTCTCTCAGGCTTTAGATCATTCCATTCCAAGAAAAAAGGTTATACACAGTTCAATACCAACCTGGGACAGCTTATACATTAGGCCATTAGTCGAAACTCTGTCAATTCTTGCCGCGCATTTAAAAACATACATACACTTTACTAACTTCAAGGGCCCATACAAATCACTTCGACATAACAAAGGTTCGAGTCATCCGATGTCTGATCTGAACAATTTCCCACGCTCACAGCATGATGCAGGTCTAAAGTAATGCTGAAAGCCACTGCAGGATATTTCGCCATTACTTTCGACCTGCATTAAGCTGTCACATGTGTTTCTAGTTGTGCATAATGGAAGAATACTGTATTTCAAATGTTAGAAGGGCCGACTATTTACTTCGAGTTATCCAGAGGTTTGCGTTACCCGAGTTCAAGATATCAAAGTTCAACTGTACCTAATTTTCGCGCATGTATGATGCGTTCCTTAAGAGCAAACAACGTTATTACACACTTCAGCTGTTTTCTAAAACTGCATGCTGATTGCTCAGAAACGCAAACATCTTAGACTGTATCAAAGACATTAAAATTGTTTCATACACTATAAGTATTGTTGGAGTTACAGCTTTGTAATTACTCGAGTCCAATGTACTTTTTTGAACCATCTTTGTGTAATGTAATTATAATACCGCTATTCATATGCGACGGTATGCTCAATAGTCCTGCCATAAAACCGTGATTACGTGTATCCAACGGTTACCACAGTGCCACAAATGTTCATAGCAAATACCATCTATCCCGTGGGCTTTACCCTTTTTTCACGTGTTAACGCATTTTCATCATCCGCAGGAGTATGGATTACGATTGGTGTTAAACAATATAACTATTCTGCCAACTTCTCCGCCAACACAGTTTTCCTATCAGAATCAGAATCATTATAATGTGACTGTGACTGTATATAGAGAGTTTGCAAGAGAAATACCGTCATTTTTCTATTAAATCCCTAGCATCCGTGAACATTGTATCGCCGCCAAATCTAATTTCTGACCCTTTAATTTTACTAACTGCCAACAACCGTTCTGAATTATATTTCGACGCAGTTATTAAAATCATTGTCTAAATTTGATAAGTATTTTTGTACCGCTCTCCGATGAAACTCCCTAAAATCACCATTCGCCTCCTTGTACTTCCTATTTTTACCAATACATTTGTGTATTAGGAGTTTTACAAGAAGTGCAGATAGGTACTCCAGAGACAAATTTGTACAGTGTCTACACTGACAATACTCACCATCTGTCGTGATTCTTTTTATCACCCCAACGCATTTAAATACAGTAGATCTACTCTCAGGCGACACATTAATAAATATGGGCGTTTTTAAAAGCAGGATGTTGTTTAATCCATGACGAAGGTAACTAAAACCTCGATTATTCGACACTCAAATACGTTCCATTATTGATCTTTAAAGGTGACAGCTTATGCAGGGTGAAAATCATACAAAAAGCTCCATAAGGAGCCACCTGCCTACAAAGACATAAATTCTTCATTACTAAACATTCGTAGTATCGAGATTATACTGTAATATAAAAAGGTCCAGCGGGAGCTTTCTATATAATTTTCGCTCAGCAAGTTACCACTGTTATGTATCAGCTCCCAGAGAAGTCATTTGATCAGGGTATGCGCTGTTTCTCTAACGCGTTTAAACCTTTCATACTGAGTGTACTCTACAGTTATAAACTGATGGGATACTGAAAGGGTTAAACGCAGGTGGCTGTTTAATGCAGGACGAATGACAAAACCGAGATATCCTGTGTGGATTTTCTGCATAATATTCGGTATGCATTAAACTACCACCTGCATTTACGACATAGAATTAACTCTCTCTTTGTAGGTTGCATCGGAGGGGAAACTGTGAGTAAAATGTTTCAAAATATCACCGGGCGTAGCAGGCATCAATATCATGCTGCGCATGGCATTACTCGCATTTGCAAACAGCTTGGGCCCAGATTAGACACCGAGTAACTCGACATCTCATCAGGATCCAAGCTGTTTGACACTCGGTCAACACCAATATGAGACAAAGAGTTTCTCGGCATCTCATCAGGATCCAAGCTGTTTGACACTCGGTCAACACCAATATGAGACAAAGAGTTTCTCGGCATCTCATCAGGATCCAAGCTGTTTGACACTCGGTCAACACCAAGATGAGACACATACTTTCTCGGCATCTCATCAGGATCCAAGCTGATTGGCACTCGGTCAACAGTTCCACAAACGCTGTAAAAATCAGAAGTAAGTAAAAATGCAGCAGATCAGAATTTTGGGGGACATTGTTTTAACATAGACATGAATCTACAGTTTCTGCCATGACGAAAACCTCCAGTGTCCATGTGCTTTTATAAACAAAAATCTAATCCATATTCACGATATCATTTTTTCTGACATGAATATTTATGGAGTAAAGTCTTAACAATGTAACAATGACGGATCATTCTGATCAACTCGTTTCTTTTCATCCCAAAAGCTTGAACAGATCAGAAATAAGTGACAATGGCAACAGATCGGAGCTGAAATAGACCTCATTTTAATAGCAGACTAAGTGTTAATACCATACATGTTCTAGATATTCGGACACCAAGTCTCCGAAATCGTACAATCAACACCATTCATAATAAATAACCATAAACGACTTCATACTTATTACAATTGGTAAAGAAATAAAGAAACAAGAATGATTAAATACACGGATATTATTGAATACCTTACTATAAATAGTAATAAAATTGCCGTAGAAAACTGTCATTACGGAGTCATGTGACCAAGCCATAATGGCCCGGTGGGCCGATTATGGATCCATAATCGGCCCACGATCTGTTTCACGTGCAATGCGTTGATGTTAGCAACATATATCTAGATCTAATCAAACATGGCCGGAGAAAAGGGTTTTACGTCGTTGTAAAATCGTATTCTAGACCTGGACAATCTGTAAAGTTTATACAATCGTAAAGTTCTATTAAAATTCTTTTTTTGTATCGATCGGTATTACCTAACTTTGTTTATGTTATTCACAAACGACCATTGTGACGTCATGTGTAATACACGTCATCATCGGAAGTTCTCAAACAAATTTTATAAGTTAAACAATGCAGTCATATGTAAATTATCGTTATCGTTAGCTAAAGCCCTCGGGCTATTATGACACCAGGTGTGCCATTATCGCCAGAAGGCACACAGGCCATATTTTAACCTCTTAATGAATTTGGATAACCTTTATGTTACAAAAAGCTATGTGAGGATTCAAGATAGTGAACTCGGATGGAAGTTTTAACGCTTCAATATTGCACGAAAAGATGTTTTAAACTTGTCGTTTGTTAGTCCATAAATTATCCAATTTATGCCTGAATTGAGGAATCCTAACAAAATGAGATAATGTGCAATACACACATAAGTGGATTTAACAGTTGTATTTTCTGTCGTTGCAATAAGCAACATCATTACGCTAAATGGGAGCCAGCAAATTGCAAAGCATATAAATACTATAATCATCATGTTTGTGTTGGTACTCTTCTTCGTTTTACAATTAGAAAATGCCCTCGACTGTTTACAGAGTTCACATCTAACTATCACATATAACAATATATTGACGATCAATTGAAACAGAATGATGGCAACACAAACAAAATAAAATGCACGAGGAAATAGTGTAATGGATTCACAAATTAGCTCGTTATCAGTACCTAACTCTTTCTTCATTTGGTATAATGGAACAAACGCACAAAGGGCACTACATGTCCAAACAATTAAAGATTGGCAAAAATATAGTTTCTTTTGGGTTTTCTTTACCATGTATCTCAATGGCCTTGTCACTGCCATGTACCTGTCTATTGACATGCCAACGAGTGTTATTAAACTGACCAAAATAGAAAACACAAGTAAGCAAAGTCTTAAAGCGCAAAAATAAAAATCATGCAAAATGACTGATATGATATACTCCAGTGGATAAAGCAGCAACACTACTCCGAACAACATGTCCGATACAGCTAAGTTCCCAATTAGTATGTAGAAACTGCCTCTAAACGTCTGGGGAAATTTAATCAGACTCACCAATATAAGAGTATTTCCAAAGAAAGTTGATACTATCACCACAGTTATCACTGTTAAGGACACAATCCAAAACAATTCAGTAACAAAACATTTGTACATTGAGTTCAATTGTCCTGGATCTGTGGTTGAATTGGACGAGATTTCCATGACGGTGATGCCTCCTTTTTTCGGCTGCTCCCAAATTGTTTCTTGACCACCTCAAATATATATGTTCGAGTCCAGTACAGAAGTGAGTAGGTGGTGTGAGATACCTGCAAAATAGATGTAATACATATTATCTCTTTGACTTCCAAATATCGTCCTCTGATAATTTAAATTTTAACGTTCTCTTAATTGGTTCGAAAATGTAATAATAGTACAAATCAGTTTGAGTTCTAGTGAAGCGCCAAGCTTCAAGGTCTCCCATCTGATTTCGAGTAGTTTACTCAACAAAAATATTTAAGGGTCAGTGGTACTTTTACCATAGGGTTTATGCAATGACCATACAACTTTGGCATCCTGTAATTTCTATAGACATAGATAATTTCGACAAACTTTACAGGAAGTATTGTCAAACTAAAGATTCCAGTGAGATTGAGTTATGCCAAGTCCTTTAGGCGTCCATGGAATGAAAAACGAAAATTGGAAATTTCTGAAATTGTCCAAAAACCAATTTCATTTTAGTCTTATCTGGTATACCAATAAACATGCATTTGGCATGTCAAACATTTTGGTAAAGCTTTCCATGTTCCAAAATTTCCAATATTAATATGATTTTCGAATTTCAAAGCAAGAAAAAATCCTGTTGAAAATTATGCATTTTTCTGTGAAAAACATCGTTTCACATTTTTTTCTCCGAGGAGATTTATAAGACTCCCGCAGGTATAATTTTCATCTGCACCCGTTAATTGAAACTCTAACAATAATTTCTGCAAATTTTGTTGGGATTAAGCGACATTGGTGAAATATACGAAGTACCAAAGTTGTGTATTGAATACATTGAGTCCTATGGGAGACTGACCAGTGACCCTTAAGTTATTTTGTTGAGTATATTTGGTATGTTTAAAATCACCTCAATGCTGGACGAAAGGAATTCAGAAAGCTCCTGTAGAAGCTTTCTGCATAAATTCCACCATACATTTAAGCTTTCGCTCAGCTTTGGGACCAAGATCTATGCTTTGTAGCAACCCGTTTTGAAATAACGTTGAAGTTTGAAATAATCATTTCAAAACGGGTTGAAGTTTGTTTCAATTTGCAAGTTTCGATGTCAACCCGTTTTGAAATAAAGTTGCAAATTGAAATAAAAATGACTAAAGTACTTTTCCTGAACGGAAATGGTTAAAAGAATACATCAATACTCATATACACCCGTGGTGTGTTTCTAGTGTCTAGGGACTCATGACGTCAAGTCGGCTTCACATGGCGTCATTGACTTAAAAGGCATATATTACTACTAAATTTCAATATTTTACTCGTGAACGTACATGTATGAGTCATGCAGGAAACACCACATACTAAACACACAACCACCCAAACAGCACCAAGACAACAACCAGCAACTGTACATGTATATAAAAGACACAAAGAGACATAACAAACAAACAATTAGGGGAATATGGAAGTACCGCCTTCGAAGGGTCAGTGTCAAATGTCACTGAGGGGTTAAACCGGCTTAGGGGCGCCCAACCTCACACTTATTCAATCCCCACCCTAAAAGACAAACAGTGTACATAAACGATTATTCTACAGCAACCGCGATGGCAAATATTGTGGTAAAGTGTATGCAAAACGAAAACGTATTTAAGTGAAACAATTGTATCCACCGATCGCTAGTGCACTCAATGATTGAGCTGCAAACAGAGTAACTTTAGAAAAGTAATAAAGGGTACGACAAAAACGAGGTATCCGACGTCCTCCTTCCGTTTCCGGATTTAAGAGGTCGCCTTCATAGAGTACTAAACCTTTCTTGTCTGCGTACATGCAAAGAAGCCAGCGTGATTGCCAACTGTAAAAGTGTTGACAACCAGACAAGCAGCATGTTGTAGTACCATAGTATTATATCCCTTTTTAATGATATTGTAATGTATTTAGTGAACAAAGTGAGAAAATGGGTACGTCCAATAAATTTACATCACCATAAAATTCAGGATGTGAAATACCGTGTCACAAGAGCGCCTTAAGAGTACATTTATACTTGCCAAAAATGTGATAATTTAGATAATGGCTTTCTTAGTTTATGATATCTATATCCTTGCTTAAGCAGCTTTTCAGTTGAAATGAGATTTCAACAGAAGAAAAAACGAATAAGTTGAAATATATAAACCCAGTAAGATGGAGCACGGGGAACATCTCGATTAAGGTGAGGGGAAGTTACAATATTAAAATCAAAATCGCCTCTTTTGTCATATATAAATTCTGAAGAGAGGTGATCCGCCGAAAGCAAAAATTGCAACACAAACGGAGAAAATTGCAGACACGGTTTTATTGCGTCTGTTCATGAGCAGTAATTGAAAGTGCAACACTGCTCACGCCCCCTAGCACCGGCTTAAGCGGTATTCAATTTTCAGAACAGAAAGTACTGAAATTCATGATCTCAGAAGAAGTCATTCCATTGTCCAATTTTAAAAGTACAAAAATGAGTCATGCAGGAAACACCACATACAGAAGAAATAGTCGCCCGAACAGCAACACAAGGAAACAGCAAATGTACATAACTATAAAAAACAACAAGAGACGCACAAAGACAAAACAAACACACAATAGGGGGAAGATGGAAGTACCGCCTTGGAACGGTCAGTGACAAAAGTCACTGGGGGGGGGGTTAAACCGGCTTATGGGCGCCCAACCTCACACTTATTCCATCCCCACCCTAAAAGACAAACAGTGTAAATAAACGTATCTCCTCTCCGACTAATCTATAACAACCGCGACGGCAAATATAGTGGTAAAGTGCATGTATAACGAAAACATTTAAGTGAACAAACTGTATCCACCTATCGCTAGTGTACTCAATGATTGAGCTGCAAACAGAGTAACTGTAGAAAAGTAATAAAGGGTACGACAAAAACGAAATAGTACAGATATCCGACGTTCTCCTTCCATTTCTGGATTTAAGAGGTCACCTTCATAGAGTACTAAACCTTTCTTGGCGGCGTACATGCAAAGAGGCCAGCGTGATTGTCAACTGTAAAAGGGTTGACAACCAAACATGCAGTATGTTGTAGAACTACAGGATCATATCCCTTTTTAATTAATTTTTTAACATATTTGATGAACAAAGTGAGAAAATGGGTATGTCCAATAATTTTACGAAGTTTGTAAATCACATCACCATAAAATTCAGGATGTGAAACACCGTGTCGCAGAAGCTCCTTGAGATTACATTGGTACTTGCCAATAAGCGAGAGATTTCGATAGTAAAATTTAGAAAAGGTTTTTCTTAGTTTATGGTATCTATATCCTTGCTTAAGCAGTTTTTCAGTTAAAATGAGATTTCGACTGTTAAAATCGTCAATAGATGAAAAAGCTCTAGCAAAACGAATAAGTTGCGATATATAAACCCCGTAAGATGGAGCACGGGGAACATCCCCGTCAAGATGAGGAAAATTAACAATATTAAAATCAAAATCATCTCTTTTGTCATATATTTTAGAAGAAATCATTCCATTATCAATTTTAAGGTCGAGATCAAGAAACGTTGCATAATTGTCGGACGGGTTAGCTTTATTCAATTTGAGTTCTTTAAGATAAATTGTAGGAATCAGAGCATCAAAGAAAGGGTTATCTAAGTTAAAAATATCATCCAAATATTGACAAGTCTCATTGAAGGCTTTTATAACATCTTCTTGTGATTGAGGATTCAAACGCAACATGAAATCTCTCTCATAGCAGTACAAAAACAAATCTGCGACAAGTGGTGCACAATTCGTACCCACAGGAATACCAATTACCTGACGGTATATAGCATTCCCATAACGTACAAATATGTTATCCAAAAGAAATGTTAGTGATTCGCAAACTTCTGAACAAGTCCAATTGGTGTAATATTTCATTTGCTCGTCAGTAAAGAAAGCTTTTTCAGCATTACATGCCAAGAATGATGTTTTTTCCCGGGCAAATACTTTCTGGATTAAGTTAGTAAGCTTATCCTTAATTAAAATATGATGAAGAGTTGTATACAGAGTAGAAAAATCGTAAGTGCTTATAGTGGATGCAAGATACCTTTTGTTCTTAAGTTTGTTTAAGACTTCTGAAGAGTTCTTAATAGACCAGAAGAGATTTATTCCAGAATTTTCATAAGTCTTATCACAGTAGAGAATCTTACATGTTCCTTTACCTTCGATAAACAAGAAGTCAAAAGTATAGACAATTTAGTAGTTGTACATGAACTAGAATTTGCAATGAAACGCGCTTTATATGGTTTTTATGTAGTTTTGGTAACCAATACATTGTAGGAAGTTTATGTTGTGTAATTATAATATCGGTCAAGATCCAGAAAAGCCGCATAAGTGTCGGAAGGGTTAGCTTTATTCAATTTAAATTCTGAAGGGTGGTGATCCCCCGAAAGCAAAAATTGCAACACAAAAAGAGAAAATTGAAGACGCGGTTTTATTGAGTCTGTTCATGAGCAGTAATTGAAAGTGCAACACTGCTCACGCCCCCTAGCACCGGCTTAAGCGGTATTCAATTTTCAGAACAAGAAGTACTGAAATTCATGATCTCGAAGGATCAGAAGGTATAACAACACTGAGAATGAAGTACGGGGCGACGTTTTACGGCCGCCACACAAGCACTTAACACCTGCTGTTGTGAAGATTATAAATTCTGAAGGGTGGTGATCCCCCGAAAGCAAAAATTGCAACACAAAAAGAGAAAAGTGCAGACTCGGTTTTATTGAGTCTGTTCATGAGCAGTAATTGAAAGTGCAACACTGCTCACGCCCCCTAGCACCGGCTTAAGCGGTTAAGTTCTTTTGGGTAAATGATAGGAATCGAAACATCAAAGAAAGGGTTGTCTAAGTTGAAATTATCATCAAAATATCGATTAGTATTAATGAAGGCTTTTATGACATCTTCGTGTGATTGTGGGTTCAAACTCAACATGAAATCTATCTCATAGCAGTACAAAAACAAATCGGCGACCAGTGGTGCACAATTCGTACGCATAGGAATACCAATCACCTGACGGTATATATCATTCCTATAACGTATGAATATGTTATTTACAATACAAGTTGGTGATTCGAAACTTCTCAGCAAGATCAATTAGTGTAATATTCCATTGGCTCATCAGCATTACATAAGTTCAAAATTAGTCATGACGTCACTTTTCTGTAAAATACTTTTATCCTCATTTTACACCACAAAATGCATGGAAATGTAATTCAAAGCAAAATAGAAGTCTTCAAAATCGTGTATCACCTCCTTTCAGAATTTTTCATCATGCAAATTATTTTTCGACTACATGCAAATTGAAATCATTATTTCCAAAAGAGTTGAAGTTTATTTCAATGTGCGATTTTGGATGCAAACCCGTTTTGAAATAAAGATGCACTTTGACATAAGTTAAATGGAAAAGTAGTAAAGTTAAGCAGGCAAAGCCACATACAAGACACAACCACTACCAAAACACCGATAGATAGCATGACACCCACACCCACACACAACCATACACCCAAACGCACTCACACACGAGATGAATACAGAAAACACCAACAAACACACAAGAACTAGAGACCAACACTCCACACATGAACAAAACCACAAGCACAAAGACATGAAATTTGTTTCAATGTGCGATTTTTGAATGTTTTCGTTATACATGCATTTTACCACTGTGTTTGTCATCGCAGTTGTTGGAGATTAGTCGGAGAGGGGATACGTTTATTTCCACTGTTTGTCTTTTAGGGTGGGGATGAAATAAGTGTGAGGTTGGGTGCCCATAAACCGGTTTAACCCCCAGTGACTTTGTCACTGACCGTATCTTCCCCCTATTGTATGTTTGTTTTGTCGTGCGTCTCTTGATGTTTTATAGTTATATATTTACATTCGCCCTGCAACGTCCTTATATAACCTTATTCTAAAAAGAAAGTTGCATTTTCCCATGAACGTTCATTTCAATACCGGTTTGAGTCGTTTCTCCTTTTCCCAGAATTCCGCTGGACAATTTACTGATTAAAATCTTGTATTCATTCTATATTTATAATATGTGTTTGGGAATATTTTTCATACCATATATAGAGATCCTTGTCTATATGGGACGGGAATAGATGATTGACACGTCTATTTTCTTTCACAATTTACTTCTCTCAATTCTCTCTTTGCGTACTACATTCAAACTCTATTAATCAACGTCTGTTCCCAAGCGACGTAACGTCACTTCCGTGTTATGTACACGTGACGTAAGGAGCGTTATCTCCAACAATCCTACTACGTTAGAAACGAACCTGGCAACGACCTAGATAGCGGCTATTACGTGACCGGTATATAATATTTAAAATAAATCCGTTGAAATATAAGAAATACAATGGAATATAAATATAAGAAATAAATGACGTGCTCCCGGTGTTCATGAGGTTATGCAACGCATAGCTTTACGAGCAAAGATTCACGTGAAGCCCTTCGGGCTTCACTAACTTTGCTCGTAAAGCTATGCGTTGCATAACCTCATGAACACTGGGAGCACGTCATTCATTTCTTAAGTACATTTGCTGTTTCCTTGTGTTGCTGTTCGGGTGGCTGTTTGTTCTGTATGTAGTGTTTCCTGCATGATTCATTCTTGTACTTTTGCAAATTGAAATAAAAATGACTAAAGTACTTTTCCCTTCACGAAAATGGTAAAAGAAGATTACATCCATACTCATATACACTCATGGTGTGTTTCCAGTGTCTGTGGATTCATGGCGTCAAGAGGGCCTCACATCATATGACATCATTGACTTAAAATGCATATATTACTACAAAAAGTGTTCAGTATCAATTTTAACCCGTGAATATTCAAAATTAGTCATGAGGTCACTTTGGCGTCACATACCTTTATACTCATGTTTCACTACAAAATGCATGGAAATGTAATTCAAAGCAAAATAGAATTCTTTACAATAATATTGTTTTCATCATGCAAAGTAAGTTCCGCATTGTTTTAATACATCATGCAAATTGAAATAACTATTTTCAAACGTGTTGAAGTTTGTTTCAATGTTCGATTTCCGATGTTAACCCGATTTTGAATTCAAGTTGCAAATTGAAATAAAAATGACTAAAGTATTTTACACTGAAAGGAAATGGTAAAACCAGAATACATCCAAAGTCTTATACACTCGTGGTGTGTTTCCAGTGTCTGTGGATTCATGGCGGTGACTCGGCTTCACATGCCGTTATTGACTTAAAATGCATATGTTACTACGAAATCGCTTATGATCAGACACTGAATCAATGTGTGGCCGAAATAAAGACGCTGTGTTATACAAAGGATCGGTTCGTAAGATCATTTGGTCTGCTTCTTTGTCAATGTCCCTTATTGATGAAATAAACAAATAACATAAGCGAGCTAGCATAGTATATTTACCATATTCTAGAGGTATATTATATATCTAAAACAGACGTTATAAGGCGAGATTTGCGGTTGTTGTTACCGTTCTTACGTACACCATGTGATGTCGCTTTACGTTTTCTGATAGAGTAAATGTTTGGGTATTTAGAAATATTGCCAGTTTGATACATGTATATGTTTTCTGAAGGTCTGAAGGAAAAAGGGTTTGTAAGTATTGAATCCATTTGAGTTCAACCTTAAATCAAGCTTTAGATTTGAAGCTGTTTGTGGAATTATTATCATAAACAAGATGTTCAACTGGCTGAACGCTAATATATCTAAATGTCCGATTTATGAATAGTTTGGTATGGAATTGTATTTATTTTATTATTACGGCACTGATATGTATGTTCACGAAATTTTATTTTTTATTGAGCGTCCAGTTTGGCCAATGTATTGGATATCACAAAGGGATGCGCTTCAGGTTAGATCGTAAATCATTTGAAAAGTTTTAGAGTGAATGTTTTAGCGCTTTATAAATGTGGTATAATAATAATAATAATAATGTAAGTTTGGTGCTAACTATTCTCCCATTAACTATAGATTTAATGGTAGAAGTGCAAGACCAATGCCTACAGCACATACACCTCTTAGCATTGCATTTAAAATAGGTGGATACATTTTACGTATGGTGTACAATATCCGATTATTTTGAAAAGTATTAACTACAGTATTATGTTGAATTGGTTTATTCAAAGGTGAAAGTACAACTTTTGGGTCATTATGAAAACGGTTATTCATAGAAACAGAAGGTAGATGAAAAGGTTTTGCAATTTGAAGGTTTAGTGGTTTTAAACATTTATAAGATTAAATTGATCTGTTGCTGTTCCGTATCAGACCGTTTTTATTCGTACTAACTCCTACTTATACCGTAGCAAACCTTTGCTGATCCGAAGTGCAAACGTCCTGACACGTGTCGTTTCGATTAAACCGTACTATTTCCGTATTAAACCGTGTCATTTCCGTATTAACCCTTCGCTTGCTATTCACGTCAATATACCTACCTGTAAGTAGTGAAGACCCAGATGAGACAGCTCTTGCACTATTTACAAGTTGATCGTGCAACCAGTGCACTCCACAGCAGGGATTGCACAGCGAAATACTTATACACAGTGAAGATATATGTAATTATACAAGATGGCATGGGTAAAGAAGGAGATATGTATTTTAAAATTCAGCAAGCGAAGGGTTAATGCCTAGGTCACACATGCACGGACCACTACGGATTAAATATCACGGATGACGCCGGAAATGCCCATTTCCGTAATCCGATACGGATGCACACAACGGTGTGACTACGGGTTTTGACGTACCTATGGTAAGATAATGTAGGATTGGGCCACGAGTGATACGGATTGTTACGGTGCGACACGGTTTAATACGGAAATGACAAGGTTTAATACGGAAATGACCCGGTTTAATACGGAACGACACGTGTCAGGGCGTATACCCTGTAATACATACGGATTAATGCGGTTTTAGTACAGACTAAAACGGATCAGTTTTTTTCTAATAGGGTTTAGTAAGGACGAACCACGGTTGTTTGATCCGTGGTCAAAATTTGAACATGTTCAAAAATTGTCACGGTTATTCATGTACTACTACGTAGGACTACGCTAAAATACGGAAAGCTACGGACCAGTACAGATTGTAACGAATAATGCCGGATCGTATCCGTAGCTAATCCAGCGTAAAATCCGTGAATGTGAGACCTAGGCTTTAACCGTGTAACAACCGTATCACTCGTGGCCCATTTCCTACATTATCATACCATAAGTACGTCAAACCCGTAGTCACACCGTTGTGTGTATCCGTATCGGACTATCCGTAATTGGCATTTCCGGGGTCATCCGTAAGATTTAATCCGTAGTGGAACTGGAGAGGTTATCCTTGATTGCATGACCTGCGTTCACCCTGATTGTGGTCATTGAGTTACATTAGTAATAGGTGGATCCAGTTTGTTTCACTTAAATATGCTTTCGTGTTGCATGCATTTTACCACTGTATTTACCATCGCAGTTGTTGGTGATTGGTCAGAGAGGTGATGTGTTTATTTTACACCTTTTTCTTATAGGGTGGAGACCGTTCTCTTGTAATACTTCGTATCTTCCATGAATTGTTGTTTGTTATGTCGTTGTGTGTCTCTTTTATTTCTTTTGATAAATATCTGTTCCTTTCGTCACGGTGCTATTCGGGCGACTGTGTGTGTCTTGTATGTGGGTTTTCCTGCATGACGCATACATTTACTTTTACATTCAAACCATCAGCTCAAACGTGATTCCACACTAAGTTTCGGGATGAAAAAAATTAAATGAAGTAGCATAATTATTTCAGCTCAAATTATTAAACATGCACAGGAAAAGGTGAATAAAGCTGGCATGGTACTATACGCCTCGTCCCATATAAATATTTGCTGGCAGTGTATAGTCCATATTAGGGACACTAAGCACTGCATAACGAATTTATCTTACCGACTACCTTTAATTTCAAGTATTTACACGCATGTTTGCATCATAGGCTTACCTGTATGGCTTGCCGTAGGGAAAGGCAAGAGAATTACCTCCCTTTAATAGAATCAAATAAATTATTTTGTATTTGCCTCAAATCTCGTTTATATATTTTGTTTTTTCTTTTTTATCATTGTAAAACTAATTAATGTTTATATTTCTACTCCAATTAAAGCATAAATTATATGTATGCATTTTTTAAAACTATAGTGATAAACATAAAATATTATTATAAGTAAGAGAAAAGCATATTGCTGTCAAACAAGGGGAATAACTCTTGTAAAGCCATGATTAGGATTTTAGTACCCCCATAAGGAATCTATGGGGGTTTCTCGTGACCTCTCTTGACCAATGGAATGACAAGAATTTTGTAGGAGGTAAGATAAACCATGTTATGCGATTGTACATTTCCCACTTGCATATAATACACAGTAATTGATAGCATGATATCAGAATCTTAAGCATATTACAGTAAAATTTCTCTATAACTGCCACTAAATTACATCAAGTATTTTGTGTTAAAGGCAGGTGGCTGCTTAAAGCAATGTGAAAGTAGCGTTCTGTTTTACTTTCACCTTGCTTTAAGCAACCATCTGCCCAAGATACCAACTAATTTACACAATTTAGTGGCGGTTATAGAGAGATTTTACTGTATAGGGTAATGTGTTTTTATCTTTCAAGACAGTTGTAATGTATATGGGACATAGAGTTACAGTGACACGTGTTTTCATTAGGATTCATGCTGTTTGATACTCCGGTCATGATTTTCGAGAAAGAAACAAAAGAACAAATAAAAGATCAAATGTGAAAACTGTAGAAGACACCATTTTCTACCAAATGTTTGTTATGATTGCTAACACTTATCAACGATTGTTAGATAAATATACATACCGTTCGTTATAATATCACCATGACTTTTGAAAACAATAAGAAAGATAAATTAAAGTTTTAATGTAAAAACTGCAGACGAAATTTTTTTATCAAATGTTTGCTCCGATTGGTAACGATTAATTCATCAAATATTGTTAGAGATAAATATACATACCTCAATATAGCAGATATTTTCCCCGAATCAACGGTACATGTGAAGTGCTCTACTCACATTAATAGAATAACGTCAGTTTTTATTTAAATCAGACACGCATCGGGACATTATAATGTACTCCACACCGTAAAATAATTACAAGGGATTTGCCTTGCTTTATTTACACTGATTTCAAAGCTGATGCAATAGACGCGATATTACATTTGTCAAATGAAAATACTATTTACGTAGCGAATTGTTTATTCAAATCACAAACGTTATGTTTGTATTACAATGTGACGATGTATGATAAGTTCACCCTTGAGAATATTCTATAATATTGCTAAAACGGGTCTCTTGATTAATCATTCCAATGCTTAATTTTCGATAGAGATAACATCATGAATATCAATTAGATCAGTTATGATAATGGGATACGACCACATGGGTATATCACCGGAGTAGAAACTATATAATCATACCTAAATTACTTCAAAAGCAAACAGAGTAGACACTGATCAGACGGCTACTACGCGTAGACATGCGTATTTATAGAGTAAATGGTTAAATTGATTGTGTAATTGACAACCACCCAAAGTAGTTAAAATCACTTTTGTGACATGTAATATTTCAATTCACTTGATCCAGCCTGTATCAGACATAAATGTTTCAAATTGTTTTCTTATAAAGTGTGTGTTTACTTTGGAACATTCCTGAAGGACCACTGTAATCATTTAACCCATTCCCTGCTCCATATTTATTCCAAATACCTACTGGATATTCATGGACAAGATAGTTATAATGGAAAATGGAAGGTGGACCATTGTAGCTATTTTAGAAAGATACAGATTGGGATGGGGTATGCATCCTTTCAACATATACAATACTTAATGTAATATGTTGATTTTAAACGCGTTGGAAATGGAGGCTATCACTTTAATGAGTTGTCTATATATACAGTTATAGATCAGGACAACTTTAACAAAAAACCCGGTTCTTCTGATGCTATTGGTCTAGATCTGCTAAACAAGTAAATATACCATACATGTACCACTGCAATTTCATTAGGCACGATGTTGTTATTACATTTAAATATACATGTGTATACACAAGACGGGGAAAAGGCGTGACATTTCATTTTCAAAGTCCAGATATTTTATATGCTTTCACTATGTGAGGAGGCATCAGGCATGAGTATATATATTCAAATCAGTATGTGATTCGAATCTTTGTCTTCAGCAGGTCTTAAATTAGCTTGCGATGAATATAGATGACAATTATATATTTTCAGGAACCGTCTGTTCAGAGTCTGCTCTGTTTGCCTGTGCAATTATATTAGACTCAATAGACGTGTCCTACCATATTTCATGTGTACATATGTCATTATCAAAGTATGAGTTAATAAATATTCATGATACCATTATTTCTTACCTGAATGTTCTATATGTATTCTAAATTTTAATATCTTCTGAATATACTTTGGGTAGTTGTGAATATTTGCATGTGGCGGTGGTCTAGTGGTAACGCGCTTGACTATCAGTCCGGAGGTCCGGGGTTCAAATCCCGGTCCCTCCCGGAAATTTCAGAGACGCTTTTCCGTGTCTCCCACCCGCACATCCTCTCCACCCAGGGGTTAAAATGAGTACCTGTGAGGGTCACTCGCCGGTACTGCGGCTGCATGATTGCGCCATATGTTAGCAGTGCTCAATATTGTAGGCCAATGACTCAATGACCAGGGGAGTAAATGTACAGTCGGCTTAGCGGTCATTCGGACTGAAAGTAGACTATAACTAGGTACTTTACTTTTTTATTCAGGACAAAATAGCTATAGCGAAACATGGATCGTCAAACATTTCAGCCATTTTAGAAATAACAAAAATAGGAGCCGTCTGGCCTGGCCCTAATCTGTTTTCAAATATGTGAACATGCGTTTATATGAAGGAAAGGGTTAATCGTGATGAATGTCAAAAAAAAGTCAGGCCACACTTAGCATGATAAGAGTGAAATTGATTAGCTGAGATGTCGATGTGATGAGTCAAATTGATATGAAAATTGGTCAAAACAACCATTATATTTGTTCCTGCTAAGCGTGTCCTGACTGGTCCTTACAAATGGTTGGTGTAATTCTGGGTCAACCAAGATATGTCTGTCCAAACCGGACTATGAGTTCTAAAACACTTGAGCGAATCAAAGTACAGTAAAGACCTTATACTACGAACTTAGTAATGAAGAATATGTCGTTGTATATGAAGATGGCTGATTGATTAATGCTTAGTGAAAGTCATGCAGATAGCTTCTCTATGTCTTTTACCCCGCATGAAGCTGCCATGTGTGTTTAACACCAATAATTTGAGTTTTCGAATAAACAATATTTACTGTTTAGTATATTGCTCTTTAGCCGCTTATGAATTTGAAAGTACACGGATGTTTAATGCAGGACAAGAGTATGCTCTCTGCATAACTTACATCCTCTATTAAGCTACCATCTGCAGATAAAACCCATAATTAGACCACTTCAGGGTCGCATTAAACTACTGTAGTAGTATACAGTTAGGAGTATGGCATACAATGTGTCATTATGTGACAATATTACACAACTCGTTTTTGAAATTACCCTAAATATTATAACACCCGGTCACCACTCTCTATCCGTTTGTACAGCAAATTTAGCCAGTTTGGGATCAGCATCGTAACCTTAAATTAGACTATCGTACAAGCATATAATGAAAGCTCCGACCATTCGTTTGAGCGGGGTCTGCAGTGTTTGCCTTAGTTTGTCCGTCCGAAGGGTAATTGCGGTATAATTAAAAACCCAGCCTAATTAGTATGTCCAAAAACCGGTTCATATTACAACGAGAAAAGAAACTAAAGACACAATATCTACTTTTATCTTACTATAATGGCCAGGAACACAATTTATTGCTTACGATGCATACGTTTTCGTATACAGTATCATCTCGATACTCTGAAAACTCAAATAAGTATCATTATTGCTTTTAGAGACAGGTAACAGTTTAATGCGGAGTGAGGGTCGTGTAGAAAGCTCCTCTGTATGCCATTCAATCTGCATTAAGCAGCCACGTACCTAAAACTATTACAATTTCTTCGTTATTAAACATTCGAATTATTGGTGTTGTTTCTATAGTTACACAAGTGCTACAAGGACATTATATTGTGAAAATGTATTCAATTTTGACACTTCAAAATTGCGCGAAAAGATGTTTTAAACCTTTTGTTCATCAGTCCATAAATTATCCAGTTTATTCCTGATTTGAGCAAACCCAAAAAAACGATATACTGTGCAATACATAAATATGTGAATTTACCAGTTAGATCTTCTGACGTTGTAAAAAGCAATATTGTTATGCCAACTGGAAACCAACAAATAGCAAATACCATAAATACAATTATCATCATGATTGTGTTTGTTCTCTTCTTCGTTTTACCATCAGGAAATGCTCTCGACTGTTTGCGAATTTCACATCTGACTGTAACAAATAACAATACGTTGACGACGAATTGTACCAGAATGAAGGCCACAGAAGCAAATAGAAATTCACGAGGAAATAGCTCAGGTGAATAACAAAATGAGTAATAGTCGGTTTCGAACTGTTTCTTCATTGTGTGCAATGGAGCAAAGGAACAAATGGCCCCAAATGCCCAAATGATTAAATATTGGCATATAAATAATCTGTTGCTAGTTGTCTTCATCTTTATCAGGTACCTCAATGGCATTGTCACCGCCATGCATCTGTCTACCGATATGCCAATGAGTGTAAAACCAGTAACCACAAAAGAAAGTATAACTAAACAAAGTTTTATAGCGCAAAAATAAAAACTATACTCAATGTATGGTATGATATACTCCAGTGCATATATCAGCAACACAAATCCAAGCAGTAAGTCTGACACAGCTAAATTTCCAATTAGTACGTAGAGACTGCCTCTAAAATGCTTGGGATATTTGAACAGACTCACTAAGATAAGAGCATTTCCAAAGAATGTCGAAACTATTACCACTGCTGTTACTGTCAATTGAAAAACTTCGAACGTTTGAGTGAAATGGCATTCGTTTAAATACGTCCGATCACTTGTTGAAATTGATGAGTTGTTCATAGCGATGACACCGCTTTTGTCAAATGAATTCAATCACTGATCAAATTATCTCAGCTTTCGAGTTTTTGTTGTATTGCTCCTTGAGCACCGCACATATAGAGTATGCACGTCGATACTGCACCCAGCTGTTTTGGTTTTTATTCGGAAATTCCTCAGACAACTGCAAACTATATAAAAACAAGAGCACCGCGAGACGGGGCAATATACGCCTGAAGGCTGTTCTATAAAATTATGTTGAAAAATAAAGGAGGAGTTAGTTGCACAAGAAATTGCTACCAGAAACTATCAAAGGGCAATAACTCCAGAATGAAAAATGATATGAGAGTTATCTCACTGATATGCACAACTACACATCAATATCTATCATTCCTGAAAGTTTGAAGAAATTATGTTGAAAAATAAAGGAGGAGTTAGTTGCACAAGAAATTGCTACCCGAAACTATCAAAGGGCAAACACTCCAGAATGAAAAATGATATGAGAGTTATCTCACTGATATGCACAACTACACATCAGTATCTATAATTCCTGAAAGTTTGAAGAAATTATGTTGAAAAATAAAGGAGGAGTTAGTTGCACAAGAAATTGCTACCCGAAACTATCAAAGGGCAATAACTCCAGAATGAAAAATGATATGAGAGTTATCTCACTGATATGCACAACTACACATCAGTATCTATCATTCCTGAAAGTTTGAAGAAATTATGTTGAAAAATAAAGGAGGAGTTAGTTGCACAAGACATTGCTACCCGATACTATCAAAGGGCAATAACTCCAGAATGAAAAATGATATGAGAGTTATCTCACTGATATGCACAACTACACATCAATATCTATCATTCCTGAAAGTTTGAAGAAATTATGTTGAAAAATAAAGGAGGAGTTAGATGCACAAGAAATTGCTACCCGAAACTATCAAAGGGCAATAACTCCAGAATGAAAAATGATATGAGAGTTATCTCACTGATATGCACAACTACACATCAGTATCTATCATTCCTGAAAGTTTGAAGAAATTATGTTGAAAAATAAAGGAGGAGTTAGTTGCACAAGAAATTGCTACCCGAAACTATCAAAGGGCAATAACTCCAGAATGAAAAATGATATGAGAGTTATCTCACTGATATGCACAACTACACATCAGTATCTATCATTCCTGAAAGTTTGAAGAAATTATGTTGAAAAATAAAGGAGGAGTTAGTTGCACAAGAAATTGCTACCCGAAACTATCAAAGGGCAATAACTCCAGAATGAAAAATGATATGAGAGTTATCTCACTGATATGCACAACTACACATCAGTATCTATCATTCCTGAAAGTTTGAAGAAATTATGTTGAAAAATAAAGGAGGAGTTAGTTGCACAAGAAATTGCTAACGGACGGACGGACGGACGGACGACATGCGCCATACCATAATACGTCCCTTCGGGCGTATAAAAACGATTATCTCTTTCGCGTCTGTAAAGTTGCTGTTTGCTATTGTTTATATTTCAACATTTGAAAGAATGTAAAGGTATTCGAAATGGAAATGTGTGATATACGTTGATGATGGTAGATGATTTCTACTGGTTAAGTTATGTAAACTTGACTACATTTAAATGTTCAATCTGGACGTATTGTTAATTTGATATTTTGCAAATGTTAGAGAAAATTATTAATCTGATACTTTGACTTAGGAACCAATGAACGTACATACATATAGAATGAACTATTAGTCGGAGAGGGGATACGTTTATTTACACTGTTTGTCTTTTAGGGTGGGGATGGAATAAGTGAGGTTGGGCGCCCATAAACCGGTTTAACCCCCCAGTGACTTTTGTCACTGGCCGTTCCAAGGCGGTACTTCCATCTTCCCCCTATTGTATGTTTGATTTGTCTTTGTGCGTCTCTTGATGTTTTTATAGTTATGTACATTTGCTGTTTCCTTGTGTTGCTGTTCGGCCGACTGTTTGTTCTGTATGTGGTGTTTCCTGCATGACTCATTTTTGTACTTTTATACATGTGGTGTGCGAGTGTCATGTCCTTTATCAATAACCATCAGCTCTTTAAATACTGTAACATGGAAAGCTTCCGCAATGTTTAACGATACCTGTCTATGCTGTATAAAATACTAGGAACCCTCTCATCTGGGTCTGCATTGTTTGCAAATGAAAGTGTGATGATTTCCCGTATTCAAAGTGTAAATTACATATACAACTGTTTCTAACGCACAAGAACAAAAAACTGTCTCGGTATTAATGGAAGAAGTTTACTCTACAAAGGAAATTTTATTCGGAAATAAACAGTTTGGACGCAGCTTCGAATTTGCTTTCTGGCCTGAGCCTACACTGTTTGTGGAAATAAAAGTGATGGATCATCCCTCTGTTACAAAACGTCTCTCATTCAATACGATTGAAATAATTGTGGATCGAACAATTTAAGCTGATTTCGGAACTTATTTACATAATTTGGTAAATTAATCCTCCTTTGTATAAATGACTGAAACTTTCCAAATTTCCAAAATTAATATGTTAATAACAAAACCTGTGATCACTATTGACAATAATTGCATCATCAAAAACAATAATGTTAAAGTACATGTATACAGACATGTATATAGACTCAGAGCGCAAAAAGAACGGATCCATATAGGAAACTTCCAACAGAAACTTCTGGCTAAGTTCAGTTCTATTTGTTCATGTAGTTTGTATAATCATGTCGATTTGGTTTTGCATTATTGAAATGGTTTAGCTTAATTACTTTACTGGACATATCGTTTAATAATATTCTGTGAGTGTTGTATAAATATATGAAATGTACTGATAAAGAGACCCTCGGGGTAGATTAGCAATTTGGCTAACCGAGCTACCCTCGTTAAATAAAGTCATTAAATAAAGTCTTTCATTCATTTATTCAAATCGGAATACAGTCATAACTTGAATTAAAACAATAAACAAAAGTGAACCCACCTTTTTACGTGTATCCATGCACAACACTCCCAGAGTACAGCTCCATCCCGCTCCAGACTGTACGATATATGGATAACGTTGTATGGATAACGTTGTATACAAAATGATCATACCATCGATCGCTTCATTGTCACTGCCTGACTGACTATTGGATGGTTAACTCTTTTCATGCTGCATGAATTTTCTTATTCATTGGCAATAATAAGTGCAATCTTAAGGCGCTCCTTCGACAGTGTATTTTACATCCGGAATATCATCGTGGTGGATATACCAAGTTTTGTACATTTTGTTCTTCAAATGTATTAAAAATTCTGAAGGGAGGTGATCCCCCGAAAGCAAAAATTGCAACACAAAAAGAGAAAATTGCAGAGTCGGTTTTATTTTGTCTGTTCATGAGCAGTAATTGAAAGTGTAACACTGCTCACGCCCACTAGCACCGGCTTAAGCGGTATTCAATTTTCAGAACAAGAAATACTGAATTCATTATCTCGAAGGATCAGAAGGTATAACAACACTGAGAATGAAGTACGGGGCGACGTTTTGCGGCCGCCACACAAGCACTTAACCCCTTCTGTTGTGAATATTATAAATTCTGAAGGGAGGTGATCTCCCGAAAGGAAAAATTGCAACACAAAAAGAGAAAAATGCAGACTCGGTTTTATTGAGTCTGTTCATGAGCAGTAATTGAAAGTGCAACACTGCTCACGCCCCTAGCACCGGCTTAAGCGGTATTCAATTTTCAGAACAAGAAGTACTGAAATTCATGATCTCGAAGGGTCAGAAGGTATAACAACACAGAGAATGAAGAACGGGGCCATAAACAAGGGATATCATCTGATAGTACTACAACATACTACATGTCTGGTTATTAGTATTCTATTGTACTCCCCTACAAATCTAGATACGGAAGGAGGGCGTCAAATTATTGTATCTCGTTTATGCAGTACCCTTTATTACTTTTCTACAGTTACTCCGATTAAAGCGTAATCATTGAGTACACTAGCAATATGTAGATCCAGTTTGTTTCACTTAATACGTTTTCGTTTAACACACAAGTTACCCTTGTATTGGCCATCGCGGTTATTGTAGATGAATCAGAGATGGGATACGTACGAGGAGGGATGTTCGAAATGAATTGCTTATTGTCCTCTATCTCGATATCCACGTGGGGCACGATAAAAACCAATACATACCTTATTCAATACCTATATAACGGTGTATAAATGTACATGTTAGACTAAGTATAAGACATACACTTTGCCATTTGAATACATACAGTCATTGACCACTATAGTAAAAATGGTTGGTAGAAGCGTCGACCAGACAGATGAAATACGGGTTTACATCAAAGCTCGCTCAAAAATTGGTTGTTCTTTGAAGCAGCTGATGACTGAACTTTCTACTGCTTATGGACTTTCTTGTGTGTCTTATGATAGACAAAAATCTGCATCTCGTAAAGAAATCGTTTCAAAATACAGGAAATCATTGAAGGAGATGCCAAATTTACAGTTCGTGATATTGCACGAAAAGTAGGCATATCACTATCAACGGTTCACCTTCCTTTTGTTTGCCTTGCGTCTTTGTGCTTGTGGTTTGTTCATGTTGTGGAACGTTTGTCCCTGGTTCTTGTGTCTCTTTTGGTGTTTTCTGTGTTCATTTCGTGTGTGTGTGTGTGTGTGTGCGTGCGTTTGGGTGTGTGGTTGTGTGTGTGTGTGTGTCATGCTGTCTATCGGTGTTTTGATGGTGGTTGCGTCTTGCATGTGGCTTTGCCTGCTTGACTTTATTACTACTTTTCCATTTATTTTGAAGAAGCCTTTGAAAGTCAGAAAGATTTCTGCTAGATGGGTGCCACATCTGTTGACTAATGAGAGCAAAAGTGGCAATGGGTTAAAGTGGCCAAATGTTTCAAACGTTTCTTATGACAAATAAGAAATATCTTTTAAAAAGATAGTCAGCGGCATTCAAATATTGACATAATATACAAAACAATAATGATATTAAATTTCTGCCAACTTAATTTCAATGTGTTGAGATTCTGTTAGTGCAGGGAACTAGATCTATGAAGGGTTGCGTGTTATTATACTAGCAGAGAAGCATGCAATGGAAATGACTTGGAGTAGAATAAGTAATTATGGAAAAATTCCAAGTTACTTTTATAGGAAATCACTATTAAAATGTACAATGTCAAAGTATCTTTTCAAAACTATCTGAAGTTAGTTCTTCATCTTACCTATTATAACAATTTACTTGAAAGCACGTATATTTATATTGATATGAAGATAACTAATTGAATACACTTCATATAAAGCATACAGAATTTAGTTTTTGTTTGTGCAGAGTCTGTAATTATTTAAAGAACGGTATTTATCTATAGCCTGGATCAACGCATTAATCGACGTGTGTGTATCATCATTAGTGACACCATTAACTGAATCTACATGTATCTTTAAAACAATATAAAGTTAGCAATCTCAACCTACTACTCGATTCAAAGCCCCAGGTGATAGAGCCGTAACAATAGCCTTCAGTAAGTAGTTTTATATCACAGAGAGCGAACAACAAGAGCCTTAATTGGTTCTGTGGTCGCGGATAGTAATTGTTACTATTAATGTCACTACTCTAATATACTAAACAACATTTCTTCTTTATTTCCTATAGCATTGCCTGCCTGTGAATTTTTGGTGGTTTCGGCAAATTACCTGTTCGTCAAAGTGGACGTGATCAAATGTGGTATTAAATTGATAGCAAAATGATAATAAAAGTTTAAAAGTTTAATAGTGGTTTTAGCAAACTGGCAATAATGCTCGGCAATCATTACCATGAGGTGATAAGTACGATAATGGGTTAGGAACTGATATAAAGTATGACACACCAAAAATTGAATAGTCAAAATTGATCCACACCTTTTGAGGATAATAGATCTATATAGTTTTACTCAGTAATAGTGTTTATGTATTATATACTCTAGTTTTTATAATGACCAAAGTAATAATTCATATTTCTTTACTGGTCATGGTAATAAACAACTATGTGACTACAGTATTGTACATGTATTTGAATCCACCAAAATTTGAACTAAACAACATTTTGGCTGGAAACAAAAAGCATAAAGTGAGTGGCAAACAGTTTGGACCAAGACCAAAATCAAAACTGAATGGGATAGTAAATCACTAGTAAGGTTATGTGGCCTGGGGCTGTTTAAATGACTAAACATTGTGACTATTGTATTTGAAAACACCTCTTTAACACTCCTTGTACCCAAGGTTGAGTAAGTGTGAATATGTCACCTGCTTAGCTAATATCCTGATATGTATAAACCAAAACAATTGGACCACATATCAATATTTAACATATAGATAGCTATTTAATGATTTTGATTATTCAATTTTTGCTTTTTAATACAAATTTTCAATTTTTGCCGAAACGTCCTAGGCCGAAAAAATAGATGGCCAAAACGTCCTGGCCCGAAACATCCGGGGCGAAACTTCCTAGGCCGAAACGTCCTACATTCAGTTTGGTCATGTGTAGATGCATTATAAAAAGTCTGTATGCCAGTCAAGGTATTAACTAATGAAAATACGGTTTACTACAAAATACTAGTAGGTCATATGCAAATTACAATGCGACATAGTTTCTGATTGGTGGAAAACTAGAACAAAGGTGAAAATAGACGGCTAGCCGCTGAAAACATACTTATAGCAAAAAGTAGTTTGCCAATGTCGTCACAGGTGATGAAACTTGGGTCCATTATTTTGAACCCGTCAGAAAGGTTAGCAATAAGATCTGGGCCACTAAACACAGCAAACGCCCAATAATTGCCAAACGGTCTTTGAGTGCAAAGAAGGTTTTGTACAAGTTGGCTTCCTTCTAAAAGGAAGCCAAGGAGAGACCTGCAGCAGTTTTTTTTATCTAACATTTGCTATATATGGCGAATCTCTGTTTGTAAACAAACCCGTCGATTTCGCGCATGCGCAGTTAACTGGTGGGCAAAACACCAATAACAACCTATGTATCCCTATGTATAGGCTAAGCAAAAATTAGCCTACACATTATTTAACGATTGTGTCGGTTATGAATCGTTTATTTCTGTACATTTACTATATCCCCTGACTATAATGACAATTATGTTTTAGTTTCTAAGGATAGATACAAGAAGAAGCTTGAATTAATCGGCCCTATAAACTACAGGGACCGTTTGACAATGTTTTGGCACCGGATCGTAAACAGGTTTCTATAAATAACTATTGTGTGCATATCAAGTACTACGTGCGTTATAATTAGAACGAAGACGGTGAATATCAAGCGTCACTGCTTAGGATATATATAATGCTTCAATCGTTGCAAGTACATGTAGTTCTTTGGAAAACAATCTTTGCATTGGAATTTAGCTTCTCTAGTGACGTAATAAAGGGGTGCGGATAAACTTAGGTTTCTTAGAATAGAATAGAATATATATTAGAACATGTTTTGTTTACCAACCATGGACCCTCTCTTGTTACAAATGAATGCATACTAAAATATTTGTGATTAACATAATTGACATGAAACTAAAGCATGTGCATAATATCTTAGGCACACGTATAAACAACAATAAATTTATTCATCTTGTTTCCTCGTGAAGTTCTAAGACACATGGACACACCAGTCAAAAGATTGGTTAATGCATCTAGCAAGTACTTCCAAATAAGTTAGATCACCTATTAGTTTTCTTCCGGTAGTATCTAGAAGGTTTATTAGGTTAGTGATAATACTAGCCATTTCTAAGGCATAATGATCCTTAACAATGTAAGTACATGTTTTCCAATTTTCTGTAAATATGCATATGTTGATGAAATAACGGGAAAATCACCAATAGAAATATACAAATAAGACAATAGGAAAAAAACCAGAGAATTTATTTGGTTAAATTGGTTACGATTTATCAGTTTTATTAACTCAATCAGCTCGGTAAAATGTTTTTCTAATAAAAAATAATGCTTTTGTGGCCGATTTTAGGCTGCGAATCTCATATTCGCGGATATGAGAATCATATCCGGTGTTTAGTCATACCGACTTAAATCCACCGCTGCAGAAACGCTGTTTAATAAGAATCAAGTCAGAAAGCAAAGATTAATGGATAAGAAGTACATGCTTCCATTCTACTCGCATGTTAATTAGATTAAGAAGCTCTTAAAGGGGCTGGAAATAGACCTAAATATTATGTTCAACTCCATTGAGGTCAATCTAAAAATCGAAACTGAGCCGCCGACCGTTCCTCGAATTTTATACGGAATGCAAAAATGATTGCACATTGTTCTGGGATAAAATAACCATGTCTATTTGAATTAAAATATCGACAATCTGGATTCAACTGATCAAATTGTTCAAACTCAATCACGCTTTCTATAAATACTTTTATTCCTTATTGGTTAGTGATAGTTTGACTGCGTATTTTTATATAACAAAAACTCACGCATGCGAATAGCCACAACTCGTCCCGTCCGGTAGACGGCGATATTCTTTTTACTATCCCAATTCAAAACTCCTTGAGATAAATTGTAAACTATCCAAGAATACGCCGACATCCAATTCAAACACTGAGGAGAGACCTGATGGTCTCTCCAATGACATTTTCTTCTCTGGTGAAGGAGTCGCTATAAAAGTGCCGGTGAAGAAGGGCAAAAGCATCACCGGAAAGTACTACAAAGACGCAGTACTGAAGAAACTGAAACAGTATTATCAGAAACGACGCCCAGCCACTGGTTTTAAACATATCCGTCTTCTACATGACAATGCCCCCGCTCATACCTCCGCAATAGTTACGGCGGTTTTTGAAGAAAGACAAAGTAACTGTTTTGCCTCACCCCCGTATTCCCCAGACCTTGCCCCATGTGATTTCTTTTTGTTTCCGAAATTAAAATCATTCCTTGCTGGGTGGAAATACCAGTCCCGACAGAAATTTGGATCTGCCATTCATCAGTATCTTATTACTGTACCCGAATCAGCGTACCGTGACGCCTTCAGGAAGTGGATACATTGGCTGAAACTTTGCGTTTCTAGCCACGGGGAGTACTTCGAGGGCATGAAATGAGCACTTTTGGGCTAACTTGAAATTTGAAGTCTCCATATAGAAATAAGCAATTCATTTCGAACATCCCTCGTATATTTACATTGTTTGTCTTTGGGGATGTGGTGGAATAAATGTGCGATAGGGTACACCCAGTGACCCTTGCCATTGACCATTCCAAGACGGTACTTCAATTATCCCGGCTAAGGTTTTGTTTGTTATGTCTTTGCGTCGCTTTTTATCATTTAATAGGCATATACATTTACCGTTCTTTCTGCCAAAGTGATTGATTTGCGCGGCCAGACTTTCGATCGAAATTAATAAGAACATGTATCATTTCAAATAATTGAAACTATTGTTATGTATTTGATGATGGACCATAGTTGAAACAGCATTCCAATGTTAATAATCTTCTTACTGTATGATGCATGTGGTACACACAGTTTCCAGAGAATATTTCATTACAACACACCCTGCTATAAGCCGGCATTCGACTGTCATTCTGTGTTACCAGTGTCCTTGAACTATGAACTGTGTTATATTTTATCATTATTTGTAAAATAATGTAAAATTGTAATGATGTTTACTTGTGTCAGCCAACCTGTAAACTGAGGTACGAGGGACTAAACACAATACCAGCGTTAAACAAAGTACAGTAACACCATCCATTCCTGAAGTAAAATTTAGTAAAAACATCGTTATTGGAAACAAGTGCAAGCTTAATGCATGATGAAAGTCATACAAGAAGCCCCTCTAGGTTGTTTAAGATTAGTCGGAAAGGGGTAATGTTTATTTATATGTCTTTCAGGGTGTGGAATAATTGTAAAGTAGGGCGCCCCTGATCCGGTTTAAACTCCTTGTGACACTTCATATTTTTCACAATGTGACTCGATGACATTTTCGTCTTTTGGAATCCTTTGCACTACCAATGCGTTTTCAAATTTCAAACATACGGGTATTGTTTGGTTTGCAATACGATACACATATTTATATAATGACTTTATAAAGAAACCAATTACAACATAATTTGTTAATCCTTTACGCTACCCATACGCTTTTTATCGACTTTGTAAGCAGAGGAGACACAAATCAGAAGACTCCAGTAGGAGTCGTTTAATCAGGATCTGTTCTCTTTGATTATGAAATACTATATATTTGATTCTGCAGTGTCTGCCATAGCCAAACATTATTATGTTCATATGTCATTATTAAAACAATCAGCTAATTAATATTAAGCGTGTGATTATCCATTACAATAAGTTTTGTGGAGTAAAAGGTCGGTAGAGGATTGGAAATAATTTCTGTAAACAGAGTTGCAACAGTGTTCGAACCCCAGATACTTATTCTAATAAAGCGATGGAAGTAGGATCATCATTATTCAATACCAACCCGTCAGCACACGGTTGTATTCTCCTAAATAGTTGTTCTTACTTTCAGTAGAAATCCGACCAAAGCGGTCATTCATTTATTGAACACGGGGTTTTAAAACAGGTAGTACCTGAATGCAGGAAAAAGGTGATTAAAACACTCAAATATGAGTTTCTGTATTACTTTTGACCTGTATTAAGACACTGCTTGTTTTACAGACCAACAAATAGATCTCTTTTTGATTGCCGCTTAACCCATTCCCCCGTAGGCTATTTTAGATCCAACCTATTGGAATAAATGTACCGAAAATGAGCATTAACTAGAGAAAAAGAAACTTTCAGTATTGTGTAGTTTGAAACCATTTTGATAAACAGAACTTTTGCTCCTATAGGGACATATGCTCTATTTATCACAATGGTTTCAACAGAGGCACAGAAAGGCGTATTTATGGGGGAGAGCATTAAGACAGGCTGTGTTGTATAGCCTTGAATCATTAACTATTGTACACATCATTAAGGGTATAACAGCACATATAAATCATTCTAAGATTAAATCTATATAGCGTATATATAAATTGTATCTTGTTACGGTCGACTAGTTCAATAACATTTGTTGATTAAAAGAGAATATTATGATACAGAGGGGTGGTGGAAAACAAAATCGGCTGAAGTAACTCATTCTCATGCATACCGTATGTGTTTTATATGATTTCAAGAAACGTATTACGTGTATTTTGTCATTTTGTTTCGTATTTTCGGTAATGGAAAAGTTGTAAAGTCAAGCAGGCAAAGCCCCATACAAGACGCAACCACCACCAAAACACCGATAGACAGCATGACACACACACGCACACACGCACGCACGCGCGCGCGCACGCACGCACGCACGCACGCACGCACGCACGCACGCACGCACGCACGCACGCACGCACGCACGCACACACACACACACACACACACACACACACACACACACACACACACACACACACACACACACACACACACACACACACACACACACACACACACACACACACACACACACACACACACACACACACACACACACACACACACACACACACACACACACACACACACACACACACACACACACAACCACACACCATAACGCACACTCACACACGAGATGAACACAGAAAACACCAAGACACACAAGAACCAGAGACAAACGGTAAGTTTGGTATTTTCTAAAATGTAGACTGGGTTCTGTATGTAGTCCTTGAATGATGAATGAGTTTTATTTGTATTTCTGGGAGTTCTTGAAGTGTTGAATGGGTTCTGTGTGTATTTCTTGAGGTGTTGAATGGGTTCGGATTGTATATTTTAATTGAACAGGTTCTGCGTGTAAATTCTGAAGGGAGGTGATCCCTCGAAAGCAAAACTTGCAACACAAAAAGAGAAAATTGCAGACTCGGTTTTATTGAGTCTGTTCATGAGCAGTAATTGAGAGTGCAACACTGCTCACGCCCCCTAGCACCGGCTTAAGCGGTATTCAATTTTCAGAACAAGAAGTACTGAAATTCATGATCTCGAAGGATCAGAAGGTATAACAACACTGAGAATGAACCCTTGAAGTGTTTAATGAGTTCTGCATTTAAGGTCAGCAACATGTCTAATTGGTCTTATGATATTTTTACCAAAATATGAGAACGATACTGTTTTATGCAAATGTAATATGCCTAAAAAGGAAGAACAATTTACAGAAATGAGTTATCATCGAAAGGTTATGTGTATGTCAACTTGTATGCAGAATTTAAGAACAAAATATTAATTAGTTTTAAAAAATATTTAATATTAACGGATAACCAATTGTTGAGTAGATTTCTTGAATTGTAGATCGGATTCTGTAGGTACTTCTTGCGTTGTAAATTGAGCTATGTACGTATTTCCTGTGGTGTAGATTAGGGTCTCTAAGGATTTCATAAAGAGTCCAGTTGGTTCTGTAAGTATTTCATAAAGTGTAGATTGAATCTGTAAGCGTTTCATAATGTGTCAATTACTGTAGGTACTATGCGCATTTCCTTAAGTGTAGCTTAAGTGATTATGTATTTCATAACGTGTAGATTGAGTTCCATGCGTACGTCTTGAAGTCTATGTTATTTTGTAAGAATCTAACATAATGTATATTCTACTTAGTAGGTGGTCCACAAAATCTGCATTGTTTTCAAAATAACGTATCCTATTTTTTATCAGTATCTAACAAAGTATACCTGGCGTTGTGTAAGAATTTCACTCAGTATGCAGTCTGGACTGAAAATAACCAGACCCATTCTAACAAAATTCCCTTTTCTACGAAAATAAAGTTGGTAGTCCAAAATTCATCTCTTCATTTCTGTATAAATTTGTATCCGATCTACGGAAATCGATACTGCGAAAAACTCAATTCTACTAAAAAAATTGTCTTTACTGTACAATTTATGTAATACATGTGCTTCTTTTCTAATATACATATATTACACACTTGTCGTTATAATGCACTCAAAATGGCGACCCACTCGCTGCTATGACACGTGTGTATGACTACAATTATATTTATGTTTTGTTTTTCATAATGAGTTAAATTACAAATAAGGTGGAATACTGAGACAAACACGTTACATTTTCTGCTTTGTTCAGAGTGTTTATTCTCTATATCTCAAACAGTTTAATATACCAGTAACGTTCGTGTAATACAAGTCAGTACCATGTTTGGGATCCTTGGAAAGGCCAAACTCGTTTCAACAAAATATCGATTATACGAAAACAAAGCTACGGCCTAGGTCATTTCGTTAAATCGAGACCAGACCGTACTTTTTTGCGTGTAAGTATTATACATCTTCTGATTTTGTCTGTTTTTTTTTGTTTTTGTATTCCATCTTGTGTATTCTGAGTTTGACAATTATTCTCCATCTAGCGTTTCACAAGGTTTAGTAAGTTGCGTGACTGACTGGTTGTTTAAGGTTCCATAGATTGCCTCTCTATATATAATGGGTGTCAAAAGGGCGGGGCACCTACATACAGGATAACCCTTTATGAGTTCGTTCGATCTTAAAATACATAAAGCACCCATACCTAGAAAGACAGTAACACATACCCATTTATAGTATCTAATCACTTTTGTTCTAATTGAGAGAGCAACATGTTATACCCTAAATCTTGATACTGCGATATTTTAGTAATGAAAATAATTCATATCGTTGCAGCTTTTTCACTGTTTTTTTTTTAAAAGAAAACTCGGTATTACTTCCAGCAGCGATTATGTGTTCAATTATATTCGTTTTCAGATATTACACAGACTGTATCACCAGAGGTGTAAAGGTCGTTAACATGCAAGGAAGCTATACCGACCGTTAGCATTGTAACACATTCGTTGGGAGTTTTTGAAATCTTAATATTGCAATTAATGCTCTTTTAAAAGTTATGTTCATTAATCCATACATTATCCAGTTTGGCCCAGAATTACAATACAACTGCAAAATGAGATACACACATATTTTGATTTTTCAGATTTATCTCTTGACGTGACAAGTATTGACGTTATAGGTGTCTGTATTAGCAGGTGGTAGCTTAATGCAGGATGAAAGCAATGCAGAAAGTTCCTATAGGAGTTTTCTGCATAACTTTTGTTCTGCATTAAGCTACCACATGTCTCTGCCAGACATATTTATGCCCCTTTTTGGTGTTCGCATTAGAGGGGTTTTACTGTAATTATATTCTAGATACTGCAGAACCGGATTATCGTGGGTACATATAAAAGTCAGTCCACTTTTCAGTTTTCATTCGAATAACAATTTAGTTCCTAGTTCAATATCCGAATATTTTCAAGACAATGTAGACCTAATCCATATGTAAATCAAATCATATATATACAATCCGAAGTCAGTTGAATAACGAAATATTTCGTAGTTCTACCTCTGAATAACGAAATGGTCAAAGTAAGTTTTAAATGGGTAATTATGATATTTTAAACACATTAGACCCCAGTTATAGTGGAATCAATGATTTATATATAAAATCCGTGACCATCTCAAAGTTTGTTATGCGAATAACGAAATATTCCACAGTTCAACCTCCGAATAGTGATGATATTTTAGACCCTGTACACCCCAGTCATAGTGAAATCAAAGATTTATATATTAATTCCGGAGCCATTTTGCAGATCGTTATTTGAATAATGAAATATTTCGCAGTTCGTTATTCGAATAACGAAATATTTCGCAGTCCGTTATTCGAATTAGCAGAGGCAATATTTTAGACACTGTAGTCCCCAGTCATAGCGAATCAATGATTTCTATATAAAATCCGGAGCCATTTCGCAGTTTGTTATTAGAATAGCGAAATATTTTGCAGATCAACCTCCGACTAACGAAATGGCCAAACTAAGTTTTAAATGGGTATTGATGATATTTTAAACACACTAATGATTTATACATAAAAACGGGACCATTTCGTAGTTCGTTATTCGAATAATGAATTATATAACAGTTCAACCTCCGAATTACGAAATGGCTCAAACCAGCTATAAATGCACAAAAAGGATATTTTAGATACCGTAGAACCAAGTCATAGTGGAATCAATGATTTTTATACAAATTCTAAAGGGAGGTGATCCTCGAGAGCAAAAATTGCAACACAAAAAGAGAAAATTGCAGACTCGGTTTTATTGAGTCTGTTCATGAACAGTAATTGAAGGTGCAACAATGCTCACGCCCCCTAGCACCGACTTAAGCGGTATTCAATTTTCAGAACAAGAAGTACTGGAATTCATGGTCTCGAAGGATCAGAAGGTATAACAACACTGAAAATGAAGTACGGGGCGACGTTTTACGGCCGCCACACAAGCACTTAACACATGATGTTGTGAAGATTGTAAATTCTAAAGGGAAGTGATCCTCGAGAGCAAAAATTGCAACACAAACTCCGGAGCCATTTCACAGTTCGTTATTCGAATAACGAAATATTCCACAGTTCAACCTCCGAATAACGAAATGGCCAAAATAAGTTTTAAATGCCTAATTATGATATGTTAGACACACTAGACCCAAGTCATAGTGGAATCAATGATTTTTATATAAATTCTAAAGGGAGGTGATCATCGAGAGCAAAAAATTGCAACACAAAAAGAGAAAATTGCAGACTCGGTTTTATTGAGTCTGTTCATGAACAGTAATTGAAAGTGCAACACTGCTCACGTCCCCTAGCACCGGCTTAAGCGGTATTCAATTTTCAGAACAAGAAGTACTGGAATTCATGGTCTCGAAGGATCAGAAGGTATAACAACACTGAAAATGAAGTACGGGGCGACGTTTTACGGCCGCCACACAAGCACTTAACACATGCTGTTGTGAAGATTGTAAATTCTAAAGGGAAGTGATCCTCGAGAGCAAAAATTGCAACACAAACTCCGGAGCCATTTCACAGTTCGTTATTCGAATAACGAAATATTCCACAGTTCAACCTCCGAATAACGAAATGGCCAAAATAAGTTTTAAATGCCTAATTATGATATGTTAGACACACTAGACCCAAGTCATAGTGGAATCAATGATTTTTATATAAATTCTAAAGGGAGGTGATCATCGAGAGCAAAAAATTGCAACACAAAAAGAGAAAATTGCAGACTCGGTTTTATTGAGTCTGTTCATGAACAGTAATTGAAAGTGCAACACTGCTCACGTCCCCTAGCACCGGCTTAAGCGGTATTCAATTTTCAGAACAAGAAGTACTGGAATTCATGATCTCGAAGGATCAGAAGGTATAACAACACTGAAAATGAAGTACGGGGCGACGTTTTACGGCCGCCACACAAGCACTTAACACCTGCTGTTGTGGAGATTATAAATACTAAAGGGAGGTGATCCTCGAGGGCAAAAATTGCAACACAAACTCCGGAGCCATTTCACAGTTCGTTATTCGAATAACGAAATATTCCACAGTTCAACCTCCGAATAACGAAATGGCCAAAATAAGTTTTAAATGCCTAATGATGATATGTTAGACACACTAGACCCAAGTCATAGTGGAATCAATGATTTCTATATAAAATACGGGACCATTTCGCAGTTTATTATTCGAATAACGAATTACATGTATTTCGCAGTTCAACGTCCGAATAACGAAATTGTCAAAACCAGCTATAAATGTGCAAATATGATATAAAATATGTAGATACCCTAGACCCAAGTCATAGTGGAATCAATGATTTTTATATAAAATCCGGAGCCATTTCACAGTTCGTTATTCGAATAACGAAATATTTCGCATTTCAACCTCCGAATAATGAAATGGTCAAATGGGTAACGATTATATTTTAAACACACTAGACCCCAGTCATAGTAGAATCAATGATTTCTATATAAAATACGGGACCTTTTCGCAGTTCGTTATTCAAATAACGAACTATTTCACAGTTCAACATCCGAATAACGAAATGACCGACACCAGTTATAAATGGGTAATTATGACATTTTAGATACCCTAGACCAAGTCATAGTGAAATCAATGATTTCTATAAAGATCCGGAGCTATGTCGCAGTTCATTATTTGAATAACGAAATAGTTCGCCGTTCAACCTCCAAATAACGAAACGGCAAATATAAGCTATAAAAACACAATTATGATATTTTAAAGAACCAAGTCATAGTGGAATCAATGATTTTTATATAAACTCTAACGAACTATTTAGCAGTTCAACCCCCGAATAACGAAATGACCAAAACCAGCTATAAATGCGCAAAGATGATATTTTAGATACCCTAGACCCAAGTCATAGTGGAATCAATGATTTCTATATACGAAGGTCCTGCAAAAAGTTCTGTCACTAACGGGTTTCCGTAGTTTTAAACCAAATTTATTTTAAAACGCTTCACTGCACCTGAATAGTGTGCTCACTATCTAACGATATTCGTTTATTTCGTGCAAATTGCTTTACAAATGACAAAGTTATTTCAAATTGAAATACATGCAGTCATATACACTGACCAATTGACGTGTCTCAATGTAAAATGGACGAAAAGGCTGAAATTCGTAGCTATATCAAATTTCGCATTAGGCTTGATATAGATTCAAATCAGATATTTGAAGAATTGTGTGGTATATATGGACCTATTGCCATTTCAATACGCACAGTTTTTAGGTGGGCAAGTATTTTAAAGCTGGGAAAAGATCTGTTGAAGATGACACCCGACCTGGAAGACCTAAAACCTCTGTTAGTAAGGCAAACATCGCTGCTGTAAAGGTTGTGGTCGAGCAGGATGCGCGATTATCTGTGAAAGATATAGCTAGTTGTACTGGCATATCAGAAGGCAGCGTGCAAACAATTCTGAAAAAGAGTGTGGACCTGGGAAAGGTTTGCGCTATGTGGGTACCTCATTTCCTCACTGACGAACAAAAGAAACAACGCCTTAAATATGCCCGGGAACTTTTGAAAACATACAAAGGTTGTGATAGTCGGGTTATTTCTAACTTGCTTACAGGTGCACATGTTTCAGCCACAAAGAAGGGTTGATAATAAGCAATGGAAGCGAAAAGATTAGAAACGTCCATTATTGCCAATTATTAAAAAAAGATGTTGTACGCAATATTCTTTAATTCGAGTGGGCCAGTCGTTCAAGTGCCTTGTCCATATGGTTGTACAGTCACTGGATGATTCTACAAGAACTCTGTACTAAAGAAAGACAAAGATTTTTACAATAAGAAACGTCCAAGCAAAGGATGGGCAGGTGTCCATCTTATACATGATAACGCCTCCTCTCACAAGTGCGAGGCTGTTAAGTCTTTTGTAGATAGAACTAGACTGAAGAAAATGTTTTCTGGAAAGAAATATAAGTCCAGAAGTTCTCTTGGCAGCGCTATCTATCAGTGTCTCCAACAGATACCTAAAGAATACTATTTTTCGCTTTTCGAGACTGGGTAAAAAGGTTACAAAAATGTGTTTCGGTAAGGGGGGGGGGGATACTTCGAAGGTTTGTAATAAAAATATTTTTAATTACACGTACATGTATCACTTAAGAAATCCGAATCAAATGACATAGCTTTTTGCATGACCATCGTATAATCCGGAGCCATTTCGCAGTTCGTTATTCGAATAACGAAACATTTCGCAGTTCAACCTCCGAATAACGAAATGGCATAAATAAGCTATAAAAGCGCAAGGATGATATTTTAGACACACTAGACCCAAGTCATAATGGAATCAAGGAATTTTATATAAAATCCGGAGCCATTTCGCAGTTCGTTATTCGAATAAGGAATATTTCTCAGTTCGTTAATCGATAAACGAAATATTTCGCAGTTCGTTATTCGAATACCGAAATGATCAAAATAAACTATAAATGAGCAGAGATAATATGTTAGACACTGTAGACCCTAGTCATTGTTAACTCAAAGATTCAAACGCCTTTTCAGACGGCCCCTATGATCTGGGTCTGCTCTGTTTGATATTGACATGATATAGGTATGATACTATAGTTTTTATCACATAAGTTTTGAAAGGTTCAGTAAATAAATATTCATGTCATTATTTTTTACATGAATATTGAATAGCGGAAGGGTTAAACAAGTTTGCCGAAATTGACCGCCGGTGTCGGCAACCGAAATTGGCTTTATAAAAATGGGAAATATAGTGCATATAGACACATATTCGAAGAGATCTTCCGTCTTATGTCGAAGTTTTCGTGCCGGTATGAGGCGGGTTTTATGTATCATTTATTTAACTGTATTTCCATTCATTTTACATGTTAAAACTGATGGTTCGCAGTCCCATATTCTATAAAATAGCCTTATACTTCTATTTACAACTATCACGTGTTCTGATCTAAACATAAATTTATGGTCAAAATATTATTACATTGCAAATTAGACGTATAAGAGTACCGCGAATTTATTCTGGTATTCGAATATCGCGGTAGCGCTTGCAGCCATGTTTGAATGGGTAATGGTTTTTCTTCTTTTTTTCTTTTTTTTTCAAATGGGCATGGAATTACTAATTTAGTGGGACAACAATTCTAGTTAGGAAATCTTTCGTTTGCAAAGTTCAGAACCGCATGGATCATTATTCATTAACCCTTTACCCGATAAGGATGCCAATGACGCCTTTGCAGATAATGGTATACGTACATTAGACACTTTTTGTAGTAACCGTCTGATCAGGATATGTTCTCTTTGCTAATGAGTAATATCGATCCGGTTCTACAGTTTCTGCTATTTTGGTATATGCATAGGCCAGAAATAAATATCTTCTAATTAATATTCACGATGTCAAACATTATGTCATGAATATCCACAGGATAAAGCCTTAATTTTGGTAGTAAAACTTCATTTGAAGACTACTGGCGTTAATTTGAAATGTCATATTTTTTCTACAAAATCGAGAAACACCGAAAGAATTTGCAAACTCGTCAAGATTTGATCCAGTGCGACCGCACCTTTGATGACGGCGAAGTTAACCGTCATGTCCTTCATTGTGTAGAAAACACGACGCTGCTGATTTTACCCTTTCTATGCAAGGGCGACTCGTAGGGCTTGCTGTATCGTGAAAATAAGAGGTCATCTTGGCAAAAAGATTAGATCCAGATGAGATGTCGAATAGTTTGATATTTATCTAGATTGAAACTGTTTGACTTCAAATATGCCTTGAGAAACACAGACGACAACTAGTTGGCTCCTAAAGGGTAGATGTCTTTTTTACACATCACGTCATACACATTGTATACGTAAAGCACCTCTGACGTATATATAACTCTATAACCGTCATAGGCGAATCCATGATAACAGTTCGGATCAACGTCGCCCAGTATCTCGCCGTCTACTCACGATCCAAACTGTTTGACACTGATTATAATTTTGTAAGAAAATTGAAAAAACATTGCACATTATAACCTGTAGCAGACAATTATCTACGCAGATACATTTTGAAAATGGGAAGTCCTTCGAAAGTTTATGTTGGCACCGAATGGTTAAGCTTGTCCCATGTTTACATTTTCCATCTATGTTGCGATACATTTATTAGACCAACAATCACCGTCGGATGCAACGTTTAAAGGCAATTACTATGGCAGACCATTGCCACTTGCCATAATTGGAATTTGTTTCTTCGAGGATTTAAGTAAAAATAAATTAGTGCATGAATTTTAGTTTTCCCTTTTGCATTTGACAACCTTCATTTAGTTTGAGGTGTAGATGGAATCAGCTAATGAAACCCCAATAATAAAAACTGGCATGAATGTCTTATGAACTTTAACAGACAATACTAATAGGTATTGAATTTTTAAATTCTCTGAGATTTTTTCCAACAAAAACTTTACAATTGAATAATTTATGGATCTCTCAGAATAGACAAGTGAGCCTTCTTTAGAATTTGGGGAAGCTATTTGTGGTATGTAGAAAAGAAATTGGTCTAAATAATGCTTTACTGCTCCCCTAAGTAACTCACTGATGGTGATTCTCTATTAATGACAAATATATTAAACGAATAATTGTTTAAGCCCTGGTCACAACCCGCGGTACTTGCAAGTGCGCGTTGTCTATTTGCAAAAACGTGGGTGGGGGGGATTCCTACGTGGTGAGTACCACCTCCGTGTGGATTTGGGAGCACGCAGACACGTCGTAGAGCTTTTAGTACATGCATGATGAACGTTCCCTGCGTTCGGGCTGCGTTCCCTGCGTTCGGGCTGCGTTCGGACTGCGGATCAACCCAAGTACAGGTGACCCGGAAATTTCAGAGACGCTTTTCCGTGTCTTCCACCCGCACATCCTCTCCACCCAGGGATTAAAATAGGTACTTGTGAGGGTCACTCGTCGGTAATGCGGCTGCATGATTGCGCCATATGTTAGCAGTGCTCAATATTGTAGGCCAATGACTCAATGACAAGGGGAGTAAATTTATAGTCGGCTGAGCGGTCATTCGGACTGAAAGTAGACTATAACTAGATACTTTACTTTTTTTTGTAGTCACTCAATATTTTGCGAATAGCTGATTAATTTATTACGATGTATGATTGTACAACACAGTTTATTTGCCGACGGTTTTGAATGCATACGGGCTGGTGTTGAGGAACCGTTTTCAAGTTGAACATTCTTGAATTGTTGAAAATACAGAAATAATTATAGCAGAATGTCAACATATCGGAAGGGATTTGAAATTGGTGCGTTGATTTGTAAGTCAGTAAGCAATGTAGTAAGCTCTTATAGGGGCATTCTGCATCAGTTGTCCCTCTGCTTTTTAAGATTCATCTGTTCAATAAAGCCAATTTGGTACCGTTACCCTTGGTTCAAACAGTAAGCTTCCGCTAAATCAAACCAAATCCGTTCCAGTATAACTACATGTACAAGGCTATGCTAGTATTAACCTTCAGCCTAATGCGATATGATCAAATATTACCTTAAAGTTTGCAAACAGGTTAGACCCAGGCGAGACAACGAGTAACTCGACGTAGAATTGTGTATTATTGGCTAAAGGGATAAACTAACGAAGGTATGGATTGATGGGTAGATGGACAGAAGGACTGACGGACGGTGTTCTGTGACGATCTGTTTGCAAAGGGTATTATAATATTGTATTTGCCCCAAGAGTACATAATTATGTTTACGGCATACTGGTACCCGGAACTGAAAGTATCATTAACAGTTGCTGGAGTTGTAAAAAAAGGTTTCATCTTGAGCTTGCATAGAATATTTTGCTAGTTAGATACTTGGCATTTGAAAAAATAAACTTTATTGTCCATTTATATACAATAAGGATCGGCATGTTAACCGAATTGAATCCCAATGAGACGAGGTGTAACTAAGCGCCTTGTATTAATCAAACTATTTGCAAATAATGTCATAACTTTATTTGTATTATGATAAAGTTTAACTCTTTCGCCGTCATCCGTAGTTGTTTTTATAAATACAGAAAAAATGATACTACGAACACTCGATACTACGAACACACAAATTATACGTACCATTATCTATCTTTAACACACGTGGCAGCTTAATGCAGAGTGAAAGTGATGCAAAAAGCTACTCTATGCGCTTTCTGTATCACTCTCATCGTGCACTAAGCAGCCATTTGCCCACAAAGACATACATTATCACTTACTAAAAGTTTGTATTATCGTATTACTGTAGTTTAGATCAAGACGGGGCACCAAATAACTCGGTGTCACCTCTGGATCAAAACTGTTTGACACCGGCAATATGTTTTGTTAAAAAATGAAGAAAACACCACTTTGTATCATGAAACAGACAACAAATGGATGAAATGTATCTGGTACATAGAATCGGGGTCTACAATGTTTTTTCTTTTTATATAAATTAGCAGTGCACGCCTGTCCCGCATTTAAAGGTTCACTGGGCTCTGTATATTTCGGTTATCGTCTGGAGTTTATTTAATAGTACTTTAAGTTTGATTGACATTTCTGCTCTGTGTATTTAGCATATTGATAAAGCATGTTATGTCTTCATTAATGAACATGTTTTTGGATTTTTTTTATCGCTGTCGGACTACTGAGTTGACATCCGTTTCAGCGGCGAATACTTTTCATAATCGTCTGAAACGAAGGGAGACAATGTCCGCATCTTTGCAATATATAGCATAAGAGTTATTCCGCGTTGATTTAATAGCTGTGCCTTTCCTTGTATTCTCGTCTGTTGAATTTCGAGACATGATTGGGTCTCAATTGTGCCTTGCAGATGTGGCAAGCTGCTGCTTTAAGAGCTGTCTGATCTTGGTATAACCTGTTTGCAAAGCATGAACAAGTACATGAAGGAAAGGGTAAAATAACATTAATCCTCTGGCTCGCCATTTAAAGCCTGCAATCGAAGCAGCCAGTCAGCTTCTGTTGGGGCTATAGGGGCCATCTGAACAATTAGGTCACGGACCTTTTGGACATGATAAAGGCAAGAATAAGGTCTATAACAATTCATCAGCACAAAGAGAAGACCCTGATCAAATAGCTCCTGATCTGGATCTTTGTTCGCAAAGTTGTCAAACGGCGAATCTAAGATGTAATGGTTAAGGCCAAGACCAAGACCAGATAGTCATCATCACAATTTGCACAGCACTAGAAAGACAGATTGTCTGTACATAAAACTAAATGGCAAAAACAGCAGACCCTGGTCAAACGACTCTTTACAGGAGCATTCTGATCTGGATTTATTCCGTTTGCAAAGGTATCAAAAGCTCATCTATTACGGAAAGGGTGAAATGAATTCTAACGGGTTCAAATTAACTGAGCCTCAAGGAGTGGAGATGTGCCTTGCAAATGGTGTAGACTGCTCCTATAGGAACTGCGATCTTGGTCTACTCATTTTGAAAAGCGTAAAATATTAAATGAAGGGACTTTAAATGACGGAGGTAGAGGATTAGTCTTTGCAATCGGAGCAAATCCAGCAGAGTAGACCCAGATCAGACAGCTCCTATTTGAGCATGATAAATGCTAGAACGATTCCATCTGCAAACGGAGCTGACCATGATCAAACGGTCCTTTACTGGGGCCTTCTAATCTGGTTCTACTCGGTTTGCTAAGGTGTCTAATGGCACGTCTATGATAGAAAGGGTAATTTTAATGGGTCAAATTAAACCGAGCCCCTAGGGGTGGGCGATTGGGTCCTAATAGTGCCTTGAAAATGGTACAGACTGTTCCTATAGGAGTCGTCTAATCTGGGTCTGCTGTTTGCAAAGCGTTTGTGTTTATATGAAGGAAATGTTTGGGGACATTAATAGCGCTTTGCAAATGATGCAGATGGCTCCTTTAATTTTAAAACCTCATTTTAAAAATTATAGGCATGTCAGAATATTCATGGAGTAGAGATTTGGCCCATTCTTTTCATGAATATTTACAATATATCACTTCATAAATATTCATTACTGAATTTATATACAGTAAAACCCCTCTAAACCGGAATTCTAGTAGAGAAGATTTTGGATATCTTTAGGCAGGTGGCTGCTTAATGCAGGGTGAAAGTCATGCAGAAAGCTCCTCTAGGAGCTTTCTGCTTGACTTCCACCCTGCATTAAGCTGCCAACTGTCTCCAAGACCGATATTTATGCTGAATTTAGCGTTCGGTTTAGATGGGTTTCACTGTAATGTCACATTAAACATTTCATTCATAACTTTATAGCATCACTATATAATACTTGCAACATGCTACCATTGTCTTATTGTTGTTAATGAAATAAGACACATGTTAACAGCTACAGTTGTGCTACAGACATTTATATTATACATGTAACCCCCATGGACGCGTACCTTGTTTAACTGCAAAACAATCTTCTGATGCCTTACATAGATTGACATAATTACCATATAGTGGTATATCAATAAAACGTTTCAACACAGACAGTTCAATACCAACCTGGGGCAGCTTATACATTCGGCCATTAGTCGAAACTCTGTCAATTCATTTAAAAACATACATACACTTTACTAACTTCAAGGGTCCATACAAATCACTTCGACATAACAAACGTTCGAGTCATCCGATGTCTGATCTGAACAATTTCCCACGCTGACAGCATGATGCAGGTCTAAAGTAATGCTAAAAGCCACTGCAGGATATTTCGCCATTACTTTCGATCTGCATTAAGCTGTCACATGTGTATCTAGCTGTGCGTAATGGAAGAACACTGTATGTTAAATGTTAGAAGGGCCGACTATTTACTTCGAGTTATCCAGAGGTTTGCGGTACCCGAGTTCGAGTTATCAAAGTTCAACTGTATCTAATTGTCGCGCATGTATGATGCGTTCCTTAACCCTTTCCCTGTTCTATGCTTATTACAAATTTCAATACCTACTGAATATCCATGGACAAAATGGTTATAATGAAATATGGAAGGTGGAATATTGTAGCCATTTTAGACAGTAAAGAAACAGGTCTATCAATTTCCATAAGCAAACAGAGTAGACCCAGATCAGACGGCTCCTCTAGGAGCCGTCTGATCTGGGTCTATTCTGTTTGCAATTGCGTGAAAACACGTTTATATGAGGGAAAGGGCAAACAACGTTATTATACACTTCAGCCGTTTTCTAAAACTGCATGCTGATTGCCCAGAAACGCAAAAATCTTAGACTGTATCAAAGACATTAAAATTGTTTCATACACTATAAGTATTGTTGGAGTTACAGCTTTGTAATTACTTGAGTCCAATGTACTTTTTTGAACAACCTTTGTGTAACGTAATTATAATACCGCTATTCATATGCGACGGTATGCTCAATAGTCCTGCCATAAAACCGTGATAACGTATATCCAACGGTTACCACAGTGCCACAAATGTTCATAGCAAATACCATCTATCCCGTGGGCTTTACCTTTTTTTCACGTGTTAACGCACTTTCACCATCCGCAGGAGTATGGATTACGATTGGTGTTAAACAATATAACTATTCTGCCAACTTCTCCGCCAACACTGTTTTCCAATCAGAATCAGAATCATTATAATGTGACTGTGACTGTATATAGAGAGTTTGCAAGAGAAATACCGTCATTTTTCTATTAAATCCCTAGCATCCGTGAACATTGTATCGCCGTCAAATCTAATTTCTGACCCTTTAATTTACTAACTGCCAACAACCGTTCTGAATTATATTTCGACGCAGTTATTAAAATCATTGTCTAGATTTGATAAGTGTTTTTGTACCGCTCTCTAATGAAACTCCCTAAAATCACTATTCGCCTCCTTGTACTTCCTATTTTTACCAATACATTTGTGTATTAGGAGTTTTACAAGAAGTGCAGGTAGGTACCCCAGAGACAAATTTGTACAGTGTCTACACTGACAATACTCACCATCTGTCGGGATTCTTTTTATCACCCCAACGCATTTAAATACAGTAGATCTACTCTCAGGCGACACATTAATAAATATGGGCGTTTTTAAAAGCAGGAGGTTGTTTAACCCATGACGAAGGTAAGTAAAACCTCGATTATTCGACACTCAAATACGTTCCATTATTGATCTTTAAAGGTGACAGATTATGCAGGGTGAAAATCATACAAAAAGCTCCACAAGGAGCCACCTGCTTACAAAGACATAAATTCTTCATTATTAAACATTCGTAGTATCGAGATTTTACTGTAATATAAAAAGGTCCAGCGGGAGCTTTCTATATAATTTTCGCTCAGCAAGTTACCACTGTTATGTATCAGCTCCCAGAGAAGTCCTTTGATCAGGGTATGCGCTGTTTCTCTAACGCGTTTAAACCTTTCATACTGAGGGTACTCTACAGTTATAAACTGATGGGATACTGAAAGCCTTTAGGGTTAAACGCAGGCGGCTGTTTAATGCAGGACGAATGACAAAACCGAGATATCCTGTGTGCATTTTCTGCATAATATTCAGTATGCATTAAACTACCACCTGCATTTACGACATAGAAATAACTCTCTCTTTGTTGGTTGCATTGGAGGGGAAACTATGAGTAAAATGTTTCAAAAAATCACTGGGCGTAGCAGGCATCGATATCATGCTGCGCATGGCATTACTCGCATTTGCAAACAGCTTGGGCCCAGATTAGACACCGAGTAACTCGACATCTCATCAGGATCCAAGCTGTTTGACACTCGGTCAACACCAATATGAGACAAAGAGTTTCTCAGCATCTCATCAGGATCCAAGCTGTTTGACACTCGGTCAACACCAAGATGAGACACATAGTTTCTCGGCATCTCATCAAGATCCAAGCTGTTTGGCACTCGGTCAACAGTTCCACAAACGCTGTAAAAATCAGAAGTAAGTACAAATGCAGCAGATCAGAATTTTGGGGGACATTGTTTTAACATAGACATGATTCTACAGTTTCTGCCTTGGTGATAAACTCCAGTGTCCATGTGCTTTTATAAACAAAAATCTAATCCATATTCACGATATCATATTTTCTGACATGAATATTCATGGAGTAAAGTCTTAACAATATAAGAATATCGGGCCATTCAGATCAACTCGTTTCTTTTTATCCCAAAAGCTTGAACATATCAGAAATAAGTGACAATGGCATCAGATCGGAGCTGAAATAGACCCTATTTTAATAGCAGACTAAATGTAATACCATACATGTTCTAGATATTCGGACACTAAGTCTCCGAAATCGTACAATCAACACCATTCTTAATAAATACCCATAAACGGCTTCATACTTATTACAATTGGTAAAGAAATAAAGAAACAAGAATGATTAAATACACGGATATTATTGAATACCTTACTATAAATAGTAATAAAATTGCCGTAGAAAACTGTCATTACGGAGTCATGTGACCAAGCCATAATGGCCCGATGGGCCGATTATGGATCCATAATCGGCCCACGATCTGTTTCACGTGCAATGCGTTGATGTTAGCAACATAGATCTAGATCTAATCAAACATGGCCGGAGAAAAGGGTTTTACGTCGTTGTAAAATCGTATTCAAGACCTGGACAATCTGTAAAGTTTATACAATCGTAAAGTTCTATTAAAAATCTTTTTTTGTATAGATCGGTATTACCTAACTTTGTTTATATTATTCACAAATGACCATTGTGACGTCATAATTCACGTCATCATCGGAGGTTCTCAAACAAATTTTATAAGTTAAACAATGCAGTCATATGTACATTATCGTTATCGTTAGCTAAAGCCCTCGGGCTATTATGACACCAGGTGTGCCATTATCGCCAGAAGGCACACAGGCCATATTTTAACCTCTTAATGAATACGGATAACTTTTATGTTACAAAAAGCTACGTGGGGATTCAAGATAGTGAACTCGGATGGAAGTTTTAACGCTTCAATATTGCACGAAAAGATGTTTTAAACTTGTCGTTTGTTAGTCCATAAATTATCCAATTTATGCCTGAATTGAGGAATCCTAACAAAATGAGATAATGTGCAATACACACATAAGTGGATTTAACAGTTGTATTTTCTGTCGTTGCAATAAGCAACATCATTACACTAAATGGGAGCCAGCAAATTGCAAAGCCCATAAATACTATAATCATCATGTTTGTGTTGGTACTCTTCTTCGTTTTACAATTAGAAAATGCCCTTGACTGTTTACAGAGTTCACATCTAACTATCACATATAACAATATATTGACGATAAATTGAAACAGAATGATGGCAACAGAAACAAAATAAAATGCACGAGGAAATAGTGTAACGGATTCACAAATTAGCTCGTTATCAGTACCTAACTCTTTCTTCATTTGGTATACTGGAACAAACGCACAAAGGGCACTACATGTCCAAACAATTAAAGATTGGCAAATATATAGTTTCTTTTGGGTTGTCTTTACCATGTATCTCAATGGCCTTGTCACTGCCATGTACCTGTCTATTGACATGCCAACGAGGGTTATAAAACTGGCCGCAAAAGAAAACACAAGTAAGCAAATTCTTAAAGCGCAAAAATAAAAATCTTGCGCAATGACTGGTATGATATACTCCAGTGGATAAAGCAGCAACACTACTCCGAGCAACATGTCCGATACAGCTAAGTTCCCAATTAGTATGTAGAATCTGCCTCTAAACGTCTGGGAAAATTTAATCAGACTCACCAATATAAGAGTATTTCCAAAGAAAGTTGATGCTATCACCACAGTTATCACTATATAGGTCACAATCGAAAACAATTCAGTATTAAAACAGTTGTACATTGAGTTCAATTTTCCTGGATCTGTGGTTGAATTGGACGAGATTTCCATGACGGTGATGCCTCCTTTTTTCGGCTGCTCCCAAATTGTATTGTTTCTTGACCACCTCAAATATATAAATTCGAGTCCAGTACACAAGTGAGTAGGTGTTGTGAGATACCTGCAAAATAGATGTAACACAGATTATCTCTTTTGACTTCCAAATATCGTCCTCTGATAATTTAAATTTTAACGTTCTCCTAATTGGTTCGAAAATGTAATAATAGTACAAATCAGTTTGAGTTCTAGTGAGGCGCCAAGCTTCAAGGTCTCCCATCTGATTTCGAGTAGTTTGCATCTATACTCAACAAAAATATTTAAGGGTCAGTGGTACTTTTACCATAGGGTTTATGCAATGACCATACACCTTTGGCATCCTGTAATTTCTATATACATAGATAAGTTCGACAAACTTTACAGGAAGTATTGTCAAACTAAAGATTCCAGTGAGATTGAGTTATGCCAAGGTCCTTTAGGCGTCCATGGAATGAAAAAACGAAAATTGGAAATTTCTGAAATTCACCAAAAAACAATTTCATTTTACTCTTATCTGGTATACCAATAAACATGCATTTGGTATGTCAAACACTTTGGTAAAGCTTTCCATGTTCCAATATTTCCAATATTGATATGATTTTCGAATTTCAAAGCAAGAAAAATTCCTGCTGAAAATTATGCATTTTTCTGTGAAAAACATCGTTTCACATTTTTTTCTCCGAGGAGATTTATAAGAATCCCGCAGGTATAATTTTCATCTGCACCCGTTAATTGAAACTCTAACAATAATTCCTGCAAATTTTGTTGGGATTAAGCGACATTGGTGAAAGATACGAAGTACCAAAGTTGTGTAGTGAATACATTGAGTCCTATGGGAGACTGACCAGTGACCCTTAAATTATAAAAAAAATACATCCATACTCGTATACACCCGTGGTGTGTTTCTAGTGTCTAGGGACTCATGACGTCAAGCCGGCTTCACATGGCGTCATTGACTTAAAAGGCATATATTACTACTAAATTTCAATATTTCACTCGTGAACGTACATGTATGAGTCATGCAGGAAACACCACATACAAAACACATAACCGCCCAAACAGCACCAAGACAACAACCGGCAACTATACATGTATATAAAAGACACAAAGAGACATAAACAAACAATTAGGGGAATATCGAAGTACCGCATTCGAAGGGTCAGTGTCAAATGTCACTGAGGGGTTAAACCGGCTTAGGGGCGCCAAACCTCACACTTATTCAATCCCCACCCTAAAAGACAAACAGTGTACATAAACGATTATTCTACAGCAACCGCGATGGCAAATATTGTGGTAAAGTGCATGTAAAACGAAAACGTATTTAAGTGAAACAATTGTATCCACCGACCGTTAGTGTACTCAATGATTGAGCTGCAAACGGAGTAACTTTAGAAAAGTAATAAAGGGTACGACGAAAACGAGATATTCGACGTCCTCCTTCCGTTTCCGGATTTAAGAGGTCGCCTTCATAGAGTACTAAACCTTTCTTGTCTGCGTACATGCAAAGAAGGCAGCGTGATTGCCAACTGTAAAAGTGTTGACAACCAGACAAGCAGCATGTTGTAGTACCATAGTATCATATCCCTTTTTAATGATATTGTAATGTATTTAGTGAACAAAGTGAGAAAATGGGCACGTCCAATACATTTACATCACCATAAAATTCAGGATGTGAAATACCGTGTCACAAGAGCGCCTTCAGATTACATTTGTACTTGACAAAATGTGATAATTTAGATAATGATTTTCTTAGTTTATGATATCTATATCCTTGCTTAAGCAGTTTTTCAGTTAAAATGAGATTTCGACTGTTAAAATTGTCAACAGAAGAACAAACGAATAAGTTGAAATATATAAATCCAGTAAGATGGAGCACGGGGAACATCTCGATTAAGGTGACGGGAAGTTACAATATTAAAATCAAAATCGCCTCTTTTGTAATATATAAATTCTGAAGAGAGGTGATCCCCGAAAACAAAAATTGAAACACAAAAGGAGAAAATTGCAGACACGGTTTTATTGCGTCTGTTCATGAACAGTAATTGAAAGTGCAACACTACTCACGCCCACTAGCACCGGCTTAAGCGGTATTCAATTTTCAGAACAGAAAGTACTGGAATTCATGATTTCAGAAGAAGTCATTCCATTGTCCAATTTTAAGTTCAAGATCCAGAAAAGCCGCATAAGTGTCGGAAGGGTTAGCTTTATTCAATTTAAGTTCTTTTGGGTAAATGTAAGGAATCGAAACACCAAAGAAAGGGTTATCTAAGTTGAAATTATCATCCAAATATCGATTAGTATTAATGAAGGCTTTTATGACATCTTCGTGTGATTGTTGGTTCAAACTCAACATGAAATTTATCTCATAGCAGTACAAAAACAAATCGGCGACCAGTGGTGTACAATTCGTACGCATAGGAATACCAATCACCTGGCGGTATATAGCATTCCTATAACGTATGAATATGTTATTTACAATAAAGGTTGGTGATTCGCAAACTTCTCACAAGACCAATTAGTATAATATTTCATTGGCTCATCAGCATTACATGAGTTCAAAATTAGTCATGACGTCACTTTTCTGTGAAATACCTTTATCCTTATTATTCACCACAAAATGCATGGAAATGTAATTCAAAGCAAAATAGAAGTCTTCAAAATCGTGTATCAGCTCCTTTCAGAATTTTTCATCATGCAAAGTAAGTTCCGAAATATTTTTCGACTACATGCAAATTGAAATTATTATTTCCAAAAGAGCTGAATTTTATTTCAATGTGCGATTTTGGATGCAAACCCGTTTTGAAATAAAGATGCACTTTGACATAAGTATTTCAAAACGGGTTAAATGGAAAAGTAGTAAAGTCAGGCAGGCAAAGCCACATACAAGACGCAACCACTACCAAAACACCGATAGATAGCATGACACCCACACCCACACACAACCATACACCCAAACGTACTCACACACGAGATGAATACAGAAAACACCAACAAACACACAATAACTAGAGACAAACACTCCACACATGAACAAAACCACAAGCACAAAGACATGAAATTTGTTTCAATGTGCGATTTTTGAACCCATTTCGAAATAAATTTTATTCACTTAAATGTTTTCGTTATACATGCATTTTACCACTGTATTTGCCATCGCAGTTGTTGTAGATTAGTCCGAGAGGGGATACGTTTATTTACACTGTTTGTCTTGTAGGGTGGGGATGAAATAAGTGTGAGGTTGAGCGCCCATAAACCGGTTTAACCCCCAGTGACTTTTGTCACTGACAGTATCTTCCCCCTATTGTATGTTTGTTTTGTCTTTGTGCGTCTCTTGATGTTTTATAGTTATGTACATTTGTCGTTTCCTTGTGTTGCTGTTCGGGCGGCTGTTTGTTCTGTATGTAGTGTTTCCTGCATGATTCATTCTTGTACATTTGCAAATTGAAATAAAAATGACTAAAGTACTTTTCCCTTCACGAAAATGGTAAAAAAAGATTACATCCATACTCATATTCATGGTGTGTTTCCAGTGCCTGTGGATTCATGGCGTCAAGAGGGCCTCACATCATATGACATCATTGACTTAAATGCATATTTTACTACAAAAAGTGTTCAGTATCAATTTTAACCCGTGAAAGCTCAAAATTAGTCATGATGTCACTATGGCGTCACATACCTTTATACTCATGTTTCACTACAAAATGCATGGAAATGTAATTCAAAGCAAAATAGAATTCTTCACAATAATATTGTTTTCATCATGCAAAGTAAGTTCCGCATTGTTTTAATACATCATGCAAATTGTAATAATTATTTTCAAACGTGATGAAGTTTGTTTCAATGTTCGATTTCCCATGTTAACCCGATTTTGAATTCAAGTTGCAAATTGAAATAAAAATGACTAAAATGTTTTATACTGAAAGGAAATGGTAAAACCAGAATACATCCAAAGTCTTATACACTCATGGTGTGTTTCCAGTGTCTGTGGACTCATGGCGGTTACTCGGCTCCACATGCCGTTATTGACTTAAAATGCATATGTTACTACGAAATCGCTTATGATCAGACACTGAATCAATGTGTGGCCGAAATAAAGACGCTGTGTTGTACAAAGGATCGGTTCGTAAGATCATTTGGTCTGCTTCTTTGTCAATGTCCCTTATTGATGAAATAAACAAATACCATAAGGGAGCTAGCATAGTATATTTACCATATTGTAGAGGTATATTATATATCTAAAACAGACGTTATAAGGCGAGCTTTGGGCTTGGTGTTACCGTTCTTATGTGATGTCGCTTTACGTTTTCTGATAGAGTAAATGTTTGGGTATTTAGAAATATTGCCAGTTTGATACATGTAGATGTTTTCTGAAGGTCTGAAGGAAAATGGGTTTGTAAGTTTTGAATCCATTTGAGTTCAACCTTAAATCAAGCTTTAGATTTGAAGCTGTTTGTGGAATTATTATCATAAACAAGATGTTCAACTGGCTGAACTCTAATACATGTATATCTAAATGTCCGATTTATGAATAGTTTGGTATGGAATTGTATTTACTTTATTATTACGGCACTGATATGTATGTTCACGAAATTTTATTGGACTATCCGTAATTGGCATTTCCGGGGTCATCCGTAAGATTTAATCCGTAGTGGAACTGGCGAGGTTATCCTTGATTGCATGACCTGCGTTCACCCTGATTGTGGTCATTGAGTTACATTAGTAATAGGTGGATCCAGTTTGTTTCACTTAAATATGATTTCGTGTTGCATGCATTTTACCACTGTATTTGCCATCGCAGTTGTTGGTGATTGGTCGGAGAGGTGATGTGTTTATTTTACACCTTTTTCTTATAGGGTGGAGACCGTTCCCTTGTAATACTTCGTATCTTCCATGAATTGGTGTTTGTTATGTCGTTGTGTGTCTCTTTTATTTCTTTTGATAAATATTGTATTTGCTGTTCCTTTCGTCACGGTGCTATTCGGGCGATTGTGTGTGTCTTGTATGTGGGTTTTCCTGCATGACGCATACATTTACTTTTACATTCAAACCATCAGCTCAAACGTCATTCCACACTAAGTTTCGGGATGAAAAAAATTAAATGAAGTAGCATAATTATTTCAGCTCAAATTATTAAACATACACAGGAAAAGGTGAATAAAGCTAGCATGGTACACCATGTTATGCGATTGTACATTTCCCACTTGCATATAATACACAGTAATTGATAGCATGATATCAGAATCATAAGCATATTACAGTAAAATTTCTCTATAACTGCCTCTAAATTACATCAACCATTTTGTGTTGAAGGCAGGTGGCTGGCTGCTTAAAGCAATGTGAAAGTAGCGTTCTGTTTTACTTTCACCTTGCTTTAAGCAACCATCTGCCCAAGATACCAACTAATTTACACAATTAAGAGGCGACTATAGAGAGGTTTTATTGTATAGGCTAATGTGTTGTTATCTTTCAAGACAGTTGTAATGTATATGGGACAGTGACACGTGTTTTCATTAGGATTCATGCTGTTTGATACTCCGGTCATGACTTTCGAGAAAGAAACAATAGAACAAATAAAAGGTCAAATGTGAAAACTGTAGAAGACACCATTTTCTACCAAATGTTTGTTCTGATTGCTAACATTTATCAACGATTGTTAGATAAATATACATACCGTTCGTTATAATATTACCATGACTTTTGAAAACAAAAAGAAAGATAAATTAAAGTTTTAATGTAAAAACTGCAGACGACAATTTTTTATCAAATGTTTGCTCTGATTAGTAACGATTAATTCATCAAAGATTGTTAGAGATAAATATACATACCTCAATATAGCAGATATTTTCCCCGAATCAACGGTACATGTGAAGTGCTCTACTCACATTAATAGAATAACGTTAGTTTTTATTTAAATCAGACACGCATCGGGACATTATAATGTACTCCACACCGTAAAATAATTACAAGGGATTTGCCTTACTTCATTTACACTGATTTCAAAGCTGATGCAATAGACGCGATATTACATTTGTAAAATGAAAGTACTATTTACGTAGCGAATTGTTTATTCAAATCACAAACGTTGTGTTTGTATTACAATGTGACGATGTATGATAAGTTCACCCTTGAGAATATTCTATAATATTGCTAAAACGGGTCTCTTGATTAATCATTCCAATGCTTAATAACATCATGAATATCAATTAGATCAGTTACGACCACATGGGTATATCACCGGGGTAGAAACTATATAATCATACCTAAATTACTTCAAAAGCAAACAGAGTAGACACTGATCATACGGCTACTACGCGTAGACATGCGTATTTATAGAGTAAAGGGTTCAATTGATTGTGTAATTGACAACCACCCAAAGTAGTTAAAATCACTTTTGTGACATGTAATATTTCAATTCACTTGATCCAGCCTGTATCAGACATAAAGGTTTCAAATTGTTTTCTTATAAAGTGTGTGTTTACTTTGGAACATTCCCGAAGGACCACTGTAATCATTTAACCCATTCCCGGCTCCATATTTATTCCAAATACCTACTGGATATTCATGGACAAGATAGTTATAATGGAAAATGGAAGCTGGACCATTGTAGCTATTTTAGAAAGATACAGCTTCATTCAGTTGAGGTGGGGTATGCATCCTTTCAACATATACAATACTTAATGTAATATGTTAATTTTTAAACGCGCTGCAAATGGAGGCTATCACTTTAATGAGTTGTCTATATATACAGTTATAGATCAGGACAACTTTGACAAAAAACCCGGTTCTTCTGATGCTATTGGTCTAGATCTGCTAAACAAGTAAATATACCATACCACTGCAATTTCATTAGGCACGATGTTGTTATTACATTTAAATATACATGTGTATACACAAGGCGGGGAAAAGGCGTGACATTTCATTTTCAAAGTCCAGATATTTTATATGCTTTTACTATGTGAAAAGGCATCAGGCATGAGTATGTATTCAAATCAGTATGCGACTCGAATCTTTGTCTTCAGCAGGTCTTAAATTGGCTTGCGATGAAAATAGATGAAAATTATATATTTTCAGAAGCCGTCTGATCAGTCTGCTCTGTTTGCCTGTGCAATTATATTTGACTCAATATACACGTCCTACCATATTTCATGTGTACATATGTCATTATCAAAGTATGAGTTAATAAATATTCATGATACCATTATTTCTTACCTGAATGTTCTAGATGTTTTCTAAATTTTAATATCTTCTGAATATTCAGGACAAAATAGCTATTATATAGTGAAACATGGATCTTCAAACATTTCAGCCATTTTAGAAATAAGAAAAATAGGAGCCGTCTGGGCTGCACTTAATCGGATTGCAAATACGTGAACATGCGTTTATATGAAGGAAAGGGTTAATCGTGATGAATGTCAAAAGTCAGCTCACATTTAGCATGATAAGAGTGAAATTGATTAGCTGAGATGTCGATGTGATAGTCAAATTGATATGAAAATTGGTCAAAACAACCTTTATATTTGTTCCTGCTAAGCGTGTCCTGACTGGTCCTTACAAGTGTAATTCTGGGTCAACCAAGATCTGTCTGTCCAAACCGGACTATGAGTTCTAAAACACTTGAGCGAATCAAAGTACAGTAAAGACTCTATACTACGAACTTAGTAATGAAGAATGTATGTCGTTGTATGTAGATGGCTGATTGATTAATGCTTTGTCACCCTTCCTTTTGTTTGCCTTGCGTCTTTGTGCTTGTGGTTTGTTCATGTTGTGGAACGTTTGTCCCTGGTTCTTGTGTCTCTTTTGGTGTTTTCTGTGTTCATTTCGTGTGTGTGTGTGTGTGTGCGTGCGTTTTGGTGGTGGTTGCGTCTTGCATGTGGCTTTGCCTGCTTGACTTTACTACTTTTCCATTAGTGAAAGTCATGCAGATAGCTTCTCTATGTCTTCTACCTCACACGAAGCTGCCATGTGTGTTTAACATCAATAATGTGAGTGTTCGAATAATCAATATTTACTGTTTAGTATATTGCTCTTTAGCCTCTAACTAATGGATTTGAAAGTACATGGATGTTTAATGCAGGACAGGAGTATGTTCTCTGCATAACTTGTTCATACAATATCACAATATTCACCAATCTATTTACACTTCCTTCATGCACAATTGTGTCAAGTTTCGTAAAGTTTTATGAAGTAATTCCCTCTTAAAACTGTACAAAACGTCAGAGCAAAATCAATGCAGCCTTCACACTTTGGCGCATAAACTGATAATCTCGATTGGATAGTACACCCTGGAACTGCACGATGCTAAACATCCTATTCTGAGTTGAGGAGATCTCTTTTGAACGAGTCGACATTAATTGCCCTAAGTTTCCGAAATGAAACAGAAGTACCTGAAGACATTCATGTACAAATAGGACCCTCTAAAATCAAACCATCGCTGTGTGTGAAGAATATTGGTGCAAAACTTGATTCACAAATGGATATGACACCGCACGTGAATTCCGTGTGTAGATCTAGTTACGCACAGCTCCGGCAAATAGGCCATATAAGACAATACCTTTCACATGATGCTACCAAACGTTGGTAAACTGCCTGGTTACATCAAAACTTGACTGCTGCAACTCATTGCTGCATGGCATTTCAAAAAGCATGCTGCAGAAACTTCAAAGGGTGCAAAACACAGCAGCCCGTATCATAACCAAGACTTCTCGATATAATCACATCAATCCGGTTTTGAAGGAACTTCACTGGCTTCCTGTTCAACATCGGATCGAATTCAAAATGTTGACACTTACGTACAAAGCCATGCACAATGAATCCCCCAAGTACATTGTCGACATGCTTTGATGTGTACAGGCCTCGCAGAGAGTTAAGGTCAGCAAGTAGTTCAGTGTCGTTGGTTGTACTAAGAAGTCGTATGGTAAAATACGGAGACAGGAGTTTCATGCATGCAGCTTCAAAACTTTGGAATGCTCTGCCGTTAGACATCAGAGACGCCAGCTTACTTGAATCCTTTAACAAATGCCTGAAAACACATTTCTTCAACCTATTTTACCAGGACATTGCAAGGACAGAAAAATGTAGGTAATAACTATTAATCATGACGACTGCTGCCTTAGCCACGGAGTGTCGATCCTGCCATTCTCTTGTGACTGTCGGGACATTTTCAAATTTCTCTCCTTTCGGATATTTCCTGCTTGCAAAATATTGGTTGAGGAGTGTCCTGTCAGTTGTTTTAGTTACGCACTGTTTGTGGGCGCTTGATGTGTGGCTCGTGTTGTGCGGGTGGTGGATCTTGATAGTAGGGATAATCCCTGATCTCTTTGAAACCGCCCGGTTTGCGGCTCGGGCGGCATTGTGTGCCTCACTTCAGTGTCGGCTGGACTGATTTTATGATACTCCTTCGCCAGTTTTGCATGCTGGATGTATAATTATATTGGTGGGTTGTTTGTAATGTTTGTATTGCATTGTGTAGATTATATGCATTAGCTACAAAATTGTCCTATTCTGTTAACCCATTATCCTACATAAGTAAGACAATATCTTATGTATAGTGTTGTATGCCAATTCAGGTGGTTCTGGCGTACCGACACTGACACTGACCATATATATAATGTTTCATTAGTTTCAGTGATATGAGTGGACTGACACAATATAGTCACAGCATTCATCTATTTCCTATGATTTATGGACATAAAACGTACAGAAAAGGATGATTTTGATTTTATTTTTATTCTATGATTCTTAAATTAATTCCATTTTTAATAGTTTTATTGATACCTCTATCTTAAATTTCATTTGTTTTAAATATTTTGTAAGCATTATATATATATATATATATATTCTTTTTCATCCTATATATATATATATATATTTGAACGCACATATCCTGTGTGAAAAGAGCGCTATATAAATGTGGTATAATAATAATAATAATAATAATAATAATAATAATAATAATAATAATAACTTACATCCTCTATTAAGCTACCATCTTAATTAGACCACTACAGGGTCGCATTAACCCTTTCGCTGCCAAACTCTGTCGTCTGTTAACTTTGTCGTCTGCTACAAATATTCATTCTTTTGATATTCTTCATTTTTGTTTCAAAAACATAGTAACAGTAACAAACATTTTGGATCCTGATGAGACGCCGACTCGCCGTCTCATCTGGATCCAAACTGATTGCATTGGTAATCACAGATCCGGCATTGTCAGCGAAAGGGTTAAACTACTGTAGTAGTATACAGTTAGGAGTATGACATACAATGTGTCATTATGTGACACTACTACACAACTCGTTTTTGAAATTACCCTAAATATTATAACACCCGGTCTCCCCTCTCTATCCGTTTGTACAGCAAATTTAGCCAGTTTGGGATCAGCATCGTAACCTGAAATTAGACTATCGTACAAGCATATTATGAAAGCTCCGACCATCCGTTTGAGCTGGGTCTACAGTGTTTGCCTTAGTTTGTCCGTCCGAAGGGTAATTGCGGTATATTTAAAAACTCAGCCTAGTTAGTATGTCCATACACCGGTTCATATCACAACGAGAAAAGAAACTAAAGACACAATATCTACTTATATCTTACTATAATAGCCAGGAACACAATTTATTGCTTATGATTCATACGCTTTCGTATACAGTATCACCTCGTTACTCCGAAAACTCAAATAAGTATCATTATTGCTTTTAAAGACAGGTAACAGTTTAATGCGGATAGAGGTCGTGTAGAAAGCTCCTCTGTATGCCATTCAATCTGTATTAAGCAGCCACGTACCTAAAATATTACAATTTCTTCGTTATTAAACATTCGAATTATTGGTGTTGTTTCTATAGTTACACAAGTGCTACAAGGACATTATATTGTGAAAATGTATTCAATTTTGAAACTTCAAAATTGCGCGAAAAGATGTTTTAAACCTTTTGTTCATCAGTCCATAAATTATCCAGTTTATTCCTGAATTGAGCAAACCCAAAAAAATGAGATACTGCGTAATACATAAATATGTGGATTTACCAGTTGGATCTTCTGACGTTGCAAAAAGCAACATTGTTATGCTAAATGGAAACCAACAAATAGCAAATACCATAAATACAATTATCATCATGATTGTTTTTGTTTTCTTCTTCGTTTTACCATCAGGAAATGCTCTCGACTGTTTGCGAATTTTACATTTGACTATAACAAATAACAATAAGTTGACGACGAGTTGGAGCAGAATGAAGGCTACAGTAGCAAAATGAAATTCACGAGGAAATAGCTCGGCTGAATCACAAAATGAGTCATAGTCGGTTTCGGACTCTTTCTTCATTGCGTACAATGGTGCAAACGAACAAATGGCTCCAAATGCCCAAATGATTAAATATTGGCATATAAATAATCTTTTGCTAGTTGTCTTTATCTTTACCAGGTACCTCAATGGCATTGTCACTGCCATGCATCTGTCTACCGATATGCCAATGAGTGTAAAACCAGTAACCGCAAACGAAAGTACAAGTAAACAAAGTCTTATAGAGCAAAAATAAAAACTATGCTCAATATATGGTATGATATACTCCAGAGGATATATCAGCAACACCAATCCAAGCAGTAAGTCTGACACAGCTAAATTTCCAATTAGTATGTAGAGACTGCCTCTAAAATGCTTGGGAAATTTGAACAGACTCGCTAAGATAAGAGTATTTCCAAAGAATGTCGAAACTATTACCACTGCTGTTACTGTCAAGGAAAGAACTTCGAAAGTTTGAGTGAAAAAGCATTTGTTCAAATACTTCCGATCACTTGTTGAATTTGATGAATTGTTCATGGCGATGAAATGACTTGTTGAATTTGTTGAATTGTTCATGGCAAATGAATTCAATCACTGGTCAAAGTATCTCAGCTTTCTATCTTTTGTTGTATTGCTCCTTGAGCACCGCACATATAGGGTATGCACGTCGATACTGCACACCTCTGTTTTTGGTTTTTATTCGAAAATTCTTCAGACAACTGCAAAATGTAAAAAAACCCGATTATCTCTTTCGCGTCTATAATGCTGCTGTTTGCTATTGTTTATATTTTAACATTTGAGATAACTTAGGTATTCGAAATGGAAATGTGTGATATACGTTGAGGATGGTAGATAATTGCTATTGGATAAGTTATGTAAACTCGGCTACATTTAAATGTTCAATCTGGATGAATTGTTAATTTGATATTTTGCAAATGTTAGAGAAAAATATTGATCTCATACATTGACTTAAGAAACAATGAACGTACATACATATAGAATGAACTTATACATGTGGTGTATGAGTGTCATGCCCTTTATCAATAATCATTAGCTCTTTAAATGCTGTAACATGGAAAGCTTCCGCAATGTTTAACGATACTGTCTATGCTGTATAAACTACTTGGAACCTTCTCACCTGGGTCTGCATTGTTTGCAAATGAAAGTGTGCTGATTTCCCGTATTCAAAGTGTAAATTACATGTCTTACAGATACCAGATATGTTTTGAACTGAATATATAACTGTTTCTAACGCACAAGAACGAAAGAACTGTCTCGGTATTACTGAAAGAAGTTTACTCTACTAAGCCAAATTTATGTACAAAGTGTTTAAAAGGCGTGTCCCTCATGATGGCTCTAATATGTTTCAAAGTGATACAAGAAGATTAACGATTAAGATTTTACAGTAATACAAACTATGTCATACATAAACGACCTAGGTTAGAACAATACAATTTTCATACTCAGGGTCGTCTCTATGGAATGTTATAACTGAGTCAGTTAGATAGGCAAGTATTGTAGATGAATTTGCATTTAGGACGTCCGGGGTGAGAGAGACATGGTTGCGTCTTGTATGTGGCTTTGCCTGCTTGACTTTACTACTTTTTCATTTATGTTTATTGAATGGTTAAAAAACAAGCGGACCTAGTTATATATGAATACAATGAATTGAACAATATGTATCTCAAGTTACCACTGTACAAGAGTAAAGTATATACTTTCTTACTCAGAGATAACATAGACCTCCTGATTACAAAATGAACGTTAAGAAGCATGTTCTTATTTATTTGAAAAGAACTGATATGATTTGTTCTCCAGAAATTAGTTTTTGCTGTATATGTCTACTGAAAGTAAAAGTACTGTGGTGTGACTTCCAACTATAAAAGAGAGTAAAAATATGATCTATTTCTGTCCTTATTACATAAAATTCAAAAGCCAAGGATGTTTACTTAAGTGTTCCTTAGCACATCTTTTTAAATTAAAAGTTTCTTATTTCTGCATATCTAATTGCAAATATTGCAAATAGAAAACATGGTGTGATACATAGTAATCGCTGATAAAGTATCTTGTTCATATCAAGGGGACGTATGTAGGTTGTAACAATGTTGAAAGTCACCTGGCGTTTTTGTTGCATATTGTGGTGCTTAGAAAATGTTGCTGTTGTTTGATTTTAAACCAGTTCAGTGCCTCATAATTTCGAACAGAGGTCACATTAGATTATTTACTCGATGTAATTATATGCCTGAAAATGTTTTGCCGAGATAGTTTGATATGTGTTCATTATGTTTAAATATACTATTGTTACTCATTGGAATTATCTATGTACATGTAGATTACTTATGAATAAGTTTATCACTTCATATATTCAAAGGTTAACTTGGCATTTATACTCTGCATGTATAATAATCAACTTCCATTTATTGTTTGGACGCAACTTCGAATTTGCTTTCTGACCTGAGCCTACATTGTTTGTGAAAATAAAATTAATATATTATCCCTCTGTTACAAAACGTCTCTCATTCAATACGATTGGAATAATTGTGGATCGAACAATGTAAGCTTATTTACACAATTTGATATTTTAATCCTCCTGTGTATAAATGACTGAAACTTTCCAAATTTCCAATAATATGTTAATAACAAAATCTGTGATTACTATTGAAAATAATTACATCATCATAAAACATAATTTTAAAGTACATGTATATAAACTCAGAGCGCAAATGGAACGGATCCATATAGGAAACGTCAGTCCTATTTCTTCATGTAGTATGTATAATCATGCTGATTTGGTTTTGCATAGCTTAATTACTTTACTGGACATATTGTTTATTAATATTCTGTGAGTGTTGTTTGCTTATAAATATATGAAATGTACTGATAAAGAGATCCTCCAGGTAGATTAGCATTTTAGGTAACCGTACTACCCTTGTTAAATAAAGTATGTCATTCATTCATTTATTCAAATCTGAATACAGTTATAACTTGAAATGAAACAATAAACAAAAATGAACCAACCTTTTCACGCGTATCCATACACATCACTCCCAGAGTACAACTCCATCCCGCTCCAGACTGTACGGTATTTGGATAACGTTGTATACAAAATGATCATACCATCGATCGCTTCATTGACACTGCCTGACTGACTATTCGATGCTTAAGTCTTTTCATGCTACATAAATAATGTCTGCTCAAAACGATAATCTGCTGAACTTTTTACTGACTTTCGATTCGTTCAAGCTTCTGGGAATCTAGTGTGACGTAGCTTGATGAGACGTTGATTTATTCTGCGTCTCACCTTGATCGAATCTCTTTGCCAACCAAGACACGCTTAACACGAACAATGTTAACAACTCGTACCCATGTATGTAATATGATTTAAGTCCTATTGTTTCATTTAAATCGGACTCAAACCTTAGCCAAAGGCTCAAATCTGACCAATCAAAAATTTGAGAACGAACTCAGACTCAACTAAATAGTTTTATAAGCCTGGATACCAATTTGTCTGCTTAAAATTACCTTGATCGGATCTCTTTGCCAGCCAAGACACGCTTAGCACGAGATGAACTAACAACTTTTACACAAATATGTAATACCGTTTGCGTCGTACGTTTTCATGTTAATAACATTATAACCTTAGCCTGCTTCGTCTGCTTAAACTTACACCAGGGTCCATGCTTATAAAGCTTTTAGTTGTCTGAGTTTCGTTCTCAAGCTTTTGATTGGTCAGGTTTGAGTTCTCAAGCTTTTGACAAATATCATAGACCTTGATGAGACGCTAAGTCTCACCGAGTCTCATTTAGATCACAGTTGTTTGCTTAAATGGTCACACTAGGAAGGAAAAGTGCTTTACATTTAGACAACAATCACATGTATATTATGGTAAACGAAAATGGTCGGAGAAAACACTCAGGTATAACAATACTACATGTAATTAGACATTTCACAACCCTGTACCCAGCTTAATGTAAAGTAACTATACGATTACAAGTGAGTGTAATTCAAATTGTCCAGTTTTGATATCGGGCAAATAGGTAGAGGGGGTTTACAACAACATAACTGCGACCTTTATTAAATGTTTCTGTATTATATTCAGAGTGCAAATATAAAATTAGAGTGTATGTGTGAATTCTATATAAAGTTGCTTATTTAAAATTGCTGATACCTGTCTTCTATTAATATTTAAAACCGAGCGACCGAGCAACCGTGATTTCATATGTAGATTATAATATATACAGTAAAACCTCTCTAAACCGCAAATATAGTAAAGATGAAGTGAGATACTTTCAGGCGGTGGCTGCGTAATGTATGAGGAGCTTTCTACACGACTTTATTCCCGTATTAAGCTGCCACCTGTCTCCGAGACCGAGATATCTACTAAATTAAATGTCCAGTTTAGAGGAATCGTATTGTATATTATATATTCTGAAAGTGAGTGATCCTTCGACAACAGTAGTAGCAATGCCAAAAGCGAAAACTGCAGACACAGTTTAATCGGTTTAATTTAGTTTGTTCATGAGTAGTAATTAAGAGTGCGACACTACTCACATCCCCTTGTTCCGGCTTAAGCAGTATTAAATTTTCAAAACTAACACCATCAAAACTAATAATCTCGAAGGACAAGAAAATATAACAACACTGAGAATGTTTGCTCATTCTTTTAGAACGCACACTCTCATAAATGTCCCCTAGAATTGCAACACCTTACACTATGAGTACGTCTTATCGTCGAATTGTCTTATTCATTGGCAATAATAAGTGCAATCTTTAGGCGCTCCTTCGACAGTGTATTTTACATCCGGAATATCATGGTGACGGATATACCAATTTTTGTACGTTTTGTTCTTCAAATATAGTAAAAACCATAAACAAGGGTTATCATCTGATATTACTACAACATACTGCATGTCTGGTTATTAGTATTCTATTGTACTCCCGTTAAAAATCTAGATACCGAAGGAGGACGTCAAATTATTGTACCTCGTTTATGCCGTACCCTTTATTACTTTCCTACAGTTACTCCGATTAAAGCTTAGCCATTGAGTACACTAGCAATATGTAGATCCAGTTTGTTTCACTTAATACGTTTTCGTTACACGCACAATTTACTACTGTATTGGCCATCGCGGTTATTGTAGATTAATCAGAGACGGGATACGTATATTTACACTGTCTGTCTTTGGGGATGGAGGTGGAATAAGTGTGCGATAGGGTGCTCCTAAACGCGTTTACACCCCAGTGACCCTTGTCACTGACAATTCCAAAGCGGTACTTCCATTATTCCGCCTAAGGTTTGTTTGTTATGTCTTTGTGTCGTTTTTATCTTTTAATAGGTATATACATGTACCGTTCTTTCTGCCATAGTGCTTGATTTGCGCGGCCAGACTTTCGATCGAATTAAAAAAAGAACACGTATCATTTCAAATAACTGAAACTATTGTTATGTATTTGATGATGGACAATAGTCGAAACAGCATTCCAATGTTAATATATTACAATTTACTTGTATAACAATAGATTGGATAGAGTGCAATGTATTGTACATTACAGTAAAACAACGCTATTTTGAGTAATTTAAGAAGAATAGGAAAACGTATGACTTCTTACTGTATGATGCAAGTTTCCAGAGAGTATTTCGGTATAACTCACCCTGCAATAAGCCGTCCTTCGACTGTCATTCTGTGTCAGTTGTTACCAGTGTCGTCGAAATATGTTACATTTAGAAATGGGATGAGCTTACCAGACTCATGTATTACTTTTTCTCTGTCGTGCCCTTAACGGCTTTCCTGCAGTTGCTCTGTCTTCAGCAAAGCCATTGAGTACATATCTGACGGACTTTCACTTCACAGTTGTTATGCTGTTTTACATTTTGTACTGTGATTACTGTCTTCTATGTTGTGGGGAAGTCCGGCGGGGATACCTTTATTTACAATTGGAAAAGTAGTAAAGTCAAGCAGGCAAAGCCACATGCAAGACACAACCACCACCAAAACACCGATAGACAGCATGACACACACACACACACAACCACACACCCAAACGCACACAAACACACGAAATGAAAACACCAAAAGACACACAAGAAACAGGGACAAACGTTCCACAACATGAACAAACCACAAGCACAAAGACGCAAGGCAAACAAAAGGAAGGGTGACAAAGAGAGTACCGCCTTGGCACGGTCAGCAGCAAAAACACCACTGGGGGTTTAAACCGGTTTACGGACGTCCAAACCTCACACTTCTCTCAAAGTCACCCTAGCTTTACAAATATTGTAAATAAAGGTATCCCCGCTGGACTTACCCACAACATAGACGACGGTGAACACAGGACAACCTTTATTTACAATGTTTGTTTAGGTAGGGTGACTTTGAGATAAGTGTGAGGTTAGGACGTCCGTAAACCGGTTTAAACCCCCAGTGGTGATGTTGCTACTGACCGTGCCAAGGTGGTTCTCACATTGTCACCCTTTTGTTTGTCTTTTGTCTTTGTGTTTGTGTTTTGTTTCATGTTTGTCTCTGGTGCTTGTGTATTTGTTGGTGTTTTCTGTGTTCTTCTCGTGTGTTTGCGTGTGTTTGGTTGTGTGTTTGGTTGTGACATGTTGTATTTTGGTGTGTTGGTGGTGATTGCATCTTGTGTGTGGCTTTCTACTGTATGTGTGTATGAGTATAAATTGCTATGCTTTCTGTAGGTGTTTTGGTGATGGTGGCGTTTTGTGTGTGGCTTTTCCTGCTTGACTTTACTCTTTTTCATAGTAACACCCTCAATTCCGGAAGTACAATTTAGCAAATATATCGGTATAGGAAACAAGTGGAAGCTTAATGCATGATGAACGTCATGCAATAAGCCTCTCTAGGTGGTTTAAAATTAGTCGGACAGGGGTAATGTTTATTCATATGTATTTCAGAGTGTGGAATAATTGTAAAGTAGGGCCCCCTGATCCGGTTTAAACCCCTTGTGATACGTGTCACTGACTGTTGTAAGGCGGTACTTCCTTTTTCACCTAGTGTTTGTTATGTCTTTGTGCGTCTATTTTTGTATTTTGATAGAGATATACATTTACCTTTCTTTTGATCAAGATGTTTTTGGCGTATGAGAGTGTATGTGGTGTCTCCTGCATGGCTCATAACTTTACTGCATCTAACATAAACATTCAGCTGAAAAACTAGTAACAATGTCATTAATTCTTACATACAAATTCATGAGGTAAGCATTAACCCTAACCATTCGGTGTTTCGTAAAATATATTCAGCCAAAATCATTTAATGTAATTAGACTTTCTTCCATGTCATTGTGTCCTTATACAAGTATCCGTTTTCAACAGAGAATGTCTGAGAAAACTTTTGACTGATAATTCCCTCCCTACGAGAACAATTTTACAGCGTTCAAAATTCGTCATATTCTCTCAACAGTTTGTTCATAAACTGATCAAAGGTATTCAAGAACTATACACATGGATAATGATGAGACTCAAGACACTGTAAACCCACATTAGTATCGGTTCAAACTTTAAAACACCAATCCTGCACCGCCTGCACACCTTTTATTTAGTATACCGATAGACACACACTAGAACCTGTCCCAAACCGCCATTCGTTTACAGAAAATTGGGGTCTTAAAAAGCAGACGGTTGCTGAATACATGGCAAACTTAACACAGAAAGGTCCATTATGAACTGTCTGCATTACTTTCGACTTGCCGTACATACCCATAATTGGAGCTCTTTTTTATGATAGCTTAAAACAGGTTCTACTGTATATTTTACATTAGAAATCAATTTGATAATTGATAAAAGTACAAAAATGAGTCATGCAGGAAACACCACATACAGAACAAACAGTCGCCCGAACAGCAACACAAGGAAACAGCAAATGTACATAACTATAAAAACATCAAGAGACGCACAAAGACAAAACAAACACACACTAGTGGGAGATGGAAGTATCGCCTTGGAATGGTCAGTGACAAAAGTTACTGGGAGGTTGAACCGGTTTATGGGCGCCCAACTTCACAACCTCACCAAACCTTTTAAAATGTACAAAAATACTGCAAATGAAATAAAAAACAATTATATGCCTTCTAACAATAACAATACATAATGACAATTGTTTGAATCTCCGTTGCGTCGCTAATGAGTACCGACAATATAGGGAGTTGGATAATGTTTGTAAATGTTGTTGAAAACTTACTCCTTTTATGTACAATTTTGAGTGTCGTTCTAATACATTGTTGTGTATTTGTTAAAGGAGCATGTGCACCGAACCATGTTAGTCAGAAATTCGCAAAAGCACCGTCTTGTGTTTTATACAGTAAGTCTGGGACAATGTCATTCAACAAGCTAACAGATGAGCTTTCTGTATGAGCTAAAACTGTCCGATAGGGATACTTATCTGAGTGTTTGGATAATTGATGTTTTATTGCATACACTTGTTTTTTTAATCCAAGCACTTTGTCTTAGGGGTATAGATCAACAGTTAAGCGTACGTACTCAAGTACTAAATTTAATCTCATTTCTCCACCAAAACTATGATGTGACCACTACATCAATAGACACACTCACTAAACATGGTTGTTCCTAAAACATGAGGTTGCTTAATGCATGACACAAAAATACAAATAGGTCCAATGGGAGGTGTCTAGATAACATTCGCCCATCCCTATCTTCATGACCCAGAATTATACCTCTTAGATGAATATTCATATAAGAAGTAATGGGACCATGCATATTAATAAACTGTATTGTTTTAAAATAATACATGAACACAGACACATTTAACAAAGACTTAAACTATAGAGCTACAATAGTGATGTCTTAAGTAAACAGAGCAGACCCTGACCATGCGACTAATACAGGAGCGGTCTTAAGTGCTGAACGTTGTTATTTGCAAGACCCCTTTACACATTGTGTCATTCACATAACTCAAATGTAAAGGCCCGGAATATATTCTGATAACGCGTATGCTCAAATGATGCAAGCATGCCTGAAAGCGAACAAGTGTCAACTGTTTTTACGGCTATTGGTGAATATGTAATTACCTAACGCATTCCCTCCTACTGACGCATTTTGACGCCAGCGTAAACATCACTTATTTAAACCATTGTGATAAATAAAGTAATTGCTCAATAGGACAATTCTAACAGTTTCCTTTTCTCTAGTAAATGAATATTTTCGGTAGATTTATTCAAAGAGACTGGGTCTAAATATAGTCTACGAGGGAATAAGTTAACAAACAGTTTGGGTCCAATTACACGTCTAGTAAAACAAGTATGTCTACAAAATATTTGATCGAACCAACATGTTCTTACCTCCGATGCATTTATGTATTTGATAATCATTTTCAAACAGCTTAGTGCTGATAGTTTCAGATTCTTGTCTGAACACGTTTAGGAAAATTCGGGGACATATCCATTTTCATGATTTATTAAACGCATTAATACATTTAGGAAGAAAGGTTATGGCCCAGTTATATTACAAAACACTGTATGTTTTGCTATCGGCCCCTTTAAAGGTACAAAAATGAGTTATGCAGGAAACACCACATACAGTCGCCCGAACAGCAACACAAGGAAACAGCAAATGTACATAACTATAAAAACATCAAGAGACGCACAAAGACAAAACAAACATACAATAGGGGGAAGATGGACGTACCGCCTTGGAACGGTCAGTGACAAAAGTCACTGGGGGTTAAGACGGGTTTTCTCCGCTACGCTTCCCTGTTTGCTTGCGTGATGAAAGGCCGAGGGTAGTACTCTATGATGGTATCTCTTAAACCCAGAAACGGGATGAGCTTACCAGACTCATGTATCGCCTTTTCCCAATCGTGCCCTTAACGGCTTACGTGCAGTTGCTCTGACTTCAGTAAAGCATTAAGTACATATCTGACGGACTTTCACAGTTATTATGCTATGTTTTAAATTTTGTACTGTGCTTAATGTGTTCTATGTTGTGGGGATGTCCGGCTGGGATACCTTTATTTACACTGTTTGTTTAGCTATGGTGACTTTGAGATAAGTGGGATATTAGGACGTCCGTAAACCAGTTTAAACCCCCAGTGGTGGTTTTGTCACTGACCGTTCCAAGGCGGTTCTCTCTTTGTTACCCTTCTTCTGTTTGTTTGGTGTCTTTGTACTTGTGTGTTTATTTAGGTGTATAGTTTTTGTCTCGTGTGTGTGTGTGTGGGGTCACCATTTGTGCTTGTGGTTTCTTTGTACTTGTGCCTTTGTTCTTGTCTACATTTTCCATCTATTTTTACATTTAGCAGGATAAGAGTTAAAACCATCTGAGCTGTAAATTGAATTAGCCAAATTAATACAAGACAATTATTGATGTGAAGCATCAAAGGGCGCATTTTACTTCAGTTGTTGACAGGTAAATTATAAGGTGTAGATATAATACTAACCTCGCTCAGATTACCTAGACGGTTTGAAATAAGCCATTCAGATTAGTCAATGATTGAAGTTTTGACGAATTCGGTTTTGGTTCCAATTTTAAGAAAAGCCTGTATTTTTGGAATGTAATTATTCGTAAACAACAGCAGCATGACAATGATATTGAATAGCACTGAGAGTGAATGAAAATAAAAGTGAAATAAAAAGCGTCTACCTGAATCGAGATAGTAGCTATATTAATAAAACGTTATTCATACCCGTAATTTTGTATGTATACATTATTATTCAAGTTAATTTTGTTTTTTCGCATTGCTAGTTTTGCCGTCGAAGGATCACCCACTTTCCGGATATATACACTTCACAACAGCGGGTGCTAAGTGCTTGTGTGGCGTCGCCCCGTACTTCATTCTAAGTGTTGTTATATTTTCCGGTCCTTTCGGATCATTAGTTTTGATGTTATTAGTTTTGCAAATTGAATACTGCTTTAGCCGGTGCTAGGGGAAGTGGGTATGGTTGCACATTTAATTACTACTCATGAACAGACTCAATAAAACCGGGTCTGCAATTTTCTTTTTTCACATTGCTACCTCTGCTTTCGAAGGATCACCCACTTTCAGAATATATGTAGCTCATAACAGCAAGTGTTAATTGATTGTGTGGCAGCCGTAACAAGTCGCCCCGTACTCCATTCCCAGTGTTAGTACATTTTCCGGTCATTCGGGATCATTAGTTTTGATTTTATTCGTTTAGACAACTGAATACTGCTTAGACCGGTGCTAATGGGCGTAGTAGTGTTCTCTTTTTGCATTTCTACTTTTGCTTTCGAAAGATCACCCATTTTCAGAATATAATTATGTACTCCACAACAGCAGGTGTTAAGTGCTTTTGTGGCGGCCGTAAAAAGTCGCCCCGTACTTCATTCTCACTGTTGTTATATTTTCTAGTCCTTCGGGATCATTGGTTGTCATTTTATTAGTTTTGGAAATTAAATACTGCTTAAGCCGGTGCTAGGCGTGCGGGTAGTGTTGCACTTTCAATTACTTCTCATGAACAGACTCAATAAAACAGAGTCTGCAATTTTCCTTTTTGGCATTTCTACTTTTGCTTTCGAAGGATCACCGATTTTCAGAATATTTGCACATTTAATTACTATTCATAACTTGTTTGTGTTGATTAACGTCCGTTTCTGCTCACAATGGGCCAGTTGGACGCCAAGGAGAGAGGTGAGAGGATACAGAGAAACCCAGGCGCGATGCCCTACTCTTATTATCGACTGAGTTTCTCTGGTTCTTTTATATGTCCAGTGTAAAGCACTGATACACCGGTCCTCGGTTTATAGTCTCGTCCGAAGGACTTGGTCCGGCTGGTGATCGAATCCGTGCCTCCTGGTATTGCTACTCATGAGCAGACTAAAACCTGATAAAACCTGCAAATTGCCTTTTTCGCATTGCTACTTTTGCTTTTGAAGGATCATCGAATTTCAGAATATTTATACAATTTCTATCTAATATTATATGTTTCGAAATGACATATCTTACACTTTTATTACAATGTAAATTGTACGCAGATGTCATGAATAGTTAAAAATTCTGAAGGGAGGTTAAGTATCTCATGTTAATAAATAGGTTAATTTTCCCGAAAGAGCAGAAAGGACACTACCTGTTTAACAACAGAAGCGAAAGAAAGAAACATTTTAATTTGATATATTGCTTTGATACTTGCACAATATTGAAATTTATCTATCTATTAATCAAAGTGCTGATGAACAGCTATCATTTTGCTTAACCATTTCCCTCATGTAAACGTGTTCTCACGCACTGCAAGTAAAGTAGACCCAGATCAGAGAACTCCTAGAGGAGCCGTACGTCTATCAATGCCTTCTCTCTTTGATTATGATATTGTAGTAGGATTGACTCTAAGTTTTGCAAATATCAAAACAACCCTGTCCACAAATGTCATTATAACAATCAGCTAATAGCTATTCATGGTGCCATTATGTCTTACGTGAATATGCAACAGGGAAAGGGTTAATGTAACAGATCTATGAGCACATGTGAATCTGTTTAAAATAAACCAGCCCCGGACAAGTACCTTCAGTACTTTGATTTCTGTTCTTTTTTATTAATATCTTTGAACTAGAAACTAACATTCAATTCAATGTAGCCATTTAATAAACAGCACATATGGAAAAATAGTCAAACAGGGAGAGCCACACACGAAAAGACACCGCACCAAACACCATCTAACAAGAAACGGTAAAGCCACAAGACAAAACATAACAGGACGCATATCAAGACGAAACACATTAAACATTAAGCATATTAAACAACAAAATTGACCGTAGGCTGAAAGCAGGAGTGCCGCCTTGGAACGGCCAGCAACCAAAATAAGCTACTGGGGGACTTAAACCTGGTTTATGGGTACCCAACCTCGTCCTTATCCCACTTTCACCAAAGTCAAAATGTAAATAAAATCCCCCCTCCAGACAACTCCACAACATGCATAACGATGTCTGCCAAAATGAAAATGATTTGAAAATAAACGTTAGAGGTAAACAAGTGACGTCATCATTTAAATGACGTCATAATTTAAAAGTACGGGAAAACTATATGAAACACTTCTACACCGACATGTAATAAAAGATAAATCGCAAGAAGATACAATTACTAGTGGATATTAAGCATGCACAACTGTTTTGTTTGAAAAAGAATAAACTTGACATCGTAGACATGTACTCGATGACTATTCAGGTTAGAGCAGCTGTGGAGAAGTCATTTGGGGTACGACAGAACTGGCAAAATAAAAATATCTAATTTCCTCCCTCGTTTAAGAGGGAATCTTCATAGAGTATTAAGCCTTTTCCGTCGTCGCACAAGCAAAGAGGAAAGCATAATGACCAACTGTAAAGGGGTCGACCACCAAGCATGTAGTGTGCTGCAATATAGAGGGGTCATATCCCTTTTTAATGAATTGTTTTATACGTTTGACAAACAAAGTATCAAAATATGTGTGTCCAATAATTTTTCGAAGTTTGTAAATGACATCACCGTAAAACTCCGGATGTGAAACACCTAACTTTAGAAAAGTACGTAAATTACAATTGTATTTGCTGATGAGTAGAACATTACGGTGGTAAAATTTTGAAAATGTTTTACGAAGTTTGTCATATCTGTAGTCCTGTTTTAGTAGTTTTTTCAGTGATAATAAGGTTACGATTGTTAAAGTCATCAACAGAGGAACAAGCTCTAGCAAAACGAATAAGCTGATAAATGTATACACCGTAACATGTAGCTCGGGGAACAATCCCATCCAAATGAGGATAGTTAACTATTTTAAAATTAAAGTCATCCCTTTTGTCATAAATTCCATAAGAAATAGTTCCATTGTTTATAGATAAATTTAAATCTAAAATGGCTGCAGATATGTCAGAACTATTTGCTTTATTAAGCTTAAGCTCCCTAGGGTAAATTGAGGTTATCATAGAATCAAAGTATGGGTTATCAATATTAAAAATGTCGTCTAAATAACGTGCTGTATTGTTAAAGGCATTGATGACATCCGCCTGTGAATCGCTGTTAAGGTTAAGCATAAAATCCCGTTCATAACAAAACAAAAACAAGTCTGCAATTAAAGGAGCATAATTGGTTCCCATGGGAATACCAATGACCTGGCGATAAACAGAATTACCAAAACGAACAAATATATTGTCTAACAGAAACGTAATAGCGTCACAAAGATCTAAACATATCCACGAGGTATATTTATTTGTAATGTCATTGGTAAAGAACGCATGTCTAGAATTACAGGCAATAAATGATACTTTTTTCTCTGGCAAATGATTTATTTATAAGATTAGTAAGTTTGATCTTTATTAGATCGTTTGGTAATGTGGTATAAAGTGTAGAAAAATCATAAGTGCTTATAGTGTTAGCTTGATGTTGCTTGATTTTTAATTTAGTTAAAACCTCATTGGAGTTTTTTATAGACCAAAAAATGTTAATTCATGAATTCTCCTGAAAAGTCAATTTATCAAGGACAATTCGAACACAGTTTGGTTAGGAATCCATAATGCACGATGTACTCAGTAACAAATCACATTATTTTGTTCTGTTTCGAAACTGTAAAGCAAAATAATTCGTCGTTACGGAGGTCTGTTAAAACGACAATCTAGTGACTGACTTCAAGTCGATAATCAACTAAAACATTTATTTATATACACCGTACTTTGTACGATGTTTGTTCTTAAGTGGGTCCAACTTTAAATAGCAAATATACGTTATATCTTAACTACTTTTAAATCGGCATTAAACCGAAAACAATACATTGGAATATTTATTTACTAAAATAGTTTCACAAACACTTGTGACAAGACTGTTGCACTTTTGTAATTCGAAAGGATCGGTTATTTAATAACAATAACGTATTCTTTCCTTAATGCAATAATACACAAACAATGCTTTTTTTTCATTGCCTAAGATATGTTATTGATGCTTTTAATTGACCAGTATATACAATCTGCATTGCCAATCATGTAAATTTTCATTTCCGCAACGTTACAGAAATGACCGCTCCTACCAGCAGCCAAACCATTCACAAGCTCATAGTTATGCGCCCGCTTATGTGATGGCGCCAATAAAAGATGAAAGCTGGACAATTATACTAGCATATCGGACATCGCTTTCTAAATGTTGCATGTTTAACACCCATTAACCCTTATCATCAGCCTAGCTTTACTGGTACTTCAAAGCTATCTTGGCAATTTGGCATCTTATCAGTATGAAACTGTTTGGCAATAATGTCTCAAAAAATTGAACGATGGCAAATACAGTAGACGCACTATGAATGGACTCCTTAATACACATGGTTGTTTTAAAGTAGCGATGTGTGACTATTTTACCAAAGAACTTCACATTTATCACAATGGAGCTTTTCGCATAACTTTCATTCGAAGGGGTTAATACACGGTTTTATTTTGGAAATAACATCTGCAGTGACCCGATGGGCTAAAATTTTAGACCCGTCAATATTTCACGAAACTTTGTTTTAGACCTTTTGTTTATCAGTCCGTAAATTATTCAGTTTATACCAGAACTGAGGAATCCCAACGAATCCCGACGAAGAAAGAAAACGGGTATGTCCAATAATTTTGTAAGATTGTAAATCACATCATCATAAACTTTCGGTTTGGTATGGTTTGAATTGTGTTAGTTAACATCCGTTTCTGCTCAGTATAACATGGGTTATCCGACACCTGCCTTTACCGACAACCTGATATATCCGATAGCACTCTTTTGTCCAGAAAAATTCCTTCTTTATTCTATATGCTTAAAACATGCTTTTAACGGAACCTGCCGTATCCATTATCCGGCACTGTTTGGCGGTCCCAATGTGATAAATATAATAAATGCTGCATTATTCATACCTGCATATCCAGAATATACTACTGAAGTTGGAATGTGCATGGCTGGCTGAGCATCTATTTTCCCTGATTGATTGAGCAGTTATTATGGCCCCGACATTCTGAACTTGCTTAATCTTTAATATTACAGGTAATTAGCGTTGTGGTCATACAAATGAGAAAATGTAACTGTCTGAAAAATGTTAGGTATAAAGTCGACCTGAATGGCCTTTACAGAATATAATTTTCTTTACTTGTGCAGTGAGGTTTAGGCAATATTTTAGTATGTATTTGTCTTTCAAAATGGAAGGATCATCGTTTGGAACAAGAACCAGCGTGTGCACAGTCTCCAAACACGCCAAAGAATAGTGCGAACTTTAGATAAAAAGGGATCTAATTAACGAGTCTGAAAGCGGTTTAGTCTGGGTTGTCTTTGACGTTTCGAATTAGCAGATAACCAGCGGCCCATACTCTTAAAAGGAACGAATCCTGTAGGGACAAATGTTACAGTTGACTGTAAATAAACATCGTTGAGTGTAAATAAACATCAAGAGACAATATTTGATCCCAGTATAGACCCCCGGCTTTAACAAAACCCACGCCTGATTATGTTTCTCGCTTAAATACATACTAAAACAAGTAAATTAATGTATTTTGTGAGGTACTACTTTCCATTGCGTAATACGACTTCCGTATCTAATAGCAAAAACTACAGATGACATTAAATGACGTCATTTGTTACCGGTATGTATACACGTTACGTTTTGGCGTTAAATATAAATGACTGAGGGACTGAAAAACAACGTGTTCGGTTAATTAAACTAGCGTTTTATACAAATGTTTGGTAAATAGAATTTCATACCCGGGCTAGTTACTTACACCAATTTTAATTTATGAACTCGTTGACTATAGAAATGCTGGTATAATTCTGTAAGAGCTCCTTCCCTTTTATTGATTTTACCTGATCGCTCGTATGAATACACCAGACAAGGGATGTTCCACATAAGGAGTTCTAGAACGGCTATGTTTAGTAACTCAGCTTATCTAGCACGTCTGAGAAGCGAGAAAAGATGACGCACGACGCATTATGTGTACCGAAACTTTGTTCCAGAGCACGGTTTTGCTCTACTTCTGATTTATCCATGTATTTGAAACATTATTGGACTAGTGTCAAACAGTATGAATCCTGATAATTACAAATGCAAGTCAGATCACGCTTATCAGTATAAAAGTAAGAATGTTTATGTAACCCGGGATCGGAATCAGAATGGCTCCAAAAGGGTTGTTAAGAGGTTTTTTTAATCACAATGTAAGTACAAATAGAAGAAACGAAAAGGTTCTGAAATACAAAATAGCAATGATGAGTAAAATGTTGAGCGAGAGGTGAATAATAAGACTTGCGTATCGCAATTCAAATACCGTAACCGACTTAAGGCATTGTTAACCGTACAATTAACCGTTGCAAATTAAATCATAAATATAACAAATAGAAGGCATACCAGATTGTCGTTGTAAGAAAAAGTACACACCACGAAAAGTTTGCTGACGTCCGTTTAGTACAGCCAGATGGTATAGCCAGAATATAGGAAGCGGGGAAAAAGGTTTAGCTTATTAACTACGGTCAGGTGACTTGATACGCCTCACTCACCCATGTCATCTCACACTTAACCGATTCTCCCGTGCACACTCACCACGCACATAAACATACATACGAGTATAAACATACTAACATGTACATGACATATCGGGGATCCATACAAGGAAACTATGATCTGGTTACATTTAGTTAAGATATCGATATGATGAGATGAAACATTGTTCATAGAAATGCTAAAAACCTATAGTCACAAACATGTAAAACCAAATCAGAGTAATCACCGTTTTCGAAATGTGTTTTCTTTTCGTCGAAAAATCATATATTTTCCTGCTCAGCGTGTCCTGACTGGTACTTACAAATGGTTGGTGTAATTTTGGGTCTTATCAAGATTCAGACTGTTTTACAACCGGACATTGATTTCTAAAACCACTTAAACGAATCGAAAGTACAGTAAAAAAAACTCGATACGACATTTTAATAATGACGAATTTATGTCTATGTAGGCAGGTGACTGCTTGTTGTCCTAGAGAACTTTCTGTATGACTTTAATCTTGAATTAACTGCCACCTGCGTTAAAGATCAATAATGGTATGTATTTGAATGTTCGAATAATCGAGTCTTTACCGAATAGTAGAATTCCTCCCCTAAGACGCGTGACTGTTTTATGCAAGACTAGAATAATGTAGAGTTTCCATGTGGGAGCCCTCTGCAAAACGTCCATCTAGTATTACGCTACCGCATGCATGTACGACCTTTATTTAGACCACTTTAATATCGCATTAAACTACTCTAGTAGTATACAATGTTTCATTATGTGACTACATTCGTTTTTGAAATTGCCCTAAATAGTATAACACCCAGTCTCCAATCTGTATTCGTTTGTACAGCTGAATAAGTCAGTTTGAGATCAGTATCGAAACTCCAAATTTGACGTAGAAGCAAATAATGAACGTCCAAACCAGTCATGGTTCTGCACTTGTTTCCTTCGTTTGTTTGTCCGAATGGTAATTAGGATGAGTTCAAAATCCCATCCTAGTCAACATGTCAATAAACCAGTTCATATTAAAACGAGAAAGGAAACTAAAGACACAAGAACCACTTTCATGTTACTATAATGACCACGAACACAATTTATTGATCAACATTCATACGCTTTTGTATATAATAACGCCTCGTTAATTCGAACACTCAAATAAGTATCATCGCTTTTTAAGACAGGTTTCAGTTTAATGCCGAGTGACGGTCATGCAGAAAGCTCCTCTGGGAGTTTTCTGCATGACCGTCACTCGGCATTAAACAGCCATCTGCTTAAACAGATTTCCATTTCTTCGTTATTAAAACTTCGAATTACACAAATGCTACGTAGACATTGAATATTGTGAATGTGCATTCAATTTTTGACACTTCAAAATTGCACGAAAAGATGTTTTAAACCTTTTGTTGAGAAATCCATATATTACCCAGTTTATTCCTGAACTGAGGAATCCCAATAAAATGAGATACTGTGTAATACATAAATATGTAGATTTACCAGCTGGATCTTCCGACGTTGCAAAAAGCAAAGTTGTTATGCTAAATGGAAACCAGCAAATAGCAAATGCCATAAATACTATTATCATCATGATTGTCTTTTTTCTCTTCTTCGGTTTACCATCAGAAAATGCCATCGACTGTTTGCGAATTTCACATTTAACTATAACAAATAATAATAAGTTGACGACAAATTGAAACAGAATGAATGTCACAGAAGCAAAATGAAATTCCCGAGGAAATAGCGCAGCTGATTCACAAATTAATTCATAATCGGTTCCGAACTCATTCTTCATTGAGTACAATGGAGCAAACGCACAAATGGCACCAACTGTCCAAATGATTAAAGATTCGCATATGAATATTCTCTTTTGCGTTGTCTTTACCAGATGTCTCAAAGGCTTTGTCACTGCCATGCATCTGTCTATCGATATGCCAATGAGTGTCAAACCAGTGACCACAAATGAAAGTACAAGTAAACAAAGTCTTATAGCGCAAAAATAAAAACTATGCTCAATGTATGATAAGATATACTCCAGTGGATATATCAACAACACCAATCCGAGCAGTAAGTCTGACACAGCTAAATTTCCAATAAGTATGTAGAGACTGCCTCTGAAATGCTTGGGAAATTTGAACAGACTCACTAAGATAAGAGTGTTTCCAAAGAATGTCGAAACTATTACCACTACTGTCACTGTCAAGGAGACAACTTCGAAAGATTGAGTGAAAAGGCATGTGTGCACTGAGTTTCCCGGATCACTGGCTGAATTTGTTGAGTTGTTCATGGCGCTGACACCGCTCTTGTCAAATGAACTAAATCACTGGTCAACGTATCTGGGCTTTCGGCTATTTATTGTTGTATTGCGCCTTGAGCACCTCACATATCAAGGATGCACGTCGAGACTGCACCCAACTATTTTTCTTTTATTTGGACACTCCTCAGACAAACTGCAACAGATGGAAAATCGATTATCTCTTGAGTCTGTAAAATTTGTCGTTTGCTATTTTTACAACATTTATAAGAACACAAATGTATTCGAAGCAGAACAGTTGGGGATAGTCCATTGCTTAAATATGTAAACGCAATTACATTTAAATGTTCAAAATGTACGAATAATAATTTGATATTTTTCTATTGTAAGAAAAGAATATTTATATCATACTTTGACAAGGAAACAGTGACGTTAGAACGTACATATATATAGAATGGGCATATATATGTTGTGTTGGTGTGTCATGTCCTTTATCTATAATCCTTAATCCTTTAAATGCTGTATATGTAACGTGGAAAGGTTGTTCCCCAATGTTTAACGGCATCTGTCGGTCCTGTATGAAATACAAGGAACCCTCTCAGCTGGGTCTACATTGTTTACAAATGAAAGTGTGCACATGTCCCGTATTCAAAGTTTAATCTGAATATACGTAATAATAACTTGAAATGAAAACTATAAACAAAACTGAACCTACCTTTTCATACACAACACTCCCTGTGTATAACTCCATCCCACTTCAGACTGTACGGTATTATTTGAATACGTTTTATACAAAATGATCATACATGTACCATCGATCGCTTCACTGACTCGTGAAATATTCGATGGTTTAACCCTTTCCATGCTGCATAAACAATATCTGCTAATCTGCTGAACTTCTTACTTTCGATTCTTTCAAGCTTTTGAGAATCCAGTACATGTATTAAATATTCGTAGCGTGATGATGCGTCGATTTATTCTGCCACTCAGCTTGGTCGGATCTGTTTGCCAGCTAAGACACGCTTACTACAAGAAGTGTTAACAACTCGTACCAATGTATGTTAAAGGATTTGCGTCCTACGTTTAATTTTAATAACATCAAACATTAGCCTGCTGTGTCCTCTTTTACTGTTACAGTTGATACTTTTCTCCGATTAAATTCAAGAGAAATATCTTAGAGTTTGTTGAGACGCCAAGTCTCGTTAAGTCTCATTTGGAACACAGTTGTTATGCTACTACAGTACAACCTCTCTAAACCCGACATTTAATTTAGTAGAAATGTCGGACTTGGAGATAAGTGGCAGCTTAAAGCAAGGTGAAAGTAATACAGAAAGCTTCTCTAGCCACCTGCCTTAAATATCCTAATTCTTCTCTACTAAAATTTCCAGTTCAGAGAGGTTTTACCCTATGGTCGCACCTAGGTGGCAGAGAACATTTAAACCACGATCACGCATATATTATGGTTAATGTAAAGTGTCTGTGCAATCACACAGGTGTAATAGTACTAATTTCGCATATAGCATCCATGCACCCGACTTAAAGTAAAGTAATTATACACTTGCAGCGGAATGTAATTCAAATGTTGCTGTTTTGATATCGGGCCATTGGATAGAAAGGGCTTACAACAACAAAAATACGACCTTTATTAAAAGTTTTGTATAATATTCAGCGTGCATATATGTAATGTATGTGTCAATTCGCAGATACTGTATAAAGTTGCGTAACTCAAATTTCTGTTACCTGTCTTTAATCCCAATTGAAATTAATATTTAAAACCGAGCGTCAGCGCAACCGTGATTTCATATGAAGATGATAATACAGTAAAGCCCCGCTAAACCGCGATCCTCGTAATAAAGAACTGATATACATACTTGAGGGTAGGTGGTTGCTAAATGCAGGATGGAAGTCATGCAGAAAGCTCACAGAGGAGGTTTCTGCATGTCGTTCACCCCGTATTAAGACACCACTTCCACCACCTGCATTTTATTTAAACCTTTCTCTGATACAAATGCCTTTTCATGCCTTTGCAAAGTCAGCAGACCGAAATCAGACACATTCTGTTTGACCTGTCAGATCTAAGTCGGATCCTTTGTTTATGAACTTATATGGATACAATTCTACAGTTTTAACCAGTTCAAACATGCGGTGTTCGTCTGAAATAATAAAACACGGCTAATAGATACTCATAGCGTCGTTGTTGCTTACATGAATATTTACGAGGTAAACGGTTAAACCCGACTTTATATACATATTGTTTTGAAAATGAGTCAATATATTATATCAACAGTAAAACCTCTCTATAACGGCCACTAAATTATGTTAATTAGTTGGTATATTAGGGCAGGTAGTTGCTTAAAGCAAGGTGAAAGTACTTTCACCTTGCTTTAAGCAGCCACCTGTATTTAACACAAAATAATTGATGTAATTTAGTGGCCGTTATAGAGAGGTTTTACTGTATTCAATTGTTCATAATTAGATTTAGTTTCATACGACGATACTTGTATACAAAGGTCAGTTGAAACAAGCAAATTCATAGAACTGATATCCACTTTACCTAGTAAAACGGTAAACAATGGGAGGTGTAGATAGGGAGAATACGGTTTGGTTTTATCGGGCTTTACGTCGTTTTAACAGTATTTATGCCATATCACGAAGTCCAGGTAATTACCGTTGGAGGAAGACCCCAGGGATTCTTCTGTGCACGGAACAAATTGCTTTGTTTCATACATAGAAGAAGATCGAGGTAGAACCACCGACCTTGCTACATTTGTACCGCAAATGCCAAGACCGGGATTCGAACCCACAGCAGTGAGGGCTAAGCGATTGTCACTCGAAGACCATAATCACTCGGCAACGGAGGCCCCAGTCGGGGAGGGAATTCAGATGATCAATTTAAAACAAGAGGGCTATGATAGCCCTTGATCTCTCAACCGAGTTTTACTTGCTTTTGATGCATACCAAAAACCGTAAATAGATATTTTGATCAACTGTATGAATATTGGGTCATATTACTGCTTTCTACGGCACTCTTTAATATAGTGTACATGTTTTGTGTATCAGTGGGGAATAACTCCTAAAAGCCGCATGTTATCTTAACCCATTTACGTCTACTGTCTACTTTTGTAGACATTCTCCCTTACCCATCCACTGCTGATAATTACTCAATTGTTTTCATGAAATCTTATATCCAGTCTTATGATAAACCTTTTATAATCCCTTATTAGCGGTAATTTGTGAGAAATAGCAATCTAGTGTAAAGCAAACCAGGTTTTACATTGGAAGTTAGAGGATATTTGTCGCGAAATGTTGGAAGGAAGATGTCAAACAGAAAAGGGTGAGGCATTTTTTCTAATATGCTCAAAAAAAGTGTTTCCTTTCACATTGTGGTCTTTTTGCTTTCGGGGGATCACAACACCCTTCAGAATTTATAGTCTTCACAACAGCAGGTGTTAAGTGCTTGTGTGGCGGCCGTAAAACGTCGCCCCGTACTTCATTCTCAGTGTTGTTATACCTTCTGATCCTTCGAGATAATGAATTTCAGTACTTCTTGTTCTGAAAATTGAGTACCGCTTAAGCCGGTGCTAGGGGACGTGAGCAGTGTTGCACTTTCAATTACTGCTCATGAACAGACTCAATAAACCGAGTCTGCAATTTTCTCTTTTTGTGTTGCAATTTTTGCTTTCGGGGGATCACAACCCTTCAGAAGTTAGTATTTAACATATTAACATCATGCTAATTGGGAGTGCATATTTAAAAAAAATGTTTTCATTCATTAATTTCTGCATAAAGACTTTTCTACAAAAGTAGACAATAAGAATGAGAGGGTACGTCTACTTTCACTTTCAATAATTTTGTTATTTTTTATAGGAAAGTCTCGGTGAATGATGTAGTTTTGAACACTGTTGGAAACAGAGAGCGGGTTTACAAGAGCAGAAATATACATCCAGCTACCCAATGCGGGTGAGTTTACAGACGAGGACAGTGCAAGTGAAAATAAAGATGAAGATGCGACATACGACAATTTGAGCAGTCGCCAATTGGTTCGGCCGGCTTCAGTGACTCCCTCAACCTTTTCTAATATGGCACTACAATCAAATAATTGGAGGAATGGATCGGATGGGCCTGTATGTATAGAAGTACTGTGTTGCCATAAGGTCCAAGAAGTGGCGGTGGCCTGTTTTCATATGTTGCATTGATCTCAGCGTACATCAAATATGACACTTGTAAAGGGCAGCATCAACCGGACCCTCTAGACTTGCAGGTGATAATACGTACCCTGATCAAAGTGTTCCTTGCACAAGGTAGAAGGATGGTAAGCATCAGCAGAACAAAGGTCTGCAGACGGCCCTCGAAAAGAGAATGCCAAAACCACATCAGACTGATTGGAAGACATCAGTATGCAACGCCATCTTGGGAAGTGACATGCACACTATGTCATTACAAATGCAGAATGCGATGCTCTAATGTGACGTAGGCATTCACCAAGTGTAGATGTAGCTGATTGTACATGAAACATGGTGAAAAAGCTGTCACTCGACTGGGACTTGAACCCAAGGCACTTGGCTTACCATGCCAAATCTCTTCCGACGGAGCTATCAAGCCACACAATCTAAAGCATACCAACTGTTTCACCACAATATCTACCCGGCTACACAATACCCTACACAGGAATTCGTCACGAATTCTTACTCAAAGAACACTCCGCGAGTTTCTTATTATTACATTTTTATATAAATATTTACGTTGGGCGCCAAATGTAAAGTGGTGAAAAAGTTGTGACTCGACTGGGACTTGAACCCAGGGCCTTACCATGCAAACACTCTACCGACTTAGCTATCAAGCCTCACAGTCTAAAGCCTACCAACTTTTTCACCACGATCTACCCGGATACATATAATTGGGAATATTGACTTAGACTTAATATGCCAAACATTGGAAACAAGGTTATTGTGGCCATATTTGCGGAAGTGATTTTTGGAAACATTTCATTTTGTCTTATGATGCCAAAGTTGTGAGTGTATTGTATTACTGTGATTGAATAATTAGCACTTAGCTTACTGGACGGGGACGGTAGTGCCAAGTAGAAACAGCCTGGATCTGGATGAGAAGCCGAGGAACTCGTAATCTCATCCGGATCTAATTGTTTACTGCACAGACAAAACGAAAGCGTATCAAAGGGAAACAACTCCTAAATTCCGCAACCAATCTGAAAAAGCAATACGCGCCAACAATGCCTTAGTGATAACAAATATTCATGTCGAGTTGCATTGAATTATGTTAATCTGTTACAGAGATATGACATCGGATTGACAAATATATGTGATTTTTGCATATAAAAGGACAATAACTACTAATTGCCGCAACTGATCTGGAAACTTAATTCATGGGAACAATGCCCCAGTGATAACAAATAGTCATGTTTCATTGAATTATGCCAATCCTTTACAGAGATATGGCATCGGACGAAACAAATGAATGACTTTTGCGTATAAAGGGCAATAACTCTTTAATGCCACAAGAGATCGGGAAAGGTAATACATGGGAACGATGCCCCAGTGATAACGAATAGTCATGTTGAGTGTCAATGATTTCAAATTGACTTCAAATTACAAAGGCAAACAAATTAAGAAACAATAAAATGTTTATTTTACATTAACAACAGCTATGTGCATATTCAAGATTGATGAATATGGATAGATATTTTAAAATATATTGAACGGAAAACCTTTTTAAAACTTTTGTACATTAGTCAATATTTTTCCAATTCTTTCCTGAATTGAGAATTTCCAACACAATGAGATAATCTGAAATACACATGTGTATCATATATGATTTATCAGGTGTGTATTCTGCTGTTGCAAAAACGGCATCGTTATGCTAAATGGAAACCAGCAAATTGCAAATACTATAAATGCTATTATAATCATGACTGTCGTTCAACCCTTCTTCGTTTTAGAAGATGATTTCGAATGTTTGAATTTGCAAATTAGACATATGACGATCACATATAAATTGTGATGCTGATGAATTGAAATAGAATTAAGGCCACATAAGCAAATTGAACATCTAGAGAGAACATGCAGCCAATTCACAAATTAAGTCGTAATCGGTTCCCATTTTTCTTTATTTCATTTTGGTGCAGTGGAACAAACGCAAAAATGGAACTACATATACAAAGTATTAACTCTTTACTCCATAAAAACGCCTTTCTACGCCTTTGCAAACAGGGCAGAATCTCCCGTAGGAACCGTCTTATCAGGGTCTGCCCCTGTTTTCAAATAATATAAAAAATATATGATTTTCCTAAACTGTTTATGTCTTTGTTGTATTTTAACATTAATCTAATTAATATGCATGTAATCGTTATTTCTGACATGAATATCCATAGTCATTGAGTACAAGGAGAATTGCGTGGTCATTGGCATACACCTTTCTAACGATAAGCCAGCGAGTGCTATACCAGTGAACACACATGCCAACAAATAAGTCTTATAGTGCTAAAATAAAAAGTTTACCATTAAAATATTGTAATAAACAATATAAGAGTATTAACCAGTTATGTTGATGCTTTAATCACTGCTGTCATTATTATGTTGATGCTTTAACCACTATTGTCATTATTATGTTGATGCTATCATCACTGCTGTCATTATTATGTTGATGCTATTATCACTGCAGTCATTATTATGTTGATGCTATCACCACTGCTGTCATTATTATGTTGATGCTATTATCACTGCTGTCATTATTATGTTGATGCTATTATCACTGCAGTCATTATTATGTTGATGCTATCACCACTGCTGTCATTATTATGTTGATGCTATTATCACTGCAGTCATTATTATGTTGATGCTATCATCACTGCTGTCATTATTATGTTGATGCTATTATCACTGCAGTCATTATTATGTTGATGCTATCATCACTGCTGTCATTATTATGTTGATGCTATCATCACTGCTGTCATTATTATGTTGATGCTATTATCACTGCAGTCATTATTATGTTGATGCTATCACCACTGCTGTCATTATTATGTTGATGCTATCATCACTGCTGTCATTATTATGTTGATGCTATCACCACTGCTGTCATTATTATGTTGATGCTATCATCACTGCTGTCATTATTATGTTGATGCTGTCATCACTGCTGTCATTATTATGTTGATGCTATCATCACTGCTGTCATTATTATGTTGATGCTGTCATCAATGCTGTCATTATTATGTTGATGCTTTAACCACTGCTGTCATTATTATGTTGATGCTATCATCACTGCTGTCATTAGTTAGATAACAACATCGTTGAAGCCGTCAGTAGTAACGCATTTGTTACTTGAGTCTATATAATTAGTCTGCTATTCTGTTTATTTATACTATGTTTATTTTATTCCACAGGGAATATTAATCTGATAACATTATACACAAATAACTCGGTTTTCAATATTTCGGCGGCAGCCATTTTCAAGAAATAACACGTAATTAAAACTTTACTACATGTTTAGCATTTAAGCACTTAATAATGTTTATATTACATGACGTCATTATGACGTTATGACGTAACTTGGCGTAACAACGTCATTTGGCGTAAACATGTCATTTGGCGCCATAATCTCATTGCAACACTGCTGATATAATTATAGTTTATGTATATACACTCTGAAATCAGGTAAAGAATGATTGCGGCATGACAAGTAAAACTGAAAAATAAACAGTAATGTGGAGCATACTGAAATTGTAAACCGACAATCCTATCATCATCTTTACTAAGTTGTGTACCAACGTCGTTATATTTCTTATTCCATAATATAGTTACTACGCCCTTATCTACCCGGCGATTACTGGGTAGCTTTAGACTCTGGTCTGACATCGCAAATGAAATATATTCGATACTCAAAGAGCGTAAACTATACAGGTTGTGTTCAAAAAGCCAATGTTCGGCAATACCGCAAACACTGATTTTCACGGAGCGAATCGCATAAGTATGTACAGATGGACATAGGCCCAGAAACATTCCATGACACCTAACCATTTAACTAACATTTTATGTGCACCGTAAGGCGGCTTGCTATCTATTAAATACATAAAATATAATCAAATCAAGTGTCGAGTCGCGAATATCTATTTACACCCCACGTGTGATTTCGCCGGTTCTCGTATCTGTCGTCGTCGGGCAGTTCCCATAGATTGCCGTAATCACGTGGACTGTTTGAGCCACGATGCCCCCGTTGTTCAGGTACTTTTTGCATTTGGCCACGTGATAGCCAAGGCTTACAGTTAATACGTCTGGGCCAAAAGCCACGTTCCTCAACTAAAGGACATTCACTATTGTCTTCAACATTTAACCTTATTGCCACACCGTCTCTTATTTTCTCGCTTCTCAGTCGTGCTAGATAAGCTGAGTTACTAAAAATAGCCGTACTAGAAATCCTTATCTGGAACACCCCGTGACTAGTGTATTCATACGCGCGATGGGTAAACTCAATACAAGGGAAGGACAACATTCCCGAGGGACACTGCAGATGTTATTGCCCGAAAACAAACGTGTATTAACGCTATTCTTGCATAAAACCAATTTTCTGCTCTCCTGCATCAATTTAATTATTCAAAATACAGGCAAAACAACGGCAGCAAAACTATACACTTCTTTGACACTTCGGCGATTTATGCTGTTTCTGGGCCACTGTTTTCTTTTCGAAGTCAATTCATGATTGTATCAAATACCGTTTACACGGAATTTCATTCAATAGTAGAGTGAAAACCGGAATCACCTAGTGATTATGTAATTCGGGAATTCTCCATGGTCTCCACAGGGGATTCCCTTGATTGGTCCCTACCAAAACAGACCAAGCATGGATCACAGCATGATAGATCACTAAAAACAGTTCATTGTCGGTGCTTCTGGAAATACTCACACCCCGGCGTTCACCTAGCTTAGGTCAAAACGCTGTAGCATTCGCGTCCATTGTTTACCTTAGGCCCGTAATAGGTATAATTAAAACCAGTCAACAACAGCGCATGAGCACGAGAATCGCCTTGTTAATACATGGTCTAGCGGGACTACAACAGCACGTTTTATGCAAGAATTTGGTGTCACGCCTAAAGTTATGCTGCGGTCTGTTGCTATTAGATATGGAAGTCGTATTACGCAATGTAAAGTAGTACTTCACAAATTCGTTAATTTACTTGGTTTTAGGGCGTATTTCAGCGAGAAAAATAATCAAGCATGGGATTTGTTAAAGCCGGGGGGTTCTATACCCTCGGTTGGTCTGTTCCTATCGGAAACTCGCTATAGCTCGTTTCCGACTGGAACAGACCAACCTCGGGTATAGAAACCCCCGTCTTTAACAAAACCCATGCTTGATTCTATTATTATGTCTCCCCCCATATTTATATGGGGGAGACATATTGTTTTCGTGAGAGTTGTCTGTCTGTCCGTCCGTCTGTCCGTCTGTCCGTCTGTCTGTCTGTCCGTCTGTCCGTCTGTCTGTCACACTTTTTGTCCGGACGATAACTTCAATATGCCTGATGCCAGTTGATTGAAACTTCATATATGGAAAGAGCATAATGAGAGGAAGTGTCATGCACAAGGTCCATAACTCTGGCTTCACTAATATTGGAGTTATTGCCCTTTGTAAAAAAAATCACACTTTTTTGTCCGGACTATAACTCCTACATGCCTGATGCCATTGGATTGAAACTTCATATATGGAAAGAGCATAATGAGAGGAAGTGTCATGCACAAGGTCCATAACTCTGGCTTCACTAATATTGGAGTTATTGCCCTTTGTAAAAAATATTATAATTTTTTGTCCGGACAATAACTTCAATATGCCTGATGCCATTGGATTGAAACTTCATATATGGAAAGATCATAACGAGAGGAAGTGTCATGCAGAAGGTACATAACTCTGGCTTCACTAATATAGGAGTTATTGCCCTTTGTAAAAAAAATCACACTTTTTTGTCCGGACGATAACTTCTATATGGCTCTTGCCATTGGATTGAAACTTCATATATGGAAAGATCATAACGAGAGGAAGTGTCATGCACAAGGTCCATAACTCTGGCTTCACTAATATTGGAGTTATTGCCCTTTTTAAAAACAATCACAATTTTTTGTCCGGATGATTACTCCTATGTGACACATGCCATTGGAGTGAAACTTCATACATGGAACAATCATAATAAGAGAAAGTGTCATGCATAAGATCCTTAACTCCAGCTTCAATAAATTTAGAGTTATTGCCCCTTGTACATTTGTTTAATTCTTTCTTGTCCGGACGATAACTCCTACATGGCTCTTGCCATCGTATTGAAACTTCATATATGGAAAGAGCATGATGAGAGAAAGTGTCATGAACAAGGGCCATAATTCTGGCTTCAATACTTTTGGAGTTATTGCCCTTTGTTACATTTTTTGGCCGATCAATAACTCCTATTGACTGATGCTATTGGAATGACGTTTTATTTTTGGAAAGAGCATGATGAAAGTAAGTGTCATGCACAAGGGCCATAAATCTGGTATCAGTATTTTTAGAGTTATTAGCTGTTATCATTTTCTTCTTGAAAAATGTAGTGTGGAAAACGCATAATGAGGGGAAGTATCATTCGTCAAGACCATAACATTTTTAGTGATTTCCCTTTACATATTGTTTTTATTAGAGGGGAGACATCCGTTTTTTTGACAAAAACCTCTAGTTCTTTGATGGGAAAATCCTGATCATTGTTACATATCGGTCCCGCTTTTGCACATACGCTGATAGTTTCTCCTCCGTAATTGTAAAACCCCCAATGTAGAATCGTTTTGAGCGTCTACTTACATAGGAGTCAAAATCCTCGGCGTCTTCCACCGGAACTCTGTTTCCCGACGCTTCATTTACCGATATCTCAATATTGTCGCAAGTTTTCACCACACCCTTATTTCTCAAACTAACGTAACACTAACGGGACCTACGTGACTTCACATCTGCCTGTCCCTGCTGATTACTCGTTCACGCCGATTGTTGACTATAGTCGGGATTTTCATAGTATGCACGTCCTTAACACGTTCACGCTCTGTATTCTCACGCACATTTCGGCCTTCATTTAATGAACTAGTTTCCCCATTCTGTTTTATTTCACAATTGTCTTCCTAGTGCTTATTGAGTCTTAGGGAAACGACATTTGTTCGTTTGACCGTATGTGAATAGGAGAAAATGAAATTACAGAACCCTGCACGAAATACTCATGCACGTATTATAGGTCAATATTTGTTTTTCAGCATTGAAGACCCGACATGTACACAAATTTAATGTTACCGTGAATGTATTTGCATCACGGGTTATGCAGACATGCAGGAAATGCTTAAAACTTACAAATAGATTTAGAGATTCGGCGTTTGACACCTGGACATAGTAGAATCATGATATGTAGTAAGGTTACGCAGGAAAAGCCACACAGAAGACACAACCATACCAAAGCACTGATAGAAAATAAGAATACACACGTAACCGAGCGCGCGCACACACACATACACGCACGCACACATGGACGCACGTACATGCACACACATACAGTGTACTATCATAGAGTACTACCCTTGGTCTGTCATTTCGCAAGCAATGAGGGAAGCTTAACTGCCTTGCTGTAAAGAGGTCAATAACAAAACATGCAGTGCGTTGCAATATAATCGACTTTGATAAATACACATGGATGAGTTTGAATCATTTGGCTATTTAATGCATCAGGAGCTTTCTGTATTACATCCATCCTGCATGAAACAATCACATGCAGTTACGACCTAGAATTATACCATTTTGTTTAAGATCTCATATACGAATACTGATGGAGATACAGCGGTTTGTAATATTTTATATAATATTCATCCTATTAATTCGATGCCCATTTCCCTCTCTACACAAACATACAGACGAATTGGGTACACGTTTTAGCACTTCAATATTGAACGAATGGATTCTTTAAATTTTTTGTTCATTAGTCCATAAATTATCCAGTTTATTCCTGGATTAAGGAATGCCAATAAAATGCAATAATATTTAATACACACGTATTCAGATTTATCTGAAATTGCAAAAAGCATCATCGTTATGCTAAATGGTAACCAGCAAATTGCAAAGAATATAAGCACTATAATCATCATGGTTGTTTTGGTAACCTTCTTTGTTCTACAGTTAGCAAATGCCCTCGAATTGTTATGAATTTCACACCTGACTATCACATATAACAAAATGCTGACGGTGAATTCGAATAGAATAAAGGCCACAGAAACAAAATAAAATTCACGAGGAAATATTGCAGCTGATTCACAAATTGAGTCGTAGTTGGTTCCGAACGCTTCCTTCATTTGATACAATGGAAGGAAGGAACAGATGGCACCTAATGTCCAAATGATTAAAGATTGGCAAATACATATTCTCTTTTGAGGTGATTTTCTCTTCACCAGGTATTTCAATGGCATTGTCACTGCCATGCATCTGTCTATCGATACGCCAATGAGTGTCATACCTGTGATCACAAATGAAAACACAAGTAAACAAAGTCTTATAGCACAAAAATAAAACCTATGCTCGATGTATGGTATAAAATATTCCAATGGATATAGCAGCAAAACTAATCCGAGCAATAGGTCTGATACAGCTAAGTTTCCAATTAGGATATACAGACTGCCTTTAAATTTCTTGGGGAATTTGATCAAACTGACCAAGATAAGAATATTTCCAAAGAAAGTCGAAAGAATCACCATTACTATCACTATTAACGAAATAACACCGAAGGTTTTATCAATTACACATTTTTGCGTTGTGCTCCCGTTTCCTTGATCATTGGTTGAAATTGATAAGTTGTTCATGATGTGGAAGCTTCTCTTGTAAAAGTAATTCAATCAATGTTCGGCTGTTTCAAAGTAGGGCTGCGCCTTGAACACCTCACATATAAATTCTGAAAGGGGGTGATCCCCGAGAGCAACAATTACAACACAAAAAGAGAAAATTGCAGACTCGGTTTTATTGAGTCTGTTCATGAACAGTAATTGAAAGTGCAACACTGCTCACGCCCCCTAGCACCGGCTTAAGCGGTATTCAATTTTCGGAACAAGAAGTACTGAAATTCATGATCTCGAAGGATCAGAAGGTATTCATGTAAAGACTGCACGCTGTGGTTTGGTTTTTCGTTAAGTAAGGTTACACTTCATTCCTCCATTCCTCGTACAAACTGCAACATATGTAAAACCGAATATTTCGCAGTCAAATACTATTGTCTGTTTTTTTTGTTTTCTTTCTTATTGTTGTCCTTCTTGTTACAAAACTATAGTGATAGTGCCAAGCAGTTTGAATCTTGATGAGATAACAAATTACTCGGTGTTTCATTTGAATCCAAACAGTTTGTGTAGGTGATCACATATCATTAATTATCACCAAAAACTAAGTAAACAACTCAATGCACAAATATACTACACAATAGCAAGGGACATAGGAATGATAAAGTAATAAAGCTTATTAGGAAAAGCCACACACAAGACGCACCCACCACCAACGTATCGGTAAAAAAGCATGTCACACACAAAATGACACATATCCAAACACACAAAAACATACACAAACACAGACACACAAGGCAAAAACATTTCAAATATCAACACATGCACAAGTAACAGCAAATGTATTTCAATGACACTGTTGAGTTGAGTTATGACAAGACCATGCAGTTAAGAAGTGTTGAGGCTTGGTACGTTTTATTTTACAATTTACATAAAAAACTTCATTAGAGTTCTTAGTTTCTAAAACATGTTTTGAAAAAGTATGAATAAGTTTTATTGTTGTACAGCGTTTCGTGTTTAATAATTTGAACAAGACGATTTTGAAAACAAAAAGATGTTGGGCATGAATTCGAAATGGTAATTAGCCGTGCTTTATATTGGTTTTATGTAGTTTAGGTATCCAATTCTTTGTTAAAAATATCAACATAATGCCATCGTTATATACTGATACCATTATTAGATGATTTATGATCTGGTACAAAACATATTTGAAAATCGTGCATGCCTTTCTTTAAATGTCGAAGAATAAACATTCTGAAGGGAGGTGATCCCGCGAGAGCAAAAATTGAATTTATTTACCTCACTTCGGGTAATGATTATATAAAATAATTATATTTAAAGCGTTTTTGAGAGAATGTTTAACTCACCATGTTGACCGTGACACCATTTTGTACTGAAGTAGGGCATTGCTTCGGCAATGTGGACATGACATGTGTCAAAATCAATTACAGAAGGTAACCTATACTTCGGGTATTAAGTTAGTGTAGCCTTAATTCGTTTATCTATAGTGCTCTTAAAGTTACCTGATATGACATGGTCGACTGAGAGTAATTAGAACTTAGAAGGAACATATTCATAACCATCAGGTTATTGTTTTTAATAAGTGTATGGTCTGAACTATTTTATTGTTCTTAAATTGTTATACAGTGCTCCCTCCTTACAACAACGCGTGTCACTGTTTCCGAAACAACAAGGCTCCAGAAACAACTTTTTCCATCGTATTTTCTTTATGCCCCCATCAAACCCTTTGTTGTGACCACTCTTTAGAATCGTCACTTTATGACGATTCTAAAGAGTTGTCACAACATAGCGTTTGAATGAGGCATAACGGTTTTAGTTCTCGAAATACACCTTGGGTATCTGCAAACAAGCTAATTATGTTTGATTTTCCCTCCCTTTAACAACTTCCTCTGAACAACACGTACAATCTTCGTATCCCAAAGGGTGTCGTTGTAGAGAGGGATCACTGTACTTGCTCCCTAGTTTATTATATTCGTAGCAACTTATAGGTGGGTCCAGAGTAATAAAGTACGTACGTATAGACCTTGTGACAGTGTTGTTCCGAAAGATACTTTGAAGATCGATAGAATCAATGCCTTTATTTAAGAAAGGAATTTTCAGATATTTTATGATCAGATTCAGAAGCAATGTGTTGCCTGAAAATTTACCAAGTAAAACTATTAATCAAATTAGCACTTTTGCACAGTGGTCAGTACGTAATATGTGGGAATCAGCCTGATCATCAATGTTCCTTATAATTGACAACGGAAAAGACAATCGCCGATAAAACATAGCACGTTTACTTGGCTATAGCAGGTGACTTATGTATGTGAGCAATGAAAGTACTATTGTGTGATTGTCGCTTAACATTGACATTTTGGCTATGCCGTGGGACTTAGAGTTACCTTTACGAATAGAAAATATAAATTAAGTCTCGGGATACTAGTGAATGTATGCAAATAGCATACTTATTGTAAAAGCCATGTTCGACGCAAATGTTCGTCTGATTTGTTGCTTGACCACTGCATACACTTCTCCTTAAAGAGATCGACAGAGATCGACACACCTATGAAGTTTCATGTTGATATCACTTATAGGTTATGGGTTGTAGGCGTAGTCGTAGTTGTAGGCGTTGGCGTCGTCGTCGATGTGCAAAAGGTTAATGTAGCTTGTTAATCAAAAAGTAAGTATACAAGTACAAAAATGCAGGAAACACCTCATACAGAACAAACAGTCGCCCGAACAGCAACACAAGGAAACAGCAGATGTACATAACTATAAAAACATCAAGAGACGCACAACGACAAAACAAACATACAATAGGGGAAGACGGAAGTACCGTCTTGGAACGGTCAGTGACAAAAGTCATTGGGGGGGGGGGGGGGTTAAACAGGTTTATGGGCGCACAACCTCATACTTATTCCATTCCCACCCTTAAAGACAAACAGTGTAAATAAATGTATCCCCTCTCCGACAAATCTACAACAACGGCGATGGCAAATACAGTAGAAAAGTGCATGTATAACGAAAACATTTAAGTGAACAAACTGTATCCACCTATCGCTAGTGTACTCAATGATTGAGCTGCAAACAGAGTAACTGTAGGAAAGTAATAAAGGGTACGACAAAAACGAAATAGTACAGATATCCGACGTTCTCCTTCCGTTTCTGGATTTAAGAGGTCGCCTTCATAGAGTACTAAACCTTTCTTTACTGCGTACATGCAAAGAGGCCAGCGTGATTGCCAACTGTAAAAGGGTTGACAACCAAACATGCATTATATTGTAGTACTACAGGATCATATCCCTTTTTAATGATTTTTTAACATATTTGATGAACAAAGTGAGAAATGGGTATGTCCAATAATTTTACGAAGTTTGTAAATCACATCACCATAAAATTCAGGATGTGAAATACCGTGTCGCAGAAGCGCCTTGAGATTACATTTGTACTTGCCAATAAGCGAGAGATTTGTATAGTACAATTTAGAGAAAGTTTTTCTTAGTTTATGGTATCTATATCCTTGCTTAAGAAGTTTTTCAGTTAAAATAAGATTTCGACTGTTAAAATCGTCAATAGATGAACAAGCTCTAGCAAAACGAATAAGTTGAGATATATAAACCAAGTAAGATGGAGCACGGGGAACATCCCCGTCAAGATGAGGAAAATTTACAATATTAAATTCAAAATCATCTTTTTTGTTATATATTTTAGAAGAAATCATTCCATTATCAATTTTAAGGTCTAGATCAAGAAACGCTGCATAATTTTCGGACGGGTTAGCTTTATTCCATTTGAGTTCTTTAGGATAAATTGTAGGAATCAGAGCATCAAAGAAAGGGTTATCTGAGTTAAACATATCATCCAAATATCAACAAGTTTCATTGAAGGCTTTTACTAATCTTCTTGTGATTGAGGATTCAAACGCAACATGGAATCTCTCTCATAGCAGTACAAAAACAAATTTGCGACAAGTGGTGCACAATTCGTACCCATAGGAACACCAATTATCTGACGGTATATAGCATTCCCATAACGTACAAATATGTTATCTAAAAGAAAGGTTAGTGATTCGCAAACTTCTGAGCAAGTCCAATTGGTGTAATATTTCATTTGCTCGTCAGCAAAGAAAGCTTTTTCAGCATTACATGCCAGGAATGATGTTTTTTTCCCGGGCAAATACTTTCTGGATTAAGTTAGTAATTTATGTTTGCATATGCAATTAGTGTCCAGTGTAAGGTTAATTTTAGAATATCCATAACCGTAAGCATTCTACACACTGTTTTGTGGTTATCATTGCAGACAGTTGTAATTCAGATGTGAAACGACGTAACATTAGATGTCACCACGATCCACTCTGTTGACACTCTGTCCATTCGATGTTGGGACAGAAAAGCAAGATAAATGTGAGAGCTGAAATAAATTGCATATTATAAGTATATTTGCTCTAAATGCTAATATTATTCATCAACGTATACATACCTTCATACATAAGAGATGTTCTCCGAACCAACGGTACATGTGAAAGATCTACTCAGCTTCAACCAAATGACCGTTTGTAGAGTAAAGTCCTAGTTCATTTAGGTAGGACACGCCTAGTGGCATAATAATATGCACAACGTAGTGAAACGATTACAGTAGACTTACCTCTCATTAAGTAACCTGATGTCTTCAGTCTTGATACGGTTGACGCGATATTACATTTACTAATTGAAAAAACGTCAATTCTCCGATGAAATCACCAACGTTATATTGACATTAATACGCGACGATGTTTGATGAGTTCACCCCTGGGAATCATCAGTAATATTTCAAAAACGGTTTTCCTGACTAAGCATATCAATAGTGAACTTTCAAAGTTTATTTTAAAATTGAACATTATTAGATATATAGATAGATAGATGTGTTTAGTGACACAAACTTTACAGTTTCTGGTCATGTATACATCAACATATTACCTGCTATAGTATTTTTAAGAAATTGTCACTGTAAAAAACCTGTTTACAACGCCGACTCTTACATAAAGGTTATCATAATTGCTGATTGCATATGGGTGTTGGAAAGTTTCGAATTGAGAGAAAAATTTTGAATAGAGTAAAGGTACACTAGTTTGATCGGCGGCTATTTCGTCTCTTTTTAGACCGCCAAATAAGTAAGTAGTTTCGTAATATATTTTCTGCGGTAGGGACCGAAAGACAAAACATTTGCCTTTGGACGACTCTTTAGTAATTGAAACGTTTATCATTTATCGTGAGGTGGATATAATCTGCGATCGTTTATGTTAAAACTAACGGCGCGATGTTTAGTATAACAAAAGGCCGCCGAGAGGATCAATCTTACATTAATATGACATCAAAGGATGTTGGTAAAATTGCGACCGAGCCCTTTCGAATTGTGATCATGTATTATATACCTAAAGAAATGTTTACATGATGTACTTATAGTTAATTTCGTAAACTAAACATTTTTTTATACCAACACTTTCGGAAATCTGGCCATTCTTTTAAAGATGTTTTAGTACAAATTGTTGAGCATATAACATATGATAAGGAGGCTACTAGTAGCTTTAAATCGAAAGCTAGATTTATATCTGAATTAAATTGGATCAAAAAATTGCAAACACCTTTTCCTTTAGGAATAAATGATAATATTTACCAGATTGGAAATATTTCAAAAGAACCAGATATAGATATTCTTTCAATTTTTTCTATACGAAAACGCAAATCTCGATCACATGGCATTCGCAAAATGGTAATATTAAACGAAAATCTCGTTTGAAAATGACTCTTCTTGATCTACATACTTTACGTATAACTTCTGGCAAACATGCCATGCTTTCTAGACTTTCCTCCTTATCTATATGTTCATTAAAAGAAATTGACGAGCAAGCCGATAAAATTATCTTTAGATCAGATCCTCTCATAGGAACGGCTAGTTTGATACAAAGCTTTACTCTACATGTTCTCAGACCGCACATTGACAAATTATCTGAACACCAAAGATTCTTCTTGAAAATTCCTTTTATTAATAAAGGTATTGATTTTATTGACCTCCAAAGTATTTTTAGAGACAAAAATGTAATTGACACTATTCCTAAATACTTTAAAAATACAGAACCACCTATCATCTGCTACAAATATAACAAACCCATCAGAAATACAATTTTCAACTATAATAAAATTGTGGCCGACCTTAATATTAATGATAATATTCCTGATAATTGAAATTGCGCCACCTCAAAATTTTGCTATTCTCCGGCTGGTCATGTGATTACTGGTAATTTTGAGATAATTAAAGATAAACGTTTACGATCTCTTTTGAATAAAGGTCCCAAATATAGAATACCATCCATGATAGATTTTAACTCTTGTCGAGTTCAGATTGCGGAGGTTTAAAAAATTTAGTATTAAATGGTGTCGAAGAGAACATGTTGAGTCTAATGCTCTTTCTAGTTGGAAAAAATTAATTTTTGAGATTATTGATAAACGCATTTCCTTTTATAGATCTAATAAACACCTTCTTCCACCTAAACCTAGAATTTCTTTTAGACATCTTAAAAAGGGTAAACCGGTTTAAACCCCCAGTGGTGTTTTTGCTACTGACCGTGCCAAGGCGGTACTCTCTTTGTCACCCTTCCTTTTGTTTGCCTTGCGTCTTTGTGCTTGTGATTTGTTCATGTGTGGAACGTTTGTCCCTGGTTCTTGTGTGTCTTTTGGTGTTTTCTGTGTTCATTTCATGTGTGTGTGTGTGTGCGTGTGTGTTTGTGTGTGTGTGTCATGCTGTCTATCGGTGTTTTGGTGGTGGTTGCGTCTTGCATGTGGCTTTGCCTGCTTGACTTTACTACTTTTCTATTTATGCAAATATTAAATCACTGCTCTTTCAGCAATTGTGTCCATGTTGCAAACGTCACTTTGCTTGATTACGTTATAGTACTACCTCCTAAATAGAAACGGACCAAATGATACCATTCCTCGGGTACACAGCCTTAAATAGTCAGGAAAAGTCGGGCTGTAAAAGGACATCCCTGCTTAACTCCTTCAATAAAAGGCTCACAACTAATCAATCAGCCCTCGTATGTATACTACTGATAGTATACAATAGAATTTGTTTAAACTAAAGTAGAAAATCAAACCCTTTGCATCTATACAGCCCTGACGTAAATGATACTCACCTATTATATACAATAACACTCAGTAAACACTCAAATAAGTATTATTATCCATCTTTAAAACAGGTGACAGCTTAATGGAGGGTAAAAGTCATGCAGAAAGCCCCCTTGGGATCTTCTGCATGACATACACCCTATATTAATCAGCCACCTGGCTACAAAATATAAATTGTTCATTACCAACATTTCGCAGTATCCACTATAAAAGTAACAGTATAGTTCCAAATAGAATACGTTCACGTCAATAGCATAGCCCATTATCTCATCAGCTTTGTTTATATACAGCATCCAAATCTGCCGAAAAGGAGCATTTAATAGAGCAAATAGAGATTGTAGAATGGTGTAGTATGGAGCACGTGCTTTATTCTAATGCAACATTTTTGTAACACGTATTCTGATTAGTCCGCGTGGCACGAATTGCGACATATAAATCTACGATATACAGTCGGAAATAGAATATACTGTTAGAAACCGAATCACTAGAAAATTTAATACGAAATATTCATACGCGCATTCGTAATAAAAGAATGGGTCTGAATGAATGAAGACTTTGACTAAATGAAATGTCAGATGTATCTAATTTGTTTGTGTTTTTCATCAGGCTTCATGGTTGTAGTCAATGTGAGTTTGGCGATTATACTCCAATATATATCGCAAACTCCCACAATTTGATCCAGGGTTCTCGATTTGACTCACTTTTAATATGCTTGAAACGGTCCTACCGTCAGACGTTCAAAAGGAAGATGGCTTATCAATTGTCATTTGTAAAAGTCACAGTGTCAAGTAAAAACAACAGATCCTGATTTGTTAAATACAAGCACAATTGTTAGGTTCCGAGAGAACTATTTTCTATATGGGTAATACGGGCAAAACTAAATTTGCGACATATGAGTCACCGATACACTGCTGCAAATCTTCAAATACACAATGGTTAACCCCGGTTAACAGCAATATGACATGATTGTTTAACACATACAATGAAACCCCTTTAAACCGTACGTTCAAATTAGAATCAATATAGGTCTCTAACACAGGTGGTAGCTTGATGCAGGGTGAAAGGTCAATCAAAATGTTTTCTAAGAGACTTTCGTATGGCATCCATCATACATTTAACAGTCACCTGTCTATAAGTATCTTAAGTATTCGCCGCTAAAATTAAGGATTAGAGTGGTTTAAAAGTATTTACATATCGTATAATGTCGCACAAACAACCATTATTAATTAAAAACTAAACTCCAATACCTCATTATATGAATTGATACTATCCCAATCATCCAGCCGATGGACATTTTCAGAATTAATATATCATATTGATAAGATTCGGTATCGTACCATATAGCATAACACCGCGAGGTAAAATGATTAAGCATGATTAATAGTACATTAACAACAATGAAAGCTGGCACGAGATATATCAGCATATTTGTTACACACCAGAATTATCAGATGAATATGAATATTCTGAAAGTGGGTGATCCTTCGAAAGCAAAAGTAGCCATGCCAAAAAGGAAAATTAAATTGCAGACTCGGTTTTATTGAGTCTGTTCGTGACTAGTAATCACGCCCCCTACCACCGGCTTAGGTAGTATTCATTTTTCAAAACTTATATCGTCATCGGAGGTATTTTCGAACACCGCCTGTTTTCGAACATCTCACGTTTTCGCGACAAATTCCTCGTATGCACGCGCTATGACGTCATACGCTTGTCTAATACACTATAAGTGTTGATAAGCAGATGGACAGCTATCAAAATCAACAATTCGCAAAAAAAAAATACTTTAACATGACGTTATAGTTTCTGAGAGAAAAAATGGCCATTTCTACTATTACCAGTATTGCCCGCAGTTGAGAACCCTAAATTACGGTGTCTAATATAAATAAAATTTGAGGAAATGCCACCAGCACTTCCCTTCTGAGTTTGTTGTGGAAATCCCAATGTAGAATTATGACGTAGTTGTCTTTATGGTGCATATAGGACAGTTCAAACAGCCTATTCTCTTAACATGTATGTAACATAATAGAACACGTTACCTTTTCCCATTCAGAAACTTACTATCCATGGTAGAACTATCTTTTAAGGCCCATCCATCAAAGTATGTGGGCAAATACATATTGTATTATCCTACAGCACTCACAAATGCCTACAAAGCTGCTAATGACCTAATAGCATTGAAACTGACGATCCTCATAATCTAGTTCAGGAAAAATAACCGCCCTGTTAGATTCCGCATGGGATCTAGCCTGTAATTGCGATCAGTATTTTTTTTTTTATACTTTTATTAATATTTTAGTTAACATTTTTGCGACCAACTTGTGTATATGGTTGTTATACGAAAGTGGAATGAATGGCATGAACATAACTGCATTAATTACTTTACAATGATGATTTTGATTGGATGTTCGAAAACAGGTTGGGAAACCCGCCATATTGCCATTTAAGAAGGTACACAAAACACACGTAATTATTTGTGTATTCTAAATCATAAATGTTTTAATTCCACATGAATGTATGTAGTAATAGTTGATAACAATGAAATAAAATGTGCAAATGACATCCGCTGATTTTTCTCGGTTGAAAACAAAAAAATAAGCCTTAGGTGTTCGAAAACTGGTTGGACCACGCTACCATCAAAACTAATGATTCCGAAGAACCATAAAATATAACAACACTGATAATGAAGTACGGGGCGACTTTTTAAAGTTCGTAAACACGAATCACAGCGATATGTTCCCATTTAAGCTAAATAGGCAGTTTTTTATACATGTATTTGTCTTCAAAACGTGGCTTAATATGAAGACGCAAATATCTTACCCATGTTCAACCTATAAAAGAAAACACCGTTCAACAACATTCAATTATGTATCGTAGACGTAACAGCTCGACTTTGGACGCATGGACAAACAGGAGTCATCTGACCTGCGTCAAGGAGTGAAACATGTGCGTTTGTATGATGAAACGGGTAAAATGTGTGACCTCGCTTAGCCTACTGAATAAGTAAGAATTGCTGAAACTTCAAATTTGATTTACTTTCGATTCGTTAAGACTTATCTGACATTGTCGACCGGGTATCAAACAGTTGCACCAGGATGTAACTGTATCGGGGTAGATGTATGTAAAATGCTGCTTGGGTTGATCACTTCTTTGACACCGAACATATCTTAATACAGAACCATTTCAAAGAAGCATCAGAGCCGTGAACATTTATGTATGAAATAATGACATCAAAACGATCAATTACATTAACTTTTATTATGCGAAGAAGAATCCATGACAATAAAAATATAACCCTATATAAGTACATAAGCAAACAGACCATGACCAGACGATTCCTACAAGAGCCGTTTGATCTGGTCTACTTTGTATGCAAAGTACCCAAAGTACTAATAGTGAACTGTATTTGGATCTAGTAAATGCGTTGTCTTTGAGGTAATGTGATAAATAGAATACAACATTCGTGGTCATTGAATATTCCAAATATAAAACTCGTTGTCTAGAATGATATAATGCTCGGCAAAGTGAGCGCATACTTCATTAATTGTGTGCTTCTGATGTTGTTGTGGACTTTGGTGAGTAATATCTTAATATCCTGTCTGGTTTCTGTTCAATTTTAATTTGCTTTAATTTGCTACATTACTTATGCATTACCTCTATTATACACACATACGCACGCACACACTTAGGTATAGTAATTTTATTATACACACATACGCACGCAAACACTTAGGCATACTACCTATATTATACACACATACGCACGCACAAACTTAGGCATATTACCTCTATTATACACACATATGCACGTACACACTTAGGCATATAACCTCTATTATACACATATATGCACACACACATTTAGGCCTACTACCTTTATTATATACACATACGCACGCACACACTTAGGCATAGTAACTCTATTATACACATATTTCGCACGCACACTATTAGGCATATTACCTCTATTATACACACATACGCACGCATACTATTTGAAATATTACCTATATTATACACACATACGCACGCACACACTTAGGCATATTACCTCTATTATACACACATATGCACGCACACACTTAGGCATACGTTTATGTTTGTATATTCGCAAAACGCAAGTCAGACCGAATGAATTAAGAGTTTAATTTTCGTTTCATCAATATCCTTGGTAAAGACATAGTTTCATCAATAGCCTCGGTATTTTATATAACAGATTAAAATAATAATGCCTTTGTCTGTTTACTTTCTGGCTCAAAGATTACCAGAAAACCTTGTCGGATGTTCACATTTATTTGGCATAACTTAGACATATGAAACAATTAAAAATAGACGAAACATTTAAGATCAACGATATATTTGAAATGATCCTACGTAAAGTGCATTATAAAATTGCCAAATCTACAGATAAAGGTGCGTACCCAAATACTAAAATCGTCATTTCTCCACCAAACCATATGCTGTGGTCACAGTAAAAGGTTGTGTGGAGAAATAAAGATGTTATTCTTGAAATTGTTTAAATTTACGCATCTTATCAGGAACTCTGATATTGCACAATGAAATATTTGAAAAATCATTTTGCTCTCGGGGGGGGGGGGGGGGGGGAGGGGGGGGGGTTCACCTCCATTCAGAATTTATAATCTTCACAAAAGCAGGTGTTAAGTGCTTGTATGGCGGCCGTAAAAAGTCGACCCGTACTTCATTCTGTGTTGTTATACCTTCTGATCCTTCGAGATCATTAATTTCAGTACTTCTTGTTCTGAAAATTGAATACCGTTTAAGCCGGTGCTAGTGGGGCGCGAGCAGTGTTGCACTTTCAATTACTGCTCATGAACAGACTCAATAAAACCGAATCTGCAATTTTCTCTTTTTGTGTTGCAATCTTTGCTCTCGGGGGTCACCTCCCATCAGAAGTTGTAACTGTTTACATATTCAACTTGTTCTGTATTAACCCTTTACTCCATGAATATTCATGAAATAAATGAGGACAACGCGATTATTTATTACATTAATATTCAAAAGTGGAAAAAAAAACAGTCATAAAGGGCACCGGGCCAAACATCGTAAAACATGAAACAGCACAAGTACAAGTCAAAGCGTGACGGAACGCATAAAATACCATAAAACAATACACATCTACCATTAGGATAACAACATAGACCATAGGGTGAAAGGCTGAGTACCGCATTGAAACGGCCAGTGGCCAACAAAGGTCCCAACTCACTCACGCTTATCTCACCTTCACCCTATTCAACATGCAAAGTAAAATCCCCCTCCAGACAAAATGTAATATTAACACATGAAAGTTTTGCTGAAGCAGAAACCGTAAAACCAGGTCTACTCAGTTTGCAAATACGTAGAAATGCATATTTATGGAGTAAAGGGTTAACTCATTGTACCAAAGGCAGTAGTTCGGATGGGACAGATGCATAAGAGTACTTATGTCTTTACCAGTCCTACGCTGTGATCATTCTTCGAGACGATGCTAAAGACTGGATTGGTTTGGGTTCGGTTGAGAAATGACGATGTACTTGAATATCTACGTTTATCTCTAGTTCTGTGTAATCCGTATCAAACCTAAGCTATGCATTTCATGGTTACTTCAGTAACGCTGTATTCTGCTTAATCCATTACAGGTAAGCATGAGCCTGCCCAATTTGCAATTTCAAATCATAAATAAACATTCTGTATAGCTAGATAAGTTGATGACAAATAGCCATAATTAGTAACATTTGTACACAATGCATAACTTAATGGCGCATTAATTAATACACTTGTATCATAAATAATAGAGGCCCTTACCATGAATATATATGTTAGATATAATAGCATCAAGCATAGATATTGATTTGATTGTCAAAATAGCATATGAACATCGGATATATCGTCTTTGGCAGAATCGGATCTACCAAAGGTAATACGCAAACAGAGCTGGCCATGATAATATCGTTTCTACTGGAGTGGCCTGAACTGGGTCTGCTTTATCCGTTTGGTATTGGTAATCCATTGGTAATGTTTCAATGTATTTTAAGCTGTCATCTGTCTACAAACTGGTGGATTAAAGCTGCCACCTGTGTTACACACTGGTCACATTGATACTGATTTTAAGGTCCGCTTTAGAAGGGATTTACTGTATTTGTGTTTTACAGTTCTGCAGTAAGGAGCCAACTACCTTAAAACTCTTTACTCCATGAATATTCATGAAAACAAATAATAGCATCGTGAATAGAATAATCGTTATAATACCACATGTTCACATGCACATTGACCATGGCAGACGCTGTAGGATCGGATCATATTTGAATGATTTTGTATCCTGATCTGACGGCTCCTACAGGAGCCGTTTGGCCTGAGTCTACTTTAATTGCAAAGGCCTAAAAAGGGAGTATTTATTGAATAAAGTATTAACCGATTCGCTGTCAGGTATTTCGGGTAAAATCTGCATTCTACTTCAATTTGAGGCATGCCAACAGTATATACCCAGAATAAACTCAGTGACAGGGTAATCTGCGCAGTCTGATAAGTAGTGATACTGTTTGATATGTGCTTTCTGGTGCGTATCAACATGTGCAGACCGAACTCAGACGCCTCGTCGGCGTTTTGGTTCTAAGCTGTTTAAATGTCACTACGGCTGGTTGTTGCATAGAAAGACTCATTTACAGTCTTTGAATGATCTTCCCTTTGATTTATATACATTTTGTCATGAATATTCATGATGGAAAGAGATAATTTGGGCACTCTGTGTCACAGTTGGACCATAACTGTTAACCCATTCCCTCTTTTATATATAGTCCAAATTACAATACCTATTGAATATTCATGGATCATAGTTATATATATGGAAGGTGGAACATTTTAGCCATTTTAGAAACTAACCAAACATATATATCAAATTCCATTAGCTATCAGAGCAGACCCTGATCAGTCGGCTCCTCTGTGAGCAGTCTAATCTGGGTTTTCTCTGTTTGCAAATGCAGAAAAGGCGTTTATATGAAGGAAAGGTTTACCATAGAGTAGTTCATATTTATAAATTCTGAAGGGAGGTGATCCCACGAGAGCATAAATTACAACACAAAAAGAGAAAATTGCAGACTCGGTTTTATTGAGTCTGTTCATGAACAGTAATTGAAAGTGCAACACTGCTCACGCCCCCTAGCACCGGCTTAAGCGGTATTCAATTTTCAAAGCAAGAAGTACTGAAATTCCTGATCTCGAAGGACCAGAAGGTATAACAAGGTATACTTTAAGAACCCGAATAACTTGACATGGTTGCTACTGTTGAGCGACTCTACAATGTACTATGTACATTACCCATCGGACACATATATAACCTTCCCTTCATTTTAGCCCTTAATCTAATGAATAGCCATGAATAATGACATCATGGGTTTAGTAACTGGTTTATACTTGTATATGCACATATGATCTTGCTATGATAATGGCAGTATATGTAGGAGCAGATCTATAAAATTAAACAGAAGCATTCTGGATATAATATTTTGGAAGATGTTAAATATGTCTCTATGAGATAAATGGTTAATATGTAAAGAGGCTATGTGGACTTTGAACTTTGTATATTTGGATGTAATGGCCTTCTTCCCAGTATTACAATAAATGCTTCTTTAAACTTCTTGTTGAATAATTCATAAACTATCCAGTTTAAACCCGAATTAAGAAGCCCCAACAACTTCAGATAGTTCAGAACACAGAAATAGCTTGCTTTTGTAGCTGTGTCCTTGGATGTTCTCACAAGTAATGCAATTATACAAAATGGAAACCAACAAAATGCAAATGCGAGAAAAACAATAATCATCATGGTTGTTTTTGTTTTGTCCCATTTCTCCTTTTTGTACATTGACATACCTTCGCCTGTTTTCGAATTTCACAAGTAAGTACAGTTGAACTTCGATATCTCGAACTCGGATAACTCGAACTCCGGGATAACTCGATAAAAAAGTCCAGTCCTTCCAAAACTAACACTACATAATTGCTCTAAAATGTATCGCTACAGATATCTAGAAACACATGTGGCAGCTTAATACAGGAGCTTTCAGTATTACTTTAGACCTGTATTAAGCTTTGGTCTTGACAAATTGTTCAGATTAGAAAACGGATGACTCGAACATCTGTCATCTCCAAATAATATGTACGGTCCCTTGGCTTATCGAAGTTCAACTGTATAACATATAACACAATATTGAGTATAAATTCAAACACAAAGAAAGTAACGATTGCATATGTAGTTGTAGGTAACGGAACTGCTGACACAGTACAAATAAGGTTTTCCTGAGGTGCATGTCTGTCTTCCAGTTGCCAGTAAAATGTAAAAACGACGAGGTGATGCCTAATATCCAGATTATTGCTGAAAAGCAAACATAATATCCTTTCCGATTTGTTCTGACAATGTGCGTTAACGGTTTCATCACTGCCAAACACCTTTCTATTGATATGCCAATTAGTGTCACGTGAGTGATTATAACTGAACAAAGGGTCAAAAAAAGTCTTAATCCTTCGCTTGCTACTCACGTCAATATACCTACCTGTAAATAGTGAAGACCCAGATGAGACAGCTCCTGCAGGAGCTGTCTCATCAGGGTCTGCACTATTTACAAGTTGATTGTGCAACCAGTGCACTCCACAGCAGTGATTGCACAGGGAAATAATTGTACACAGTGAAGAATTATACAACAGGGGCATAAAGATAAAACAAACATACAATAGGGGGAAAATGGCAGTACCGCTTTGGAACGGTCAGTAACACGTCACTAGGGGGTTAAACCGGTTTATGGGCGCCCAACCTCACACTTATTCCATCCCCGACCTAAATGACAGTGTAAATAAACGTATCCCAAGTTGATTGTGCAACCAGTGCACTCCACAGCAGTGATTGCACAGCGAAATACATGTACACAGTGAGGATATATATAATTATACGACAGGGCATGGGTAAAGAAGGAGAAATGTATTTTAAAATTTAGCAAGCGAAGGGTTAATGTACAAAAATAGAAATTGTGTCCAATTTCTGGAATAACATACTCAATCGGATGCAGCAAAATAACACATCCTAAAAACATATCAGCTAGAGCTAAGTTACCGACAAGTATATAAACACTACCCTTAAAATATGTTGAAAATTTGAATAGGCTTATCAAGATAATCGAATTTCCAAAGAAAGTGGAAACAATTACCACTCCAATCACTGTTAAGGAAAGTGTCTTATAGGCATGAAAAGACAGGGACACATAATCAGAAGTCAAATTAACCGATTTTCGTGTTGTGTTTATTGACTCGTTCATGACGACGAAAGTTCCCTTTTCTGTAGTACTAGATTACAGTAGATGCAAACGATGGAGGTCTTGCGCTGATGAAAGTCCTGCTGGAACACAGCAAGGTTGAGTATTCCGATCGTGACTCTGGTCATAATGTGACGTCACTGTTTCGTCCAACCGTCACTGTATAAAACAAAGTAAAACGGCAAACAATGACAGCATCGATTACAATCAAGATAACTACATCTACTTTAAGCAAATGTTGGACAGTGCCATCATGCAGATGTAATTGAAGAGGGTTAGCGCTCACATGGTACCTGTAATTCCCACACCTTGCCCTTTTAAGATGAAATTATCTATTTCGAAACGCTATATGATTATAATGAAGTATTTCTCTCATACAGAGTATCAGTTGATTATGATTAAATAAAGTGGACACTAGTTTTGATACCCTTGAAATTCTGCCTCTCGTTTGTTGATGGTAGACAATCAAAGCAATAGATCCAAATACCGTAAAATGGACCCTTCTCCGATTCTCCTTTACAATTGCATCTGACGAAAACCTCAACACACAAAAGACACTCCCAATAATGTTGCGTAATTGGTTACATGTGTAAGGATGTCGATCATATTTATATCCAATGGAGAGCTTATATCCTGGATGACCTTTTCCACTAAGTCTCCTCCTTTTTCTTCCAACCTGTAATTTAAAGACATTTTATTGCAAGTTGCCAATATTTCAGTCATTAGAAATATGTCGTACTGGGCTAATTGTTTGACGTGACCTACATAGTTGCGCCTACCGAGATACTCGGGGAGCCAGTGGAGTCTACCGTGCACCCTCTAGACTTTTTTCATTGGTACCAAAAGTCTACTGAATGGACTCAAGCTTAAATTATTTTAGGCTATTTGTATTTTAAACGTTTCCATGGAAACCTCCAGTTTTCGTAATGGTGACCCATACCTGCAAATTCGCCCATATCACAGCCAGTTTTTGTCATAAACCTATAAAACTGGTATCAAATGGAAAATAAGACATTGTGCTTTCATTTCCATTTTTATCTTATGCGCATACGCATGAATATTAATGAGAACATTAAAATAGTAAAAGAAAGTATTTTTTTATCCATCCTACAAATAGTAGTAGACTCTGGGCATACTCCATTGTAAAATGTGTCAGCTGACGAAATATTTGGACCTGACGCAATTATGACCACATCTGATTGGATCAAACTTTTGAGAAACCATTAACCTAGTGTGAAATGTGTTTAATCCTGGTGAGGCGCCGAGTTACTCGGTGTTTCATTCGGGTCGAATCTGTTTGCAAATGCGAGTAAGGTCACAAAAGCTGTTTATCAATGCAAATCAGGTCATGTTTAGCATGAGAATGGTTATACTATTAATTGTCGGACATACATAGCTGTTTAAGATTTCGCTGTTCCATGAGCCCTGTGATCTGTTGCTACATGTACATCGTTTGCAAATGGCAGTACATTCGTTTTCTGCATATAACGGGTTAATTATACTAATTGTAATAGAATATAAGAATATGTAAATAAAACACCTAAATGTAACGCTTAAGTGTACATACAAACAAACTCTAACGGCTGCAACTCTTCTATCCTTCGAGACTAGTGGTTTTTAGGAAATGCTTGTATTCGTCCACATCATGCAAACGTTCAAATAGAAAATTGTATTAAGCACTTTACATACTCTTTTATTTTGCTACAATTTCATCAACACGCGCATTATGAAATAATGCGTGTGATATGTGGCTGTTATGCAATATGTTAAAATACTTTGAAAATCAATCAATGGTAAACGGTTCTACACGGATATATGCATATATCGCATTTGTGATTATCTATGCAAATCGATTTGATCCAGATAAATGCCAATGTCACAAAAGTTATAGCTGATGACAAATATTTCAGGACGACAGTATATATAAGAGCTAGCTTTAACCCATGAATGGTTTTGTTTTCCTATTGTTTTATTAGATTCTTTGGTCACTTTATATCAACAATAAAGTAAATATTCAGATCAGTTATTACACTTCTCAGTTATAATGGGAATTACTTTACTCTTTATTGTTAACAATTTCATAAACGTCGTGATTTATTTCTAAAATAAACAGTCGCCCGAACAACACCATGATAACAAAGTAAATACATAAATGTATCTTCCTATCAAAAGAAAAACGAGACTCACGAATACGAGTACATAATACACAACAATCTGTTTCATAGAGTTAATATAATTTATGTCATATGAAAGGCAATGTAGCTCCACTTTTAGGTTTTGTTTCCGGATAGCTAACAGCGACGATATAGCTAGGACTAAAGCATTATTTTTATTATGACTAACAGCACCGTGCCACGTAGCAAATTGTTCTGCAGACTTTCCCATTGGGCGTATGATGAACAAACTCCATGTATCTGTTTTATTATAAATTGAAATACGCTGTATTAATGGACGTTAAAGAACTAGGATCTGTTTGTAATCCGATGTTCGGGATGGCCAATATTAATAAATCCAGATAAAACTAATTATGTTTTGTCTGAATGACTGAAGAAACATCACTACAGTAAACCCCTTCTAAACCGGACGTTCCATTGATATCGGCCTTGGCGGCAGCTTAATGCAGGGTGAAAGTCATGCAGAAGGCACGCTTTCTGTGTGACTTTCATCCTGCATTAAGCAGCCACTGGCCTTAAAGTATATAAATTATGCACTATTAGAATTCCGATTTGGAAGGGTTTTACAGTACTGCAAATAAAACTGTGAATGCCAAAAAACGTGTTTACTGCCATTTTCAACAGTGTATACCAATATCAAATGGCTGCTGGGGATTCAACGTCTGCACTGTTTCTACAGCATGTTCCACTAATACATTGTATAATTTTATACTGAATGGACTCGTTAAAGAATCATGGACACTATGATTATTCGGTTATTCTAGTATTATAAGGGTTACAATCACAACTATTTTCAATGTCAATTTCCCTTATTAATAAGTGAATGCCTTATTAATTACTTAATGTTATGATGTGTACGCTATGATTGGCGAAAACTATACAGTAAAACCTCTCTATAACGGCCACTTAATTACATCAAGTAATTTATGTTAAAGGCATGTGGTTGATTATAGCAAGGTAAAAGTAAAACAGAACGCTCCTATAGGAGCATTGTTTTACTTTCACCTTGCTTTTAGCAGCCACCTGACAACATATCAACTATTTAACACAATTCAGTGGTCGTTATAGAGAGGTTATACTGTACATAAATAATTTCCTATCCCTTTGGATTTGGGACACGCAAATACTGTCATTTGCGGGCAGTGTAGGCCAATATCCTACCCAAGAGGAGTCCTATAATATGGGTCTGTACTGTTAGCCATTCAACACCCTCTAACAAGGGTTAGTCTTCCTCACTGGGTGGCCTAGGTAACCATTTATCTGTTCTATGTGTAATCCAAATGTCAATACCTACTGAATATTCATGGACAAAATAGTTATAATGAAATATGGAAGTTGGAACATTGCAGCCATTTTAGAAAATAAAGAAACAGATATTTCAAATTCCGTTAGCAAACAGAGCGGACCCTGATCAGAAGGCTCCTATAAGAACTGTCTGACCTGGGTCTACTTTGTTTGCAAATACGTGAAAACACGTTTATATGAGGGAAAGGGTTAAGCACTAATTGAATTATGCCCCTCTGACACCTTAGCGTTGTAAAGATTACATGCTAACTATACGACACTAATAATGCATTGTTTATATCGTTTCTTATCATCAATAAATTCATTAAATAGAGTAATACTACAATCTTCCCATCTGCAATATCATATTAGATCCGTGCCATTTTCTCCATGCTAGACAGAAATATCCGGAGTTATCAGTATATATATGCGATTCGTACCTCAGTGCCAATGTTCTCGGTAATGGCGAAGATGTCCATAAACAATTCAGACCAAACTGATCAATATGCGGAGGTACATGCGTGCATGCACGTGCACACGTTTGTTGCCATTCGCATGACAGTAATGATAATAGTGATTATATCAACGTTGTTTGGTAACGTACTCATTATGTGGAGTATATTCAGGTTTTCTAACGTCTTCAGAGGTACGTTGTACATTCACATTGGTAACCTAGCTTTGTGCGATCTGTTATTAGGAACTGTGCTGATCTTTCATCCGATGGAATATTTATTTCCAACATTTTCTAGAAACATATTATTCTGTGTTGTTAGGACATGTTCCCTGGTAGTGTCGTATTTTACCTCCCTTGGAGCACTTACGTTTATTTCAATCGACAGATACGTGGCAGTATCTTACCCAATTACATACATAGTGAATGCAAGGCGTAGATGGAAAATAATACTTATGCTCGGGACATGGTGGGTGTTCTGCTTGATTTCCTCTGTACTGTTTGTATTTCTCAAGAAACGACAGGAAGACACTGACATAAATGACAAAATATTATTTTGCAAAAGCGATCTGGTACTTTCGAGTGGTTTCCGATACCTGCCTTTGATTATCATTATTGTGTTTTTGAGTGTGAATATTTCTTTGTATTGCCTAATTGTACGTGTACTAAAACGACGTGTAATTGAATTTCAAGGAAGTACACTCCATAGAGACACAAAAACTAAGATGATGATTATAGTACTTATGTTATTTATAGTGTGTTGGCTTCCCTTTTGTACTGTATCTATGTTAACTGTAAATATTCATGAAAATGGTATTAAGATACATCCATGCTTAGATGCATATTTAATTTTGATCGGGTTTATGAATTCCGGATTAAATTGGATAATTTACGGAATGATGAACAAAAAATTCAAAACAGCTTTCCAAACTATTCTAGGATGCATGTTCGTGGACAACAGGCGGCAAAATCAACGATCTATGTAGTGAACTAATTACGAATGTAGCGTCTACGTCTGTTTAAATTTGGATAAACTGTTACTTAAATCGTTTAGCGCTTAACAGTGTCCGTCTTCAAACAATGTCGACTGTTCTAAGTCTCAAACTAGATTTCACTTCAATTTATTCTAGCTTGGATTCTCAGCTAGGTTCAAACTGTATGCATACGTAACGTTTACAGTTTACAGTTTATTTCACTCAGAACATGGTTTGACATGTTATAAGAGGTCAAACATATATATCAAGAAATACTAGTTTGGCAAGCTATATAGCAATTGGCGCAGGTGAGAAACATATGCATCTACGCTCGCACATACATACAGAGACACAGACACATACCACACACAGACACAGACACGCACGCACGGACAGAAATACGCACATACATACACTATACATAAACGATCTAGCCAGGAGGGGTCCTAAATTTCTTTACCCACAGATAGATTCGTCTTTGCAGTCAGCACAATGAGTCGCTTTCGGCAGTGAACAAGCTAACCATTTCCTCATATAAAATTCTGAAAAGCAGGAGAACTTTCAAAAACAAAGGCAGCAATGCAAACAGAGAAAATGTTCGACTCGGTTTTACCGAGTCTATTCGTGAGCAGTTATAAAAGTTGCAATCCTACTCATGTACTCTAGCACTGTCTTAAGCCTTTACCCAATAGCCTGTTTCTAGTTTTGAAGACATATGACCACTTAAAGCAGGTTGAAAGTAAAGCAGAATGCGCCTTAAGGCGCATTCTGCTTTACTTTCAGCCTGCTTTAATCTACCACCTACTAGGATATAGAAAATATTTATTATGCATTATGTTCATGACTGTATGAATTTGAACTATTTTCTTCAGCGGAGGAATAAATCAAACACGCTAAAACCCGCTTCTATCAGGTAAAGGCTTAAGCGGTATTCAGTTTGCATAACTAATAACATCGAAAGTAACGTCAGAACGCTTGTTCGTGCCTTTTTAAATAGAATAGACCCAGATCTGGGTCCATGCTTATAAAGCTTTTAGTTGAGTCTGAGTTTCGTTCTCAAGCTTTTGATTGGTCAGATTTGAGTTCTCAAGCTTTTGATTGGTCAGATTTGAGCCAGAGGCTCAAATCTGACCAATCAAAAACTTGAGAACGAACTCAGACTCAACTAAAAGTTTTATAAGCATGGACCCAGATGGTTCTTTTAGGAGTCATCGGATCAGGCTTTGCTTTGTTTGCTTATGGAATTATATCTGCCCTTGTAATTATCCCCTTAGTCGTAATGCCATTATAACACTGCAGTTAATTAATATGCATCATGTCAATACTTGTTTTAAATGCTCACGAGGGAAATAATTAAAACATCAGAAACACGTTTTTAGAGATCAAACCTGATGTATTTCAACATATGATATTGAATTATACAAACATAGAGTGTGAACTATAGAATACAATTATATATATGATGGAAACCTAAGGGTATGTTAACCTTTTTCCTGTTTAGCATTAATTCCCGGTTTTATCATCTCATTAATATTCATATACAGAAACGATAAAATAGAACATAGAAAGGGGGTTTATTCACCCTGGTGGTCAATGCAAAGAAGCAAACAGAGCAGACCCTGATCAGGCGGTTCCAATAGGACCTGTCTTATCTAGGTTTACTCCGTTTGCAAATGCATGAACATGGGTTTATGTGAGGGATAGGGGCTAACTCTATAGCGTTCATAAATAGCATAATATGTTTCATGATTTATCTTTACCAATGCGTATGTCATGTCTGATGAATATCTGTGTTTTCCATCATGTAGATGTTAGACTATGGTGAGACTAGAATAAAACAGCAGTTATCCTTTGATCACTTTGTTGTGTAAGACAATTGCACATATTAAGCCCAGTGGTCAGGTTTAAAATATTATATAATTATTGTTGTTCTTATTGATAAATTAAGTTTTTGCCAGGTTCTTCATTTCCGTTCAGGTGTTTATGCGACACTATTACATGACGTCTGTTATACAGTTAACCCTTCGCTTGCTATTCACGTCAATATACCTACCGGTAAATAGTGAAGACCCAGATGAGACAGCTCCTGCAGGAGCTGTCTCATCAGGGTCTGCACTATTTACAAGTTGATTGTGCAACCAGTACACTCCACAGCAATGATTGCACAGCGAAATACTTGTACACAGTGAAGATATATGTAATTATACAACAGGACATTGGTAAAGAAGGAGAAATGTATTTTAAAATTCAGCAAGCGAAGGGTTAATCTATATAGATTTCATATTGATAAACATCTCAAAATGATCAAACTGTTGGAAAGGTTCAACTGTAGAAAACATTTTTGCTAAATTAATCCATATCTATTTATATTATGCACATGCTCTTATTTAGTCACATGTAGATCGATATGCGTATATATACATATTCGTTTTGTAACGATATATTGGAAACTAGCCTAGAGTTATATATAGTAGCACACATTTTAACCCTTTAGTCCATAAATACGCCTTTCGACACATTTGCATACATATCAGACCCAAATTAGAGGACTGTCGCAGCAGCCGTCACATTATGGTATGTTCTGTTTGCTTAAGACATAGAATAGATACGATTATGCAGTTACAAGCATGGCCAAGACTACTGATGTTAATGTTCAAATATGGGAATTAATCTAATTAATATTCATGATGTAGTTATGTCTTACATGAATAACTATGGAGTAAAGGGTTAACGGACATGGTTTCAATATGGAATAAAGGATTAACGACTTTTGTTAACGAGCATGGTTTCAATAGGTATTCCCTCCACGTTATTTAACAAGCTAGCGACTATTTGTGTCATAACTTGTACAGAGATAAATAGCTTTATCGGAAATATGTTGGGTTGTTTTTACATTCAATATTTATATTCCCAATCCTATGAAAATGTGTTACTCTGTAAATTGATATTAACTCTCTGCAAGCTAACAGTTGGTCCAGGGTATGCAAACACTTAAGATCCAGTTTTGAGGCCGATTAACACCGTGTCGTCTCATTAAAACCAACTGTTTCACGCTATTGCTGTATTATTGAAATGAAATAGAAATATTGAAATGCCGTTAGTTATATGATGACCATATGTGCTTTTGTAAGCAAGATTATATATATATGTGTTGCGCAATTCCTGCCACGTACGGGTAATATCACATATAATATCACATGTTCAACCTAAACGTGTATAAATATGGGTGTAGGACAAACCCCCAGTAGGACGTAACCCCAGTAGGACGTAACCCCATAGAACAATGCCCCACTAGGACAAAACCCCAGTAGGACAATACCCCATGTGGACATAATCCCATGTTAAACATAAGTATGTATTTAATGAAGGAATTATATATACAAATGACACTTCATAGCAATAGAAAGGGAGAATAAAACGTACGATAAAAGAAATAAGTATAAATATTTATTTCAATGGGAATAAAAGTAATAAATAACTATGTTCTAATGCATATGGTAATATGGTAATAACCTGATTTTCAATACTGTTTGTATGTACCAAATAAAACCAAGTACATCTTCCCTATCACAACAGATAGTGTTTGTCCAAATGAATCACTTGTAATGGAGTGATTTAATCAGGATCTACACTATTTGTCATTGGTGGTTATAGTTATATTAGAATATAAATCCACATCTAAAAGGTTGAGGCAAGTGATATAAAACCATGTATGTAATAAACTAAACCAAGTATCTGGTCAATATCACAACAGAAGGTGTGAAATTTAAAGTCTATCCAACCAATCAAGCTTTTAATGACTATCACAGTGAGTAAAGTATTTGTCATTACAGAAGAAAGATGCGAATTTAAAGACTTTAAAGAGAATTAGGTGTGAAATCATTAATAAAAGAATTTGCTGTATCAAAGTTTTCAGTACAATGCCATGTATAATCCTGTTTAATTAGTTGTATGTATAATTAACGTTGATACATCTAAAACACATCACACATTCAATCATTAGTTTAGTGTAATCCCCTTTAATTGAATTTAATATATAATTATGACTATTGAACATTGATACCTCTAAAAACAACAATTAAATTAAAAGGTAAAATTAAAAGTAAACTAAAGCCCATTTAACTATGAATGCATTCTTCATTTATTCATAATTTTGACCTAATTTTAAATATGCTTTAGCTTCTATTTTTATTTGCAGATTGTAACTTTAAATTTGAAAATGTAAAAACCTTGCTTTGAATTTATATTCTGATTGAGTGTTTCTTCTTCAAATTATCTAAAAGTTGATTTATAACCGAATTATGTTAACATATGGTGTTTTGTCCGCTTTGACACATTTGGCAGTGAGGTATTGTCCTATGGGGTTACGTCCTAGAGGGGTTTTGTTCGTACCCCGATCAAAGGTGCCAGATGATCAGTAAATCCCCAAGCTATTTTCTCAGCAGGGGACAATTGTCTCCGGTATTGAATCTGACACTATCCTATCACACACTTTCTTATCAACAAGTTACGAATTATTACGTATCAGGTGTACTTCTAAATAATGTGCCCAATTATCTAAAATTATGATTTGTTAGCTTCTCCAAAAATAGACAAAACTATGTTTTGACTAATTATAGATCTATGGCTCAGCACAAAGTTAAATCCAAACGTTTTAGACCAATTTTAAATTTAGATTATTATGAATTCTTTGTTTTTTTAGTTTTAAAGATAGTTTAGATTGATATAATCTAGATCTATTCTAAAATAGTTCTACTATATCTGCTACTGTACGTACAGTAGCAAAATACATTTTATAGCACATAGATGAACGCCATGAGATTGTAGGTCTATATTTTAATATAGATCTAGATCTAACTAGATCTTATGGAAACGAAACGAGAATTAAATTTTTAAATATTATTGATCTTAATTTTACATATCAGGCGTGCCCAACAGGTAAATGAGAATGTCGCTCATTTCAAAGAAAGACCATACCAAGGATTACCCCCCTTTCGTCCATGATTCGGCCACTTAAACGATTAGGAAACGCGTTAAGAAACGCGTAAATAAACGGTTAGAAACCCGTTAAACGAAACGGGTAAGAAACGGATAACAAACGGGTAGGAAACGCGTAAGAAACGCGTTTAAGTGGGTAGAAAAAGCGTATTTTCCACTGTATCTGAATCAAAGATGTTTGCGTAGGGAATCACAGAATTGCCGTTGGCAAAGAAATGGTCACTCTCTTATTTATTAAGTTCATTAACCTTAAGCAATTTTGCACACAGAGTAGATCCAGACCAGAATCTTCCTGCATGTGCCGTCTGATCAAAGTCGACTCTATTTTCAAACTGGGTAGATCCAGACTGTTCCTGCATGACTCGCCTGAATGCTACTCTATTTGCTTATGGAATGATAAAGATATGATTCTATAAATTTCGAAATTGCACTAAAGCCATTTTTCATAAGCAATATACAAATTCAGATAATGAATATTCACGAAGTCACATATAATGGTATGAATTTTCATGAGGTAATGGGTTAAAAACTGTTGTAGAATTCTGCAAAATACGAGTAATAAGTAAATTAAGTTGCTAATTAGATTCAAGATAGTGTGTAAACAATGCTTCTATTAACTTGATGGTTATATTACACATAATGCCTATGAAACGAGGTCGCATGCTGTTTTACAACAAACAATTCTGATTGTTCAAGGGAGGAAGCTTTCCACCTGGTTTGTGGACACTCAAGCTGGTGTACGAAATAATAAAATAGTTTTTATACCGTTCACAGAAAAAACTCTCTTATCTTGTTCAATCTATAAATAGTTACATGGCGTGATAGGACTAGCAATTACGAAAAACCCCAACACAACAGCAAATGAACGAGCGAAATGACCATATAAATCAACACGATACAGGAAACAGTTGTTAGTAAATTTAGTCATATATATGTGCCAAGACGCGTTCGATCAAATCGATCATTTTCATACAGATTGATCAATTAACAGTACTTATTCTCTCCTATGCTATATTTAGACCCAACCTCTTTGAATTAATCTACCGAAAAGGAGCATTTACTAGAGAAAAGGAAAAATAGAATTGTGTAGTTTTGAAACCATTTTGATAAATAGAGCATTTGCTCATATGGAACAAATGCTCTATTTATCACAATGGTTTCGAAATGTGACTGTTACAGAGACGCCAAAAATGCGTCACTAGGAGAGAATGTGTTAAATGCTTCTGATGTGTTATATACCCTGCATTCCATGGATATTCATGACAGAAGTATCATGGGTCGGTGAATAGTAACACTTTACTATTTGAATATTCGTGAAAGAAATAATGGCATCATGAATATTAATCAGATTAATTGTTATAATAGCACATGGAAAAGGGAATTATTGACCATCGCAGAAACTCTAGAGTCACATTGTTGTTATACTTTTTGATCATTCGAGATCATGCATTTCAGTACTTTCTGTTCTGAAAATTGAATACCGCTTAAGCCGGTGCTAGGGGGCGTGAGCAGTGTTGCACTTTCAATTACTGCTCATGAACAGACTCAATAAAACCAAGTCTGCAATTTTCTCCTTTTGTGTTGCAATTTTTGCTTTCGGGGGATCAACTCTCTTCAGAATTTATATCAAAAGAAAACAGAGCAGACTCTGATCAGACGGCACCTATAGGAGCCGTCTAATCTCGATATTCTCTGTTTGCAGAGGCGTAGGAAGACGTATTTATGGAGAAAATGTAGCTGAAATGTTATAATTGCATTATGAACAAGGGGAAGTGTGACCATGGCACAAACTGTAGAAGAGGCTGGTCCATCAGAGGTCAGAGTTGACCCGGATCAGATGTTTCATTTAGGAGCCGACTGATCTGCGTCTGCTCCGTTTACAGATTCTCTCATGAGCAAAAGGTTACACGTAGTTGAATTATTCAGACTTGTCGTTCCTTTTTAGCAGGTATTTTAATAAGAAAGTCTTTTCAATACAGCCGTCATTGCTTGTCATATTTCATACTGTAGTTTGACATTGAAATAAATGTCTAATTATTATTGACATTCTGTGTTTATATTGAATTGTGGTACACTCTGACTAATATTGCACGACTGTTTGAAAAATAATAACAATCTCTAGTATCCCTTTACTTCATATAAACATTTGCAAACAGAGTAGACACAGATAAGATGACTCCGGTAGGAGCTGTCTGATCAGCATCTGCTCTGTTTGCTAATGAGAAAGCTGTGTCTTTACTTTCTAAAATGGCTACAATGTTCCATTTCCGTATTTCATTATACTTAGCTCGTCCATCTATATTTAGTACGTATCGAAATTTGGAATAACATATGGAAAGCCTGAAACAACTATATGACATTATGTGTTTAAAACATAAAATATTTCACAATTGAATATCAATATTAATTTATACGCCAAAGGGAAAAATAATGACGTCTCGATCTGCAACAATGTAGTAGAACCTCTCGAAATTGGTTATATAATGAATAAAAATGTATCTTTAAAAGCAGATGCGCGCTTAATGCGGGATGAAGGTCATGCAGAAAGCACCTTCAGTCATTTTCTGCATATATACATCTCCTCCTGTATTAAGCTACCACCTGACTTTTACCATTTACTCCATCAAAATGCCTTTCTACGCATTTGCAAACAGAGTAGACACAGATTAGACGGCTCCTGTAAGAGCCGTCTTACCAGGATCTGCTGTGTTTGCAAATGAAATAGTATAAATATGACCCTACTGTTTCTACAATGTCCAACATGCATGGGTCCGTGTGTCATTATAAACAGTAATCTAATTAATATTCATGATATCGTTATTTCATATCGTGGAGTAAAGGGTTGGGATCTAGAATTATGCCTCTTGTAGTGGTCATGTTTTGAGAGGGGTTACTGTATACGTATATTTTAACCCTTCGCTTGCTATTCACGTCAATATACCTAAATGTAAATAGTGAAGACCCTGATGAGACAGCTCTTGCAGGAGCTGTCTCATCAGGGTCTGCACTATTTACAAGTTGATTGTGCAACCAGTGCACTCCGCAGCAGTGATTGCATAGCGAAATACTTGTACACAGTGACGATGTATGTAATTATACAGCAGGGCATGGGTAAAGAAGGAGAAATGCATTTTAAAGTTCAACAAGAGAAGGGTTAACCAGTAAATACATACTTATGCCAAGTAAACTTTATTCCAGATAATGGTAGTATCTGATTCAAAAGGACTTATTTTGTACAAAACAGTTGGGCATTCTAATGGCATGAGACAACAATGGGTCAGGAAGAGAAAAGACTACAGCATTATCGTTGTGAACTATTTATATTACATGTATCCGTCTAACGTAGAGACCGTCTATCAGAAGATAGTTATAATAGAGCTGCAGATAAAGGCGCGTACCCAAATACTAAAATCGTCATTTCTCCATCAAACCCTTTACTGTGACCACTCTTTAGAATCGTCTCTTCGAGAAGATTCTAAAGAGTGGTCACAGTATAGTGTTTTAAAAGGAGAGAAATACATGCCATTGAGTTATTCTTAAACGTTACATTTACGCACCGTATCTGGACCTCTCTTAAGTACGGCTAAAACTATCGAAAATTCTAACATGCAACGGATGAAGAGATGAATCATCGTACGCAGAACGTACGCTAATGTCTGTAGTACGACGTAAGTTTTTGAGCTGGAATATGTAGTATGTTCAGGGGCCTCCTTGACCTAGTGGTTATTGTCTTCGACTGACAATCGCATAGCCCCTCACCGCTGTGATTCGACTCCCGGTCTGGGTATTTGGATTTTTCATTTTCATGTGAGGAAGCCTTCTAGCTGGCTTGCGATAGGTCGGTCTTCCTCTACCTGTAATTAAATGGACGTCGTGATATGACTGAAATACTGCTAAAGCGACGTTAAACCCGATAAAAACAAACCAAACCAAGCGATATGTTCGCCTATGCGATATGTTCAAATATGCGAGCAGTTGTCATTGTTGTTGACATGAATTGTCATCTGCGAATAGTGTAGACCCAGATCAGAATGTACCAAGACAAGCCTTCTGACCCGGGTCTGCACTGTATATCATTCGATTTCCTGTAGCAATGTTTAGCCCGTCTTTTTACTAAACGGTCTAAACACGTAAACACTAAAATCTGACAATTCAGCTTTGAAAGGGTTTATTAGTATGTACTCGTAGGGTAAGGCCATCGTTCCTACAAATTCCCTTTTGTCTTGGAAGACAACTAAGATGACACTGAATATTGTGTATTTGGATACAGTTTTTGACACCTTAGTATGGCAAGAAATGCTGCTCGAAATCTTTGGTTCCTCAGACCATAAATAATCCAGTTTATTCCTGAATTAAAGAATCCAAGCAGAATGGTATATTGTATAACACACACATACTGTATTTGTTCAGTTTCGTCGTATGACGTGGCAAAAAGCAATGCCATTATACTAAATGGAATCCAACATAATGCGTACAATATAAACACTATAGACATCATGGTCGTTTTTGTCCCCGCTGAGGAGTTTCTGTTTGGAAATATCTTCCTTTGTTTACGAATTTCAAATTTAACCTTAAAATATAACACAGCACTAAAGATCAATTCAAAACTAATGAAAGAAACAGACGTAAAATGAAACTCGAAAGGAAGAATTAATGCCGCTTGACAATTTGAATCGTTCCTGCGAACATATTCTTTCTTCATTTGGATATAAAGTGGAACACCCGATCCAACAGCAATTGCCCATATGACGGCAGATGTGACAATGAACAGTCTTTTTTGTGTTCGTTTTACAAGGTGTGTTAATGGTTTTTTCACTGCCACATATCTGTCAATCGAAATAGCAAGGAGTGTCAAATCAGACACAGTCAACGAAAATACAACAAGACAATATCTCATTGCACATAAGTCAGCATCGTTTGCGATGTCTGGTACAAAATACTCCAACGGATTCAGCAGCAACACAAGACCGAGTAAAAGGTCTGACAGCGCTAAATTGCCAATGAGAATGTAAAACCCACCATTAAAATTGCCGGGAAATTTGAACAAGCTTAACAAGATAAGAATATTTCCATAAAGAGTGGATACAACTACAACTGCTATCGCTGTTAGAGATACACCGATGTATATCTTAGAAGAAAAGCATTCGTTCATTGTGGTGAAATTTCCTTGATCACTGATTATATCTGCGGACTCATTCATGGTGACGGACTGTCCCTTTTCCTGACTAGATTTAACGCAGAATGTGTTCTGGCTCTTTTCGCAGTATTTCCTTCATAACTGTTAGGAATGCAATATTTGGACTGTTCGGAAACACCTCACATGAAGTCAGACATCGGTGAATCTTTCTGTACCCCAACACCTGTGTAACATAAAGAGTGATATATTAAATTCAATACATACATGTTAACATTTATGATAAGATGGCCTCGTTGATTTCCGCTAACATTTGTGTAGTTTAGTTTGAAAGTTGTTCGTTTTTGTTTAAAAAACACATAATAATAGCACCAAACAGTTTGGATGCGACATTAGAATCGAAAGAGTTAAACCTCATATCTTTTCATATTACCTTTACTTACAGATTACCAGCTTCAAACAATGTTGTTTGACAGGAGATGCATCAAATATCATCTTAGATATAGATTCAATGTATGTTTATCCCATTTCCCCATATAGACGCCGTTTGACGCCTCTGTAAAAGTGACTCTTTGAAACCATTGTGATGAATAGAGCATTTGCTCCATAGTAGCAAATGCTCTATTTATGAAAATAGTTTCAAAACTAGACAATGTTCCCTTTCTCTAGTAAACTTTCCTTTCCGGCATATTTATTCAAAGAGGTTGCCTCTAAAAATAGTCTATGAGGGAATTGGATAATCAAACTACATACACGTTATCGGGAAGTAAAATCATTTGCCCCATGGAAGATGTAAATCAGTAGTTATTATACAAGTTTATTCAGATAAGTCAAGGCCCAATCTGGGCATGTGACATATAGAAAATGTTTACAACATTGTTTATATAACAGGAAGAACAGTGTTTAACCCCTTCTCCATAGATACTCTTAAAACAAGCCATGGAGCAAAGGGCTAATAAATGAAATGAAAATACATGAAATAATCAACTAAACTATGGATGAATTATAACTAAATAATAATATAAGTTTAAACTAAATTGCAAACCATCGAAAAAATAAAGTAATTGAAAATTTGAATTTGGGAGAACGACAATACTAGGATGAAATACATACATAAATGCTTTTCTTGCAGAACAATGACAGTTTTAATAATGTTGATTTATCTTTACTATTCATCAGATTATTGAACTTTAACACTTTACCTCATAGGCTATTTTTTTTCGATACAACCTCTTTGAATAAATCTACCGAAAAGGAGCATTAACTAGAGATAAGGAAAAGTTTAGAAGTTTGTAGATTGAAACCATTGTAATAAATAGAGCATTTGCTCCTATAGGAACAAATGCTCTATTTATCACAATGGTTTCACAACGTGACTTTTACAGAGTCGTCAAAAGTCGTCAATATGAGGGAAAGGGTTAATGTGTTAGGAAATTTATGCTGTGATGTATTTGTACTTTCCCCATTCCGTGCAAATTATAACCAGCATTGACTATCGTATTACATTCTCCGAGTGACAGCACCATTCGACGCTTTCATGTATGAACAATGATTACAGGTCAAACGTAACCTTTTTCATAACACATTCCCTCATATATACGCCTCTTTATGTCATTGCAACCAAAGAAGATTCCGATTGTATGAGCCGTCTGATCAGGGTCTGCTCTGTTTGCTTATGGGATCAGTCATATTTTATTCTACAGTTTCTGTCACAGTAAATACATTATGTGTTGACCTTTAGCCTGCTACGGGCGGATGAGTGAATACCTATGCAGACAGTTTGGATCCAGATGAGACGCCGAGTAAATCTTGATCTATCAACCAGATCTATCAAAATCTATTAGCAAACAGAGCAGACCCTGATTACCCTGATTCAATTACATACATCTTCACTGTGTACAAGTATTTCACTGTGCAGTGACTGCTGTGGAGTGCACTGATTGCCCAATCAACTTCCTCCAGGAGCTGTCTCATCTTGGTCTTCACTATTTACATTTAGGTATATTGACGTGAATAGCAAGCGAAGGGTTAAACATACCATGTGTGTGCAGGAAAGACTCATCCCATGTAACAATTATGTGTCATTACTAACACTTTACATGTATATCCATCAACGTCCTGTTACAAGCGCCATTTAATTCTGGAGAAATTTGTATTTACTCAATGGTTGGTTTCGGATATTCCTTAATATATTCCGATTTCATTTTCAAAATTGTTGACTGAATGTCAAAAAGCTTGGACCCTGAAGAGACAACGAGTTATTCGTCGCTTATCTTGATCTAAGTTGTTTGCAAGCGTCAATCGTCAATTATGCTATCAGCATGATGAGGGTGAATCAATGTGTTATCACTGCGTCAAAGTCACATATGAAGTAATGTCTGTTGCCTTTTGTGTGTGGTGTGACTAACTTAACTTACATTAAATTAAACACGTCGATATTTGCAATCACTATCAGGCTACGTCATGGCTACGGCTCACATGTCGATATAATACACAATATTACTCTTTGGGAATATTCCATAAACAACACAATTGTAAAAAACAACAATGTTGACATTATCGGTACATGGTTTTCATTTCGATTGGAAAAGAATGGGTGAACTAAACTATATTTCAGCTGTATTAAAACATTCTATATTCTAAATGAAACTCTTTGTTCACTGTACACAGGCGACCTACTTTGAACGCCTGCGGAAACCAAATACAGTAGAATCTGTCTTAAGCAGTCACTTATTTATTAAACAAATGGGTCTTAAAACGTGGACGGTTGCTTAATTCAGGGCAAAAGTGATAAAGGCATTTCCCAGGAGCTTTCTGTATCACCGTGCCCATGCATCAAGCTACTACCTGTTTTAGAAATCCAGATTTACATCTACATTTTTCATAGGCAAGCAAAGCAGACCCTGGTCAGACGGTTAATATTGTTTTTAGTTACTGATGTGATACAATAAAACCACACTCATTGTAACTCATTGTGTTTAATGCTAACAGATGCATCATTAGAGCTTACCACGCTGAGAATGCTATGTCTGCCTACTTCTGATCTGTTGCATCCTTTACTTACAGCAAAACCGCGCTATAACGGCCACTAAATTGTGTTAATTAACTGGTTTTTAGGGCAGGTGACTGCTTAAAACAAGTTGAAAGTAAAACAGAACGCTCCTATAGGAGCGTTCTGTTTTACTTTCACCTTGCTTTAAGCAGCCACCTGCATTGAACACGAAATACTTGATGTAATTTAGTGGCCGTTATAGAGAGGTTTTACTGTACCTCTGGTTCGTACTGGCAGTTGATAAACTGCTGACCAAGTGTCAAACAGTTCTCATTCTCGTTAGACAGCGAGTTACTCGGTGTCTAATTTGGATTGAAACCAGGTTGCAAATGCGAGTCAGGCCGCGGTTAGATTGAGAAGGGTTTAGAAACAAGATTTGCGTCATAATATACATTAATGTAGCCCATTTGTTATGTTATTAAATCTGGATAAAGAATTGCTGATAGTGTTGATCTAACTTACCTGTTCATTATCGGATGTGGGTATCGAACTCGTGACTTCGATATAATTATATTCCTGGTTCAACGCTCTTCATCAAACACTATTATGGTCGGATTGAACAACACAGTTGCGTAAGTGTCAATACATTACACACCGTGGTATACTTCTCTGTCAATTAACAATCCATCATTGGCTTTATGAGAGAAAGAAGATCGATCATCGATGACTTTAAAGCACACATAGTCACTGTCCAATTACATATTACGATTAGGGTTTGCCTTTAGATTATATTACTCGTTGTGTGGTGGAATCAAACTCCAGTCCTCAGATTGTAATTGAGCGGGTATCGATAAACTAGCTAAGGTCGATAATAGTAGGTGCTTGGTTAATGCCAGGACAAAGTAATGCAGAACACCCTTAAAGCTTCCTGTATAACTTTCGTTCTGTAATTAGCTACCACCTGTTTTAAACCCCCAGCATTAGATTAATTTAATTTAATGGTGCCTTAAACAGACGTCATTGCATTTGTGACCAAAGGTTGTTTTAGTACATTTTATATCGTATATGCTATAACGTTTGACGATAGATTAACAACACATAAATATACAATAGAACTGATCGTTAGCTCTCGTATACAGTTGTGAAAAGATGTATGATTACATTTTGCTATGGTGCAATTTTGACTGGATTCGGTTAGATCAATTTTTTGAGAAACTGTTGACCGAGTGCCAAACAGATTGGGTCCTGATAAGACGAAGAGTTATTCGGGATCCCATCTAGATCCAAGTTGTTTAAATGTGTGTCAGATTTACAGTCTGATAAAGGCTACATGATTGTAATCGAACGAGTGGTGTATTTAATGACTAAAGTTTGATACATTAATTTGCACTATCCCGGGGGCAAGTAAGCTTTGTTCCAATAGTACGTAATTGTGGTTCATTTTCAATATAACTCTTTTTCTTCATATAAACTCATTTTCACGCCTTTGCAAACAGAAAAGACCTAGATAAGACGGCTCCTGTAAGAGCCCTCTGATGTAGGTCTGCTCTGTTTGCTAATTAAATTATATAGATCTGACCCTACAGTATTTTGTTAACCCTTTACCCAATAGCCTGTTTCTAGTTTTGAAGACATAAGACCACTTAAAGCAGGTTGAAAGTAAAGCAGAATGCGCCTTAAGGCGCATTCTGCTTTACTTTCAGCCTGCTTTAAGCTACCACCTACTAGGATATAGAAAATATTTATTATGCAATATGTTCATGACTGTATGAATTTGAACTATTTTCTTCAGCGGAGGAATAAATCAAACACGCTTAAAGCCGCTTCTATCAGGTAAAGGGTTAAACTCAACAACTCCCTTATAACGTGATACTTTGTAGAACATTAAATGGATGAATATTCATGATGTGATTAATTCATGAGTAAATGCTCATTAGGGAAAGGACGTATAAAACAAATATGATTTAATGGATTTCTAATTTACGAACCATTTCATATTATTCAAATTAAAACCCGATAGATCGAAGCTTTAGTAATGCAGAAATGAGATTATTTAGACCGGCGGCAGCTTACTGCATGGTGAAAGTCATGCGGGAGTTTTCTGTATGACTTTCACCCTGCATTAAACTGTTACTGGCATCAGACATCGGTAATGATACTTGTTTTAGCCCTTCGCTTGCTATTCGCGTCAATATACCTACCTGTAAATAGTGAAGACCCAGATGAAACAGCTCCTGCAGGAGCTGTCTCATCAGTGTCTGCACTATTTACAAGTTGATTGTGCAACCAGTTCACTCCACAGCAGAGATTGCACAGCGAAATACTTGTACACGGTGAAGATATATGTAATTAAAACAACATGATATGGGTAAAGTTCGATCTATCGATGTGTTAGTGTTTTTGGGTTTTACTGTAAATAGGAAGAGATACAGGAAACAAACAGCAATCTGTTGACATGAACACTTCCACTATCAGCTGTTATTATGCTTTTTATGTAAGTTGTTACACTCGCAGCCAGTGTCGAAATGTCAACATCAATTTATCTTCGAGCCAAATGAATTATTAATCACTTATAATGGTGTATTTGTGTATGAAGAAAGCAATCTGTCCGTGCGGTGGCTACATCCGTTCAGTTTCCCAGAAGAGCATAGGCAAACGAACGACGTGCGTTATGAAAATACCGGGGGCACTCCTCATTGTAAAGCTTTCACAAATGTCATTAAATATAAAATGCATATTAATCGTTCCAATTCTCAAGAGTACATTTTATCATACAAATCTCTATAAATACTGTATAAAGTTATCAAACAATTTAGAAATTAATGCTAAATGTTATTCATTTCCTTGACCTCACGTATTCGCCTGCAGAGAGCACTGGGTTTAATTATACATTCATCAATGACAATTATGTTGGCGAATTTAACTACATGTACATTAAATCAATTGCGCATGTGGTATATGTACTAACCAGGACTGGACTTCAGGAACTTGGTATGTATCGTTTAAATAGATATTTAACATTTACGAAATGTAAGTATGGTCTCTTTTATTTAACCCATTACTCTATGATTTTTCAATGTAAGACAAATATAGCATCATGACTATTAATCAGATTTACTGTTATAATAAAAACACGACATTTTGGCGTTATCAGAAGCTGTAAAATCATACATATATTATATCATAAGCATACAGAGTAGATCCTAATGAGACGGCTCATATAGGGGCCGTCTGATCTGGGTCTACTCTGTTTGCCAGGCATAGAAAGGCGTGTTTATGGAGTAAATGGTTAATATTGCGTAACCTTTGTTAGCATTAAGCTTGCTGAGCAAATTATTTCGAAGTTGCTGTCTACTGTATTTTCAGATTTAAAGTTAGAATCGGTTTGTCTACCTTTTAATGCAATCAAAGTGTTAAAAATCTTGGTCCTGATTAGTTAATAGGGGTCTCATCTGAGTTCAAATTGTTTGCATATTATTGTCATTGGCCAACTCTACACGAATTTGATAGTTTAATGTCTTCAAAGTCAGAGACTGTTTGTGCCTTAGCAAAATATACCTAGTTTGCAAATAAACTACGCAGCGCTTAATATTGAATAACAATTCAATATGGGAAAGTGAATTTTTGAAAGGTCTGGTTCTACTCATGGCATTTATTTTTGAATGATCTTTACATGCGCATTGAACTTTTTACGGGTAAACTAAGATAGCAACAGTGCATCCTTACATTACATAATTATATATACATCATGTAGTGCCTGTCATCTCGTTCAAATAAGGAAAATGCAGATGCAAGTAAAATGATGACTTACACGTTATGTATTCCCCGCGGGTTGGAGACTTCCCAAACAATTGCTCATGCGCATGTCAAAGTAAATGTGTGTGCTATATTACCACTGATTGTTAAAACCTACACATGTTCCATAACTGTTCCTTTACGGAAACTCATTTATTATTTCTAAACACCACTTGTTATGCTTCATGCAAAATAAAATTCTATTAGTTACACGGTTATTTGGCAGGGTGTACGGGCTGGTATGACCGGGTTAGATCCCGTATTTCCTGAGGCGTTAGGAAATACGGGATCTAACCCGGTCATACCAGCCCGTACACCCTGCCAAATTACCGTGTAACGAATTTATTACCAGTCAGAGATCCGATTTACCTAATTAAGAAACGAACGACTCTTATTTTGCTGACATTAGATCTCTAATTGTATGACGACATGACAAAGAAAACATGACGTCATCACAGAGCAAATATGACGTCGTCTCAGAGCAATTTCGAAAGAAGAATTGAAACTTCACTTGTAAACATTAACGGTAACACGTTGTACTGATAAGTTGATAGTGTTAAATTGAGGAACGTATGAGGTACAGTTTTTTACGTTTATTATCGATTATTTGGTCGTAATCCATCCAGAATGATTGGAGTAAGGACGATATGAATTTCGAATCGACGCTAAAAATAAAAACAAAACGAATGACGTCACGCGTCAAATTTGAATAATTCTGTATTCTCCGTGGAAGCCGCTGAATACGGTACTGTACAACCCGGCAGTTTTTGGCAAACTGACCAATCAAATTCCAAGGATTTACTCTGACTGGTAATTAGTATTCGTATTCTCCCATACCCCACTGCAGGTTAAAGGTTAACTGGAAAAACCCTAGACCAAATTTCTTGTAACAGGTGTATGCATACCTCAGATACATCCCGTTAACTACGGCCTGTGTCAGATGTGCAAACATATTGTATCCAGATAAGAAGCCGAGTAACTGTGCGTATCATCTGGATCAAAGCTGTCTGACTATTGGTCAATAAGTTTCTCAAAAGCTTGTGTCATTCCACTTTGTCAATAGGTAGACATGTGCCAATTTAGTTAATTGTGTCATGCCACTTTGTCAATAGTTATATATATGTATACAGATTCTGTCATGGTAAACATTCCCTTGATTATGATGTCATTATAAACTTACGCTTATTAATATGCATATATAGTTATTTTTCTTATATGAATATTCATTCTATTCAGTATAGAATTAAGGGTTAAGCTAAAACAGCATCAATAGTTCTGTTTAATCATAGTTGAATTTCACAACAATATCACATGTTTAATCGAATCGAAGTTATGTTCATTTTGTATTCCAGTTTCCTAGCAAATATGTTAGACTGTGGGACACTAGAGATATTATCAATTGAATAGACATATTAAATTAAATGAATTATGCTTGTTTACGAAGCTTCACGCTACTCAACTTACACTAACGTTTTTGGAAAAAATGTTAAGATATGCATAACCATAAACTGATATGGTTTTCTGATACCATGAAAAAATACTCCGTCAGTACTTTGTATTTGATACTGAAGTTTTAAAGCCCCCTTACACTTTCGCGAATGCAATATACACCTGTCTATAGCGTCCACTCGGAATAAGTATAATTGTGGGTTTTTAAGACAGGTGGTATCTTAATGCAGGACGAAAGTTATGCAGAACTTCCTCTTGGAGCTTTCTGCATTACTCTCATCATATATTAAACAACCACCTGTTGTTATGCTCACTTGTTTCGATGTTTATTCAAAGACATCTCTACAGTATTTGAAAGGGATTAAGCCGTTGCTGAAGGCCTCTGTTAATGTATAGCGTTCAACTAGTCTATAATAGAACACTGGAATGAAAATAACGGTTTAGGTTTGCCAATTCGCAATGTTTTGCAATAGACCTACTAAATGCGTACCCGTCTGGTTATTTAAGGTCTTTATTACTGCAAATAGATCCTACAATAGTCATGTGACTGTCTTTATGTGACTACAATAATCGTGTCACTATCCTTATGTGACTACAATAATCGTATGACTGTCTCAAAATGACAATCCTTATTGTGACTATTGCGGGCTATTCATAAATACAATACAGATTCTTTCCATTGATATGGCTTGTAGATCCTACGCCCATGGTACTATCGTACGACAGTCACACTGCTGTCGTATGCTCGACCCCTGGCTATGTAAGCTTGACACGTTGGATACAACGGCTTGATAATTATAGGTTAAGGCTTAGTGCATGTGAGTCGTTAGACATTCGTCCGATTGTCGTACGACAATGTTTTATTATGTGTTTTTGTATTACTTACATAATCAAGGAATACAAAGGTGGGAGCCCACCATCGATCCCATGCCTAACCGACATACCTGACAACTGCCATTCCGCAATACAGTCTATAGTAATGTATTGACTTGCAGTCTATGGATACAAAAGGCGTGTCATAACATGGATCAATTAAGATATACAATTTCTCTAAAAATGAACAAATCTAGACTATGAATAAAATGTTATATACTTGGAAAAACTAATAACTGTATCGATATAATTGCATTATGGGAATGACAATGCTTAGGATAATTACTTACCCAATGGTCCGGGCAAATAAAGTGGTAATACCGCTACTCATGGTATAATAAGGATACATTATGCGGCCAAAAGATAACTAAAAGTGATGTGCATCACTCTAACACGATAGCCATCATTTTGTTTACATGAACTCTCTCGTGAGATTTTCCACGGACATTAATTTTAAAATGTGCGTGTCTTTGTTTGATTAATCAATATGTCCGAGTGAGTTACAATGATAGTAGGATAGATCCAACACTCCCCACAACTGACTGCAATATTGCCCCAGAGCAGACCCTAGTGAGTTACGGTAATTTTTGATAGATGTGCTATGATTCCCCGCGAGTGATTTGAATATGTTGTGGCACCAAATACTTGTCTTCTGAAAATAATTCCGTCTGATTTTAATTTCAGTGTGGAAATTCATAAAGTATTTTAAATCTGAAATACAGAGTGAGACTGTGTGTCAAAGTAGTCTGGTGAAGTACTATTTGGGTGTTAGCAGGATAAAAGTTAGATAGTTAAGATGTCAGAATAATGGTGAGCGTATTAACGGTGCTAGTTAAAGGTTTTGAATGCGTACGTGATTTTGAACGACATGGAAATAGGTGTATTGTCAATCACATGTATATGTTCTAAGATTTCATGGTTGTCATCTAAACGATGACGGGCTTAGAAGTACTAGATAATTAATATTTTGAGATATGTATAAATAGCATGGGATTTGTGTATTCAGGGTCGAGCTTTATTGAGGACTTGGGAGTTGCATATTAAACTATGACGTAGAACTATCGTCTTGTCGTTTTTGCACCAGATAAGACACAGAGTTACACGGTGTCTCATCAGTGTCAACACTGTCCTCACTTCCTCACTGCCCCTTCGCAGCTTGTCGGGGACTTCGGTGGTGACAGTGTTAAAACTGCCAGGACGGCGTACGATTTGCCACGTTTGTTGTGGTGGCCCAATATTATAGCAAGACTTGTCAAGTATCCCATATAAATTAAGCTGACACTTGTGTCCAAAACCGACATCTATACTAAATTCATTATCCAGTATAGAAGGGTTTAACTGTACTCGGAATAATTCAGAAACAGTCGGCGTCTCATCCGGATCCAAGCTTTTCGGACACTATGTCAATATTTGCTTAAACGCCTGTAAGAGGACAATACGTTAATAGTTATTCAAAAGTTCGATCAGATCGGACGTTGTCTATATTACATCAAAATAAAAATGGTTGGACATAATTGTGTTAAAGGGGTGGGGGGGTTTAAAGGTAAATCATAAATCTTACGGAATCATAAAATCTTCACGAACCAGTGAAGCGAACACGTTTTACTCCGCAAACACCATCATACAGATATAGTTGATGCAGCTTTATTTGGATTAACATGGATTTTACACACTTGTATATAGCTATAAAGGAATACTATACGGTATTGTAAGTAAACCCTCTATAAAACAACCATGGAAATGAAGATATTCTCAGGTATTTAAGACAGGTAATGTCTTAACTTTGTGGTACCCTGTGTTCCTTAAAAACATAGGCACACAGTGAATACCCAGATCAGAGGGCTCCAGAAGGAACTATTTGACCAAGCTCTTCACTATTTGTTGAACTCATCGATGTCGATGGCTTATATCAGCAAATCTTAAGTTTTATTTGTTGTGCCCCACTCGACGTGGAATGTGATTAGGCTACAAAATAAGATCTGGATGGGTTTTATCTTAAATAATATCGGAATAAAAATATGTTTGTTCTACATTCAACTGGGTTGTTTCAACAGGAATGTATTTTAAGTACACACACTCTTTTGGATTATTTAGTGCTTGAATAATATTGTGCTAGTTAAATATCTTAATGTACAACAAAACCTGTCTTAAATATCGGTATATACATGTAAGACAGGTGTTAGCTACATGCGGGTTACAAGTTATGCAAGACACCCCTATAGGAACTGTCTGCATTGCATATGTCCTACATTAAGCAGCTACCTGCAATTTAAGTATCCTATGTTCAAAATCTGAATGGCTACTATAAGGAATGTAATGATGTAGACATTCAGTCAGAAATAATATCGTTATTACAATGATAAAGATTTTAAAGAGTACTAGGTATACTTATCTACGATAGTTTCAGATTTGATGTTTTACGTCTCTCCGTTTAACCCTTATTCGGCTTTCCCCGCATTGACAAGCCTCTTTCGGCCCAAAATAATGTTCGCCTGCAATCAATGACATATGCTTTAAGTTTTAGACTGGACTTTCATTCAATTCTAAAGCGTAAGTGGTGTGTAAAACAGCTTAGATCCTGATGAGACGCCGAGTTAGTCGGTATCTGATACGGATCAAAACTGTTTGCCAATACAGTCACAGATTTGTCCATAGCAGCATGCAATGTGAGTCACTTTCCAGCGAAAGCGGTGGCGAAAAAGTTATAATAAGTGGGATAGTTTTAATTGGGTGATAAATGTCAAGACTGCAATAGGTTTGCACACCCTATTCAGCCCTTTTGACGCTGAAGTTTGAAATGTAATATTCCAAAATTCAAATACGTCAAGCTTACCATGACTATTAAGATATTTCAAAAGAAAGGTGCAACGTGTCAAACAGTGCAAGTCTTGTTGAGAAGGTCTACAATGTTTGCAAATGACATTAGTCACGCATTTCATGCATTGCATGCGTTGGATAATGTATATGGAATATAATAATATACTAAACTATCGATACTACGAACACTCAAATACGTACGCTAATTGATCTGTAACACAGGTGACAGCTTAATGCAGGTTGAAAGTCATACAGAAAGCTCCTCTAGGAGAATGACTTTCACCCTGCATTAAACAGTCACCTTCCTAGAAAGACATAAATTCTTCATAAGTAGATTTTGATAGTATCGAGTTTTAACTGTTTATTGCTTTGCTTGTTTTTCACAGGTATGACAATGGATGCTAGCTGTGTTTGCAGTCGTGGTATGTATCACACACGGTTGTGATGACTTAGTTTAACGGAATAATGGAGAACGAACCTATAACAATGAATGTATCATCAATGAAAAGGTATGACCAAGACAATTTAACGGCAGTGTACGGGTGCTTGTTTACTAAAACTTACGAAGCCGTGTCAATAACAGTGTTATCTGTAGTGATGTTATCGACTTGTGTTGGGAATACACTTATCTTAGTGAGCCTTTTCAAGTTTCGAGCGACTTTTAAAGGGAGTCTGTACATACTAATTGGTAATTTAGCTCTCTCAGATCTCATTCTAGGACTTACCTTATTCCTGTTTCCACTTGAACATATTTTACCTGAACTAGGACATAAGATCGAGTTTTGCACTGTAAGAATTTGTTTGCTTTTGTTTTCATGCAGTGGAACATATTGGTCGCTTATTGGCATATCAATTGACAGATATATGGCAGTGACAAAGCCATTAAAACACCTCGTGATAACTACACAGACTAAAATGTTCGTACTCGGGATTTCAATCATGTGGACATTAAGTGCTATTGGATCTTTTGTTCCTTTATACATCCGAATAAACAGTGAGAACAACTCCAGCGACGACTTCATTTGCAGATCCGGTTCACTTATTCCCCATGAGTTTCATTTTGTGTCAAGTTGCATAGTTTTGCTTGAGTTCATTGTAAATGTAGTGCTGTATGCTGTAGTTATCTTTAAAGTTCGCAAACAGAGAAGGTCGTTCCCGAAGAGTAAAACAAACATTGGAACAAAAACAATCATGATGATTATAGTGTTTATAGTGTTTGCTATATGCTCGTTTCCATTTAGCATAACGTCAATACTTTATGTCACATCAAGAGATAAATCTGAAGAATCAAACTATTTGTGTATCGCAGAGTATCTCATTTTGCTGCTGTATTGTAATTCTGGGTCAAACTGGATAATATATGGATTAATGAACAAAAAGTTTAAAAGAGCATTCATTGCAATATTAAGATTTCAAAAATTCCAAACGAATGTGCAGCAATGCCAACGGTCAGCATAGCTTCCTTGCATGTTAACTCTTTTTACAGCTCTGGTGATACAGTCTGTGTAATACCCTGACACAATATCTGAAAAGGAATATAATTGAACACATAGTCGCTGCTAGAAGTAATACCGAGTTTTTTGAAAACAGTGAAAAACCTTCAACGACATAAATTATTTTCATTACTAAAATGGCGTAGTATCGAGATTTTACTGTATAATGTGTTGCTCCCTCGTTTAGAACAAAAGTGATTAGATACTATAAATGGGTATGAGTGAATGTCTCTCTAGGTATGGGTGCTTTACACTATGTATGTTAAAGCTCGAATGAACTAAAATAGGGTTCTCATGTATCTAGGCGCCCCGTCATTTTGATACCCATTATCTATAGAGAGGCAATCTATGGACCTTAAACAACCAGTCAGTCACACAACTTACTAACCCTTGTGAAACGCTAGATGGAGGATAATTGTCAAACTCAGAATACACTAGATGACAGAAGATGTATAATACCTACACATAAAAATACGGTCTTGGCTCGATTTAACGAAATGGTCGGGACCGGAGCTTTGTTTTCGTAGAATCGATATTTTGTTGAAACCAGTTTGGCCTTTTCCAAGATCCCAAACATGGTACTGACTTGAAATTCACGAACGTTACTGGTATATTAAACTGTGTGAGATATAGAGAATAAACTCACTGAACAAAGCAGAAAATGTAACGTGTTTGTCTCTGTATTCCACCTTATTTGTAATTTAACTCATTATGAAAAACAAAACGTAAATAAGATTGTAACTATACACACATATCATTGCAGCGAGTGTGTCGCCATTTTGAGTGCATTGTAATGACAATTTTGTAATATGTACTAGAAAAGAAACACACATATTACATAAATTGCACAGTAAAGACAATTGTTTAGTAGAATTGAGTTTTTCGCAATATCGATTTCCGTAGATCGGTTACGAATTTATACAGAAATAAGAAAAGAATAGATGAATTTTGCACTACCAACTTTATTTTCGTAGAAAAGGGAATTTTGTTAGAATGGGTTTGGATATTTTTAGTCCAGACTGCATACTGAGTGAAAATCTTACACAACGTCAGGTACACTAGGATACGTTTTTTTGAAGAAAACAATACAGATTGTGTGGACTACCTACTAAATAGAATATGCATTATGTTTGATTTTCACAAAATAACATAGACTTCAAGACGTACGCATGGAACTCAATCTACACGTTATGAAATACATAACCACCTAAGCTACACTTAAGGAAATGCGTATAGTACCTACAGTAATTAACACATTATGAAACGCTTACAGATTCAATCTACACTTTATGAAATACTTACAGAACCAAATGGACTCTTTATGAAATCCTTAGAGACCCTAATCTACACCACAGGAAATACGTACATAGCTCAATTTACACTTCAAGAAATCTACTCAACAATTGATTGTCCGTTAATATTAAATATTTTTTAAAACTAATTAATATTTTGTTCTTAAATTTTGCATACAGGTTGACATACGCATAACCTTTCGATGATAACTCATTTCAGTAAAGTGTTCGTTCTTTTTATGCATATTACAATTGCATAAAACCGTCTCATTCTCATAGTTTGGTAAAAATATCATATGACCAATTAGACATGTTTCTGACCTTAAATGCAGAACCCATTCAATATTTCAAGGGTTACACACAGAACCTGTTCAACACTTAAACAATACAATCCGAACCCATTCAACACCTCAAGAAATACACACATAAACCATTCAACACGTCAAGAACTCCAAATAGAACTCATTCATCATTCAAGGATTACATACAGAACCCAGTCTACATTTTAGAAAATACTAACGAAACAAAATATACAGTTTGGGTAACTTAACTATAACATATATTTAGAGGAAAATTAATGAAAAAATACACGTGATACGTTTCTTGAAATCATATAAAACACATACGGTATGCATGTGAATGAGTTACTGCAGCCGATTTTGTTTTCTACCATCCCTCTGTATCATGCTATTCTGTTTTAATCAACAAATGGTATTGAACTAGTCGACCGTAACAAGATTTCATTTATATATACACGTGTGTACGCTATATAGGTTTAATCTTAGAATGCTTTATATGTGCTATTATACACTTAATGATGCGTACATAGTTAATTATTCAAGGATATACAGCACAGCCTATCTTAACCCTCTCCTCCATAAATACGCCTTTCTACGCCTCTGTAAAACTCGCCTGTTGAAACCATTGTAATAAATAGAGCATTTGCTCCTATAGGAGCAAAAGCTCTGTTTATCAAAATGGTTTCAAACTACACAATTCTAAACATTTCCTTTTCTCTAGTTAATGCTCCTTTTCGGTACATTTATTCAAATAGGTTGGATCTAAAAATAGCCCTACGGGGGAATGCGTTAAGCAGCAATCAGAAAGATATCTAATTATTGGTCTGTAAAACAGGTAGTGTCTTAATACAGGTCAAAAGTAATACAGAAACTCCTATTGGAGTGTTTAATCACTTTTGTCCTGCATTCAGGTACCACCTGTTTTAACCCTTCGCTTGCTATTCGCGTCAATATACGTACCTGTAAATAGTGAAGACCCAGATGAGACAGCTCCTGCAGGAGCTGTCTCATCAGGGTCTGCACTATTTACAAGTTGATTGTGCAACCAGGGCACTCCACAGCAGTGATTACACAGCACTATACTTGTACATAGTGAAGATATATGTAATTATACAACAGGGCATGGGTAAACAAGGAGAAATGTGTTTTAAAATTCAGCAAGCGAAGGGTTAAGACCCCGTGTTCAATAAATGAATGGCCGCTTAGGTCAGGTTCTACTGAAAGTAAGAACAACTATTTAGGAGAATACGACCGTGTGTTAACGAGTTGGTTTTGAATAATGATTTTACTTTCATCGCTTTATTAAAATAAGTATCTGGGGTTCAAACACCGTTGCAACTATGTTTACAGAAATTATTTCCAATCCTCAACCGACCTTTTACTCGTTAAAACTTATTGTAATGGACAATCACACGCTTAATATTAATTAGCTGATTGTTTTAATAATGACATATGAACATAATAATGTCTGGCTATAGCAGACACTGCAGAATCAAATATATAGTATTTCATAATCAAAGAGAGCAGATCCTGATTAAACGACTCCTACTGGAGTGTCCTGATTTGTGTCTCCTCTGCTTACAAAGTCGATAAAAAGCGTATGGGTACCGGCGTAAAGGATTAACAAAGTATGTTGTAATGGGTTTCTTTATAAATTCACGATCATTTTCAAATATCAGAACGAGTGTACTTTACATACAGGATACAAAAACTGAAAAAAGAGAAGTGCACGGGGCTGTCAGAAATGGAAACATTGTATAAATATGTGTATCGTATTGCAAACCAACCAATACCCGTATGTTTGAAATTTGAAAACGCACTTGTAGTGCAAAGGATTCCAAAAGAAGTAAATATCATCGAGGCACATTGTGAAAGCGGTACTACATATTTCAAGGACGAGATTTCATTTTCGAAATTCAATGTTTTCCTTAATATAGATCGCTTTAATACACATTTGCAAACAGAGTAGATCCAGTGTCAGCTCTTCTTGCTTACAATAGATCGGTAGTGTTACCAATAGCAACACAAATGATGTGTGGATATGCTGTATTAGAAATTAATGCAATAAATATTCATGATGCTATCTTTTCTTACCTGAATATTCAACTGGGAGAGGGTTAAGAGATCATTATTTTTTTCTGTAATTGTTTAAAGCAAATTACTTTGTTAAATTTAAAATGTATTTCGTGACTATTGTATCAAGTAATAGAACTGAAATTAAAATAAGCATTAAAACATTAATACATTTAATGGCGCGGATTTTGAAATGTATATAAAATTACGTGCGAACATTTTTTGCATTGCAGTCCACTTGATGGCAGTTTGGTTTGATTAAGTTTCGCCTAAAGAGTGATAGTTTTCCCGTTTTCTGTACCTCTGTAACTGCCAAATTTTCCAACTTGCTACAATTTTCACTTCAAGTTTTTTTTCAATCATGATTAAAATAACTATCACAGTAACACAGAGAATGGGTCCTGATGTTATGCCGAGTAACTCGGTGTCTCATCTGGATCCGAACTGTTCGCATAATTATGTAATCACAGATGCGACATTATCAGAGAAAGCGTTAACATAAGGACAAATTACCACATTATGAACAATGGCACGCGGTGTCTCATCTGTACCCAAACTGTTGGCAAAGGCGACCACATATTCACAGGTGGCACTGGAAGAGTATACGGCCATGCGATATTAGATAAGTAAAACCCCTCTTAACTGGACGTCCAAAAATGACAACTTAATGTAGGGTCATGCAGAAAACACCTCTAGCCGACTGCCTAAAAGTATATAAATGCTTCTCTACTAGATTTTCGGCTGAAGAGATTTTACTGTACAGTAAAACCTCTCTATAACGGCCGCTAAATTACATCAAGTATTTTGTTTTAAAGGCAGATGGCTGCTTAAAGCAAGGTGAACGTAAAACTGAACGCTCCTAGGAGCGTTCTGTTTTACTTTCACCTTGCTTGCAGCAGTCACCTGCCCTCAATACCAAGTAATTACATTGTAACACAATTTAGTGGCCGCTATAGAGAGGTTTTACTATATAACATATTACCCCAACGTGTGATCTAGATCGATGCAATGGGTAGGTAACACGAAGCGAAGGGTGATGGTCAACGTTATATTAATTGTGTAGTTTAATCCTTCAACTGATGAATAAGCATGTAAAACATTATGGCAGGATGGAAACTAACCAGCTGAATGTGGAGGGGTTTTACCATAACATAATCTGTAGAAATGCATGTACATGTACAGTAAAACCCCGCTAATGCGAATACCCAAAAGAGGTATATTTTAGTACTAGATGCAGGTGGTAGCTTAATGTAGGGAAAAAGTAATGCAGAAAGCTCCTAGAGGAGCTTTCTGCATTACTTTTTTCCTGCATTAAGCAACCACCTGCTTATAAAGACACCCACGTGTATTCATTAAGTGGTAGCATTAGAGGGGTTCTACTGTATATTATTCGAATAGAAACATAGAATATCCACATACCTGATATAGAGGATCTGTTGCGAGTTGTCTTTTAAGATCACATGTTCCTACACGAGCCTTAGAAAATGTCATTAAGCGAGCTTTGGCGAGCTTAATAACATTTTCTTGGTGAGTTTAGGAACATGTGATCTTAAAAGACAACGAGCATCAGATTCTTTTTCTCACATCTCAAAAAAGTGTATTTTGGCCGTTTAAATGACATGTAAACATCGACTTCTTTGTCACCCTTCCTTTTGTTTGCCTTGCGTCTTTGTGCTTGTGGTTTGTTCATGTTGTGGAACGTTTGTCCCTGTTTCTTGTGTGTCTTTTGGTGTTTTCTGTGTTCATTTCGTATGTGTGTGTGCGTGTGCGTTTGGGTGTGTGGTTGTGTGTGTGTGTCATGCTGTCTATCGGTGTTTTGGTGGTGGTTGCGTCTTGCATGTGGCTTTGCCTGCTTGACTTTACTACTTTTCCATGGTTTGACGTCCTATATGGCGTATGACGTCATATATATTCTAAAGTGATCTTTCACGTGTTACAGATCAGGGAATCTTAAACTGTTGTTCCAACTCGGAGATAAGGGAAGGTATGTGAGAAAAACGGTTTCGGCTGATAAATATATCGTTCAGGTAAATCGCTAGCGGAAAGATTTCCGATCATATGGAAACAATATCATAATGGTTATAATACAATGTGAAGATTGTCTGTGCCAATTACGTGCGGAAGTGTAGGTTACAAGTATATCCAATGTGTTACAGATATAGCACATTACATTAATACCACTGCAAGGATTACCTGGTTGAAAATTGTTATCAGGAATACAAAAATATAACAATTTCTTTTGGAAAGCGTTGGAAGGTTTTCTACATACTCGTAGTGCGATCTGCAATCAACGATATTACCAGAAATTTAATGCTATAAAAAGTATTTCTATAATTTTCTGTTGAATCAATAAATTATAATTGCAATATTTCAGTTTTATTATACCTCAATATATATGTATCCTTCAATGCAAAACTCGTATAGACCTAAAATGTGATATGATGATATCAGAATGAGCTTCCAGGTAAATATGTCAGGATATACCACCTCGGATTTAGCTTCCAGGCTAAAATATCAGCATCTATCACCTTACATTTATATGTATCACTATTTATTTATTTTAATTGTAAAATTAACTAATAATGTACTTCTGAATTTTTTCGGTATAATTAAATAATTAACACGTGACTGTCGGAATGATAGAGGGTATTGTCAACCCTTGACCTGGCATATTAACCCTTCGCTTGCTATTCACGTCAATATACCTACCTGTAAATAGTGAAGACCCAGATGAGACAGCTCCTGCAGGAGCTGTCTCATCAGGGTCTGCACTATTTACAAGTTGATTGTGCAACCAGTGCACTCCACAGCAGTGATTGCACAGCGAAATACTTGTACACAGTGAAGATATATGTAATTATACAACAGGGCATGGGTAAAGAAGGAGAAATGTATTTCAAAATTCAAAAAGCGAAGGGTTAAATATACCAATTCTCGGGTTCACAATAGCTTGTGTTAATTAAATAATATAGTATGTCTCCAATATATCAGTGTTATATCAGTGTTTAAAAGAAAGTCTGTATGTGAACCACAAACGCAAAAAATAGTAAAAGTATTGTGCCCATTAACTCATCGATGTTTCTAATAATTATAACCAACCCGTTACGTGATATTCCTGGCTGTGCGAACAGAATATACCTAGACCAGGCAGTCTCTGTAGGAGCTGTGTAATAAGGGTCTGCTCTATTTACTACTGGAATAATACATATATGAGCTACTGTATGTCATGGTTATAAATATCATTGTTTCGTATTAATCCTTTTACTAATGTATTTTATGCATGAAATGATAATTTATTTAAATTTTAATTTAGGCAAAGCGTGTACGATCACATCTACACATGTATACAATTTCAATGGCAAGCAGAGCAGGCCCTGATCAAATAGTTTCTACACGTATACTCTGTTTTCAAAGGCGTAGAAATACTTTTCTATGAAGGAAAGGAATAAAATACTAAACTAATAAGAAAATGAGTATATTAATAAGTATTCATACCAAATGAATTATCTACATGTAACTTGTTAATCAATCAGACAAAATGATCTTTCGTTGTCATTGACTCTTAACTGTTTCCCGCATTTAAACGCATTTTCACGCATTTGCAAACAGACTAGACACAGATCAGATAACTCCTGTCGGGACCGTCTGATACAGTTCTTATACCGTGGATTGTGTTAACCAAAACCTTCCCTTGAAAAGTTATATTATGAAAGGTCTGCTAATCAATATTCATGCTGGCATTATTTCTTACATGACTATTAAACAGGGAAAGGATTAACAAGATAAGCCGCATTAATGTGGCCGAAACGCGCAGACAAACGGAGATGGATACTGAATATCTTTCAAAAAAAAAATTAAATCACAAACGATCTACATGATAGGTTCAGTGAAAGGGAACAACTAAAATCAATTACCTGTTATCACTTTGTAAACACGTCAGGGAATTAATGAATTCTGAATAAACATTACTAAAATATATCTATTCGTTTTTATCAATTTATTAATGAGATTGGCATATCAAATCAGTGTAATATCGTCAATGTGTCAATGGAATATCTTTGATTCGAACTACAGTGTCACTGGCGTTATAGTCATGGCAAACAGTTCCTTCAACAATACAGAAAATACTGATTATTATGGAGAGATCTACGCATGCATGCTCACTCCGACATATGTGCTAATTCATATGACGGTAATATCAATAGTGATTTTGTCAACATTATTTGGGAATGTTTTTATCCTTTGGAGCATCTTCAGGTTTTACATTTACATTGGGAATTTAGCGTTGAGCGATTTATTACTTGGAACTTGCTTGACACTATATCCACTTGAATATATTTTTCCAGCGGTTTTTAGGAGCCGGTTATACTGCATTGTTAGGACATCAATGCTGATGGTATCTTTCATGACTACTAATGGGGCACTTTTGTTTATTTCATTCGACCGATATCTGGCAGTATCCTATCCAATTAAATACATGGCAAATGCCAGGCGTAGGTGGAGAATATTACTCATGTTGGTGACCTGGTGGATCATTTGTGTGACGTCTTCATTAATACCGATTGTTATCAAGACACAACAGGACAACGGAGAAGACTATTACAACACATTCTTAAAATGTAATTTTGAAACGGCTCTTTATGATGGGTTTCGCTACCTACCTGTTGTTTCTATGATTGTAGACTTATGTTTGAATTCTGTTTTGTATTTTGTCACTGTACGCAGAATTAGGAAACAATTAATCAGGTTTCAAGAAGGAACTGTATTTAATCGTAGAGGTACAAAGACAACCATGATGATTGTGGTTCTAGTAATGTTCATGGTATGCTGGACTCCTTTTTCCATTGCATCCTTGTTAGGTACAAGGATCGATAAAAATTCGTACAACCAATCTCCGTGTTTAGTGGAGTATTTTCTACTGCTTGGATGTTTTAATTCTGGATTAAATTGGATAATTTACGGACTGATGAATAGAAATTTCAAAGCAGCATTCCGTATACTTTTTGGATGTCAGCGAGTTGATAGCAGATTGCAAAATCAGGCAACGATGTAACAAAAATGTTCAGGTTTAAGGAGTCTCTTTTACAACGTACTGTTTACCCTTTCAGTATTCTATGTGTATTCCAAATTTCAATACCTACTGAAAATTCATAGAGAGAATAGTTATAATTAAATATGGAAGGTGGTACATAGTAGCCATTTCAGAAGGTAAAGAAACAGATCTATCAAATTTCATTAGCAAACAAAGCAGACCCTGATCAGACGTCTCCTATCAGAGCCGTCTGATTTGGGTCTACTCTGTTTGCAGATACGTGAAAACTCGTTTATATTAACAAAAGGATTAAAGTCCTAAAATGACCTTCAAACGGACTAAAATGTTCAACAGAACGCAAATCTTAGGTGGTCAACAACGATTTTGTCATGCAGTGCCAATGGATGACGAAATGTTGATGATTAATGATTATTACAGTAAACATTCTTTTACTAAAATACAACTTTTTAGGAAGGCGAGGGTTTGGGTTTGCTGTTTTTACAGTATATAGCGGCGAATGAGGTAAAGACATCCCACTTCGTACTACTGATTGGCTCCTGTGCAATCACCAAAGAACATAGTCAATGATGATTACATCGGAAATCCGCAGCGAATTAAGATGCTTTGCAGTACCAGATATTATAAATGGAACTCACTATAGGTTGTATATAATATTGCCTTAACCGTTACCCCACTGAGAAAGTTCGTTGAGGTTTGCCTCCCACAAGCTGAGCTTATGCTGTGTTAAAACAACTGTCATCCTGTTCAGATGCAGTCTGAGAGTTACCCGGCGTGTCATCTAGAGCCAAGCTGTTTGCCAATGCAAGTCAGGCCGTGTGTAGCGGAGAATGTGTTAATATGTATATTAAATTGTGATGTGGAGAGATGTACGCACATTTTTAGTAAAACATTTTTCCAAGCAATGGGTTATGCTTGCTAGATAACAAGACGGCCCATTGTTATTGACGTTTTATTGATGTATACAATTCGAATGACTTCGAAAATAGTCTGATATAAATAATTTAGTTCGATCACTAATTCTATAAAGGTATAAAACTAAGTAGGGGCCATATAAAATGTTATAATGATTTCCGTCATATAAGCGTGTTTTCACACATTTGCAAATAGAGTAGACCCAGATCAGACGGCTCTTATTGGAGCCGTCTTATCATGGTCTGCTCTGTTTTCTAGTGGAATTTGAAATATCTGTTCGTTACTTTCCAAAATGGCTGCAATGTTCCACCTTCAATATGTCATTATAATTATTTCGTCCATCAATATTCAGTAGGTATTGAAATTTGCAATAAATATAGACCAGGGGCAGGGTTAATGATCATATAGGTCATATCCCAACTGCGAGGGAAAGAACCCAGGGTAGGAATCGTATCTTTGTTATGCACTTATACTATTAATATATATATGTAAGGAAGAGATGTACGTACCAACTCTGTATGAGTATTCACAGATAGGTGGTTAGTGGAACAAACTTACTAACATCCTAATAGTTGCCTCTCATTCCAGTGTTTCGTGTAAATGGTTGAGTATGGGTTTTATACTGTTCGTGGTCCCATCAACGAGCGGTGCAATAATATATTACATAGAGGGTCGATATATACAATATTAATGCTCTCAATCCTGAATTATCAGAGTGCAATAGTTAGTCAATGTTTAACTATAGAGTGCACTCATCAGTGAAAGCTGAACCGTATAAGAGGATTTTGAATGATAAACAATGCAGACCAGGATCGGAGGCCTCTTCTAGGATCCCTTTGATCTGGGTCTACATTTGTTTGCAAATGATCGGACGTGTGTTTCTCGGGATGAAAGAATAACACTGCAATTGCGAAACTGTGATTATCTGATGTATGCAAACAGTTTGGGACCAGACGCGACTCTCAAATAACACGGCGTCTCGTCAGTACTCAAACTCTTTGATGCTGGGTGTATGTCTTGAAACGATATGGAATAAGAAAGGTGTAGTAGATGACACAGTTTGCAGACAATATAACGTAGCAGATGATGGATTAACGGTAAATGTAAGAAATTTAATAATGATTATATTACATAATTATCTATTCTCATACTTAACGCGACCAGAATGTCATTGGCATACACCTTTGATCCGGATGAGATGCCTGGGAACTCGGCGTATCATTAGGACCCAAGCTGCTTGACATTCCTGTAATAGTTGCTAAAAAGCCTGAACGAACCGAGTGTATGTAAAATATATAGCAAGGTTAGGTTTTCAGCAGCTTTTATTTTTCAGCATAAGAATGATTATTATTACACTAATTACATGGGTCGGTGCTAGTATTAGTACAAAAATATAGCACAAGAAGTAGAAACAAACACATGAACGTGACGACTAACACAGACAGATCTGTGTAGTAGAAGGATGGGCGGATATATAAAACAAACGAAATTCAAAATACGTCCCGTATACAACTCTGCACGGGAGTATATGTACATAAGATGATTTGTACCTACAGTAGAACCTGTCCTATAAGCCCGATTCATTCATTGAACATAGGGGGCTTTAAACGGAGGTGGCTGCCTAACGCATGTCACAAGTAATGCAGAAATCTCATACAGGAGCTTTCTGTATTATACTGACCTGCATTAAGCTATTACCGTCTTAAATACCCATAATTAGATATCTGTTTGATGACCACTTAAAACTGTAATATCATATGACATCGGGGAAATTAGGTACTGTTCCAAACTTTACCAGCAGATCTATCATACCCCATATGCAGATAAAGCAAACCCTGTTCTGACAGTTTGTTGTTCTGACAGTTCCTACGGGAGATGTCTGATTTTGGTCTTAGATGTTTGCAATAGTGTTGAAGTTGCTTCTACGATGTAAGTTTTAATGAATCACATGAGTACTGCTAAGTAGCGATTTTTTTAATGCATTGTAATTATCCCACTACCTCAAGTGGATGCATTGACCCTTAACCTGGCAGCGACAATATTTGACGCCTGTCCAAACAGAGTAAACCCAAATCAGACAGTTTCGCAAGTAATCGTTTTCTTATGAAATAATATTGATCTGATGACTCTGACATAGTAACAATTCTTCTTGTTCGTAATGCCGTTATCAAATTCACTATTCTTACTATCATTATATTTAAATGAATATTCACTAGATAAAAGGGTGGTTTATCAGAATAGGACACTTGCGAGTTTTTGTTGTAGAGTGGTTATATCGTAGTCACTTAAACTGTGTTGATAGAATGAAGAAGTGATGGACAATAATAAGTTTGTGTTTTATATAAGGTTCAGACAATATACTGTCCCTTTGTATCGCACCATGTCATAAACAAATGAGAACAAAACAGAATGAATATTCATTCTGTGTTATTTTAACTGACAAATAAAATTCAGATATGAAATAGATGAATTCTAGACACATTTGGATTATTAACAATGTTAATATTTTCTAATAGTCAAGAAGTGGGTGAAACAGTTATGTTCATTTAATTTTCGAAGTTGAAGTTGTCATTTAACACTTAAAAGACACATGGATAAACCGTATATTCCCTGACCACAATATTCATTATGTACCTGTGCTGTTTACTTTATAATTTTCTTATAACTTATGTTGTACTAATGTAATGGTAGATTCGCTCAAAACCTCATTTCGACAACTCCGCTTAGATATATTGAATAGGATTAATATAGTGGCAACGGGACGGAATATATACATATCAACATTATTTACAAATGGCCATTTAAAATAGTTGTATCTCTCTAAAATGATTACTAAAGGAATACACTCCAACATGGATGTCTTAGAAATAAAAACGGACGGTATTACTGTTGTGCTACATTAAGCTATCATCTACGTGGAAAGTCAAGGTTGCTTCCTTTTACGGTCGCTTAAGACACGTTTTGTTTAAATCCCATAATCTGCTTCCGAGGTTATAAAACGTTTGCTTGAGTCCGAGTTCATTCTCACGCATCTGAATGGTCAGAATGGGAGCATGCTCATAATCTGACCAAGGTAAAACATTGAGAAGGAACTAAGATGTTATAATTATATCCTTGGAGCTGGTGAACTGAACTTTCTACTTTCTCCACTTGTGTTCCAGTTAATGTTTACATATTATGCGACTGTGAAAAAATGTCTTCCCTAGTTGAGTTGGTGCAATATTGACAACTTTCGCTTCGGTCAAGCTTTTGAGAAACTATTGACCGAGATGACACACAGCTTCGTCCTGATAAGTCTCATCTGGATCGAAATCAGAGTCCATGCTTATAAAGCTTTCTAGTTGAATTTGAGTTCGTTCTCAAGCTTTTGATTGTTCAGATTTGAGTTCTCAAGCTTTTGATCGGTCAGATATGAGCCAAATGCTCAAATCTGGCCAATCAAAAACTTGAGAACGAACTCAGGCTCAACTAAAAGTTTTATAAGCATGGACCCTATTTGCAAATCCATGTCAGGTGGCGGGATAATGATACCCAAGGTCCGTACTACGCTGCACTTGCTTACGTATGTTACCATAATACTAGTACTGGTATAATGTATACATATTTGTGCTACGAGAGTTAAGCTGAAACATTCAACTATACAGTAAAACGTCCCTAAACCGGAATTCTAGTAGAGCAAAATATATACATGTCCTTTTAGACGAATGGCTGCTTAATACATGATGAATGTCATGCAGAAAACTCCTAGAGGAACTTTCTGCATGACTTTCAACCTACATCAACTGCCACCTGTCTCCGAATTTGGTACTAAACTGAACGTCCGGTTTAGTGGAGGGTGGTATTATATAGTAAAACCTCGCTTATACGAGCTTCAAGTTAAGATGAAACAAACACCTTTAGGCCAGGTTTCCTGCTTGATGCAGGGTGAAAGACATGGTGAAACCTCAGACAGGAACTTTCTGCATGTGTTTCAATCTGTATTTTGATGACCTGTGTTAAAGGTACTTATTTGAGCATTCGAATGAGCTAGGTTTTACTTTATATAAATGATAGTAAACATAAGATTATAGAAATGTTCTGTTTAATGATATGTTAAGGGAATGTTGATCGTAGCTGGCGTTGTCAGATTATGCCTTTGGTGGATCTGAAATTGAAACATAAAACGTTGATTATAAGACTGTTAAAAGTGTGGTAGTCCTGATTTATTTCTAGTTAAACTTTATCTTCTTGGCACCTATACTAATGATCAAGAGGCAATTCTAATGAGAACAAACCAAATTAGAGTTTATCGGAGGAATGCAGAAATCCATTATTTTTAAGTTTAACTTGACAGACATGCATTTGGACGCCTATGCAAAAAGTAATCACAGATCAGAAACCTCTTCTACGAGTCGTCTAATCAGGGTCTAAGTAAATAATTCCATTGTCACTTTACGCTATACAAAATCCGTGATGTGATTATTTCTTACATGTATATTGAGCAGGTAAAGAATTATAAAAGGCCAATACTTATTCACCAAGTTGTCGCTTTAGAGTGGTTCGATTACATCTAGAATACTCAAGATTGAATATAAGAAAACACTGTTTCCTAATAAGCTCGCTTGAATCTGACCTGTGATATCATGCAACTCATCTGTCAGCGTATGTGGGATATCACCTTCTTTTGGGTTCGGTAAAAAGGGGAGGTAATTTATGATTTTAGCATTCCTCCATCTTGGTGGCAACCAGGGTTGATAGATTTCGTAGCCTTCGACATATACGCCACTTGTTCCGTCGTCAACCTTTTGCCACGTGGCAATGCCACGTTCTTCGATCGTACCTGATTCAAATAAGAAACATTATCTAAAACCTACAATAAATACAGGAAATTACAAGATATGACACATAGATCATTCATATCTGACAATGAAGCATACATTTCAATACAAATTGTATTATGTTTTTTTCTCTATACATTCACATATTTATATTTCTTAACGTTTGTTAGTATTTACGTTATACATGTAGTTAAAACCATGGTACCCATCGCTAAATGAGAAATACTTCGCCTATACAAAATATTAGATGGTGTTGCCATGCCTACCTGGTACGGTATTATCGAGGATACAAGCAAGGACTCCGCCGAACATGTTCGGATTTCCAAGAATGATCTCCAGAATTTCGTCGGCATCTGCATTCCCTATAGTATCAAACATAGATATGAGGCAGTATCGACACAAACTACTAAAATCATTGCGCTTGCGCACAGTCAGTGATCGCCAAAATAAAAAGATTGTACAATATCTGGATACAGTCAGACCAAAGTCAACATGAAAACTGTCTGTAAGCTGTCTCAACGCGTTACTAAACCAAGGCACCCAAAGAAAATAATATGACCATTATGTCCTTTTTCTGGTATACCTGCCAATATGTTTGTTGTACAAATTGTTGAATATGTCCAAAAAATTCGATTGACTAAGCGATAACCATTTAAATACTTTGACTTAAAGGCAACACGTGCATATGGAAAACAAGCCCCGAACATGGTGGCCATGCTTTCTGTTGTATGAAATAGTATTAAGGCAACACACTTAAAGATCATCAGTTAAAGGACATTTTTATTTGACAATGTTTGACAAACCTGTCGATAGTTCTTCTGGATATGTTTCTATCCAATAGGGCACCATGAGTCCTGTGAATATAGATGTGCCGATAATGGCTAGGTTCCGGCTTGATGTCAGATCCACAGCGTGTAGATTGGACAACACGACACCGGTAAACATACCGTACATTGTGATTAAGGCGCCACCTGTCAAAACGTTTATTAAGAGCTGATTGTTGGTAATGATATATATAAAACAGACTATGATTGGTAATCTATAAATGCATATAAATGAACAATTCCAACTTTACCTACTATTCCAAAAACCCGCACGGACTATTCTAGAATCGCCCTGCGTGCTTTTGGAAATCCAATATTATCCGGCATTAATTGAATTCCTGAAACGCGCAGAACAATTCTAGAATTGTCCATGTTCCAATAATTCGCAGAATATATATGCTACGATATCACAATGAATTTAATCGCAATTGAAATGGAAGATAATATTTCAATTTATAACTCTTAACTGCCAATTCCGTATATGTGAATACCTATGCAAAAATATTGGATCCAGTTCAGACGCCAAATATCTCATCAGGATTCAAACCGTTTGTAAAATTGTTACTGTGACTATGAAAAACAAAAATATGAACATTGTAGCAGACGCCACTGTTTGCAAACGATACAATTTAGCAGCAAAATAGTTTTATTTTGTCCAGTTTTCGTATGAATGAATGCACACCAAAATTGCACAAATGTTCGTATAAATTAAAACAATGATTGCAACCCATTTCAACGGATATAATCTACCGAGCTCAGACTGACTCCGAATCGATTTCAGAACGACATAATGTATATCATGTAGGTCTAACAACAATGATAGAAAATAATCAGTCGAAAGTAAAACAACGTCAAGGAGAGCTTTTATTGTATAATAAATAACATATTGTACATCGAAATGCATACATTTTTTAAGACAGGCTCTTTAGAACTAAGCCAGTTTAAAGTCACATAGATTCTGATTCTGTAATCGTTTTCTCACACAAACTTATTTCTTTTATGAATATGCATGGTCTAAACGGTTAAACATACTCTGCCATATGACGGTCATCAATACCCACCTAGCACAGGGTACGGTATACAAATGAAAACGGCCGAGATTTTCCCAATAATCCCAAACACTATGTATATAAGGGCACATACGAGAAATACGCTCCTACTGGATACCTAGAAATAAAACATAAGTATAATCTCTCTATAACGACCACTTGAATGAACCCTCATTAACCGGTTTACCCATGAATATTCCTGTCATAAAAATGAGAATAGTGATAAGAATAATTTCCATACAGGCAAAAAAACAAAATACAATTTTGACTATGGTAAAACCAGAAGAATCAGACATTTATAATTCTATAAGCAAACAGAGCAGACCATGATGAGACGAGTCCAACAGGAGCAACCTGATCTCGAACTACTCTGATTGCAAGGTAAAATGTTATGGGTCCATAGGCTGAATATAGGACAAACGTTTCATTCGTGTGGCTATAAGTAGTCACATGCATTGACAGAATACTATTATTATATATCAAGAGGTCTCTCAAAGAGGGTTTTAATGTAAACCATAAAACTACGTGTATATTTTCTTGAAACATTGTCAAACTAAATACTGCGATCATACCGGCACATTAAAGACACGTTTTACAATAGCATACTAAAAGTCATATATATATATAACTAATAATGCGTTTGAGTGTCTAAAGAAACTAGTACTATTAGTCATAATAACACAGAGGATCACATGCGATATAATTGTTTTCGCTGCTAAATATTGTCGTCTGAACAATTTCTCTTCTGTGTACAATTTTCGCTAGATTAATGTTCTCCCCTTTACTGTACATAATATTACCAGCGTAATAAATACAGCGACACCTTTCTGAGCAAAAGTTCCAGTAAAAACTTATTTAGACCCTTTAACCCTTTCCCTCATATTGACGACTTTTGACGACTCTGTAAAAGTCACTTTGTGAAACAATTGTGATAAACCGTCCAGTTTAAAGAGGTTTTTACTGTAGATTGGATCATGATGCGACGCCGAGTTACTAAGCGTCTGGATCTAAACCAGTTTATCACATAGGGTCTGCTTTACAAAGTGGACTTTTGTTTTTCTTACTTGACGTAAGATGTGGCTTTGTTGCCTGTCTAATCGCGAAAAGCGTTCTTGAAACCAAATGAGTATCTGCAACCAACCTTCTCTTGTTAAGTGCAATCTGGTTGACATTTGCAAAGAGTTTTGATCCGGATACGATGCCGGGTAACTCGGCATCTCACAACTATCCAAACTGCTTAACAAACGGTCAATAGTGTTACAAAGTTTTATCGAATCGGAAGTAAAATCGCAGTTTCAGAATATTTTTTCAGCAGGTTAAGGGTTAGAATAAAATGTGCTCATCCTTGTTTTTAACCATTTACATGTACTCCATAAATACACCTTTCTATACTTTGACAAACTGAGTAGATCCAGATTAGTGCCTCCTGTATGAGCCATCTGATCGGAGTCTGCTCTGTTTGCTTATGATACAATATAGATACGAGTCTTCAGTCTCTTATGGCTGCAAATTCTTGTGTCCATGTGCTATTAAAACAAAATCTAATTTACTGTCATGGTGTCATTATTTCTTACATGAATATTCATGGAGGAAATGTTTAACTGCCACTAGACACTTATGACTCAAATGACACAAAGTTTGCTCTTTAAAAGTATTCTGCACAACTAGTTACTCAGTTAAAGGTGCTTTAATGTGTAATAATACAAAGCGTTTTACCCTGGTAACTCCAATAGCACCAATGTTCCCGCCATACGTTGTTGTAGCGCAGCCACATCCAAGCAAACCGGAAATAGCACTACAAAACCCTTCCGTTGCGATACCTCGATTCACTGCATGCGATGGAGGAGGTGGAACCCTGCACATTGACGCGCATGCGTAGTAATCACCGACTGAATCCAGTATGGAGGTGAATGTGGCTATCATAAAACCTACGAAAACGCTGATGCTGAACCTTATAGGACCAAATTGTCCTGCAACAGAATAATAATTGGTTTTATCGTAATTACTCATTTGTATTTATTTTTCTCCTAACAGTTTTTTGACGACAAATAACGTTCGTCTACTGCGAATTATGCCGTCTCTTCGCCTGCGAACAATGTCGTCTGCTATAAGTTACAGAGAGGACCTTCTCTAAAACGCAAGTGGTTTGTGAAAATCAGGATCAAAACTGATTGAACTATGGCCAAAACCGTCCCAAAAATTGGTCAATAGTTTCTAAAAAGCTTGATAGAATCGGAAGAAGTGAAATGTGCATCAATGTGGGCCGCCTTTTATTATAGCTGTGTTAGGATTAAGACGTTTATAAATCAGTTCATATTGTATTGAATGGTTGTAGTTCATCCGAAAGTCGTCTGCCAATTTTTCGTCTGCTACAATTTTAATTTTCGTCCAAGAAAAATTATCATGATATCAAATACTTAACTCTTTCGGTGCCAAATTTAAAAGTGTCGTCTGCAATACTAATTTCATATTAAATATAATTCTAAACTAAATAATAAAGGTATATTAGTAAAACATATGTTTTTAAAAATCCTACATGCTTGGGCTAAAATAAAACAGAAAACAGTGGAGTCCCAGGTCAGATGCCGCCTTGAAAAGGCGGCATCTGACCTGGGACTGCACTTTTTTCAATGGTGCAAACAGGCAACATTGGCGCCGAAAGAGTTAACTCGGCGTCTCATCTGGATCCAAACTGTTTGCAGGTGTTTGCGGAGGTTCGTCTCGGCAGCGAAATACTTACAGACTTGTTTGAAAAATTAGATTACCAGGATAAGGAAAATAAAACCAGTTCGATGACGAAATAATGAACGTTCGTGCGTCTGTACGAGCATTATAACTGGTGGAATTCTTGACATCTGGAAACTGGTCGGTTACCGTCAGAATTCCACAGACAGCCCAGCCGATAACTATGGCGATCAAAATCTGAAAGTACATGTTAAAAGTAAGTATTTTAAGGGAAAAAAGTAGCTTATTGAAATACAGGGGATAGTTTGAAGTTTAAATAATAACAATTAAAACGTTTTAGGCAGTAGGATTCTTAACCCTTCGCTTGCTATTCACGTCAATATACATACCTGTAAATAGTGAAGACCCAGATGAGACAGCTCCTGCAGGAGCTGTCTCATCAGGGTCTGCACTATTTACAAGTTGAGTGTGCAACCAATGCACTCCACAGCAGTGATTGCACAGCGAAATACGTGTGCACAGTGAAGATATGTGTAATTATACAACAGGGCATGGGTAAAGAAGGAGAAATGTATTTTAAAATTCAGCAAGCGAAGGGTTAACCCATGGCGTAAGTCATACAGGATCTCACCGGGACGTTTGACCTGCATTTATCCGCCACTTCTCCTAAAGACCCATACTGTTACATCTTTGTTGTAGTGTTGGACCTATCGGGGTTTCAATGTAATGCAAACATATATTGTTCACCAGGTGGTTGTTTTATCAACAGAACTTACTTATTTTACTTGGTCGTAAGCTAGAAGTCGTGGTTAGACTGTTCTGATAAAACGGTTTAACTCTTGAATTAATAAAAGCGTATTCCTGTAGGAGTCGTCTGCATAAGGCGCTTCTATAAGATAAAATGATTGGTGTCTATCAACCATATACCCATGCGATCCGATAAATGAGAAATGAAACAAACAGAATATTCCTCTGCGCAATGGTTTATTCCGGCATATATTTTGTTTGCAACCTCATACATACACTGGGTGAAAAATGGCTGAATTCTAAATGTCAGTTTGTGCTAGCGTATCTTATACAATATGGCAGTAAATGGATTATGGTCGGCGTAATAAGAAACTTGAAAAAAGGTGACTACTCAAGTCATGAGGTGCATGTACCTTTCTCGAGCATACTCAATCATAGATGCAATCTTGATCACATGTCAATTCCAAACGACGTAAACAATTGCAAAACCATGACCGAAAAATATTGTTTTCTTATGTTTGTATGTCAACCCTCAGTGCAAAATAATTTCATTTGCTGACATTATCGTCTGCCTCAGGTTTCAAAGCGGTATTTCCTTTTATCTCTTAACAAACAGATAATCAAAGAGGCACACAGTTTTGAACCTGGGAAGACGCCGAGTTACTCAGCTTCTCCTCTGGATGAAACATATTTGCAAGAATTAGCACGGATTCGCTTATGGCAGCGAAAGAGTTAACCTAAATGACGATTGCAAATAACTTGGATCCAAGCTACTTGACGCTGTTAGTAGCTTCACGAAAACCAGCTTGAGCATACATTATTTTGTCTTCACCAGACAATCGATGAAAATATTGTAAAACCTGTCATATGTGACGTCACCGAATTAAGTACTTACGGCGAACATTTGGTGTATAGGGTATCTCGTCTTGTGACAACCTTTCTTCCGCGTCCACATCGGCATAGGCATGGTTTTGTTGGCCAAATATAGTGCAAGGATTAAAGAAATTGCACAGGTCCTGTAATACATACCGTAGCACTATCAATACCATACAAGACTCGTCTTACGAATTATCTGATGACCAGAATTATCGTAAGTACTAATTAAACGAAATTGCATAGCCAAAGAAATGACCCATTCTAACATATCGCTTAGACAATATATTAATATAAAACATTCAGCTTTAAAAGAGAGGCGTATTCTAACATGACACACAGGCCAAAATGACCTATTCTAACATATCACATAGACGACAAAAGAATGATACATTCTAACATGTCACATAGCCCAAAATATTTTGGCATATATTTGACATGTCGCATAGCCAATGAATGATACATTCTAACATGTCGCTTAGCCAAAACAATGTCACATTCTTACATGTCACATAGCCAATAAATAGCACATTCTAAGTTCTAACATGCAGCAAGTTAGACTTACTTTGTACGACAGACTCTATCGTAGGTTCTAACAGTTTTGGACATGCATTCTATATTAATTAGTTTGTTTTGCTTACAATGGCATATGAGCACAGGAACGTTTGGCTCATCCAATAACTAGAAATAGATCTCGATTACACAGAGAATATCCTGATCATTATTCTTCTATACGAGCCGTCTGATCTGGGTCTACTCTGCAGAAATGCGTTTGTATGGAAATGAATTATTAATAATAATTGGTGTACTCTATATTCATGTTGGTTTTGATATCAAATAGTTTATATTGGTAAACTTAAATAATTATTCTCATACAAAAATCATCCAGACCACAAGGTCATAACATTCTGTGCCTGACGGTATCCAATCGGTCAGATATTTAGCTGATATTATTGGGAATGGATACACACCAAAATCAAATATTTTCGTGTCTTCCATGTATTAGATATAAACTGTATATATTTAGCATTAATAAAATCAAAATATCTCATTAAGATGCAATGCTAAGCCCCATATATTTAAAATGAAAAAAGTTCTGTGATATATTTTAAGTTTGTCTTGCCATGGAAACATTAGTATCTTATAGAATGTCCTCCTTAAGCAATGCTTACATGAAAGAAATGCCCCAGTGCACTTTGGCAAACTTCGCTGTAGCTTTCATCAGGTAGATCCCAATAAGGAAAATTGCTGGAACTATGGTGACGGGACCCACAAACCTAAGCAGGAACCCAACAAAACCCGTGATTCCTATTAGGAAATGGATACTACCCGCCAGGATGAGCGATCCCTGCAACTATTAAAAACAACTGTATATTGACATTGGCAATAATTATTGTCGTGGTCCATACACGAATGATGTACATTGTCATTTTCGGTATGAATATATTTTTACAGAGCATTGTAAAAAACACCAGGTATGGCAATTATAAATTATAATTTGACTGAAACAGTATGATAATAGGGACTATTTGACCGTAACTGCATTTGCCATAATTATTCGTTTGTTTGTATCAAGTTTTGATTAACTGTTATAGGAAAACTGACACTTGTATATTTTTGAAACAGATATGTTAAGTAGTAAAGTGATGCCTTGTTAATTAATGCGATCACATAATGTATTAATAACGTATTAATTAGGAGCCTGTTAAAGCACTTGGTTGCTTAATGCAAGGCCAAACCTAATACAGAACGCTCGAATAGGAGCTTTCTGTATTACTTTTGTCCTGCACTAAACTATCATCTGTTTTAGACTTCTTTTGAAAGGTTGTATTAGGAAGGCGTTAATGTAGTACATTATGTGTAGATGTAGTTTTACGCATTCATACTTGTCCGAAACAATTACACCAACATACTTTAACTCTAAGTCTAGTGTGTACAAATACAATATTAGACCTTTAACTCATACGTTAAAACACGCTTTACGACCTTACAAACAGAAACACACAGATCAAACAATAAATGTAGGAACTGTCTGACCTGGGTCTGCCCTGTTTGCTTGTTGATTACTATTGATTTGATTCTACAGTTTCAGTCATTATCAAAATTGCAATTTTTCATAATGTTATCATAAATATCCAGTTAATTGATATGTATACATATTCATTAGTTAACCCTTTCCCTCATATCAACGTGTTTTCACGCATTTGCAAACAAAGTAGACCCAGATCAGACGGCTCCTAGAGGAGCCGTCTGATCAGGGTCTACTCTGTTTGCTAATATAATTTGAAATATCTGTGTCTTTACTTTCTAAAATGGCTACAATGCTCCACCTTCCATATTTTATTATAACTATTTTGGCCATGAGTATGCAGTAGGTACTGAAAAATGAAATAAACATAGAACAGGGAAAGGGTTAATGGTAATAAGTATTACATTGTATGACATCCTTACCAACTGAGTATTTGGTAGGACGATGAGATCTCGTTTAAGTTCCATCCAGTCAATGGTTGTGTTGGACATCATGGATTCATTCATTGCTTTGTTCACTGCAAATATCATAACATGCACCTGCACTAACTCTCTCGCCACCATTAACCCCTTCTCTTGCTGAATTTTAAAATACATTTCTCCTTCTTTACCCATGCCCTGTTGTATATTTACATATATCTTCACTGTGTACAAGTATTACGCTGTGAAATCACTGCTATGGAGTGCACTGGTTGCACAATCAACTTGTAAATAGTGCAGACCCTGATGAGACTGTCTCATCTGGATCTTCACTATTTACAGGTAGGTATATTGACGTGAATAGCAAGCGAAGGGTTAAAGACGCTCATGTTTATTCATTAGGTGATTGCTGTGGAGAGGTTCAACTGTTTTATATAAAACTCTTTTGGATCAGGCGTATTGCATAAAACAGTCGATGGATTTTGCTCTGATGTTCATTTAAGCCCGCTTTTTAAAAATATTTTATCGTTTAAATTAAATAATACGAGATTCACAAACTAAATATACCAGCTAGTTTATATTTAAAATCTAAAACGTGTGGGGACATAATTATTATCAACAAACCACACGAGTATAGAAACAGTGTATACGAAGTCAAAACTGCCTGATTTGTTGAATTGAAAATGTTATACTTTTGGCTGGAATTACCACCATGACAAACATAATAAAACGATGTCTCAAAGACAATTTATTTCTCCTACGAAACTATTATCTTCCTCCAAATTGTTTTTGTGTGTTTGCTATTAACAGTACATGTATATACTCTATAAGGCTATGAATGTATGCACATGTTATGCCTAATAAGGTATTCTGTATTCTGTATTCATAACGAAACATTCAATACATAAAAATGAAAATAAACTCTAATTTCACTTTGGTCTGCAACAGGAGTATACATATGTTACCAATACATGTCACCCTGATCACCTTGTTCGGTGGACAGTGTACACTGGTCTTTGTTAATTGCTGCCATGGCCAGTAATGGTATGACGTAATCAGGGGCGGCACCTTGGAATAACGGAAGCCGGATACCAATAAACGTCATCATCAAGGTCGTAATGCCGCTCATGAACAGGGTACTGCCTGATGAGTAACAGAACTGTTATCAGAAATAAATGTTGAATTATTTATTCCATTAAGTTGTCGAGAATATTAACCTATTGATTGTGGTTAACTAGTGTAATGACATTTGCAAACAGTATAGACCAAAATGCAGTAGTCTCCCTTATGAGTAATTTGGTCAGCGTTTCCACTATTTGTCATTCAACATCCCCGAGCAACTTAAGTCTTTCATACTGAATTGATTCTATAGTTAAACACTTGTGGATAATCATAATGTGAATAATCAGCATTCAAATGGCTGCATACAAATAATAAAGTCCATATTAACCCATTTATTTCCAAACTAGAGGTTTTTGTCACAAAAACGGATGTCTCCCCTCTAATAAAAGCAAAATGTAAATAGAAATCACTAAAAATGTTATGGACTTGATGATTGATACTTCCCCTCATTATGCGCTTTCCACACCACATTTTTCAAGAAGAAAATGATAACAGCTAATAACCCCAAAAATATTGATACCAGAGTTATGGCCCTTGTGCACGACACTTACTTTCATCATGCTCTTTCCGTAAATGAAATGTCATTCCAATAGCATCAGTCAAACAGGAGTTATTGATCGGACAAAAAATGTAACAAAGGGCAATAACTCCAAAAGTATTGAAGCCAGAGTTATGGCCCTTGTTCATTACACTTTCTCTCACCATGCTCTTTCCATGAATGAAGTTTCAATACGATGGCAAGAGCCATGTAGGAGTTATCGTCCAGACAAGAAAGCGTTAAACAAATGTACAAGGGGCAATAACTCTCAATTTATTGAAGCCAGAGTTAATGCATTAACACTTATGCATGACACTTTCTCTTATCATGATCTTCCCATGTATGAAGTTTCACTCCAATGGTATGTGCCATATAGGAGTTATCATTCTGACAAAAAATTGTGGTTTTTTTTACAAAGGGCAATAACTCATATATTAGTGAAGCCAGATCTATGGACATTGAGCATGACACTTTCTCTTATCATGATCTTTCCATGTATGAAGTTTCAATCCAATGGCATGAGCCATATAGGAGTTATCGTCCGGACAAAAAAAGTGTGCATTTTTTACAAGGGGCAATAACTCCTATATTAGTGAAGACAGAGTTATGGACCTTGTGCATGACACTTTCTCTCATTATGCTCTTTCTATATATGTAGTTTCAATCAACTGGCATCAGGCATATTGAAGTTATCGTCCGGACAAAAAAGTGTTTATTTTTTTACAAGGGGCAATAACTCCTATATTAGTGAAGCCAGAGTTATGGACCTTGTGCATGACACTTCCTCTCATTATGCTCTATCCATATATGAAGTTTCAATCAACTGACATCAGGCATATTGAAGTTATCGTCCGGACAAAAAGTGTGACGGACAGACGGACGGACGGACAGACAGACAGACGGACAGACGGACAGACGGACAGACAGACAGACAGACAACTATCACGAAAACAATATGTCTCCCCCATATAAATATGGGGGGGAGATTTAATTATATAAGGATAATCCGTCCAGCTTTTTTTTAACTGATCCATTTTTCATATCAATGGAGGCATGGCAAACCAAACATGCTAGTATAAGACATTGGCATCGATTGGTTGAGCAAAGAGTATTGTTTGCCTACCTACGTTTTAGGGACACTGGGTACCAATAGGTCTTATTGTCACGAATAAACAGCTTGTGAAACTCACAATTAAAGACTGTTTTCAAATAATGAGCCTGTTTACGATGTTATATACATGTAACTTAAAAATGCTTTTTCCAGACATGTTTCCTCGACTCTCAGGCTCTAACTAGGTTCAAAACAAATATGCATAATAATAAGTTCTGAGTCGAAAACAAGAGCATGGTGTGAAGGAATAATAAACACAATATAACATATATTTGATAAGATATTTACCCAAAAGCTTTGCTTTAAATTCTTCATCCTCATCTGCGCAAACTGTCTCTGCGACCAATAGGGAGACGGACAGGTTGCCAGACAATGACAACAGGGCTTGCTGTATGGAAGACCATAATCAAATTGAATCGATATCAAGAAAAAGTACCGTCTATAAGAAGCGTCTGATTTGAGTCTATTAGTTACACGGTTATTTGGCAGGGTGTACGGGCTGGTATGACCGGGTTAGATCCCGTATTTCCTGAGGCGTTAGCCGAAGGAAATACGTGGTCTAACCCGGTCATACCAGCCCGTACACCCTGCCAAATTATCGTGTAACGAATTTATTACCAGTCAGAGATCCGATTTACCTCATTAAGAAACGAACAACTCTTATTTTTTGCTGACATTAGATCTCTAATTCTAGTACAAGACAAGGAAAACATGACGTCATTACTGAGCAAATATGACGTCGTCTCGGAGCAATTTCGAAAGAGGAATTCAAACTTCACTTGTAAACCTTTGAGTTTAAACGGTTACACGTTGTGAGAAGTTGATAGTGTCAAATTGAGGAACATACGAGGAACAGTTTTTTACGTTTATTATCGATTATTTGGTCGTAATCCGTCCAGAATTAATCGAGTAAGGACGATATAAAATTTCGAATCGACGCTAAAAACAAAAACAAAACGAATGACGTCACGCGCCAAATTTGAATTCTGTTTTCTCCGTGGAAGCCGCCGAATACGGTTCTGTACACCCCGGCAGTATTTGGCAAACTGACCAATCAAATTCCAGGGATTTACTCTGACTGGTAATAATACTCTGTATGCATATGCGTAGGAAATGTGTATTTATAGAGTAAAGTGTAAAGGACATGCACCACATACTACACATACATTTCTGACACATAAATTTCTGACACATACAATACTGATACATACTAAATTTATATATTCATATAGCGACTTTAGGCAAGTATTGGTTAAAATCGATCGATGTTCCACAGAGAACAAGTATTAGTGGAATTTGTGGTCGATGTCAATATCCGAAGCCCGGCTGGATGTGTGAAAATGGAACAACAATTTTAAGTTTAAATTAATCTCAGACTTGAATTTTCGAAACCCTGTTTGTAGTTTTTGTAATAATATAAGAATGCGTTTTAGATACACATACCTGTAAGCCAAAGAATATTGTGAGCGAGATTGGCGGAGATTCGCTGACATTGTATATCATCACTGCCTCTTTTTCCCCGTCACCTGTGCCGGTGGCTGTTGTGTCGCCATCAATGACCCTTCCATTTGCTACATCCTGAAACAGTGGCGTCAAAATATAATCAACTGCAAACAATGTGGTCTATGCTTCAGAGTTGAGTTTCCTCCAGTTTCACATCTAAAACATTAAAACGTAAGTGATATGTCAAACAACTTGGATCCTGGCGAGACCGCGAATTACTAAAATTTGCCCTGTGCAGGAAACCACGTGAATCACTTTCCGGCGACGTCGGGTAAAACACAATCGTTAATTGATTATCTATAAATGTAAGTAACCGTCTTCATGTAAAACAACTCAGCACTCTGTCAATATGCATCCATTACATGGTGGCAATGCTCCAGCATAGATGGAATGCTTCATACAGTTCGCATGTAAGAAAAAGTAACATCATGGATATAAATTATCTGTACTTTATAATAGCATTACGAGATTTACAGATACTATATTACAATGGTCGAACATATAGAACCATACTTGTATTTTGTATGATGCAAACAGTGGGCACGTAAAACAAATATGTTCTTTATAAATGTTCACCCCTTTGGGTGCACTGTATAAGTTTGTCATTAATAAAGGAAGAACTCAAGATGCAACACATTTTAATGTCTCCACAAAATCCTAAGTTTTACCAAATTAAATCAAACACATACAGCCTATAAGATATTTCATCTACAAAAGATGGCCTATTGCCATACCTAAATGCTCTGTTTACAGAAATTCAATCAGTGACAATAGTTTGGATCCTGATGAAACACCGAGTTACTTGCCGTCTAATCTGGGTCCAAACTATTTGCAAAACTAATAAAAAACGTCACTAGGACCTAATGGTAAACAAGAAATCTAATCATTGGTGATTAAGGTACATGGTAGCCTAATGCATGTATAAACTATGTACAAACGCCCGAGGAAACGTTCTGCATTATATATGCCCTGCATTGAGCAACCATTTGTTTTTATAAGTTATGTTTAGAGTTCGCTTATCCCTTTACTTCATGAATATTCAGGCCAGAAATAAATAAACCATGAGTATTAATATGGTACTATAAACAAGATAATTCTTCATCGTGACAGAAACTGTGGAACCAGTTCTACATTATACCAAAAGCAAACAGAGCAGATCCATGAGCGCTGGGTGAAGGTAACTTAACTCTATACTCCAAGGCTATTCGTGTAAATAATTGATTTGTTATAATGGTATATGAACACAGGAAATGTTTAGCCATAGCTGCAACTGTCAAATTATATATATATATTATTTTAAGAGCAAACAGAGCAGACCCTAATCTGACGGCTCCACAATCTGGGTCGACTTTGATTGCATAGTCGTTCAGATGCGCATTTATGGAGTAAATTATAAAAAGGCTGCGTCACTAACCTCATTGTGCAATTGGAAATCGTCTGGACAGTTTTCACCTAAACGTTGATGAAGTAACGTGTCCCTCTCTTTGGCCATTGTTTACTATCCAACACAAGCCCAAATGCACACCACGCATAAATGGCTGCAACAGTTTATCGCTGATACATGAACACCGCACATGACCATTTGAATACGGGAAGTACGTGAACTGGCATTTGCAAACAGTGTAGACCTAGATCAGCGGGTTCCTAGAGAAGCCCTCTAAACAGGATCTGCAGTGTTTGTCGTTGAAACCCCCCTAGAAAACGTAAACCATTCATACTGAATGGATGTTAAATTGAACATAACTGAGTAATTCCACTTTGAAAATCAGCTTTCGAAGGGTTTAAGAAATATGGTTTGGTTTTATCTGACCTTTGTGGGCCCTTCTGTCGATTAGTGTGGAGCTCGAGTATGCTGATAACAGAAAGTTCAACAGTCTATGCCGATTGTCGTATTGCAAGGATATTTCTAATAGTTATACAGTAAAACCCCGCTAATGCGACCACTTAATGAATAAACATGGGTGCCTTTATAAGCAGGTGGTTGCTTAATGCAGGACAAAAGTAATGCAGAAAGCTCCTCTAGGAGCTTTCTGCATTACTTTTGTCCTGCATTAAGCTACCACCTGCATCTAGCACCCATAAGTATACCTCTTTTAGGTGGTCGCATTAGCGGAATTTTACTGTATGTTAATCTGTTAGCCCTTCTCCCTCTATTAGCGACATGGTTCTCATTTTGAAAACAGTTTGGATCCAGATGAGACGCGGAATATTTGGCGTCTCATCTGGATACAAGCTGATTGACACTCGGTCAATAATTTCTCAAAAGTCTCATCGAACTTGTAACAGATCCAAATTTGAGCAGGCTTTTTTTTAACCGGGGTAAGGGTTAAACGGTGAGTACACTTACCCTTTGAAACTTAAGTATATGTTATCCGCATGTTATCGGGAAATCTTGCCTTTACAAACCAAGGTATTACATTAACACTCACCATGAATATTAATGGATGTAAGAACTAATGATCTGGGTATATTCTGTTTGTAAAGGAGTAGAAAGGCGAATCTATGGAGTAAAGGATTAACCCTTTCAATGCTGAATATTCAAAGTGATTGACCTCTAATGTTTAAATATTATTGCTAGAGGGCTTTTAACGACAAAAGCCGTCAGATTTTGGTCTATACTGTTTGCAAATATCAGTATATTAGGTGCCAGCATTTGAAGGGTTTACTACACTATGCGGATGTACGAGTTTTCAACCTTTGTAAAAGTCCGGCTTGACAAGTATTTGCAAACAGATTTAACTCAGAGGAGATGCTGGGGGGGGGGGGGGGGGTGTCGGCGTACTATCAGGAATCAAACTAATGTATATACGTTTTCAAACGTTTTCACAAATTGACAATCAGTACATTGAACAAAGAATAGTAACAAGCCCTCCTTTGCGTAAAACTCAAACACAGTTATCTCCCATCTAATAACCCTAGGCTATTCTAATGGTAGAGTAGAATGCTCCTTATCTACAGCTATATATGTATATGTTGTTGTGCAAAACATAATCTTTCATTATGTACAGTAAACTCCTTCTTAATCGGATGTTAAAATAAGTATTTAAGTTGGTCTGTAAGACGCGTGGCAGCTTAATGCAGGGTAACAATCACAAAGAAGGCTCCAAGGGATTTTTCTACACGACTTTCACACTGGTTTCACAACTTTGTCCAGATGAAACACCGAGTAACTATTTTACCCATAAATGATATACTCAATAGACTAAAGGTAAATGATTCCACTAAATATAAATCGATCTAATATGTAAATCAGATACAATACTATTGTCAATTTTGAATGTTCATGTTTTGATCCAGGGAACCGCGATTATTCGTTGATTTGAAATGTTCATCACCTTTGCTACCCGCTATAGTACTGTGTGCAATATACCAAGACCAAATGGCAACCAACAGCTATCACGCATCCTAGATTTACTGACAATTAGCTGTGGGGTTGCTCAGCCAAATACAAAGGTGTGACGCGTGGTCGCCAGTCTTGGCCAATCAGAATTGGGCTCACCCCTTTCTAATTTTTAACACGTTCCTCATTTGTTAGCATCATTGCGGTCAACGTTTTCGTTGCTTGCTTTGAGTCCCAAAATTAAGACAGACGCTTCCACAAAGCATGCATTCTCTGCACCTACACATACCGAGTTTTGTATACAAGTACATGTATGAGTCATGCAGTAAACACCGCATACACAACACACAACCGCCCAAACAGCACCACAACGACAATCAGCAAATGTACATGTATATAAAAGACACAAAGGGACGCATGGACATAACAAACAAACAACAAGGGGAAGATGGAAATACCGCCTTGGAACGTCCAGTGACAAATGTCACTGGGGGTGGGTACCGGTTTAAGGGCGCCCAACCTCACACTTATTCCATCCCCACCCTAAAAGATATAAACGTATCCTCTCTCAGACTTACCTACAACAACCGATATGGCAAATACAGTGGTACAGTGCATGTAAAACGAAAACATTTAAGTGAACCAAACTGTATCCACCTATCGCTAGTGTACTCAATGAATGAGCTGCAATCAGAATAACTGTAGAAAAGTAATAAAGGGTACGACAAAAACGAGATCCGACGACTTCCTTCCGTTTCCGGATTGAAGAATTCGCCTTCATAGAGTACTAAACAATTCTTGTCTGCGTATATGCTAAGAGGCCAGCGTGATTTCCAACTGTAAAAGAGTTGACAACCAGACATGCAGTATGTTGTAGTACTATATGATCATATCCCGTTTTATTGAATTTATTAAAATATTTGATGAACAAAGTGAGAAAACTTACGAAGTTTGTAAATCACATCACCATAAAGTTCTGGATACGAAATACCGTGTCGCAGGAGCGCCTTGAAATTACATTGGTATTTGCCAATAAGTGAGATATTTTGATAATAAAATTTAGAGAAAGTTTTTATTATGGTATCTATATCCTTGCTTAACCCATTACATCATAGGCTATTTTTAGATCCAATCTCTTTGAATAAATCTACCGACAAGGAACATTGACTAGAGAAAAGGAACAATTGTAGAATTTGGTAGTTTGAAACCGTTGTGATAAATAGAGTATTTGCTCCTATAGGAGCAAATGCTCTATTTATCACAATGGTTTTACAAAGTGGCTTTTATAGAGTCGTCAAAAGTCGTCAATATGAGGGAATGGGTTAAGCAGCTTTTCAGTTAAAATGAGATTTCGACTGTTAAAATCGTCAACAGGTGAACATGCTCTAGCAATACGAATAAGTTGAGATATATAAACCCCGTAAGATGGGGCACGAGGAACATCTCCATCAAGATGAGGGAAATTAACAATATTAAAATCAAAATAATCTCTTGTGTTATATATTTTAGAAGAAACCATTCCATTGTCAATTTAAGGTCTAGATCAAGAAAGTTGCATAAGTGTCGGAAGGGTTATATGTAGCTTTATTCAATTTGAGTTATTTTGGGTAAATTGTAGGAATCAAAACATCAAAAAAGGGTTATCTATGTTAAAAATATCATCCAAATATCGAGAGGTTTCATGGAAGGCTTTTATAACATCCTCTTGTGATTGTGGACTCAAACGTAACATATAATATCTCTCATAGCAGTACAAAAACAAATCTGCGACCAGTTGTGCCGTTTAACCAGAATCAGGTTTTCTAAAAGGAACAAAACAGCGATTGCGCTGTTTTACTTTTATGTTAACGTCCGTGCAGTACAAATTGATGTCTTGTTTATTATGGGCTGAAAATCAAAACGTCCTCAAGAAATTGTTATTTTCAAATAACATGCACGTACGTGGTTGAAACAACAATGGAAGACTGACGATTAACATGTGTTATGATAGGCGCAAATAACGACTGTAAAATATTCCATTCTATGCTCGAATTCTTTGGATAAACACTGATTCTTTCAATGAATCACCGTGTGTTGAATAGCTTGGGATGTGTCGCCAAGTGCATTTCAGCATTCGGTAAATGGTAACAAGCAAACCACAACAGTATTCACTCTACACTTTATGCTCTTTAGCATTCGTATTTTACATAATGACATATCATAAACATCTACATATCCAATATATCTTAATCTGTCGAGCGTGGTGGAATTATAGGTAAAACCTATTAATTGTAGGTAGTTTTAGGTGCTGAATCACCATGTGATCCGGGTGCGTACTTTTTTGACACTCGGTGAACGGTTATCGCCAGATACTGAACAAAATTAATATTACAACGGCTAGAGTGTGATGAAAAGAATGTATTTCGGGCACAAATAGATGTTATAAACGTCTGCAGAGTTGTAATCTAACAGTGTTAAGCAAGTGTTATCAATCGTCTTGTCTAAAACAGAGTCTCACACACGAGTCTAAAACAAACCCAGGACTGTTTCATACAGATCAAAACGAGTACATATAACTCCCAGAGAAGCACTAAGCTACCACCTATCTTAAACATACAGAAGTATATTTCTGTTGGTCGTTCACGTTTGAGCGGGTTTAAATAATTGAATCGTTTGCCTTGCAATTGAGCCTTACGAGCACTAAATTTATTTCGTCAAATAACTTTGTTTCATTCAACGCTGATTGTTCTTTTTTAAAAACATAGACTATACCACAATTTAAACTGGTCAAGCTTGTCGTAAACTTTCGGTGATTTTAATAGAAAAATATAAAATAACAAATAGTGCAGACCCTAATGAGTCATTGTCGTAATTTGCATAATCATTGTATTGTATTTCTTTTCCCTGTTCTGTATTTATCTAAATTTTAATACCTACTGACTATTCATGGACAAAAACATTGAAATGTGGAAGGTGGAACATTGTTACCATTTCAAAAACTAAAGAAATATTGTATCCTTTTTTAATTCAATTAGCAAACATAGTAGTTCCTGTTCAGACGGCTCCTATGGGATCCGGCTGATCTGTGTCTACCCTGTTTTCAAATTCGTGAACACACGTTTATATGAAGGAAATATTTACTTTATAGTGTATTACGTTGTGTTTTGTTGCATTTTGCATATATTGTATCGCATTCCACTGAGTTCAAATGCATTAAATTGTATTATGTTGCATTGTCTTGCCTTGTATTGCAATGTATTGCGTTGCGTTATGAATTACATTGCTTTACATTACTCGCATTTTTATACGATATTGCATTAGATAGCATTGCATTGTACTGAATTGCGTTGCACTGTATTACAGTTCAATATATTGTTCCACTGTATCATATTCCATTTTGTAGTCATGTATTGTATTGTTTAGTTTAGTCTCGTATTATACTACTGTATTGTATTGTGAGATGAGACGTGTTGAGATGTATTGTATTTCGTCGTGTTGTGTTGCATTGTATTATATTGTGTTTGGATGTCCTATATTGTATTATGACTGTGACTGTGTGTGCGTGTGTGTGTGTGTGTGCGTGCGTGCGTGCGTGCGTACGTGCGTACGTGCGTGCGTGTGTGTGTGTTTGTGTGTTATGCAACACTGTCCTGTGTGTCGGTTGTGGCATGGTGTACTGTGTTCTGTTTACTGTAAGTGTCTCGTTCAATTATCGTTTCATTTCACTTAAAACCACAATGTCAAGCATTTCACATCCTAATGAGACATCATGTTTCTCATCTACAAAACACTTCGTCTATTTTACCGTTTTTTCTTTCTTGCAGTTTATAAAAACCAAAGTTAAAACAGTTACACGTTTTATAAAGCGCATTGCTCGACGTTTCTTCCCGAACCACTGTCGTACAATGACTCATTCTGCCAAACTACTGGACACGCGTAAATCCTTTACCTTGTGAAGTCTCTTGTAGAATCCGTCTGATCTGGTCTTAGCTTATTTGCAAAGGCATGAAGAGGATTCTCTATTAGGTAAAGGGTGGCTCAAAACAAATTTGTAAACTAAAACAAAAAGCTAAATGGTGCACTTGTACAACTGAAAGACATTTGTCACAACTTTTGAGCAATTACACATGATGTGTTATTTCCAGTCAGGAAATCATCATCATCATCATCATCATCATCATCATCATCATCATCATCAACAACAACATCAACTACAACAACAACATCAACATTCATCGAAAAAATGAAATCTTGTTCAAATTTTAACAACAAACTAAAACTATTAACAAAAGAGATGACTAAGGTTTTCTTTCAAAAAAAAATATCATTAGATTAATATATTTGCTAAAATATTTGTCATAGTGTATTACTCAATTAACAGCAAATAAAGGAACTAAGAAGTATTGCACACCTTAACAGCCTTGCATAGGTGTATATGACAGGTTCTATGAAAAATGGAAACACTTCCAGATCTTTTAGGCAGGTAAATGCTACATGTATGAATATTATATCTTTATAATGTGCTGCTAAGGATATGAAAAGATGAGGGATGATCCCTAGGGAAATATAATTACATATACAATGATAATCCTGTTACTATTTACTAACTGGACATTGTCAACCAGGAACTCAACATGTTACATTTGATTCTAATGTAAACATCCATGTCGGACACCAACATTTGTAACACAGTTTACCTGCTACGAATGTGATCACATCCGTAACATATCTATTATAAATGTGATCCGTTATGAATGTGGTCTAATATATATCTATACCTAATTTAAAGTCCAGATTAAAGCGGTTTTACTGTATTTACGCGTTATTACCGAGTTTCTCCGGAGAACTGTAGATAAGTTTCAATTCATTGTTTTACTGGCTTTTGTGACAGACAACGTCCTATTCAGACACCATGTTTTAACGCCTTAAATAATATGTTTCAACACAGTATCCGCTTTTTAAATTGAAAGGTTTTCAATTAAGATGGTTTGTTGATTGTGTTTCAAAACCATGTTTGTGAAATTTAAGTAGTTTCAATTATAGTGTTGGTGTTTTTCTAATCATGGCAAACAAGTTAGTGTGTGCATTAAGTATAACGATTGCAAGTTAGTAGGATAGTTATAATTAAGATAGTGTGCACGACTTCATTTTGAGATCCATTATAAACACATTACTATGGATCGGATCATTTTACGATTCATTATCTTTGATAATATTACTACTTTAAGCCTTTCCTTCATATAAATGCCATTTCAAGCATTAGCAAACAGAGAAGACCCAGGAGTGGTCTGATCAGAGTCTGCTCTGAATTTGGTAGATCTGTTTCTTTAATTTGTAAAATGGCTACAGTGTTCCCCCAACAATATTTCATTATAACTATTGTGTCCATCAATATTCCGTAGGTATTGAATTTAAGAATACATATAGAGCAAGGACGCATTAATCACAACTTAAGACCGTTTGGATCTTAATGCATAGGTAATCAAGCATTGGCAGCGAACTCTTTGGATTTAAATTTTGTTACGTTTTTCTCAAAACTATTAATCAATCTATCAATCCTTTTGCATTCGGATGTATAGGTAATCACAAATTCGCTATTGGCAACGAAACAGGGAATATAAAAAGACTTAGTGCAAAATTCTTGTAACTTCAATATACTGGCCGAATGCAAACAGTTTCGTTTAACCCTTTACCTGATAGAAGCGGCTTTTAGCGTGTTTGATTTATTCCTCCGCTGAAGAAAATAGTTCAAATTCATACAGTCATGAACATATTGCATAATAAATATTTTCTATATCCTAGTAGGTGGTAGCTTAAAGCAGGCTGAAAGTAAAGCAGAATGCGCCTTAAGGCGCATTCTGCTTTACTTTCAACCTGCTTTAAGTGGTCATATGTCTTCAAAACTAGAAACAGGCTATTGGGTAAAGGTTTAAGAAGCGGTGCAGTGTAACTCAATATCCAAACTATACCACAGCCACTACAATAGAACATGTATTAAGAGTCCATAAAATGGCCTAATTGTGGTTTTGTACGACAGGCGGTAGCTCAGTGCAGGTCATAAGTAATCCATAAAGCTCCTATAGGACTTGCATTTTCATCTACATTAAGTGATCACCTACGTTTTAAGTCTCAAATGTTCAAACAAGAAATAGCCGCTTCGGAGAAGTTCTACTGCATAATAACATTTTTTACGGAAATAAAAGCAAATTCGACGAAACGGTTAAGAACACAAATATTTCACTATTTTCAGGCATATGTGGTTTTCATTTATTTTCATATGATGTAAAGGATATATGCGTTCAAATCTGCTCTGATGACTTTACTCAAGCAACACTAATCCCTCTCTACATCGACCGCTCAAAAGCAATCTTAGGAATAATCTCTCTAACTTGGTAATTTAGCGCATTACAAACGCTATGAAGAAAACTACCCATTGGAGCTGTGTAAGGACATTCTGCATAGCATTTGTCATGCACTAGCTCTTTCACTGTTAACCCTTCTCTTGCTGAATTTTAAAATACATTTCTCCTTCTTTACCCATGCTCTGTTGTATATTTACATATATCTTCACTATGTACAAGTATTTCGCTGTGAAATCACTGCTGTGGAGTGCACTGGGTTGCACAATCAACTTGTAAATAGTGCAGAACCTGATGAGACAGCTCCAGCAGGAGCTGTCTCATCTGGGTCTTCATTATTTACAGGTAGGTATATTGACGTGAATAGCAAGCGAATGGTTAATAGCGAAGGTATTATTACCTATGCAAATACAGTAAAACCTCTTTGAACCGGGAGTTAAATGTGGTATAGATATCGGTCTTAGAGACAGGTGAAAGCTTAATGCAGGGTGAAAGTCTCACAGAAAGCTACTAGAGGAGCTTTCTGCATGACTGTCACCCTGCATTAAGCAGCAACCTGTCTAAAGGTATATAAATCCTTCTCTAAAAGAGTTCCGGTTTAGTTTGGTTTTACTGTAGATTTATACGGCGATTTACTTGGTGTCTCATCACAAACAAATAGACAGGCAATTAAACAGAGACAAATGTCGCAGTAACTTAAGTCAGGCAGGGAGTAACGTAACCAACTCTTTGAAATCAGCTTGGGTGCAGATTATACTCCGGGAAACACGGCGTCTCATCAGGATCCCAGCTGTTTGATATTCGGTAAATAATGTCTGAAAACCTTGGTCGAATTGAAAGTAGTCAAAATTGCAACATACTCTGCTTTGAACAAACACTAGTTTTATTTACAGCAGATACGAGTTATGTTCAACCATAGTTATTCACTCGTTGTTGGCAAATCCCGCTGTATTAGCCATAACAAGTCATATCGCCTCGCGCACTAGAGGTTGTTAAAACTGGTTTAATTTACCTTTGAACATTAAAAGCAGAGTCATTTATATTCAGATACAAAATACAAGCTAAGTTATAGCTGTGTCCCAATTTGAACCCAATACATGACATAGACGTACAGATATGCATTTGCGAACAAACAAACCCTGAATGGACAGCTCATGTAGCAGCCACGTGATCAAGTTATGATTAGTTAGCTTATCAGCATGATTCTACAGTTGCTACCATCATCCAAATTTCCATTGTTTTTTGTCATTAATAGAGTAGAATCTGTCTTAAGCGGCCATCAAACAGGTCTAATTAGGGGCCGTAAAGCCGGAAATAGTAGATTAATGCAGGTCAAAAGTAATGCAAACGCTTTCTGTATTACATTTGCCTTGCATTAAGGTCAATGGATAAAATGTTGCCTTCAGGTACACCATTGTTCACTGTTTTTTTATAGATCATATTTGTTCTAAATGACGCAAAAACTACTCCAAACTGAGGATACTTTTTAAGTAGGTGCAAATCATCAACAAACTGATGTCTGACCTTCACATTGAAATTCGAACTTTATCAAAACATAGACAACAATTTCACAAGGAGTTAAATTGCTTTGGTTTTGTATGAATGCACATTCATATTTTGAATAGAAAAACAACGAATAGGTACATATTTTTCAAAACTATAGAGTGCAGACCAACGTGTGATCAGCTTTCCGAACAGGTTTGGTCGAGGTGAAACGCTGAGTAACAAGGCGTCTTATTAAAATCAAAATGGTTTGTCTCTCAGAAACTATATCCGGTATTAGAAAAGAAACAAATGAACAAGGTAATTATAGAGTTTTAGCAGACCGCACTATGCATATGAATGCTACTTCGAGGTGAAAAGATTAACAGCAAATTAATGTGAAATGCAGTAGACCACCGGTAAAATTCGGACAGACAAAATAAGGCAAGTTGTGCAGACTCATATCAAACATCTCATCCAGGAGCAGCTTGATCAGCGTCTTCATTATTTGCTACTGTGTCATTATAATGTAAAGTCATCATCATTATGCAATATTGATTTGTTAAGCCTTACAAACCCACGGACGGGGTGTTTACTATATATAGGATAATTACGGTAAAACAAACGTCCCATGTCAAATTGAATACAAGCAGCCCCAGACTGCGTGTTGTTTGAATCTTAACTACAGTAAAACCTCTCTATAACGGCTACTAAATTGTTTAAATTAGTTGGTATTAAGGACAGGTGGCTGCTTAATACAAGGTGAAAGTAAAACAGAACGTTCCTATAGGAGCGTTCTGTTTTACTTTCACCTTGCTTTAAGCAACCTCCTACCAGTAATACAAAATACATGAATTAATTTAGTGGCCATTTTAAAGAGGTTTTACTGTATAGGCTGATGAGTCAGGTGTGACACAAAAAGTGTGATGTCGTCCTACATAATTACAACTCTTGTCATGATGTAAACATGTCGTCTGCTAAACCTTTCGTCTTCTGCATTCCTATTGCAACCCCTTCATCTGCTGCATTGTGAACCCTTCGGCGCCCATTGTCCTTTAACCCTTTCCTCCTTATATTTGCAAACATAGTATACCCAGATCAGACATCTCATATATGTTTCGTTACTTTCTAAAAAGGCTACAACGTTCAATCTTCCATATTTCTTTATAACTATTTTGTTAATGAATATTCAGTAGGTATCGAAATTTATAATAAACATAGAGCAGGGAAACGGCTACTAAGGACATAAACAAACACTATGGCCCCAGACCAGAGGGACGATGTTGGTTGTACTGTGTGCTGTACTCATCAATGTCAATAGCTTATACCCGTATATGTGTTATTTGTTGTGTCCACTCAATATGAAAGATGGACTATTCCAAACATAATCTGGATTTGTTTCCCTTATATACTGGTAATATGGTAATAAATGGCTTAATTTCAGTTAGTTTGAAAGTATTGACCTAGTGTCCAGCAGTTTAGCCTTTGATGAGACGTTGATCAACTCGTTGTGTCGTCTAGATCTAATCCGTTTGCAGATGAGGTCACGCTAAGCAGAAATGGGTCAAAAGTGTTATTTTACAATGGAGAGAGAGAGAGCGAGAGAGAGAGAGAGAGAGAGAGAGAGAGAGAGAGAATACGTGTGCTTGCGTACATGTGTGCGTGCGTGCGTGCATGTATGTGTGTGTTTGTGTGCGAGCTCGCCTGTTCGCGTCTATCTCTCTTTCCTCTCGGTCGGTCTTTTTAAGTATCTGTTTTCTCTTCCTTCAATTTTCTTTTTCTCGCATACAGTCTCCTTTTATCTCTCCGCATCCTCTTTCCCTTCTCGATTTCCCTATTATACTCACATCAGTATCATCACCCAATGAAAATACAGGATTCAACTGCCCGTCCTGCTTTTCTGTTTCCCGGGTATAGTTTGTCAGTTGCACTCCTTTGGCGTCACCCATGATTACTTCAAGAGATTATCCTTCAAAGATAAAACGGTAAGTACTTCACTTGGCTGCTTTGAGTGAAATCGGCGTCAAATCAGGATCAATACTGTTTGTAACTATATTGTACAATTTATTGTTAAAACCTCTAACCCTTTGCTTGATAAATAAACATTCTCACGAATCTGCAGACAGAGTAAACCCAGATCAGATTGCTCTTTCGGGAAATGTCTGACCAAGGTACTGCTGTGTTTGAAATGTGTGATCTGAACGTTTTATTCTTCGTAATGGAAACATTCCCGTGTTCATTATCAAACATTTACTAACCAATTAATATGGTCATAATGTCCTATACTAATATTCCTGAGGGGAAAATCTAGCATTTTATTCCACATATGCGCCTGTTGACGCATTTGCGAAAAGAGTAGATCCAGATCAGATTACTCCTGTAGGAGCCGCCTGATTAGTTTCTGTTCTGTTTGTGTATGGCATAATATAGATCTAATTCTACAGTTTTGTAAGGCCATAACATTCAGTTATTATAACATTTAACCCTTTACTCCATGAATATTCATGTAAGAAGTAATGACACCGTGAGTATTGATTAGATTCATTCTTATAATAGCACATAGACACAGGAAACTTTGGACACGGTAGAAACTGATGTATAGTATCTATATATTCGCAAGAAGCAAACAGAACACACCCTATAGAAGCCGTCTGAACTGGGTCTACATTATTTGCAAAGACGTATATAGGCGTATTTATGGAGTAAAGGGTGGGTTAATTGATATTCATCATGTCATTAATATTCATGGAATAAAGGGATAGGGAGAAAATTAAGCCGACAACAGATGGTTGCTTAAATTTCATTGCCTGCTGTAAACACCATAAATGCAACCCACTTCAAAAGGAAACAAAAACAAATAAATAAGCCTGCACGTTCAAAACAAATCTTGCTATCGGGCTGATGTTAGACGAGACGGCAGATCTTTTTGCAATATAATGTTAATTTTGCAATAAACAGTACTGAGGTTTTAAAATACAACAAAAACGCCCGAATAACATTATGTCAGTTTGAGATCAGAAACTTGATGGGTAATTCCCGCACTTAAATACAATGTACCTGGCCCCGCTAAATAACTTTGGTTGGAAAGTGTTATTTGCTTCGGGTCTAGATGTCTTTATTTAAATAAACATATAGTTCCAGGGCCAGCTGTACCCAAGGTCCCCCCAAGAGGGATTTTATGACACCTATATCACTGTAAAGCTTAATATACCCTCCATTGTATGTCACTTGTTGGACGTTATATGGATGCTGATTAAGCTTACAGTATGTGATTGATTATCTGCCCCTGAATTCGTAATATTATGTTTTTATATTTTTGTATTCAAGAGATCATTGAGTCCAAAATGACAAGATCTCACACCGCATTGCTTAAAATTATTATATTTTATGTCAATCAACATGTTCGAAAAAAAACTTTGAACTGAAAACAGCAAGAATTATCTCCCTTGTAATTGTAAAAAGAAACGACGTAGCCTTTATATACATATTACAACACGGTATATTTTTAGTTATATATGGGGAAACATTTTGCACAAAGCATGAACATACTCTATCAGATAACATATGCAACATAAACAATTCTTAACATATTTATCATTTCTGATACTATATTTAATGCGCTCATAAAACTATTTCTATTACTACACTTTGTTTGGTTATTTGTCAAATGATTCTAGGGCAGTTATCGCAGAAGTTCCGATGCTAGAAGATTCTTCTGAATAATAATTTTCCAAAAAGGTCGCAACGACGACTATTAGAAAAGTGCTAGTCCTAGTTGTTATACCACTTGTGGCGTAATGAACGACTTAGCCTCCATACGTTTCTACATGTTTATTTCTTCGCATCGTGATCTATTACTAACATACATGTCTATGTCTCTCCAACTCCTTCTCCTCTCAACTCTCTCTCTCTCTCTCTCCAGTATATATATCCAATGTTTTGTAATGTCTAGACTTATATGACAGGTGTACTATCTCATGTGTATTCTTGACATATTGATAAATATGTACATGTATACTCTACATGTATCATACAGTCCATAACCATTTAACCTTTAGCCCGAAACAAGTGTTATGTTACACACTGTTTTAGAGTCCACAAGCAGACCTAAAGAACGTACCGGTAGGTTGTTCTGTGGGGTTGCGAAAGAGCGCAGATAAAAGGAAGAAAATGTAGCGCTATTATTCCAGGAAGTAGCCCTAAGTATTACAACCAACGGGCGTGATTGAAAAAGAAGCCCATAAGTGGATATGGCTCTGTGCTTATAGGGCCTAATTTTGAGCAGTGGCCCTTCTGGCCGGAAAGAGATAACATATGCAGGGTATCCGCCACTCGTTGTGGGAGAGATCCTGATCGTGTTGGAGTCCGTAAGGAAATACAGTCCCACAGAAATGATATATTTCAATGGGATTAGATCCGATTTCTTCGGATTCAATACTAGTTCTAACTGAGACAAGACCTCCAAACTGTAGCGGAACTGGTGAAGCAGCCAATTGTCCAAGTACTGAATTAGACTGACACCATTCTGCTGGAGATCTTTTTGCGCTACTACGCCCATGAGTTTGGTGAAATCTCTGAGGCCGTAAAGTGGCCAAAGGGCAGAGTCCGGAGCCAGTAAATGGTACACCCATGGCAGAAGCGAAATAGGTGTCTGTCTGTCGGGTAAATCGGGAGATGAAAATATCCACCCGAGAAATCAATGGAAACTTTCCAATGGTCGGGTTTGACAGCCAGTCGAATGGAAGTGATGGTCTCTATTTGTTTAGAGTAGAAATGTTGATGATCGGTCACACGGCGCCATTGTTCTTTGGAACGTGAAATACACAGTTGTAAAAGTCCGCCGAGTTCTCGTTCAGTACCCTTCTACGGCCCTTTTTGCGAGAAGCGAGGGCCAAGAGTCCGGTGTGTTGGCATGATTCGACGACAGCTCAATAGTGACCCTGAAAAAAGGAGGCTGCCGAACTAGAGGGATATGAAAGCCTGCCTATACAAGATTCATATTGTGCCACGCTGTGAAAAAGTGAAGCAATCTGGACCCTACAAGAATCAAAGGTCGGATAGGAGGCGGAGCATAAAGAGCGAGTCCTTAGAGCTGATGCCTCGAAGGGCCAGAACCCTTAAGATGGGAGCAGGGACATATCTCTGGGCCGACTGTCATGAGGTAGCGGATGGGTGGCAGGGAACACGGTAGAGTGGGGACGGGAAGGTTTAATTTGACTCTTGACCGAACCGCAATGAATGGGGAGAAGATTGCTTGTTCTTAAGAATTTTTTCCCTTCCCTCTGGGGTTTAGAAAGGCCCTTAGAAGGTTTGCGCTTAGCTACAGGGACTTTGGGGATCCTCCGTGGAGAAGGGCAAGATGCCGGAGAACTCCCTGGAGGAGTCTTGTCCGTCTGTTACTTATCCTTAATTTTGTTCCGGGGCAACAGGACCCGCCCGCAACCAGCAAGGAGATCCGGTCAAATAGCACAGGGTGGCTGTCAAAAGAGGCTTGAGGCCTGAGAGATGAGGCACGAACATTGGATCTCAACAGTTTTGAGGACATGGCCCAACTGACTACAAGCCTGAAATAGAAATCTCCGTCCAGGTTTGCCGGTCGAAACAGAAGGACTCTTAACGCGGAGAGACTCCCGAGACTTGGAGAGATTCGGAAGCTCTCACTGCTCATTTAAGAGTAGCTCAAAGGACAAGAGAGAGAGAGAGCCCTTGTGAGTCGGTTTAGGGGCCTAGAGCATGTGGAAGGAGGGGAGGCGAAAGCAGTTCTCACAGGTCTCATCAAAAGCAAATGATTACCGTACAATTCGTCGACGACCAACGACTGAGCCTACTCTAGGTCCGACGCTCAAGTTTGATCCGACTCCCTGAAAATAGGTTTAGGAGCCATTATTGACAGGACTTCCTGCCCCACCCCTCCCCCTTAGACTAAACCCTTGTGACTGTTACAGACGGTGGTACCAGGGCGGAAGGACATCTACAGGCATTGACGAGTGGACTGTGAGTGGGCAATGAAGAGGACTCATTCCCTGAGTCGAACTCACCACATGCCCTGACCGGTATGGAGGCCTGACATGCTGTTGGGTTGGTGGGGGCAAAGCCAGGAGCCAGGCAAGATAGGAGAATGGGGCCACTGGGAGGGGGATCCCATGACCCTGCTGGTCGGGCTGCCAGCAAGGATGGTCTTGCTAGTTCCGGGCAGTAAGTACAAACATTTACAGGCTGGCGATATCGGCCAGCCGGTTACTCTGACAAGGAAGAATGATATCGATATAATATCCTATTTCCGTTCGGGGTCGGGGGATAGAGCACAGAAACAGACCAATAGTAGTTCTCAAATAGTGTTCTCAAACTTGGACAATTATGTGCATAGAGAATGTTGTTGTAATTATATGCAAATTTACTTTGTCGTTCATCTTAAAAACAATTATTGACAAAGTAGCATTTGTTACATTTTGTGGGGTCGTTTTACCCCACCTACTTTATTTGTTATACTGTGGCAATACTGTGTATCTATGGAACATAAAATGAATAAATGAATGACCTGACAACATGTACGTGTCATTTGAAACTTTTTAATGTGAAAAATGAATAGACATAACATACTCATTTGCTAAATAAGATCATGTTTTAACAATTTAAGCATTTTGTTTCAGATTCTCATTAATATTCATGAATATGCAAATGAGCAAATTATAAATAAAAGACGTCTGACATGTAATAAACTTATTGATATTACTTTAAAATATTTTGGATGTTTTACAAACAAAATAAATGATGTTTGGCATCTTAATGACGCTAATGCTGAAACTTTGCCGAAATGTTGCGATTGCCATGGGAACACGCTGACTGTATGCTTATCCAGCATCCCCTACAGTTCCAACGACCGGACCTTGTTAACATATACCCTAAGCTTTAAGACAATATAGGTGTACAAAAAAACCCGCTAGGGGTTCGATTATGGGCCCCTGGCCTAATAATCAGACTGTCAAACAATCCGGATATTAATTACACCTTGAGTTTCTATGTGTCACTAATCGGCTTCGTGGTTGGGTTCAGTTTTTAAAGGTAGCTACAAATATCACATAACGAGTGTAATACTTATTATTATATGGAGGGTGTGTTAGCAGAATCACACTCTGGTTACTGTTCACATGTTTAATTCCACTTCGCGTTGTGTCTTCTCCAAATACAACATATTATAAGTCAACCTAGCCTAGTTAGTATTTAATTTTGAATTTAGCAAGTTTCACATGTTTGCCTTTAGTCTTATTATGACGCTAGCGGATGCTAGTAGTTCAGCCAAAATATTGCCAAAAATGCCTGCTGATACAATGTACACCCTGGATCTGGCATATATAGCGCCCAAAGCTCACATGGTCACATGACTGACTCGTCAAGTGATCAGGGGACAACAGCTCATAAAATAACTGGTCATTTAGTTTGATGGTCAACGTGAGCATGCAGCATGTGTCTTCCCGGGCATCAGCTTGCAAAATCACAGTAAATAAAGGTTCAGTCACTGGTCAAACTCTACATATATGGGGTTGATCAGTTCACTGTGAGCGTTTTTCAACTTTCTGGCGAATACTTATAACTCTTAGCTTGCTGTGGTTGACCAATTGATGATTATAAGACACATATTTAAGTGTCCTAACCCCCTTTTAGGGTAGCGGTGACCTCAAACGTGTTACACGCCATTCAAAGTAATTTGTACTAGCCCTTTATGTGTATCGAGGGTTGAGGGTATATAATGAGTTGTATAATGTAATGACACAAAGATATATTGCTCCTTTCTATGAGGGTACACGGACTGACCTCTGCTATGTGTACTTTATGTGCTAATAGTACATCAATTGAGTGATTTTAACCAACTGTCTATTATTTCCTTTGACATCAAAACAAAACGTTTTCCGAATGACAAAGTGGTTCTCGTACTTGGATTACTCTATTGTTCAGAGGTTGTGGTGTTATATAAAGATTAACATTTTAACATTTTGTCCTTTCTCACACAGGGCTCAGCATTATGAATGTACATGTAATATAGAGACTGACTGTACCAGAATAATAGTACTGGGTATAGATTATCGTCCCACAATCTATTAGTTTTGAGCTGGTCACAATAACCCAATTGTGCCTAGTGTCCTTTAACCCTTACAATGCTGATGTTTTAAATAGACTATTTAAAATTTCAAACAGGTCACGCATATGGTGAATATTCAGAGATGCTTCTAAAGAAAGGTGTAACATGACAAACAGTGCAGACCCTGGTAAGAGGGCTCCTCTAGGAATCCTTTTATCTGAGTCTACACAGTTTGCAAATGGCATTATATATAATTTGTGACTCGTGTCCCATCGTGTCAGGTTTAACATAGACAAAGACACGCAGTGTATATCAAATCCAGTCGAAAGGGGCGTGTGTGTGTGTGTGTGTGGGGGGGGGGGGGGCTAAACTGTGTCGTCCCTGATTGCTTCACACATGATGTGCAAAGCTCACACTGGCAACATATTTATTGCAGAAAGTATCTTTCAAATAAAAGTTAGATACCTGCATAATACATTGCGTAAATCCTCTCTGAACCAGAATTCTAGTGGAGTTTGATACCTTTATGCAGGTGGCTGCTTTATGCAGGGTGAAAATAATGCAGAAAGCCCCTGCATTAAGTTGTCACCTGTCTCCAAGACCAATATTTATACTAAAATGGAGCTTTTACTGTATTTGGAAAAGTATTCCTAGAAGAAGAGGCGTAATTCTTTACTTCGTGACTCTTCATGTAAGAAATAATGAGATCATGAGTGTTACTTTGATGATATTATTTATAAAAGCATGTGCACATAAGGACTTTGGCTATTACAGATACTGTAGAATTGAATGTATAACATGTCATAATTTAACAGAATATACCGTGATCTGACGGTTCCTATAGGAGATTACTGGCGTTAACAGGTGTATCTAAGAATTAAAGAGTCAAATGGGTTTGAAGTAAATGATGGCATCCAAAGGTATCCAATTTAAAGATAAGACACTTTAACATTTTACCTCATGAATATGCATGTGGGAAATAAATTCAGCATATTAAATAGCTGAATTGTCATAATGGACAAAGGTATGTGTTTGCAATTGCGTACAGATTTCGCAATATAGTTAAACAATTGAATGGACGTCAATCACCTGTCTGCTGGTATCTGATATATAAGACACGTATTTGTGTAGAGTATTTTAGAGTAAACATACGATGACTCTTTGTACGCTAGCAGTTAATTCGTAATACTATATGCAAAGAGTTTGGATCCAGATTAGACGCAGAGTAATTCGGTGCTTTATTCAGATCAATACTGTCTAGTACATTGATTGTAGTTTTGAGGCGAAGGAATGGCAAATATACTTTCAAATTTGGAGCAGACGACACGTTTTGCAGACGGAAAAACACTAAACGTCCAAAAAGTTAAATGGACAAATAAATATAATACGGTCCAGAGTACGTAAGGTATACTTAAACCTTTACTCCATGAATATGTACATGTAGTGAGAAATAATGAATATATGAATCTCGATTAACTGTTTTTCCATAATGACATTATGAAAAATGGAAATTTGGACCCTAGCAGGAACAGTAGAATCATATCTATGTCATTTCGTAAGTAAAAATAACAGGCCCTGATCAGACAGCTCCTAGAATATCCATCTGATCTGGATTGACACCGTTTGCAAAGGCGTACCTCTCTCCTGTCTGTTTCCGGATCATGCCATTATAAAAATCAGTTTCGTTATTTCTTACATGAATATTAATGGCGTAAAGGGTTGAGCCATATTTAACCCTTCGCTTGCTATTCACGTCAATATACTTACCTGTAAATAGTGCAGACCCAGATGAGACAGCTCCTGCAGGAGCTGTCTCATCAGGGAATGCACTATTTACAAGTTGATCATGCAACCAGTGCATCCCACAGCAGTGATTGCACAGCGAAATACTTGTACACAGTGAAGATATATGTAATTATACAACAGGGCATGGGTAAAGAAGGAGAAGTGTATTTTAAAATTCAGCAAGAGAAGGGTTAAATCTTCTACATGTATTTGCAATACATATAGAATAGGTGAAAATACAAAGCTTAAAGTTATATTTTAAAAACGTATAATTATATAACAAGAAACACATTTATAAAACCGTGAAAAAGAGATAAATAATTTAATTGCATTTTTTCACATTCAAAACAACATTTCTCACCTAAATCCCAAGTCCGTTGTTTAAAATCGTTGAAGCTATGCAAATATATGCTCACTCTGGCCCAAATAAACACACATAAAGAAGTACTGCAGAGACAAGTGGTGCAGGGACGTATTTAAATGTACCCGTATGCAAAACGGGTGACGTTGTATTTATATCATATTGACGCTTTCGTTGCCCAATGCTGCATATGTGATTACTTATACAAACATTTTGGACCTAGAGGAGGTGCCGAGTAACTCAGTGTCTGATCAGTATCCAAACTGTGTTGCTATTCTATTTTATTTTAAAGAAAAGGGGAGATAATTAAACAAAAAGATGTAGCAGACGACACATTTGCGTACGACAATATTTGGCAGATAAAAGGTTAAACCTAACAATGCTGACTTTTTAAATGGACTATTCCAAAATTCAAACGGGTCAAGCTTATGGTGGGTGTTTAGGGGTATTCTTTAAAGAAATGTGTAACATGATAAACAGCGAATATCCTGATGAGAGGGCCCCGATGGGAAGCCTCTTATTTGGGTTTACACTGTTTGCAAAGGATATTAGTGATCCCTGTCCCGCACTATAAGGGTTAACGCTCTGTATATGAGAGGCGACTTTGTAAATACCTTGGCAGTTTGGATCAAGACAATATGCTAAGTAACTCGCCATCACATCAAACTCCAAACTGTTTGAATCCCCGATTGAATTATTTAAGAAAATTAAAGACACATTAAAAATTATATTTCAAGATTGCAGTAGGCGACAACTGTTTTTGCAGACGATAATCAGAGCATGTTACAGTAAATTGCAAACGCAAAGCTACATGTACATGCATCTCGCCAGGTAGATCATTGGATTGAAAACACTTCGCCTTTAAAGGTGCACATCGGAGTTTGAATTACAAAATTACTTCGATATATTACACTCACGAAACACCAAAAACCTTGCCAAAACATTACACTTACACACATAATTCTATTATAAAATGTATAGTTTTATAATAACATACATATAAATATATTTGTTCCGGGCATAAGTTCAAGCGCCGGAAAATCTGGCGATAACTCACAACTGACTATATAGACCATGAGCTAGTTTCGCTCAAGATGTGCCGCCCTTGAATGTTTGGTCGACGCAACAACAATTTAAAGATTTTAAGAATGTTATATCGTCTTTCATTTTATAATAGCATTCAAAGTTTTAGCATGCTCATGCTATTCCGAATATGATTTATAGAGTAATTTTGCAAAATCAAACCCCGACAATCTGCCAATAGTTTCTCAACATTTAATCGAATCAGACGTAATCAAAATTGCACAGAAATTGTTTGTTTTTTCATAGCGAGGTAAGAACGTAAACTTACATTGACCATGTTTTGAAATTGGAGAACGGAGACAGACACTGTTTATGCTAACTATGACTACATGGGAAAATTAACATATTCCCCTATAAGCTATTTTAGATACACCCTCTTTGAATAAGTATTTAAACCATAGTGATAAATAGAGCATTTTGTTCCAGAGGAACAAATGCTCTATTTATCACATGGTTACAAAAAGTGATTTTCACAGAGGCGCATCTTTGAATAAATCTACCTACAAATGTACACGAAGCATTTACTAAAAAAGGGGAAACTATTTAAACCACTGCGATGAATAGAGCATTTGTTCCTCTGGAACAAATGCTCTATTTGTCACAATGGTTACAAAAAGTGACTTTCACAGAGGCGCCTAAAGGCGTCCATATGAGGGAATAGGTTAACGTCAAGGTTAATATAATAACAGTTTTGGTCAAAGCTTGAGGTTGACTTGTACAACCGTATCCCGTATACCAGTGTGATAAAATAGTGTCTGCTCAAGTTTAGTTCTGGTGTAGATATGACTACCGGTATATCCTATTCGAACTGACTGTTGCGGGACTATTGGTCAATGTTCAAGCATACTGGATCCTGATAAAACGCCGAGTTATTTAGTGTCTCGTCTGGATCCAAGCTGTTTGCAAGTTATGCTAGTCAGGTCGCGGGATGCGGTTTAAGATTGAATGCACATGTATCATCAACCGGGCTCAAATAATGCAGTTACAGTAATGTTACTTTCAAATTCTGATATTTATACGCAAATGTCTAAAGCACTGACACAATTAAATCCCAAGTGTTTACAAAGTACATATGAATATCAAACAGCTTATTGTCCTGTTTTATTAACCTGTCAAATTATACGCTTGCTGAACACGCCATATATAGCTTCGGTTGATATCGATTGTTTTCGCTAATAAAAGCTTTCCTACTTGGCTCATTCAAGTACCTGTATATCTATTGTGAATCTCGTGAAAAACGTTTGAAACACAGGTTTACCCAAGCTAAATATATCCTTTCAGTGACGTAGGAATATTCAAATTTGACAGGTTAATAAAACAGGACAATACCTTTATTTACGCACATTTCTCAGTCTCCTTACGGCTAGTTGGCATGTATGGTAGTAAACTAAACAGACATTTACATGAGCCAGTGAACCCATTCATCATCTGCTAAGTCCTTTACCTAATGAATATTCATGAAGGAAACAATGAATTTAATATCAATATCTACTAGATGATTTTGATCGTAAAATAAATTTATTACATACATTTTTGCCAATCCCAGAACTACCGGTAGGGCCTATACACGTGATATATAATTAATAAGCAAACAGAGCCGACCCTCATCAGACAGCTCCTACTGACATATTTGCAAACAGGGCAGACTCTGATCAGACAGCTCCTACTGACATATTTGCAAACAGAGCCGACCCTCATCAGACAGCTCCTACTGACATATTTGCAAACAGAGCCGACCCTCACCAGACAGCTCCTACTGACATATTTGTAAACAGAGCAGACCCTGGTCAGACAGCTCCTACTGACATATTTGCAAACAGAGCAGACCCTGGTCAGACAGCTCCTACTGACATATTTGTAAACAGAGCAGATCCTGATCAGACAGCTCCTACTGACATATTTGTAAACAGCGCAGACCCTGATCAGGCAGCTCATACTGACATATTAGCAAACAGAGCAAACCCTGATCAGGCAGCTCATACTGACATATTAGCAAACAGAGCAAACCCTGACCAGGCAGCTCATACTGACATATTAGCAAACAGAGCAAACCGTAATTAGGCAGCTCATACTGACATATTCGCAAACAGAGCCAACCCTGATCAGGCAGCTCATACTGACATATTCGCAAACAGAGCCAACCCAGACCAGGCAGCTCATACTGACATATTCGCAAACAGAGCAAACCGTAATCAGGCAGCTCATACTGACATATTCGCAAACAGAGCAAACCCTGATCAGGCAGCTCATACTGACGCATTTGCAAACAGAGTGAATCTCAATACGGACGGCTGTTGTAGGAGCCATCAGATCAGGGTCCGCTCCTTTGGCCTATGAAGTAATACAGATATGATTCTACAGTATGGGACATGATAAAAACGATCCATTGCTCGTGATGACATGCGATTATTAAACATCAGCTACATTTGTAATTAACATTCATAGTCATCATTTCTTACATCACGAATCAACAAGTAAATGATAAAGTGTTGAAAGTTTCCAAAAAGTCGTCTGCTGTCGTTTCGCCTTGTAACATGCTTTGTATTTGCCCTTGACATATGTAATGTACAGTAAACCTATGTAAACCGAAATTCTAGCAGAGGCGAAGTTAGATACATTTGTACTTCAGGGCAGGAGGCTGCTTAATTCAGGGTGAAAAATATGAAGAAAGCTCGTCTAAGAGCTGTCAGCATAACTTTGACTGCATTAAGCTGCCACTGATATCTATACAGTAAAACCTCTCTATAATGGCCACTAAATTAATCAAGTATTTTGTATTAAAGGCAGGTGGCTGCTTAAAACGAGGTGAAAGTAAAACAGAACGCTCCTATAGGAGCGTTCTGTTTTACTTTCACCTTGCTTTAAACAGTCACATGCCCTAAATACCAACTAATGAACATAATTTAGTGGTCGTTATAGAGAGGTTTCACTGTATTAAATTTAAAGTCCGGTTTAGAGAGGCTTTAATGTACTACAAAGTTTTGATTATTTCGCCGCCAGAGGCGAATCCGTCATAAATTTTGCAAACAGTTTGGATCCAGGGAAAACGCAGAGTAACTCAAAGACGTTGAGTAACTCGCCGTATCCTCAGAATCTCAATTATGTGACACTGGTTTTGTAAACCAATTAAAGAAAATGGCAGTTTGAAACCTGAAACAAATGTTATTCTTAGCAGATGGAATTTTTTTGGCACCGAAAGGTTTAAGAAATAGCATCATTTCATTTCAAAATGATTGCCAGAATGTTAAACTATTGGCATGTTAATGAGGCGCCTAGTAGTAACTCTGTGTCTTACCAAGTTATTTACTATTAATTTGGTCAACGACAAATATATATAAAAAAACAGTATCACCTTTAACGTTATTAAATTGATAACATCAATATCATTAAATGCAGATGGCTGCTAAATGCAAAATGAAAGAAACTCAGAAATCTCAAGAAACATTTAGGCACCACATTTATTCTTTTCAAGATGATTCGCATAATAATACGCAGTTGGTGTATTGATGGGACGCTACATGTAGTAATCCAGTAAATGCAGGTAAACGCTTAATGCAGGTCGGGGTTATGGTGAAAGCTCATCCAGGAGTTTCTGCACTAGCTTCGTCCTGCAAAAGAGGATGACTGCTGAAAGCAGACTGAAAGTAATGGAAGTACGAGGAACTTTCTGCATGACGTTCGTCCTTTCAAAGTAGGTGGAGGCTTATTGCAGACTGAATGTAATACAGAAAACTCCCGTATACGCACATAACTTTCTTTTCTGCATTAAGCTATATGTGTAACACCTGTCTTAACCCTTTATTTGATGCATATTCATCTAAGAAATAAAGACATCATGAATATCCATTTAGATTATTTTTATAATGACACAGTAACACAGGAAAGTTTGACTTTGGCAGAAACTGAAGAATCAGATCTATATAATTCCGTAAACAAAGAAAGTAGATCCTAATCATATGGCACCTGCAGGGGCCATTTGATCTTGGTCTATTCTGTTTATAGCAAAGGCGTATAAAGGATTTTTATAGAGTTAATGGTTAACAATCCAGAATTATACTAAGTCTTGTTTGTAGTGTTCGTTGTAGTGAGTTTTTTTTTATCGTACCTGAATTTAACATGCTGAGAAAAATAATAAGTAGAATCTGTCTTAAGCGACCATTAAAAAGGAGTCTAAACAAGGGTTTGTAAGCCAGGTGATAGCTTAATGCATGTCAAAAGTTAGTAATTCAGAAAGCTCCCATAGGAGCCTTTGTCATTACTTTTGCACTGCATTGAGCAACCACCTGCTTTTCATGATTTCTGTGTCCAATTAATCAAGGTATCTTAAGACAGGTTCTACTGAAGTCAGTCCAATTGTTTTTACTTTTCATTATCAAAACTCGAAGTAGTAGCAACTTTTCTACAAAATTGGACCTTTATGTGTATTAAATATAATTATGGATCCTGATGAGATGCTGAGTTACTTTGCATCTCAGTTGGATCCATTCTCCTTGAAATGGCCTCAAAGCATTTGCCTGCAACATGTTAGCGGATAAAGAGACCCGATATTTAGAAGTTCGAGGCACCTGTCTTGTATACAGTAAAACACGCTAAACCAGACTTTTAGTAATGAAGAATTTATATCTTTTAAACGCAGGTGACAGTTTAATGCAAAGTGAAAGTCATGCAAAATTACCCTTTTGGGAGTTTTCTGTACGCCTTTCACTCTGTATTAAGCTGCCACCTGTCTTAAACACAGATATTGTGACAAGTTTTAACGTCCATTTTAGAGAGGTATTACTATGAACAGTAGAACCTGTGCTAAGCGGCCCTTTATTTATTGAAAATAATAGTCTTAAAACAGGTGGTTGCTAAATGCGGGCCAAAACAATGCAGAAATCTCATATATAGGAGCGCTTTGCATTACTTTTGACATGCATTAAGCTACCACCCGCATTACAGCCCTATAATTAGAACTCTTCTGATGATCGCGTAAGACAGGTTGTACTGTGTCCAAAAAACAGGCCAAATTGTTTTAAGTTTTTATACATGTTTCTGATGATCGTGTAAGACAGGTTGTACTGTGTCCAAAAAACAGGCCAAATTGTTTTAAGTTTTTATACATGTAACATCAGGTCTAGACTCAAATTTTACTGCATATACAAACTGGGCCAAACTGCTTTGCATCAGTAAACTTGTTTATGTTTATGTTCAGCAATAGGTGTCAAATAGTTCGTTTTTAAACTAGAAACGTACATCTTGGGACACTCCAGTTCAACAGGGCACATGTTAATCCATTATGCATGGTAATTTGACACTGTTAACCATTTCAACGATGTACTTTCAGATGGACGATTCAAATATCGAAACAGGTCAAGCTTATCGTGAATATTCGGGGACTGTATTTAATGAAAGGGGTAACATGAGAGACAGTGTAGACCTTGATGAGAGGGCTCCTCGAGGAATTCTTTCATTTGGTCTACACTATTGGCATGATCCATAGTGACTCGTTATCTGCACTATATGGAACTTATCCAGGTTTACAGTAACCCCCTCTAAACCGGAATTCTAGTAGAGAATAATTTAGATACTTATAGACAGGTGGCTGCTTAACCCTTTCCTCCGCAAATACGCATTTCTACGCCTCTGTAAAAGTCACTTTTGAAATCACTGATAAATAAAGCATTTGCTCCTATAGTAGCAAATGCTCTATTTATCACAATGGTTTCAGAACTACAAAATTCTAAAAATGTCCTTTTCTCTAATTAATGCTCCTTTTGGGTAGATTCATTCAAAGAGGTTGGGTCTAACAACAGCCTATGGTCCCACCCTGCATTAAGCTACCACCTGTCTCTAAGACTGATATTACACTGGATCGAACGTCTGGTTTAGAGGGGCGTTACTGTAACTCTTTGGCCGCCATAGGGGAATCTGTGATACTCTTTGCAAACAGTCTGAATCCAAAGGAGATGTCAAGTAATTATCTGTCTCCTTGGGGTCCAAACTGTTTGACACTCAGTATTTGCCTGTAAAGAAATCGAAGGAAACGCCACTTAGAAACATCACTTTCAATTGTATTGTCTGTTTAAATTACTAAAGAAAAAGTTCTCCATACATTTTAAAAACAAAAAGCAGTGTCACACCGAATGGACCATGATGAGGTTTGTTTGTATTTGCAAAATAGATCTGATAACTCTCGGTTTCAATTATTTCTTATCCCACTTGTGCCCAATGACCATTAAAGGGCATAGGTAAACAGTGTAGACCCAGATCAAGATCAAAGGGCTCAGAACCCGTCAGTGTCAATCAATATTATTTCAGAAAATATTTAGTTTGTTGGAACCTCTCCACATGAACAATGGATTTGATACAAAGTAAGATCTGGACGGGATTAATGACAATAAGTAGGCTAAGGGGTCTGAACAGAATTCTTTTGCGGCAGGATCAGGGTCATGTGTATTTTGTCTGCTCTGTTTACTTATTAATGTAAATATAGCGTGTTGACACATGCAAGTGGATCAGATACCGGCTAGTTTGTTTAAATTCCAGCTGTATTATATTCAGGCTGCATTAAATATTCCATTTATCTTTTTCCTGCTGTAAAGAAACATGCCCCGAGCTGCAACCATGCAACGAACTTATTTCCAATTCGCTTAGACATTATGGAAACAATGTTAAAAAGATTGGATTCTTTTGAATCACTTTCTTACTCAGCATCTTATGTGGTTCAATGCTCTTTGCAAAGGCAAATGCAAATGCAAAAGAAATGCAGTTCATTTTTGGAACACCACTCTTCTAACAGGGTACTTTTCTGCAGAATGTTCATTCAGGGCAGAAAGTACACACCAACTATCATAGGAATGCTAGATATATCTGCTTTAAACAGGCAATTGCTTTTTAAGATGCATAGCTTTAACCCTTTCCATGTTCTATGTTTATTTCAAATTTCTTAAACCTTTCCCTGTTCTATGTTTATTTCAAATTTCAATACCTACTGAATATACATGGACAACATAGTTAAAATGAAATATGGAAGATGGAACATTGTAGCCATTTTAGAAAGTAACGAAAAAGATCTATAGAATTCCATTAGCAAACAGAGCAGACCCAGATCAGACGGCTCCTAGAGGAGCTCTGTTTGCAGATGCGTGAAAACACGTTTATATGAGGGAAAGGGTTAACAATTACCCTTCTGTAAAACAAACACATCTGCTTAAATTTGAATCTTGCGCAATTGTGACTGCTTCCAATTAGAACAATATTTTGAGAAACTAATAACCGTGTGTCAAACAACTTGGATCCAGATGAGACGCCGAACTACTCGGTGTCTCATCTGGATCCAAGCTGTATTCGCAAATGTGAGTCAGGTCGCGGATATTGGGATAAGGGTGATATCGTCTCCTTTAGAATCACCATTCTTACTATCCTTGGAATAACACTTTAAATGCGGAAAGCCAGTGCACATTCATCTACAAACAGTGTAGACCCAGATCAGAGGACTCCTAGAGGATCCGGGCATGCACTGTTTGTTATTCATAATCATCCAGCAAATGTGATAATGCTATACTCACTATACTCTGTTGTTAAACACTAATTATGGACCTTACAACGATAGAGTTCTAATCACCCGGTTTTAACTGTTGAATAAGGGAAACCGGTGTCCGGTCATTTGCAAATAGTGTAGACGAGGGCCCATAGATGAGTCTACTGATTTGGACCCATATATTGCCGTAGCTCATTTGAGACTGATATACTTAATTTGAATCTATAATTAAACACTGATGGATCATTCCATTTCGAATTATCACCATTCAAAATATTTAAAAGCATGCTTTGAACTTTAAATGCATGAATGGTCGGGACAGGTTTAAACCAATCAAGCACATATTTAGATTTAGTTTATGTCTGGATCTATACTGTTGATGACGTCACGGTCAGCATTCTAAATATTTTTACTCTATGAATATTCATGTAAAACATATCAAACTAATGAATATTAATTAGATTAACTGTTATATTTGCACATATGATAATTTATGTAGGGAAGGGCTGTGTAACTAAGTTGGAAGAACTTGTAGCCCAACCCCATTTCTGTAAAAAAGAGAGAAATAAAATATGTTTAACCTACCATGGATACATGGACTTTTGACCATGGCAGACATTGTAGACTCATATCTATCGTATCAAAATAAACAGAGCAGATCCTGTTCAGACGACTCCTACAGGATTCCACTTGCAAAGACATAGTTATGGAGTAAAGGGACATACCTTTTGAATGCGGTGTGGAATTTTCCGTTATTGTTACTAATCTGAATCTATAATGTACATGTATGCAGATGTCAGTTAACTTATACCTTGCACGTAAACTAAAATGGGTATTGATAATACAACGTGTAAAAAGAAACTATGTATGCGTATGCACGTGTTACAACAATACATTGACCCTTTGCATGCTAAGGGCGAGGTGACTGTCATTTGCAAATAGCTTGGATATTAATGAGACGCCGAGTAACTCGGCGTCTCATTAGGATCCAAGCTATTTGACGTTCGGTGGCAAATAGTTTCTCAAAAGTGTGATATGGAAACAATGAAAGTTACACCAGTTCAAACTTTGAACATATATTATTTTTTCCACAATAGTCTAAGCATATACGTGCAGACATACACATATGCCGACAATAAGCACGTTTGAATACACATTCTACTATATTACTCTTCATCTCTTAATCTGCTATTAAAATGATGACTGCTTATCTCCGATCCGTTACAAGTTTCACTTACGATTCGTTCAAACTTTTGAATAACTGTTGACCACGTTTGGATACTGACGAGACGCCGAGTTACTCGGTGTGTGAACTGGATCCAGGTTATTTGCAAATGTCAGTTAGGTCACATTTAGCAGGTAAGGTGTTAACCTTTGTCTTGCTGAATTTTAAAATACATGTCTCCTTCTTTACCCATGCCCTGTTGTATAATTACATATATCTTCACTGTGTACAAGTATTTCGCTGTGCAATCACTGCTGTGGAGTGCACTGGTTGCACGATCAACTTGTAAATAGCGCAGACCCTGATGAGACAGCTCCTGCAGGAACTGTCTCATCTGGGTCTTCACTATTTACAGGTAGGTATATTGACGCGATTAGCAAGCGAAGGGTTAAGGTGATAGTCTCTACTTGCAACACGTTTTAAAAATGCCTCAAAATGACATACATACTTTTTTTATATACTGAAAAGAAGTATATCGGAAGAAACCCAATTCAATTTGAATAAACTTATTGTTGATTTGTGTTTGTCTGTTTGTTGCATAGGTGTATCACGTTCCATTGTTTTTACTAGGTTTGTTCGTTGACTGTGGGCATCATATACGATGGAAAATAAACCAGTCATACAATTTTAAAAACTATGTCTTGATTTAAAATTTCATTTATGTTTGTGTATTTTTATTTGATTTGGTTTGATATTTTTTTGACGGTCGCCTATTCATCGTTACATTCTACGGTGAAAATCATATTAGGAAAACATTTTGCTAAACGAAATATTCGTAAGTCCGTTATTCATCAGCATCAGAGTGACATTTACATTTTTGTGCAATCAGTAGGTGGCGGTGGTCTAGTGGTAACGTGCTTGACTATCAGTCCGGAGGTCCGGGGTTCAAATCCCGGCCCACCCGGAAATTTCAGAGACGCTTTTCCGTGTCTTCCACCCACACATCCTCTCCACCCAGGGATTAAAATAGGTACCTGTGAGGGTTACTCGTCAGTAATGCGGCTGCATGATTGCGCCATATGTTAGCAGTGCTCAATATTGTAGGCCAATGACTCAATGACCAGGGGAGTAAATGTACAGTCGGCTGAGCGGTCATTCGGACTGAAAGTCGACTATAACTAGATACTTTACTTTTTTTCTAGTCACTCAATATTTTGCGAATGACTGATTAATTACCTAAGCTTACAGCTGTGTTTCGTTTAGCTGTGTACGCGAAACTGTGTAGATTAACCCCATTCAATAAATGTGGACGCATGAATGACTTGTATATGCGTCTGAACGGGGCAACATTATTGCTCTATTTGTCACAATAGTTTCAAAAAGTCAGTCAATAGTTTCAAACAGGCGTCAATATGAGGGAATAGGTTAAACCTGTTTACGAAACACTGGCCTTATTTAAGCACTGGAATATACGCTTACAAGTTACATGTACCAATGCAATATTTGTTTTCATATTTCAACAGTACTTAAACGTGTGCTACAGTGCTCCCTCTCTACAACGACACCATTTGGGATACGAAGATTGTATGTGTTGTTCAGAGGGAATTGTTATAGGGAGGGAAAATCAAACATAGTTAGCTTGTTTTCAGATCCCCAGATAATGTGTATTTCGAGAACTAAAATCGCTATGCCTCAATCAAACCCTGTGTTGTGACCACTCTTTGGAATCGTCACAAAGTGACGATTCTAAAGAGTGGTCACAACATAGGGTTTGATGGAGGCATAAAGAAAAAGGTTGTTTCTGGAGCCTTGTTGCTTCGGAAACAGTGGCATGCGTTGTTGTAAGGAGGGAATCGTTATTGAGAGGGCCGTTGTAGGGAGGGAGCACTGTATATATGAGTTAATGAACTGTGAAATTCCAGTTATACGAAAGAATATTGCGTATAATCATATATAACAGCACTATCGAACTGACTTTGTACTGGTGATGTACATTGGAAAATGATAGTTGTACCAAATATTATGATTTTGAAATCATCCGTCCGATTTATTACGATGTATGATTGTACAACACAGTTTATTTGCCAACGGTTTTGAATGCATATGGGCTGGTGTTGAGGAACCGTTTTCAAGTTGAACATTCTTGTATTGTTGAAAATGCAGAAATAATTATAGCAGAATGTCAACATATCGGAAATGATTTGAAATTGGTGCGTTGATTTGTAAAAGTACAAAAATGAGTCATGCAGGAAACACCACATACAGAACAAACAGTCGCCCGAACAGCAACACAAGGAAACAGCAAATGTACATAACTATAAAAACAACAAGAAACGCACAAAGACAAAACAAACATACACTAGGAGGAAGATGGAAGTACCGCCTTGGAACGGTCAGTGACAAAAGTCACTGGGGGGGGTTAAACCGGTTTATGGGCGCCCAACCTCACACTTATTCCATCCCCACCCTAAAAGACAAACAGTGTAAATAAACGTATCCCCTCTCCGACTAATCTACAACAACCGCGACGGCAAATACAGTGGTAAAGTGCATGTATAACGAAAACATTTAAGTGAACATACTGTATCCACCTATCGCTAGTGTACTCAATGAATGAGCTGCAAACAGAGTAACTGTAGAAAAGTAATAAAGGGTACGACAAAAATGAAACAGTACAGCTATCCGACGTTCTCCTTCTATTTCTGGATTTAAGAGGTCGCCTTCATAAAGTACTAAACCTTTCTTGTCGGCGTACATGCCCATCAATCCATACAAGTAAGTCAGTAAACAATGTTGAAAGCTCTTATAGGAGCATTCTGCATCAGTTTTTCCCTCTGCATTTTAAGATTCATCTGTTCAATAAAGCCAATTTGGTACTTTTACCCGTGGTTCAAACAGTAAGCTTCCGCTAAATCAAACCAACTCCGTTCCAGTATAACTATATGTACAAGGCTATGTTAGTATTAACCTTCAGCCTAATGCGATAGGATCAAATATTACCTTTGCAAACAGGTTAGATCCAGATGAGACGACGAGTAAATCGACGTAGAAATGTGTATTATTGGGTAAAGGGTTAAACTAACGAATGTATGGATTGATGGGCAGATGGACAGAAGGACTGACGGACGGTTTTCTGTGACGATCTGTTTGCAAAGGGTATTACAATATTGTATTTTGACCCAAGAGTACATAATTATGTTTACGGCATACTGGTACCCGGAACTGAAAGTATCATTAACAGTTGCTGGAGTTGTTAAAAAAGATTTCATCTCGAGCTTGCATCGAATATTTTGCTACCTAGACACTTGGCATTTGAAAAGATAAGCTTTGTTGTCCATGATATACAATAAGGATCGGCATGTTAGCCCAATTGAATCCCAATGAGACGAGGTGTAACTAAGCACCTTGTCTAAATCAAACTATTTACAAATAATGTCATAACTTTATTTGTATTATGGTAAAGTTTAACTCTTTCGCCGTCACCCGTAGTTATTTTTATAAATACAGAAAAAAATGATACTACGAACACTCGATACTACGAACACTCAAATACGAACCATTATCTAATTTTAACACACGTGGCAGCTTAATGCAGACGGAAAGTGAGTGATGCAGAAAGCTACTCTATGCGCTTTCTGTATCAATCTCATCCTGCACTAAGCAACCACTTGCCGACAAAGACATACATTATTACTTACTAAAAGTTCGTAGTATCGAGGTTTTACTGTAGTTTAGATCAAGAGGGCACACCAAGTAACTCGGTGTCACCTCTGGATCAAAACTGTTTGACACCGGAAATATATTTTGTTAAAAAATAAAGAAAACACCACTTTGTATCCTGAAATAGACAAAAAATGGATGAAATGTATCTGGTACATATAATCGGGGTCTATATTGTTTGATATAAATTAGCAGTGCACGTATGTCCCGCATTTAAAGGTTCACTGAGCTCTGTATATTTCGGTTATCGTCTGGAGTTTATTTAATAGTGCTTTAATTTTGATTGACATTTCTGCGCTGTATTTTTAGCATATTGATAAAGCATGTTATGTCTTCATTAATGAACATGTTTTTGGATTTTTTTTATCGCTGTATGACTACTGATTTGACAGCCGTTTCAGCGGCGGATACCTTTCATAATCGTCTGAAACGAAGGGAGACAATGTCTGCATCTTTGCAATAAATAGTATAAGAGTTATTCCCCGTTGATTTAATAGCCGTGCTTTTCTTTGTGATCTCGTCTGCCGAATTTCGAGAGATGATTGGAGTGCAGGTTTCTTAACGCAATAGATCCAATTTCTATTATATTTATTCAAGAATTAATGATATAACAACAATTTGTACTTTGGTACATGTTGAAAATAAAGTTCAGTTAAGTCCTTTTCTGTTTAAACTTGAAGAAACACACACACACACACACACACACCAAACACTACTGTATATAAATAGTCTAATTTGCTATATATACTGCGAAAGCACAACGGAGACATAAATGAAGCAACAACCAACCTCGTTATCCTAACAATGGGAGGACCAATCCTCTTTCTACTGGGCGTAAACAAGAGAGCTATTAGTGCCTTTTTTATGACCTTGTCACCCTTCAACCAGGCAATGAGCCCGTAATCTGCTGCACTCAAGACCGACTCTCTATACTTGAGCTACCGATGTGATTTCTTGCAGAATATGATTTTGTAGTGAAAGAGAATCAATCTACAGCGGAACTTTCGACGGAATACAAATTACTCAATCTGTTAAATATTAAAAATGTTATTTTCCTCTACAAAACTCCAAATGAAATTCTAGTCAAAGAATGATTTGGTGAAATTCCATTTCGTCTCGGGAAAATCGCACGCTAACTAATCAAACATGGATTAATTTATGACCTTTACTAAGCCAATTGATTTTAATCCAGCCTGCAACGATTACTCGATATTTCTCTAACCAATTAAGATCGGAATGGAAACGTTCAGATAGTTTTCCGAACCATTTAAATGCGAAAGCATCAATCATTTTATCGCTCATTCAGCATGAAAGGCTTTATTTACTAGAGAAGGTTGGGTGACAAACAGTACAGACCTTGACCGAAGGGTTCTATACTGTTTGCAAATGCCAATATACAGTTAAACCCCTCTAATGCGACCACTTAAGGAATAAACAGGGGTGTCTTTATAAGTAGGTGGTTGCTTAGTGCAGGACAAAAGTAAAGCAGAAAGTTCCCTTAGGAGCTTTCTGCGTTACTTTTGTCCTATATTAGGCTACCACCTGCATATAGAACCCAGAATAATACAATGTAGCTCTTTTAGGTGTTTGCAATAGCGGGATTTTACTCTACATCTTTACTTATATACGTTACTTAACGTTACTCCGTTTTTGAAAACAGTAGAGAACGACGATAGTCGCCGATGTATTTCAAATTTATTTTCATTGAACAAAAAAATTCATAATGCTTTCATTTAAAGTTAAATAAATCTTGATCAAAGTACACTAAGAGTAACTGTTCTGTAATAGGCCCCGATACCCATGTAATTTAATTGCCCATCTCTAGATAATGCATTTTGTAACAACTGTTCTGATTGGCTGAGAGAAATCATAATAAAGCCCGAACCGTGATCAATAAAGTGCCAGAATGGGTGAACTGAACCACAAGATGCGCTTTGAAATGCTATGACTATCGCGTACGAAAGGTCCAAAACTATTAAAGCGCATGATGCGGTTTAGAAAGCGCATGCTGCGGTTTATAAACCGCACCATGCGCTTTACAAACCGCATCATGCGCTTTCTAAACCGCATGGTGCGCTTTTGGAGTGTTATGAACCGTTTCGTACGCCATAGATTACCATTCGACCTGCTACTGGTAAACCTGTGTTTTGATTGGCAATACAATGCCGAGTAATATTGTGTCTTACCAGTATTCAAACTGGTTCACACATCCATCCATCGGGGTTTTGAAATAAAATCGCGAAAACTAAAGATGGCGATATTTTGTACCGAATAAACTTACTTAGTTCCGGAATCATGTTGGGGCCAATATACTAGCAAACAATATTTAATTTACAATTGTGGTAAAACGCAGAAAAATGCGTTTAAAGGCGAATTTATGGAGTAAGGGGGTATACAATAGAACCTGTCTTAAGCGGGCATTCATTTATTGAGCATAAGAGTCATAAAAAGCTGGTGGTTTGCTGAATGCATTTTATTAAACTGTAATGTCGATAGATTAATAACCCTTTTCCCGCTATCCCGAGCTGACTCATATCTGCAAAGAGCTTGAATTCATCTATCCAATATGTTTGATGATCGATCAATAGTTTTTCAAGCGTTTTATCAAATTGTAAGTAATGAAAATGCACTTCATGTATAACTGAATCCAATTTTAGCACGTAATGCTTTTAACACACTCCAACATATAAAACATTGACCATGCAGCAACATAAAAGACATATCGGGGTTAAATTTTCATTTTCACCAGCCCATAAAGCATCATTGGAAATTATTTTATATATTTGAACTTCAGTATCTCGAACTTCATTGGACAATACATTACTTCGAGATAATAGAAGTTCGAATGATCAGATTTCGAATCTCGACATAACCTCAAGGTCGCAGCTTAATGCAGGTCTAAATTAATGCTGATAACTCTTTTAGATATGAGTAATTTTAAATTTTAGAACAAGTCTGTATTGCAAAATTTGGAAGGACCTAACTTTTACTGCAAGTTCAATATAATGATATCAACTTGAATAAAGCAAAATGTAATACACACACGTTTGAAAAATACGGCACGTACAATGACGGCAGTAGATCATAACTCCAATGTGATTTTGATGACCTGATAGTTAGAACAACGGGGTAAAGAAAAAGGCTAGAGCCTACAAAAGAACGACATACATACTCAACTTTATTTGCTGACGACTTTGCACAGCGGAATGCCCCATCGTTGTTTGATTATATAGTCCACTCACTATTTCGAACTGGTATAACTTGCGAGGGGATTGTGGACTTAAGTGGTGTACAGAGTTCTAGATACGGTGCGTCAATTAAAACATTTTCCAGAAAAGCTCCTTTATTTCTCCACCAAACCCTATACTTTAGTCACAGTATAGGATTTGGAGGAGAAATGACGATTTTAGTATCTGGGTTCGCACCCTTATCAGTAGCACTGTTAGATGTAGCTACTAAATTTTAAACACTGTAGGAATCTCATTGAAGTATTTCGTTGTCAGCTAAGAAATAAACAAAGCCTGTTCGAATTTTGGATTTGATGCATTTATGATGTATTAACTCTACCAAGACTTTCATAAACTATTGACCGAGTGTCAAACAGCTTGCATCCTGATGATACTCCGCGTAAGGGTTTAATCCCAACCGCTGTAAAGAGACAATGCAGTTGCAGAGCTCCATGTAAGGTGTGCAGATTAATACATTTTCAAGAATCACTCCTTTATTTCTCCATCAAACCCTATACTTTGACCACAGATTCGTCTTTTCGAGACCATCCTAAAGAGTGGTTACATTATAGGGTCTGGTCGAGAAATGTCAATTTTAGTATTTGGATATTCACCCTTATCCGTAGCACTGCAACTGGGTTTTGCTAGGTTAAACAAATTTACCCAAATATGAAAAATATTATCACATTAACATAAACATAACTTAACACCGTGTTAACACCGTTTTAAGTCGTTTTAACACATTGCTATTTTTAGATAAACATCTTTGGGCAAATCTACCGAAAAGTAACATTAATTAGAGAAAAGGAAACTTTTAGAATTTTTTAGTTTGAAACCATTCTGATAAATAGAAAATTTGCTCCTGTAGGAGCAAATGCTCTATTTATAACAATGGTTTCACAAAGTGACTTTTACAAAGTCGTCAATAGTCGTCAATATGAGGGAAAGTGTTAAACCCGTTCGCTCAAGGCACTACTTAAAATAATTTCGAAGTCACCGTGTCGATAAATTCGGTACGGGTCCGTTGATATAATAAATTCTGAAGGGAGGTGATCCCCCGAGAGCAAAATTGCAACACAAAAAGAGAAAATTGCAGACTCGGTTTTATTGAGTCTGTTCATGTTGACCAACTGAGTTTCTCCTTCCAAACGAGACATAAATGGTACTTGCAAATACATTAGATACAGGTTAGACGCTGAGAGATTCAGTGTCACATTATGATCCAGACTATTTGGGACTGTCAATAGCTCTTCGAGAAATTGTATAAATATGACTATTCCAAATCAGAGTTAGAACAAACATCGATTTTGTTGCAGAAGAATTAAAATTAAATGAAACATGTGGCTAAACCTGGAATAACAGATAGTTACGACTCAAAACAACTTTTACAATGCTACTTGCACCTGATTCTCTTGGCGCTTAATCTTTCGCCTGCTAAGCGAGATCTCACAGAATGTGGCAAGCGGCCTGCTTGGCAAAATCAGGGATGTCTCGCTTGACAGGCGGCAGGCTAAAATCCAGTGGAGACGCAGAGTAACTCTGCATCTCACCAGAAACCAAGCTGTTTGACAATGGGTCAATATATAGTAAAACCCCGCTAATGCGACCACCTAAAAGAGGTATAATTCTGGGTGCTAGATGCAGGTGGTAGCTTAATACAGGGCAAAGGTAATGCAGAAAGCTCCTAGAGGAGCTTTCTGCATTACTTTTGCCCAGCATTAAGCAACCACCTGCTTATAAAGACATCCATGTTTTTTCATTAAGTGGTCGCATTAGAGGGGTTCTACTGTATTCCCAAAAGTTTTAACGGATCGACAGAGTGTAGCGAATCAGAGTCTGGGCATGCACAACATTGTAGAGCCGTATAAGAGTTCAATTTACATGAGGAGGTATAAACCGGTGTCCAACAGTATATAAATCGTTTAACCCTCTACTCCATGAATATTCATTTAAGAAATAGCGACATCATATATATTATTAGATCAATTGTTATAACACATAGACATAATAATGTTTGGCCATGGAATCATATCTATATTATATCATGAGCACACGGAACAGATCCTGATCAGATGGTTCCTATTGTAGCCTTTTAATCTGGGTTTACTCTGTTTGCAAAGGCGTATACAGGCGTATGTATGGAGTAAAGGGTTAATGCACAACGTTGTGACTGTATATACATGTATATTCACATAATTACAATAAAGTAACATTGACAATGCAAAACTGTATTGAGCATAGTCAGTGGCCATATTGGAAATGTAGCGACTCATCGTGGGCGACAGTATAATTATGTACATTGTAATATATCGAAACATATTTATTGTGTTTAGTCTACTACTTTGACACGCATCGCCTGATCTTGGTATGTACTTTTTACTAAAGTATGCAGTTCGTTTTAATTCCATTTTAATTTGGTTCGCATGTATTCTAATATAGGAATATGTACTAGGTTTACCTACCCGCTGTGTACAAATTGGAGTTTTTGGCTAATGTCCTCTTTCACAATCTGTCAATGTCTCTATTTGTCCAAAGTTTCAGAGCCAGGATGGGCATTGACTCGTTCCAACTCACAAAGCTTGTCCATTACAGCGGCACTGTCTACTAACAACCGGCATTGACAACAGATAATGACAGTGGCGTGTTTCTGTGATGGAAGATAATTTATTTGAAAAACACCAATTTGTACCACTTTAATGACATGCCATAGACCTTTATTGCCACACTAGGCATTCAATCCACAAACACAATACTACCAAATTGTCTAGGGTGGGTTTACCGAATTGAATCAGGCACCAATAACACGTTGTGAATTACGTTTCGTAGATGAATTCGAACATAGAAACTTATTGTTGTATATAAGAATCTAGATAATTGAATAAAACCTCATAATTGCAAGTGTCTTGAAATAGATAACATCTTTCCTTAATTATATCAGTTAATTTTTCTGCTTCTCTGGTTGAGTTACTGTATAAATTTACAGTGACACTCAATATATTCGAATGATTCAAACTGGTTCATTTACAACCTTGTGAGTGAATCTAAATACATACCACTTCGGAATCAGAATCAAGGAAACTATTTAAACGCATATCAATAAAAAATAAATAAAATATATTGAAAAAGGTTATTAAAAAAAAAGGTTATTGATAACTATATGTTTTGGTCGTTCAGAGCTTCCTATCGGACGAAACTGTCCAATAACCATATATACAGACAAGATGCTTAGTTTCTCGGTATCTCACTATGATCAAAACTGACACTTGGAGTGTGTGTTTTATTGAAGAAAAGCCAAAGTAGTACATTGTTAATAGGCATGTAACCATTTTATTATGCTCGGTAAAAGCTACATACATGTACATACTGCACCTGCTTAGGTGGCAGTGTGATTTTGTATTAGAAGTGGGTTGGACTGCTTCTCAAAAAATGTGACGTTTTGGATCGTTTTAAATATCAATTTTGAAATCCATTAGGACGATAAGATTTATGCCGTCGGTTACATTTGCAAAGACCCAGCTCGTCTGTTAGCACGAAGGCGTTAATGTATTGCTTGCCAGTGAAATCGAAAATGTGAGCTGTTATCGTTGACAGTAAAACAATTAGCAGCTGTATTTAGACCGCATGTTTCATTAACAGAATTCAATTAGTATAAATCAATTGTACAATTAACCCTTAAGTTACTATCAGCAACAATTTACCAGTTATGTATATATGTACTTATATTTTATAAGAGACTGTTTATTAACAGTTTAGATCTTTGTCTTGTACATCAGTGCCAATTAGAGTTATTCAATATCACTACAGCTTATTATCACCACATTATTAATACCATTTATAACATAACGCACGTGCTTTAAGCGCATACTTGTCAATAAAATTAGCGGTGTTTGTCTGTTTCAAAGGCCGAGTGGTTATGGTCTTTAGATGACAACCACCTAGCCACTCAAGGCTGTGTTTCGAATGCCAGTCGGGGCAATTTGATTGTGATGTGAGGAAGCCGTCCTGGTGGCTTGTGGTAGATCAGTGGTTCCAGCCTGATGTTCGTCTGTGCACGAAACAATTTGCTCCATAGAGGGAAACAATCTGGGACCTGCCTCAACCTGTAATTACGTGGACGTCACGATATGGCTCAACTAGTGTTACAGAGACGTGAAACACTGATACAAAAACATGTCATAGTTAATAATTTTGACAGACCATTTTGGTTTAAATGCGCGTTAAACCTGTCTCTGATAAAAACGCGTATTTTAACGCCCTTGCAAACAAACCAGACCCAGATCTGAAGGCTCATTGTAGGCAGTCGTCTAATTGAAGTTTGATTTGTATGCATATTAAACTATATAGCACCAATTCTACTGTGCCAGAACTATCATGTTTTCATAAGTCAGCTAATGTACATTCATTATGTAATTTGCTCTGAAATGAATGTTCTTGGGGTAATGTTTTAATTGAATATACGTATAACTTAATTGAAAACGAAGATGAATATTTCGTGGAATACAACGAATGTACAAAAAACCGTAGCATCATATTGCTGTTCCACAAAGTGTAAAGTAATTGCAGTAAATACAAATTGAAATTGACAAACGTGATTCTTTATTTTCGTTATTCCCCAAGAAATGTCCGTGTCTTTCCGACCCTTTTGTAGTTTTGATACCGATAAGAGATAATAATGTTACCTCTCTAAGAAACCAATTTATTCTGTATTAAACGTGGAATTCGAATCAATACATATACTTTTAAACTTCAAAAACTGTTACAAACTGCTCAATATTGACCGTTGATCATTGTTTGGACCCAGTTGAGACGCTGGATATACACCAAGTTACAATTTTCAGTGACAGACGCATAGTTAATAGGGGAATGGCATCCTTATCAGATATCCAGATAAGATGCGTAAATCAAAATATTATCAAGGGTAACGTCTTTATTTCTCCATCAAAACCCTATATTGTGATCGCTCTTTAGAATCGTGTCTGCAGCTCTGCTTATGAAATAATATTTTTTCTTGTATAAGTTCTAGCATGTTAATCAGTTGTCGACCAAATTTACCAACATTGATGTTTGCCTTAATATAGATTAATTTTTGTTTCAAAACTACGACCGACACAGCGTGTACCAGTAAAATCTGTAGACTTTGTCGATATAACACTTATAATGTATGCATTTGATGAGAGGAGAGACAGTGTGCAGTGATAATATTCGGCACATATCCCCTGAACCCACAGCTCAAAACCACATAACGGGGTCTACATACAGAAAAACGTAAACATTCCACACTAGCGTAACACACATCCATGTTTGTTTGATGTTAACACGAACTGCTCAGCATATTTTGACACTGTGACACATTTTGGCATCCACCGTGACATGTAGGGAGAAAACTTTTTTCTTACCCATTCAGTGCAGGACACGAGTTACTCATGGCCTTAGCAGACAGTGTAGACCCAGATAAGAGGGCTGCTATAGAAACCCTCTCATGACAGTCTGTAATCTTTGTCATGCCAATGGACGATGCCTGAAATATTTCCGCTTGGTTATCTAAGAACCCGGTTTTATATTGATTAGTTGTTTTTCTATGGGAAATATATTATATAAAGATAAAGTAATGACGACGACCGGTCTTCGGTCGAACATTGATAAGAAATGCACTTTTTGACAAAGCCATAGAAATAGGTTTCTGCTCAAAACGTAGAAGTAATATTTTATCAGACAACACTACTGGCGGCCTCATTGATACATATCACAGTATATTTACCAGAACATTCCCTCCATTATTTAGCAGCTACAGTAAATCCTTCTAAAGCACCCATTTTATGAATCGACCTAGATGTCTTTAAAAGCATGGACGTTCTTATTGCTGGACGGAAATAATACAGAAAGCCCCTGCAGGCCTTCCGCATAATTTACAAACTGCATTATGCTACCACTGGAATTAAGACCCAGAAATAAACAATGATTTGATGATCGCTATAAAGAGATTCTACTATACCTACTAGTGTAATCGCACTGGAAAAAGAAACTACAAGTACTGAACCATCATCTGAAAGGAAATGCAGTAAACTCTTCTAAACCGGACGTTCAAATTAGTATCATTATCGTTATGTAAGATAGATGACAGCTTAACCCTTCGCTTGCTGAATTTTAAAATACATTTCTCCTTCTTTACCCATGCCCTGTTGTATAATTACACATATCTTCACTGTGTACAAGTATTGCGCTGTGCAATCACGACTGTGGAGTACACTGGTTGCACAATCAACTTGTAAATAGTGCAGACCCTGATGAGACAGCTCCTGTAGGAGCTGTCTCATCTGGGTCTTCACTATTTACAGGTAGGTATATTGACGTGAATAGCAAGCGAAGAGTTAATACAAGGTACAAGACATGCAGAAAGATTCTTTCCGCATGAAGTTTATCCTTTATTAAGCAGTTACCTGCACGAAATATCTAAATTATTCTTCACAAAAAATGCTGTTCGGAGATGTTTTACTTGCACCTATGGTTAGAGTTTGAAAGGCAGGCTTACAGACTGCTGCTAAAACAACAATTAATAATTACCTTAACAAAATACAGTTTCATAACAAGGAAACTGCTGCACAGGCGAGTCTTAACTGTGTTGATATGGCAGATATATTACCAAAAACAATATTGAATTGAAACCCGATATACCTATGACACATTATAATCATTTATGTTACAACCATTCGAATAATTTCAATGAAAACGGCGGACCTTGTATACAGTCATTAGGTAGTTAAAAAACAAATATTTCAAGAACGCCTTTTACATAGTTCCAGAACATGCAATGTGTATGTAGGTTTTATTCGATGGTTGGTTTCACCTGAATGTCCTAATAAGGTCAAATAAGTTAGTGCGGTTTCACAAGTAGCTGCATTTAAGAATTACGTTTACTTTCTAGTCGAAAATATGTATTTAATATAACTAGCAGCTTCAGAAAATGTGTCTTGTTCAGCTACTCCATGAATATTCATGTAAGAAATAATGGCACCACGCATATCAATTAGCGGGTATGTTTGATGCAAGAAACTGTAGAACCATATCTATATATAATTTCATAAGCAATATAAAACATTGATCAGACGGCTCTATAGGAGTCTACTCTGTTTGAAATGAAGTTTAAAGGTGTATTTATGGAATGATAGTTTAACCCGTTTCTTTGCGTAAACGCTTTTTCACAACTTTGCAAAAACAGCACTCAGATTAGAAGGTTCATTTAGAGCCGTCTGATCAGGGTCTGCTCTGTTTGCGTAAGAAATTATATATAGATCGGGTATTCAGTTTCTGCCAGGTCAAAAAGCTCCTGTGCTCAAATATTGTTTTGAAAATGTATGTAATACATATTTATGGTATCATCATTTCTTAACCTTTAGCCCGCTGAGCAAATTATATTTACAATTGTTTGCATCTATTACATTTTCAATATTCAAGCTATAATCAATTTAATCTACCAACATACAATCAGGATGTCAAAAGGTTTGGATTATGATGAGACACCGAATTACTCATCTGGATCCAAACTGCTTGAACATGTATTCACTCATCCGCACATAGCAGGCTAAATGTTAAACGAATATTGATTAGGACAGTGGCTATATGGTGCTAGACTATATCAGACAGTTCGAGATGCGGGCAGTGTGGGCGAAAATGAGTAGGCTTTGATAATATAGATACTTTAATTAACGTTCGTTTTAATACTGGATAATGATCATCTAAAGGGTGATGCATTTGATCCCACTATGTCAGTTTGTGAAGACGTTAAGTGATATGGCGTTGTACTATACGGCCATCGTGGTGCCATATCTGTGCTTGAATACCAGTAACACCTCCACTGACAGCTGCCCAATTACTTTGCAATGTATTTAATTGAATGATTCTCATCTACACGAAAACCGATCGTAACTACGCGGCAGTTTCTGATAAATTCAGAAAACATGCCTTGTAACTACTAGATCAATTCCTGAATTCATCAGTTGATGATTTGCCCGACCAAGTTCGCATTTGCAGTAATCAATATCTACATTGTTTATTATAACTAATTACAATAAATCATTTTTATAACAGTTGAATGAATACACGCGATCCACTGCACTTCTACGGCTAATTTCATCCACCTTGTTACAGAATGCAAACTATTTCCTCATGTCTTGAGGTAATGAAAGTACAAAAATGAGTCATGCAGTAAATACCACATACAGAACAAACACTCGCCCGAACAGCAACACAAGGAAACAGCAAATGTACATGGGTAGAAAAAAACAACAAGAGACGCACAAAGACAAAACAAACATACAATAGGAGGAAGATGGAAGTACCGCCTTGGAACGGTCAGTGACAAAAGTCACCGGGGGTTTAAACCGGTTTATGGGCGCCCAACCTCACCCTTATTCCATCCCCATCCTAAAAGACAAACAGTGTAAATAAACGTATCCCCTCTGTTTTTTTACCGTTCGTATTGGTCGCAGTATTGAACAGATCCAAAAATAATTTATATTTTGTTCCGCCGCATTTTGATATTTGCAGCCAGACACACCTTATGTTTCTGACATTTACATAAAAGAGCAACATAACAACTTAACAATTAAACCATTACTTCATAAATATTCATGTAAGAAATTACGGAATCATTGATATTTATAGTATCTGTTATACCAGAACATGGACACATGCGTTTTTGCCATTGACATGGCAGAAACCGTAGAATCATATCTATATCATATCGTAAGCAAAGAGAATAGACTCCGATCAGACGGCACTTAAATGAGCCGTCTAATCTGGGTCTTTTCCGTTTGCAAAGGCTTAGACATGCGTATCCATGGAGCAAAGGGTTACAGAAAAACTATATAGCAAGAATCTTGACATGAACTATAGATAGAGAGTGGATAAACCTACCTTGATTCAACATGCATTACTACCTTCTTAAATTTACATTTAAAGCAATATATTCTGGTTGTGAGACCTTGCTGTAAATAGGTCATCAACATGACGACCTTCGTATAATTTGGGATGTGATTGTTGTAAAATTGTATTACCAAACTGTAATTACCAAACTGTAATATAGAGGCAAATTAAGGGGTACCATATGTGTATTTTTATTTCCGTTACAACAGAACGAAAACAATGCATCAACCCGTAATATTTAGTGGTTAGTGGACGCGGACATTTCAGTATTTCGACCCTAATTGTGTAGTTGGTGCCTGAGTGCTGTGCATAAACGTTGTTTCGCAAACACATTACTATGAGCAGGTAAGATTATTGCATTGGTAATGAGGAACGTTTAAGCATATATATTGACCCAAGACATTTGTTGAACACAGAGAGTCGTCAAAAATCCGCCATGGGGACGTTCTAGTTCAACATACAAGCAATCACATTTCTCAGTTAGTAGATACCTTTGTTTTGTTTTTGAATGATAAAACCAGCTCTACAATGATGTAGATTGTTATCTTGTTGTGGTATCATCAATTGAAGTATAATATTCCATAACTCAGAAGAGTTTCTTTTGCAAGTCTTCTTCAGCGTTGTGAATACCTATCAAGCTGTATCAAGTCATTAAATATTATACTCCAACACCAGTTCTGTGGCTTGTTTAGTTAAATGGTTTGTTTTATTATCAAACTATTATATCTGACGTATATCGTAAGGCTAAAATATCGTTGTTGTCTTCTTCAGCGTTGTGAATAACTATCAAGCTGTATCAAGTCATTAAATATTATACTCAAACACCAGCTCTGTGGCTTGTTTAGTTAAATGGTTTGTTTTATTATCAAACTATTATATCTGACGTATATCTTAAGGCTAAATTATCGTTGTTTATTAATAAAATTGTAATGCTTTGCACATGATTTACCAAACTACCTCACTGTTCACGAGTATATCACCAATGCTTGCAACTTTTTACTTTTATCACAACAAATGCCACACACCAAAAGAAATTCTGCTATTTCTTTCGTCTCCCAAAAAGGCATAACACCAACAAGCACATTGATGGCGACATTTCCATGGACAGTTTGATTTATTTGTGAACATTATCTTAAGGAAACATTAAGTTGTACTATTCGGGGGTAATTTAGAGGCAATTTTGAGCGCCATCATATATTGAGGACTAAGTGCAACACTAGTGTAACTACAATGTATAGTGTGAAATGGTAATGATATCTACAAACAGTTTGGATCTAGATGAGAGGCTGGGTAGCTCGACGTCTCATCACGATCAAAACTGTTTGGCACTCTGATCTTGAATGGGAAAATAAATGGAAGAAAATATTGTTTTCCCAATAAAAGAAGATAATATTACAGAATAGCTACAGTACTTTTGCATCAAGTAAACAGTACTTCAGCCGAAACACGTATTAAACATTTGGGCCATTCCAATTTATAATATCAGGAAATGAAAAATGCTTTGGTATTTTGTACACCAGAACCTCTCAGAAAATTATTATTAATAGACATTGGTGATTTATAATAAGGGTCTATTGTATTGTCTGGATCATGACGATCCAATCTTATTCACGAATCAGGGAATTATTAGGCATTGCACAAAGTCTAAAATCAGTTCTATACCATACAGAAACAGAGTAGACGCTGACCATCTGATCTTGGTCTACTCTGTTTGCAAACAAAGCGTGACTATAGAATAAGGCTGGCTGCTGCTTAATATAAGACTGAATGCCTATGAGGAAAACTGTGCGAATGATGAAATACAAGATCTTGCTCAATTTATACAGTGTTCGTACTGTCATGGCGTCTCGTAAGATCATATCTTAATATGTTGTGTAATTGTCGTCTGTAGACAATCAGCTATTAATCTCAAAAAGATTCTTTGCGTATTATTTTGTATTTTCCTCAATCGGTAGCTTGACCAATATATGTGTAAGGAACAATGACAGTATGGGTATTGTTTCAGTGAATCTTAATTCTGGCATATAAACAAGAACAGTTTGGTACGGCAAAAACTATAGAATCAGTTTGGTTTTGGGTCAATTATGTTTGCAAATACTAAAAGATGTATCTATGGATCAAAAGTTGATGTATAGGCATTGTCTGATAGTTAAACGATTTGGATATTTTTATGTTGATGGCTTGGCCTAGTGGTCGAGCGTTGAGCTGATACCACGGGGGTCCGGGGATCATCAGACGATATACTCCGTACTTTTTCCGATCCAAGCTGATTGTAGAATTATAATTTATGAAATAACATGAAACCACACTTTCGCTACCAGCATGCGAAAATTCAATATATGTACTATTGGCCGCAGAAGTCTTTATTTTGCGTTTATGCATTCTTTTTGCAGTACACTGTCGAGACCAAAGTAATTTGCAAGGTAATGCTAAACTATTTTGTTCAATCGTGCGTCAACTGCTCGTTAGTACCAGAATCTGAAATTCATGTCCTGCTTAAATTCCCTCCATATTGTTTGCAAGTCTGTGATACAATGTGCAGATAGGATCCAGATAAGACCTCGAGTAACTAGACATCTTATTGATTATGTTTTTTGCGATTATAAAAACATATAATGCTGAAATTGTTACCGGTATTTACGAGTATGTCGTAATTCGTTTTATATTGTCATGAAAGAGCATTTAGTAAGGTTATAACCTGTGAATTACCTATGACAGGAGCCGTTTTAATTCAGAAGTAATAAATATATTTCGGAGTAACTTAACCTTTTGAACTGTTGATCATACTGAAGGAAAAATCAATAATTTGGAAATTGTAATAAATCTTGTTGACATATGGCGATACAAACCACACATTTGAGCCCTTGATTAAACAAATCCCCATTAATGATATAACCCTTATTCTATTATGTTTTCCCAATATCAAAAATGCGGCAAACTTGCTACTTCCAGTTCGTTAAAGGTTTCGAGAAAGTACTTACCAACTATACTCCCATCTCTGTCCAGTGTCCAGTGACATACGCAGGTAGTATAGACCCTGACCAGAACGCGCCTAATCAAGTGCTGTACTGTTTGCTGAATCAATCAACGTCCGGGGCTTATATCAGCAAATGCGTTGTTTGTTAGGACCATTCAACATGAATTGTCACCCTTCCTTTTGTTTGCCTTACGTCTTTGTGCTTGTGATTTTGTGATCTCTAGTTCTTGTGTGTCTGTTGGTGTTTTCTGTGTTCATCTCGTGTGTGAGTGTGCGTTTGTGTATGTGGTTGTGTGTGTGTGTGTTCGTGTGTCTGTCAGGCTATCTATCGGTGTGTTGGTGGTGGTTGCCTTGTATGTGGCTTTGCCTGCTTGACTTTACTACTTTTCCATGAAATATTGATACGTTCCAACATAAGATCTAAACGGATTATGCCCTGAATAATATGGACAAAAATTGGTTAATCAATCAAATTAAATTAAAATTTAATTAAGCTGAAAACATGTTGAGATAATGCGTCATTTATTGTCTCATCTGGATCTATGCTATTTGCAAACGCCATTCACGTGGCGCTCATCAGGGTAAGCGTTGAATGACCAATGTAACCAAAACAAACATTATATCTAATGAATTTCTTCGTTTGTCATTTGGCATTTGCTTGGATAACCAAGAGTGTTTGGTCTGATAAGAGCACACTGCCCCGTCCTTTTCATTTGGTTTAGAAGAAAACTAATGATCAAGCACTTGATAATGCTAATAGGGAAATATATTGTAGCCAAAGCGAATATTTACTGAATGTTGTAAAGCATTATATTTGGAATATTAAAAATTCTGAAGGGTGGTGATCGAAACACGTTTTCAGATAGAGCATATTCATAAATCCTGCTTTTTCAGTCAATATATGAGGTACCTAGTAGGGAGATGTCGGTCGAAGACAAGACTGAATAAGACTGAAGAAACAGAACATCTGCTGCACAAATGCAATGGACCAAATTCTAGAGAATTTAAATGGTAAAACTGTGACAAAGCAAGATGAATAGGTACACATAAAGAATGATGCATTGTAGCCTTATATGAACATAATTGACATACTGGATGCCCATTGTATATCATTTTCGTGTCAAACAGATCACAACGAAAATTAACAGAATAAACAAAAACAGTAACAATATCGAAATGTTTAACCAGTATTTCAACTTCACTAAAATGGAGGTTGACTTTAACGCTTAACCTCTAATCTACTTAAAATGACCTCCCCTTTTCTAAACATATGTTAAACAAGAAGTTGCTTCAACATCTATCACTAAAGATACTTTTAAATTATGACAAAGAGTACATATGTTTTAATATGGGTGTACACAGTTTGTAAAAGACTTAGTTTGGTTACCGTACATCCAAGGTCAAACAAAAACGGCAGACATACAAACCAGGTATGCACATGTGTAATTATCAGCATGCGTTTGTATTATATGCCTTTGCCAGAACTATAATAATAGGGTACAATCCTGCATGCGGAACTTCAAATTAGATCATTAGAGACAACGGGTTCTGATGCCAGACTCATTTACTGTGGGAATAACGATAAAGAGTGAAGCTAACAATGCCATAGAACATAATAGCAAAGGGCAACGCAATGTCAATCAGTTAGCACAGCTATAATTCGGTGTGTCTTTTTACTAATTAATTTACAGAAGATTTAGATAATAACACAATTGAGACAGAACCAGACACAGAAGGGTTGTTCGTCTAGTGAAGTAGGTGATTATTGTCTTTCACGTTGACGTACCTCGACGGGGTATCATTTCAGACATTATTGATGTGCTGTGATAACCCTTACCCCGCCTTACCAAAACACTGTTTTCTATAGTTTTTGATTCATTTTAGCATGACTACTTCCAATTTTATTAAGCTTTTAAAAAACGTTTGACCGTGTGTCTGGATCCAAGCTGTTTGCAAATGCAAGTCATTTCCCGGATATCGTGTTAGATTTAAAGGTTGAACAATCCATCCTATTTACAGTAGGTACCAATATATGGCCACCTTAAGTATATTCATTCATACTTGTATATTATTCACTGGTTGTATTGGGTTGTCCTAGCATTCGTTTTAGATGAAATAAAAAGTCGAACACATGAATAACTTAAATATTTGTATATTATGATATTTATGTCTATATATATATATATATATATATATATATTATTGGATCATCATTTCCCACTGAAGTAAAGGATTAACCCTTCGCCTAATAGAGACGCCTGTTGACGCATTTGCAAAAAGAGTAGACCCTGATTAGAATTTTAGAGAATGATTACATAATGAAATGAAAACATGAAGCATGTACTCTTACATTTTTGGTTCACTTACAACTAACCTACTGACTGGCACACCATACAGAGGAGTGAGCAGAGTGTGAGTGGGACTCGAGTCCACAATGTGGTAAGGAGTGATGTAGATGTTGTTATTGTAACGTTTTCTATGGTTGAGACTTCCAGTTGCACATGTAAGGTAACAAAGGGACCAACGCCCTATTCGTAACTCACATCCACAACTGTGTACTGCATGATATTATAATGCTTTACAGATAGGATAATACATTATATGAATTACGACTTGCATTGTAAATATCCTTTTAATCGATCGTTGCTATAATGATGTATTTGTTGACAATATGACAAATGGAAAATGATAAGGAAATAGCCTTGTTATTTGCAAGCAGTTTAAGGACAGGTTTCATTAGAACCTTTATATTATAAGCCTGCTATTATATATATGCACAAGACTTGTATTGTGCACCACTTGTCGCAGATTTGTTTTTGTACTGCTATGAGAGAGATTTCATGTTGAGTTTGAATCCTCAATCACAAGAAGATGTTATAAAAGCCTTCAATGAAACTTGTCGATATTTGGATGATATTTTTAACTTAGATAACCCTTTCTTTGATGCTCTGATTCCTACAATTTATCCTAAAGAACTCAAATTGAATAAAGCTAACCCGTCCGACAATTATGCAGCGTTTCTTGACCTAGACCTTAAAATTAATAATGGAATGATTTCTTCTAAAATATATGACAAAAGAGATGATTTTGATTTTAATATTGTAAATTTTCCTCATCTTGACGGGGATGTTCCCCGTGCTCCATCTTACGGGGTTTATATATCTCAACTTATTCGTTTTGCTAGAGCTTGTTCATCTATTGACGATTTTAACAGTCGAAATCTCATTTTAACTGAAAAACTGCTTAAACAAGGATATAGATACCATAAACTAAGAAAAACTTTATCTAAATTTTACTATCGAAATCTCTCGCTTATTGGCAAGTACAAATGTAATCTCAAGGTACTTTTGCGACACGGTATTTCACATCCTGAATTTTATGGTGATGTGATTTACAAACTTCGTAAAATTATTGGACATACCCATTTTCTCACTTTGTTCATCAAATATATAAAACAATTCATTAAAAAGGGATATGATCCTGTATTACTACAACATACTGCATGTTTGGTTGTGAACCCTTTTACAGTTGGCAATCACGCTGGTCTCTTTGCATGTACGCCGACAAGAAAGGTTTAGTACTCTATGAAGGCGACCTCTTAAATCCAGAAATGGAAGGAGAACGTCGGATATCTGTACTATTTCATTTTTGTCGTACCCTTTATTACTTTTCTACAGTTACTCTGTTTGCAGCTCAATCATTGAGTACACTAGCGATAGGTGGATACAGTATGTTCAATTAAATGTTTTTGTTGTTATACATGCACTTTACCACTGTATTTGCTGTCGCGGTTGTTGTAGATTAGTCGGAGAGGGGATACGTTTATTTACACTGTTTGTCTTTTAGGATGGGGATGGAATAAGGGTGAGGTTGGGCGCCCATAAACCGGTTTAAACCCCCGGTGACTTTTGTCACTGACCGTTCCAAGGCGGTACTTCCATCTTCCTCCTTTTGTATGTTTGTTTTGTCTTTGTGCGTCTCTTGTTGTTTTTCTACCTATGTACATTTGCTGTTTCCTTGTGTTGCTGTTCGGGCGAGTGTTTGTTCTGCATGTGGTGTTTACTGCATGACTCATTTTTGTACCTTTGTTTAATGTATTTTCAGTGTATTGCAGAGTATTGCTGAATATTGCTGTTTTCTTGTCATGAATATCTATAAACTATGAACTGAAACCGACTGTGTTTGTCGTCTATATATGTAATGATTATCACACCATGGGAACTCTTTTTAAGGATAGTGTAACATTTTGAATGCGAGGCACATATACACTGTCATTTGCAAAAAGTGTAGACCCAGCTCAGAAGCCTCCTAGGGGATCACTCTGGCCATAATTTGCATAGTTTTTCATTCAAGCCCGTGTAGCACGTCTAGCCCACTCATACCGAGGGGCCGCTGAAGTAAGTAAACCCTGATATGCTATTCCACTCTGAAAGGGTTAATATGCCATCGTTTACGGGTATATAAGTGTTTCACAAGGAACACGTTTTAAACTAACAGGACCCCGTTATCCCGTAGATGGTCATAACACTTATACTGTCGATCGATATCTGAATGACATTTGTAAAAGGTTTGGTTCCAGATGACTAAGGCGTAAAGAACCTCACTGTCTCCTTGAAATTCTAATTGGGTGTGGTCAATAGTAACTAAAGGATTTCAAAATTACAGCGGAGGAGCTTTAAACATCTGGAACCCTTGATGGAGAAATATGAACTCTTAGCAAACTTAAACAATCCAAATCGCTAAAACTAAAACCCGTTCGTGACTATTTATGTGAATGCATTATACAGTACTGAATCTTATTATTGGGATCATAACCGCGCCCGCTTGTGCTGTGATGACAGTATAAACTAATTGTAATGCAATCGTCGATGATGAATTGAGGTGCTGGTTTGACTTTTTGAAATAGTAACATGCATAAAAACATGAAATTGTTCTCAGACTTACTACTTCCAACACACTTACAATCAATAGTACCCCGCATTCCCATTACCAACACTGGGTTTCAGATTATTCTGAAATAGGAAACGGGCCCATACACTTGATGCAGTGAAGCATAACCCTTTGCCTACTTGACATTTGCAAATAGCTTACTTTGCAAACTAGATTAGACGCAGAGTCACACGGCGTCTGAGCAGGATTGTGTGACACTCAGCGGAGTTTTAGCAGACACCATGTGTATAGTAGGCCAACTTCTTTATCATGGTTCGTGTTTTTACTGAAAAAATAACGTATGCCTCAACGAAATGACATAACGAATGTAATACAAATATTGATTGTGTTCATTACAAAGACCGGATGTGCATCTCTGTGGAAGAGAGTATGCAAGCAGACCAAATAAGTAAAATGTAATGGACAGATGCAACCCATGGATATACCGACTGCAGACACGACAACATATCGACATGACGAAAAAAGGACAAACATGTGTTTTTTGACGAATTATGGCAGTTTGCGGATAGTTGGTAAATTGTTAGTAATAGGTATAACTGTTCTTAACCCTCTGTCGCCATTGTCGCATAGTGCAGTCCCAGATCGGACGCCCCTTGCAAAGACGACATCTAATCAGGGACGTCACTTTTTTCTATTTATCTCAACCTCTAGTTCTATATAGGTAGTTCTTTCCTTTGAAATTTGCATTTATTTATCTAATTTTCTTGTTTTACCAAATGTTTTAACAACATTGGGTTGCAGACTACAATCAGACATTTCGGATCGTGTATAACGCACATGTACATTTAGGAAATTTGAGACTGAGATACGTTTTATACACTGATACAGCAACTCATTTGCTCTTTCTTCCAGTCAATCTCGATAAACAGAACAGTCATGAAATAACATAACTTTTCAGATTATTAAAATGGAATATCAGTGTATTTTCCAAATCCGTTTTCTATATGTGTTTCTTATTTTACATGCATACGCACTGCTGTGCTATCCTTTACTCTTTGTGGAGCAGTCGAAAGGGCAATCATATTTATGCACCATGTCCTTTTGGCGGGGTAAAATTACATGTATGAGTCATGTATACACCACATATAAAACATACAACCGCCCTATATGAGTCATGTATACACCACATATAAAACACACAGGCGCCCTAACATTACAATTAAAAGAACATACAGCAAATGTACATATATATATATATATATATATATATATATATATATATATATATATATATATTAGAGAAAGAAACTTATTCATACAGTGCGAAATAAATATTTGCTAAATACTGCAAATGTTTCCCGAGCGCTTTCGACAATTACGTCTTCATCAGGGGATATGCAATAATGCAGTGAACTTGTTTTGGTTTTAAACAGTTTTCATAAAATGTCGGTGTACATCGGTGCAGTATTTAGCAAATATTTATTTCGCACTGTATGAATAAGTTTCTTTCTCTACTATATACACATCTTTATTCTTATTCTTTGCATCAAATATTTTGATCCAGTGCTTTGGAAGGACGTTAGTAGATGTCACAATTTATTTCTCTACTTTATATATATATATATATATATATATATATATATATATATATATATATATATAAACACAAAAGAGTCACGCAAAGACAAAACAAACAAACAATTGGGAGGAGATGGAATTACCCTCTTCCAATGGTCAGTTGGGGCGCCCAACATCACACTTATTCGATCCCTACCTTAAAGACAAGACGAATTACGTTTGAGGTTAGACGTATGCCTTAACAACGGCTTAACACAATAGTGGTGTGTTTGTTTGTGTTGATTAACGTCCGTTTCTACTCACTATAGGCTATTTGGACATTCAAGAGAGAGGGAGGGTATACTTATTTTAGGTGCCAATTTTAATGCACTGGTGCACCAGACCTCGTTTTATATTCTCGTCCGAAGGACTTGATCATGCGCGGGAGGGGGGGGGGGGGGTCGAACCCGGGTAGTCGAGCGCGTTAAGCACACGACCATGTCCGTCAGTGTATTGACGAATTTGTACTCCCGTAGAATGTGTACTCCCCAGTCCATTATTACGGCTAAAGGGGTACTTATTCGTCAAAGAATAAGTACTCACCTTGCAGAAACCCCCACTCACGTAGATTATGTTCTCTCGTAGAAAAATAACTCCTCTTTAAAAATATACCAAAACAACTTTGTTTCGAGTGAAAACTGGGTTATATTTATCGGTTGTGTGTTCGGTCGGTAGGTCGGTCGGTTTGTTGGTCGGTTGGTCGATTAGTTGGACGGTCCGCATAATATTGTTATGTGAACTACTAATACGGTTTTTATTGATGCATTTTAATGTATATCAATGAGACTTTATTCAAATTACATTCGTCATTGCAGAGTTATAGCCCTTAGAGAAGGGCAAACATTGAGAAAAAAGTTTGTGCAGAGCTGTTTATACGGTTTACGTTTTAAAGAGAGTTTAATAAAACTTCATACACATAGTCAATGCGGCGTATACTTATGCAGGATGAACTTTTTAATGGATCAGAATTATAATTGCAGAGTTATGACCCTTTGATCCAATATGCATTGTTGCTGACATGTAAATATGTTCTTAATATGAAAATGCTTTATTTTATGTCAATGTTGGTTCGAGGGCAATTTTGTCTCATCATTGACTGCTTTATAGGTAACACTTAGCATTCAATAAAATTCAGCGCATGTGGAAACTCTCGTCTCCTTCATGTTTAAAGCTTTACAAATTGGTTTGATTTCTCATAGATATGCTGAATGAGTGTCAAACAGCTTCTATCCGGATGAGACACCGAGTTACTCGGCGTCTTATCCCGATACAGGCATGTAAACCACCGGCCAACATAGCCTAAGAGTTTCGGTGCAGAAGGTGGAAATGGCTTCCCTCCTTGACACTCAGGATTTAAGGGATATCGTTACGACTGATTATTCATTGTCAGTATGAAGTGAAAGACTGGGTTGAGTCCCCTGTGTACCTCAACATTCACTATGGGATCTGAAGTAAAAGGTGCTGAGCCGTAGCGGTGCTCTCCCAACCAAACGCACAGCACGATGCAAAACACGCAGTGAGTTGTATGCTTAAACAAGAACATGCAAATAGCTTGGATCCGGTTGAGACGCCGAATTACTCAGCGTCTTTACCCTATCTAAGCTGTTTAATCAAACATGGCATTGCGGTCGCACTCGGAGTGCTTATGGTAAATGTTTTGAGCTGAGGGAAGCATTCGGTTATTTTACAGTAAACCATCGTTGAGGCGCTTGTGCGGCCAAGCGGTTATGGTCTCTGACTGCGAATCACATGGAAGCTCCTCATCTCTGTCTTGCTAGGGGCAAATATCTTTTAAGTGGAGAAACCTCTCGGTTGGCTTTCAGAAGGTCGACGGTTCTACCCATTAGTCCGACTGTGCTTGTGGAGTCGGATATCTGTGGTCTTCCTCAACATAATTAACCGGGCGTCACGAAACAACTGAAATACTGTTGAAGTGAAGGCAAACCCAGCTGAAAAATACCTTTTTGCGCCGATTGGTATTAACATACTGCTTGCCATCAGCAGTTAGATACCACTAAATTCCGGAGTCCTAGTAGGATGACAAAGGGGAGGTCACGTTGCTTGTTAGTTCCGACTAGAACTGACAAATTGCTGTCATATAGTAATTAACTAATTAAACTGATGATAACCCTCCACAAACTAAAAAGAGAAGACAAACGTATAAAACAAATTGAAAATATAAACATGAGCGCCGTATGCGAAAACCAGCCCTCGTCTGTTGTTTCCTTAGTCCGTAAAAGGAAATAATTTTCAAACAAACTATAGTCCATGGCCATAGTATAGCCCGTGTAATGGATGACAGGTACACGAAGTTTCATGAGATTATCTCGAATGTTCCAGTCAGGTTTTCAGTTATTTCTATGTCCGTAATGGGGAATAACTGTGTCAAAAAATATTGAAGATTGGCCTAAATACAGAACAGTGAAAAGGTTAAGTGGTAACCGTAGAGGTTTAAGATAATCGCACGTCGTCTCCTGCTATCTTTAACTGGTCCTTGGTGATCTTCCCTACAATCATACGAATGTCAGCGACTGTCGTGCGATCACCTGCGACTGCCTAAAGATAACCCGCGACACGACTAGGCAAAGACCACGTGACCACACAACGGGTCGGGAGTGATTATGGAAACTTCGTACGAATACCAGTGACTTGGTGCATGATCGTCAGCAACCTGTCGTACGATAGTCGCAGAAGCATCTCCAATCTGACTGCGAAGCATTTTGGTGTCGCCGACAATCGCAGAAAATCGCCGGTTTCAGAGGTCGCCATTGGTTTGGTCATATGATGCGCTGCCCGAAAATTGTACTTTCATTGACATGTTTGGTAAAATGGGGCCACTTTGTAAACAATTTAGTTAATACATGAGCTATCTACTCTTTAAGAACTGGCAAGCAATAAGTGCACACATGAAGACACTCCTATTTAAATATATATAGCAGCAGTAGGTGCAACTGAAATATCTACCATTTAAGTTTTAACGGGCTGTCCACCTTGCAAGTCGGCGACACTAGCCAGACGTGTAGTAAAATAGAAATATTTGAATATGTTGATGAAAAGCATTTCTGTTAAAGGTTTCTATGAAGGAGTGGTATCAATGATGCACAATCAATGGTAAACAGTTAATTTATGTACTAGTTCGAAAAAGCCACATTTTGCCCCACACTTAACTAAATTTACACCGTTGCGCGAAACGTTCAATTCCATCATGCACTCTTGCTCACAGGCATGCATTTGATGCATAATGTACAATATCGTAAATATTAAAAAGCATACTTTAATCAATCTTATATAATGTATTGATATTACCAATAAGAAATATGTTTCTAAATATAAAGGCTTACAATCATCTAGACAAATAATCCAAACATTCAGAAATAATCGTGAAATTCATATAATGAATGGTATTGCAATAGTAGCAGTTAGATCTTATTACATGCTTGCAAAAAGCAAATTGCAACTTCACAGGACAGAATATCTATAGGTAGATACCTTGGGTAATTAAACATATTGTATATATTGTATACAAACGGCATACATTGTTTTGGATAATAAACTATGTCGTTAATATATAATACCAGGGCTATAACTAAATCTGAATACTCAAATACTGAACTCGGAATGCTTCTCTAAGCGTTGAAAATATTTTAAAGAATGATCACGGCTTAGGGTTAGCTGAATACATACAGTAATTTCTCTTAAATCTGTTTTAATTTACGCATCTTATCTGTTCCTCTGTACCTCTTTAGTATTTTTGAGTAAAGGTAATAGCCACAAACGATCAATTGTCTTGTAGGTTATACCGGACTTTTATATTAACCCATTACCTCACATACTATTTTAGACCCAACCTCTTTGAATAAATCTACGGAAAAAGGAGTATTTACTAGAGAAAAGAGAAACTAGAACTATGTAGTTTTGAAATCATTGTGATAAAAAGAGCATTCGCACATATGGAGCAAATGCTCTATTTATCGCAATGGCCTCAAGAATGAGTTTACAGAGACACCAAAAGGAGGGAACGGGGCAACTGAATACAACCAATAAAAGGTTTCCTTACAAACAAGTTACAGTATAACCTCTCTTAACCGGAATTCTAGTAGATAAGAATTTAGATACTTTTAGGCAGGTGGCTGCTTAATGCAGAGTTAAAGTCATGCAGAAAGCTCTCTGCATGACTTTCACCCTGCATTAAGCTGCCACCTGTCTCCAAGACCGATATTCATACTAAATTTAACGGCCGGTTAAGAGAGGTTTTGCTGTATTTTCATTCAATATAATTATTTCTGACAGCGTCGATATTATCGATATTAACCTTATTTCCTCTTATTTGACAATGATATTGTATAAAATATGACATTCGTACTACATCAAACTCGTTTGAATTATTGGATATGTTGGTTTAGTAAGTGTCTTTGTGTTTTATGATGTGATGCTTTGTTTTGTAATAGATAGAAGATAGTCAATGTATTTATAAATTGATATAGAGAAATTGGTTGTTATCCGGTTAAACACGAGTTCGAATAACCACTTTATTTACACAATCTTAACACTGTCCTAAAGAAGCTGAATATCCTGATTGTGATAAGCATAAACAGGCAAACTTGAAGGCAATACATTCATACTGATACCTGAAGTGAAATCATAAATATGACATTTATCTAAATGAGAAATCGCTGTTCGTTATTGTTAGGTATATAATAAAATACTCCAATCTATATCTAATTTATATGATTTATTGACATAAATCTCATTCTATGACCAAGGGTTCTTCGTGTAAATGGAGGACTAAAGTCCTCAAATATTTCATAACGTGCATATTTATTTCGCAATATGTATTCATTGCACTTGTACTTCGAAAACTGATATTTCATTTTGTTATATTTTAGCCCTTAACATTATAGATATTCATGTAAAAACTAATAGCAAAATGAATGTTAATTAGAAGCATCTGTACAAACTGGTATTTGAACAGAGGACATGATAGCCAAATTTAGCTGAAACTGTATAATTATATCTATATAACTCCTTAAAGGCATTTCGAAAGGAATGTTGACCCATTAACCCCATTTTGTGTATTTTCGGAGCTGACCCTCAGGCATCTGATACACAAACTGATAAGGCGGGCTACCGTCACAGAGGATCAGTGTATAATTGCATAACTTTATCTCTTATGGCTATGGACCCTGACTGGACACTGCTGGAGCACAGCTGGATATTGTGTATATTTGGGGGTCGCTTTGAAATGCCTTTAAGCAAACAGAGCAGAACCTGATATTGGTCTAACCTGTAAGGACTTTATATCAAGTAAATGGTTACATAACAATCTTTTCGGTTTTTGCATCAATGAGTTTCATGTTTATCAATTAGTTTGAGATTGATGTACATTATTTAACTCTTTCGGCACCAATGTCGCCTGTTTGCACCATTGAAAACAGTGCAGTCCCAGGTCAGATGACCTGGGACGTCACTGTTGTCTGTATTATTTTAGCCTGACCATACAGGTTTCTAGAAACAAATGTTTTGCTAATATACCTTTATTATTTAGTTTAATATTATATTTAATATGCAATTATTATTGCAGACGACACTTTCAAGTTTGGCGCTTAAAGAGTTAACGATATTTAACACTTTTAAAATAGTGTTTACGGTAGAGTCTGTATGACGAGATCATCAAAACTATGTCTAAATATGGGCGTATATGACGAGATCATCAAAACTATGTCTAAATATGGGCGTGTAGGTGGTAGCTTAATGCAGTTAAGATTAATACAGGAATCTTCTATAGCAGCTTTCTGCATTATAGGAGCTTACTGCATTATATTAGCCCTGCTTTAAGCTACTACCTGTTTTTTAAGACTTCTGTATTCGATAATGAATGGCCGCGTATGATAGATTCAACTGTTTATCAAAAAGCCCCAGAATATTGTATTTTTCTTGAACTTAATAAAATTTAATTTATTTATCAAAATAGGATTAAAATCTCAGCTGTAAATGAGATCAATGTCTGCCAGGTAAAATGCACCTTTGTCATACCCAACCAAGCACATCTTTATCTGCATTTGCAAATGCTCTTGGATCAAGATAAGACATCGAAACACTGACTGAATCTAATTGCCATTATGTCAGTAGTCCTAACGCCTGAACAAATCTAAAGTGAATTAAGAATATCCAAGATCAAAGTATGAGCGACCATATTGTTTTCTAAACATACTGAAGTCTATCATGTTGTGCAATTATGTTTTGAAACGCTGTAGCGGTTGTCTAAAGCACATATACGGCCTACAGAGGTAAAGATACAGTGATACCATAAAATGTTAACCCATGACGTCATAGACTAATTTTGGACCAAATATATTTAAATAAATCAATAAATAAACCAATCAGGAGCATTTACTACAGAAAAGAGAAATTTAAGAAGTGTGTAGTTTTTAAACTATTGTAAGAAATAGAGCATTTGCTCCTAATGAACAAATGTTCTATTTATCAGAATGGTTTCAAAACACAACTTTTAAAGCAGCGTCATAAGGCATCAGTAGGAGTGAATGTGTTAAACAGGAATGTTTATAAAATTGCTCTGCAAAGAGAGCATTGTACATCATAATTATGCATGTGCATATCATGAATGTACCTAACGTTGACTATGTTTGTTGTAAATATTCTATTTACGTTCTGCCTCGTTCGTCTAATCGTGGACTAATATTGATTTAATGAAAATTGATTTATCAACTCGCAAACCTTCAAACCAAATAAATCAAATCAACATCTTATAAAGGATTAATCAAAATTTGATTTGATGACAAATTGATCAAATCATGCCAGCTTTAAATATAGGCGAGAGGAAAAATATTGAATGGTTACAATGAAACACTTAGTCTGTTTTGTACCATAAAATAAGTAAACGGGAATGATAACAACCCCATGGAACTATAGTGATTCAAATTAATTAAAACCAATTTATTCCCATATTATATAAGGAAAATCGTCTAGATCTGACGTTGGTTCCTATCCACTTTTCAAGTGGAGCGGGTACATCAAACAAACTATTTGCTAGAGTATGCGATTAACACTGACGGGTTTACCAAATAGTGAGGACCCCGAACAAAGTGCTTCTTCAAAGACCCCCTGATTTGGGTCTACACTGTTTGCCTATGTCTTGTTTAAGGGACATTGATCACTAATAAGTGATACAAAGTCATATGAAGACTGCATCGCTTACGTTCATTTACGACCTTAAAGAAAATAAAATTGTTTGTCAACATAAAAAACCACAACATTAGTGTAGGTCCTGTTGAATGGGATTTTTAGTTCTAATTCAATCTAATAAAAAAGGAAAATCAAATTTTGAAATTAGTTTTGCAAATTCCGATGGTTCATTTAATTCTTCTAGTGTCATTCTGTCGGGTTAATAACGTTAGGTTTCGTTAAAAACCCGAAACGTCTAATATTGAAAATAATGAATTACATTTTCAGTTGAATAATTTCGACTTCGTTTCGATTTTAGACTACATAATGAAATTGTAATGTGAAATTACTGATTCAGAACTGAATGTAATACTAGAAATAATTAGTGTTTGCCTTCTTCTCACCCGAATTAATTGACATTTAACATTTTAAAAGTTTCAAAATATCATTAATTTATTTTCCAAATCAAGCGCGATTATATTCACTTCGCAAATTATCTATCCCTTAACCCTTGCCCTCATATCAATGTATTTTTACTCATCTGTTAACAGAGTTACAGGAGCCATCTGATCACGGTCTGCTCTGTGTGCTCATGGAATTTTATATACTTTCTAAAAAGGCTACAGTATTCCACCTTCCTTATTTTACTATTTTGTCCAAACATATTCAGTAGGTATTGAAGTTTAAAATAAACATAGAAGGGGGAAAGGGTTAACTCGCTGTGACAAAAACATATCTGGGCAAACTGGGATCTGGTGCAATTCTGAATCCTTCTGATTCGATCAAGGTTTTGCGAAACTATTGACTAAGTGTCAAATAACTTGGATCCTGATGATTGCAAATGTGAATCAGATGTCGGATGGCGGAAAAGGGTTAATTCTCCTTATTCAAATAGGGGCCTCTGTGGCTGAGTGTTTATGGTCTTCGACTGACAATCATATAGTCCCTCACCGCTGTGTTTCTAATCCTGATCGGATATTCGTACTTTGTATGAGAGGAAGCCTTTCAGATGGTATTCTGTGCATGTGAAAATGCATGAGCTTCCTGTCTTTCTTTCCTTTTTGCATTTAGCTACCACCTGACTTTAACCCATTCCCTCATATTGACGACTTTTGACGACTCTGTAAACGTCACTTTGTGAAACCGTTGTGATAAATAGAGCAATTTCTCCTATAGGAGCAAATGCTCTATTTATCACAATGGTCTCCAACTACAAAATTCTAAAATCTTAAATGTGTCCTTTTCTCTAGTTAATGCTCCTTTTCGGTAGGTTTATTCAAAGAGGTTGTATCTAAAATAGCCTATGAGGGTTAACGATCCTGTATTGAACCTCTTTTATGTGTTCACTTTAGAAAGGTTTTAGTATATCCGTTTTTCGTTAAACCTTATCCGCTAACAGCAGGCTGAGATCGCATTTACAAACATATCGGCGTCTCATCAGGGTTCAATCTGTTTGACACCTGGTCATTTTTCTCAAAAGATTGTGGTATAATATTTGTGCAAATAGTTTCTAAAACTATTGATTAAATCGGAAGAAATCACACGTGAACGAGATCAAACTTTATGATAACATTGTTTTCAGGTAGGTAAGGGCTATGTCTTGATTTGTACAGAATTGCGTACAATAGAATTTCGTGTATTGGCCACGAACACGATTAGAGTTATTTAGTGTAACAAGAACTGGTGATCAGTCCAGCTTGAAAATGATTTATGTGTTGTCAATTAAAGAAAACAAGCAAACAATATCCGGCAGCATTTTCAGCTATAAGACATAGCATGTCGTCTGTTTGAGGCAGCTATAATCTTGCCACACTGTGATAGCATACCGTAGATGCAGTAAACCCCTAATAATGCGACCACCTAAAAGTCTGGGTGCTAGATGCAGGTGTTAGCTTAATGCAGGACTAAAGTAATACAGAAAGCTCCCAGAGCAGTTTTCTGCATTATTTTTTCCCTGCATTAAGCAACCACCTGCTTATAAAGACGCCCAATGTTTATTCAATAAGTGGTCGCATTAGAGGTGTTCTACTGACATGAAATGCTACTGCAATGATCACATTATAGACTGACACCGCGTCGAATAGTCATATTTCATTGCATTCACTTTATAACGCCGTGTGTTACCAAGGGGACTGAAACTTCAGTCTTTAATAACTTTTGACTGACCCTTTAACAAGAACATTATTCACCAAACCCCAAACATGCGTTTATTTCTGAACTTTAAGTGTACATACTGCATTGTATATTTTAAATGATATTAAATGTTTAAAAAGATGTACATGACTTCTGCTAATTTGATATTTGTACAAATATAAATTTGAAAACAAAAATTGTTTTAATATAATTTTATTATATTAGCATGTTATTAACAAACATGTATCTGACTCAATATTGTCAGAAAATTTAAACTGTTTCCTCTTAATACATTTTATTCATAACAGGATCAAATCTATTTTAACAGAATGTGCGGTTAGCAGTTGTCATATGCATTTTAACACTTACTTGTATGATATCATTTTATTAAAGAGATAATGTGATATCATCTTATTAATGTGAAACGATATTTTAAAACTTATAACGATATAATAATTTACTTAATTCGCCAGATTTTATTTGTCAGTGACATAGATGCATTTTTAGGATATTCATGCATTTGTGTCATTGTTAAGCGGGTCCGACACTTTTCTCTTGCAGGACTTTTGTTTTCATCATGTTATATGCTTTATTATTGCTTTGTTTTTGTCGGAAAATAGCTTTCAGCTAGTGTTACCTTGTTTATTGTAACCGACGTAAAATAAAGTTTCTTGTATCTTGTATCTTGTAAGTATTTCGCGGTCCGGGATCGAACTCACGACCTCCAAATCTCGACGACGGCATTCTAAGCAAAATCAACAGGGTATGTATATATGTGCATATTTAAGCCTTTTAATATATAGTCTTATATATTTGCTAATAGATTAAGTAATTTCAAATATATGCTTCAAATACAAATAATGAAATCACATAAATCGTTATTTGTATTTTATATATTTCAATAGACGGCGACGAAAAATGGTGATGTTACGTTACAAAACTATATGGAAAAAATAGGCTCGGTGAATGACACCAAACTATCGCAGTCAGTACGAGTGTGGCCTTTAATTATGTTGGCTGAACCAATATTTCAGAATTCAATGGCAATATCACTAGCACGAGTCAGTGCGTCTTGATTACACCGTTTGATATTTAGAATGTTTGTTGCCTCACATTAATGTACTCTACGTTGAAATATGGACCCAAATTGGAGTTCAGAAACATATATCAGAGAAAAACAAACTATCAAATGTCTGAACAATTGCCGTAGAGAACTACCTCATTGTCTAATAAATCACTTGTAGGTTAGTAAGTGTGCAGGTTGGCAAAACATAAGGATGCGTATATAAGAATAGGGTATGTGCATGTATGTATGTGCATTATCCATTACAGATGACGAAACTATATAACCAAAATGCGCAATACTCAGATCTCAAACAACAAACTGTCCGTCCAATATCAACACTATCCCAACTCAGTTATGAGGTCTGTATTATAAATCATCTGTCTGAGCCGAGGCATACATACCCTAATGTTTGACTGATTGTCAATCCCCGCTTATCTGATCTGAGGTTCCGTACCACCAACCATAATGGCGTTCGCAAGTTCCTGGCACTCGTGCATCCACCGAACACAGTTTACGCATAACCTGACCCCGATGTAATAAAACATTTTGCCTGAGACTGAGGTCATTCTCAATCATTTGATTGTTCAGACTCAGAGCTTACTCAGAACCTGACCAATCAGATACTTGAGGTGATCTCAGATCTCAACAGTGGACCCAGTATTCAGAGGAAATCAATGCATCAACATGACATTGACTAACACTAGATGTATGAAGTCTTAGTCTGCTCATTTGCTACAACTGTATTTACTTTCGATTCATTAACCTTTTTGATAAAATCTTAACCGAGTCTCAGACAGTTTGGATCCTGATAAGGCAACGAATAGCTCGGTGTCCCATTTGAACTCCAGCTGATTGCAAAAACGTGAATGTCTAAAAAGACTGTGACTTTAACCTTTTACTCCATGGATATTCATGTAAGAAGACGTAATGCATATTAATAAGATAACTTGTTTCCATGGCATTATGAAAACAGGAATTTTTAACCATGGAATAAACTATAGAATCTGATTTACATTACTCAATAAGCAAATATATCAGACGGTGCCTAGAGGTTCCTGTTTGCAAAAGCGTAGAAAGGCGTAGTCACGAAGTAAAGGGTTAAGTACATATTTACGTGTAAATTAATTCTTTGATATAATGGGTATTATGTGCATGCATATCAAACGCGTTGGCAAATTTGGACTCTTATTTCCCAAAGATTTTGCGCCTATCAAGTTAGTATTTTTAATCACCATTTGCGTGCAACCTTCACGTTTGAATGTATGTGTGTATGTAGAGTATTGTACACTCATTACAAATTGGTACATATCTGGTGGTACTTCCAAGTTTTGTTCATCTTAACCTCCTTTCTAGATTACATATGGACGATGTCATTTGCGAACTGAATGGTAACATAAATTCTAATTGCTTCAGTATAGTACTTTCAACCGATCTGACTGAAGCTCTAGACGTAAACAATAAGCATTTTTAAACCGAAGTCTGATCAGGATTCAAACTGATTGACACTCACAGTATGCTTTGAAACATACTTCATGGAAAGTCAACTTTGAAACTTAAAAACAAACGAAAATGTTTACTAAGGGAATTTTATTCGGGACCTAAAGAGTTGAGAGACAATAAACACACGTGAGATCCCGTTTATGCGATCACCTAATAAACGGCCACAGGCGTCGTTTAAAGCAGGTGGTTGCTTAATGCAGGACGAAAGTAATGCGGAAAGCTCCTATAGGACCTTTCTGCATAAAGTTTGTCCTGCATTAAGCTACCACCTTCCTTTGTCACCTAGAATTATGCCCCTTTTTGATGTTCGCATTAGAGGGGTTTTACTGTACAATTATTAAAAACACCATATCAGTTCGATATTTCTCGACCAAACCCTATGTTGTGACCAGTCTTTAGAAACGCCTCTTTGGGACAATTTCAAAGAGTGGTCACAGCAAAGGATTTGGTGGAAACACGATTCTAAAGAATGGTCACAACATAGGGTTTGGTGGAGAAATGAAGATTTTTTGTATCTGAGTACGCACCATAATCTGTAGTTACGATTCTATAATTATTATTTACTTTACATGTTTTACACCAATACATATCTTGGCACACAAATAGAATGCACGACAAAGGAAGTTCCATGACATGACGACATATACCCAGGATGGCACAAAAATATCAAGTATTTTTATGTTAAAGGTGGGTGGCCGCTTAAAGCTAGGTTTAAACAGTCACCTGCCCTAAATGCCAACTAATTAACACACATTTGTTGCCGTTATAAAGAGGTTTTACTGTATTACAGCCTTTTGCATGTTTTTGTCTAGCTGCCACGGTAGATGATACAATGTGTTTTGGCACATAAAACAAAATACAGTTTATATATTGAATTGGGAAACTATGATAAACCAGTTTCATGTCATTGTATGGTCTAAAAGTCTTTGCTGATATTACAAAATATTCAAATATGCATATCTGACAGCCGGTGACCCTCTACGGAAAAAATCGGATACAAAGGCGACGCCCTTTTTATTTTTCATCTCATGCACACAAAATTAGAATATAAATCCGACTATAGATTTGGCAATGACACGAGACAGTGCAAATAAACATCAGAAGCACAAACTAAATGGCATTTGCAAACAGCTTGGATCAAGATGAGACGCTGAATAATCCGGCAATGTGTGCGCTCAAACTCACACATGACCTTCGTGCACAACATTAACATACCTCTTCCTTGTCCACTCATCTTCGAAAACACCAGATAAGATATAACGTCATTTCTTACGCGCGAATAAGAAAAAAAAGATAATACCAAACACCGCCTTAACGAAAGCATTCCTATTGTGAAATAATGGATTGAATGGGTTTAAGGCACTGTACCATTGCTGTGGACAGGTTTGGTCCTGCGACCCTAAATAGGTCATGTAGTGCCAAAAGGATGATATAGCGGATTCGAGCTTCTGCTGGAAGACCATTTAAATATTCGGAGCCCTTTTTGGAAAATATATGACATTTAAGCAAACAATAAACATCATCACAATTAAAAATATTTGTGACTTTTTAAGTGAATGAACAATATTGAATATTGCTGTTATTTAGTGGAAACTTGCTCTAAGATCACAGCGCCCGCTTGTGTCCTGCCGAAAATATGAACTAATTGAAACGCAATTGTCGATGAGGAATTGTAGTGCTGGTTTGACGTTTTGAAATAGAAAATTCTCTCTTAAAATAGATTTTGAAATTATTCTTAGACGTACTAATTCAAACGAACACGCGTAATCAGCAGTAGCCCGCATTTCTATTACTAACGTTAGGTCTTCTAATTGTTGTGCTACGGCGTACATAGACAGAAGCGTGAAAACAATGGCGAGAGTAATGGGAACGGACCCATACAATTAACGCAATGAAACATAACATTTACCAGGGAAGGATTAATCGTATTCTACCGAACAATTTCAGTATACACGAGAGGTGCAAAACGTGCTACCTAAATTATCAGCTGAATTAGATACAGTTTCTCAAAGTAATCAACTTAACAGTACATTTTGTGCATACCGTGAAGGAATAAATTATCAACACAACGATATAGAATGTATCAAACACCAGGACTGAGTGTGGTCATTATAATGGCATGACGTATTCCCTCCTTGACAGAGAGTACACAAGACGACAAAACTGCAACACAACGGATAAATGACAAAATATCGACGTGCTTAGTGTCGACATTGCACACTAGTCACGACACAATAATCAAACTTGTAAAAAGATAGACCTATTGTGTATCAAATTGCCTTGTCAACCAACGGTTGCAGCTTGCAGATATTTGGATAAATGTTAGTTATAATAATACTTTCCACTTATATCCGTGTATCCCTTTATTTAAAGTGTCAGGCACAAGGGACGTACTTTCAAAATTTTACGTTGTTTTGTAATGCTTCATTAAGCCGTAATGTATGCCGCTGGTCGTTTTGTCGTTACCTTAAGTATTTTGTTATATTTTAAATGAAGCTTGACTGTTATTGAATATATTTATGACATAAAATGTCTGTGGATCTTATTATAGGTTATAGTTCCGTTGATGAACTTTGGTCCAATTGATGTGGTTTTTTTCTAATTATTAAGTAAGAATATTTAAAATATCATTTTGATTTTACATGTGATTTCACAGGCCTTTTGATTCATGAGGACATACTTATTCATTCCAGTTATTAACCATCATATCAGAATCACTGGTCCACTCATCTTCAAACAAAAAGCAGGCGATGAAGCCTCCCAGTGTGCTTGTGGTATGTCGGTGGTTCTACCAGGATGTTATTGTGTGTGTGCATGACACAAAGCAATGTGTCCCAATGCATGGGAAAACATATTGAGTATCCTCCACACGCAATTAGTTGGACGTCGCATATGCGCGTAGTGTATTGACAATCATTCGGGTGAAGAAAAGATGACATACCAAGTAGTATGGTAAACCTTTAACTCGCTGTGAGTGACAAAATGTCAGCTCAAATTTCTGCTCAGATCGGGGGCAATGTTGACTACTGCATCAATCAACTAATTGCGAAATTATTGACCAAGTGTCATGACAAAATAAGTGCAAGAAACTATCGACCAAGTGTCCTGACACGATATTTGGTAGAATCCATTAACCAAATGGTATGACACAATATTTGTTAGAAACTATTGACCAAATGTCATGCAGCTTGAATTTGGTTTTCAAATGCGACTCAGGTGGCGATGAACGGGATATGGATCATTCTCAGTGTTGTTATATATGCTGGTCCTTCCAGATCATCAATTTCAGTGCTTTTAGTTTTGAAAATTGAATACCGTTTCAAAGCCGGTGCTTGGAGGCGTGAGCAGTGTTGCACTTTTAATTACTGTTCATGAACAGACTCAATAAAACCGAGTCTGCAATTTTCCCATTTCGCATTGCTTTTTTTTGCTTTCGAAGGATATCATCTTTTCAGAGTTTATTAACCCTTTACTCCATGAATATTTACGTAATAAATAATGAAATTCAATTGTCATAATAACACATGTGCTTTTGGCCATGGAAGAAACTGTAGTATAATATCTATATAATAGCATAAACAACCAGAGCAGACCCTGATCAGACGGTACTTACTCATTTTGCAAAGGCGTGGCGTAGTTATGCAGTAAAGTATTAAAACACTCTCACTCAAAGAGTAAAATAAGATAAGTAGACACCTAGTTACCGTTTGAATCATACCAATGTTTACGTTTTGTACAATGCTGTAATCGATGCCTTGAAGAAGATCACACGTACGAAGCACACAACTTGGATACACATGAGACGCCGAGAAACTTATCTTATCAGTATCAAAGCTGATATTCGGTCATTAGATTTGCCAAACCCTGACCAAACTGGCAAATAGAAAATTGCATCAGATTGGAAATAGTCCAGACGTAATAAACTTCTCCCTATACAATATGTAGAGAGGGTTTCAAACAGTTCCGATCCTGATGAGTTTGGAATGGTTATACCAGCCCATAGCTGTTAAATGTTGGGGTTTTTTCCGCACAGAAACAAAAGGTTGTATGTCATTGAAATAAGTATATAAGGCACGGTGGGTAAAATTATATACCTTAAGGAAGTGTGTGTAAAATTATATATCTTAAGGCAATGTATGTACAATGATATATCTTAAGGCACGATGTGTAAAATGATAAATCTTAAGACACGGTGTGTAAAATGATATACATGTATATTAAGGCACGGTGTGTAAAATGATATATCTTAAGGAACAGTGTGTAAAATGGTATATCTTAAGGCACGGTGTGTACAATTATATATCTTAAGGCATGGTGTGTACAATTATATATCTTAAGATACGGTGTGTAAAATGATATATCTTAGGCACATTAAACCGTTACCAGATATAGATTCCATTTGACACCTTGTCAAATAGAGTAGAATTAATTCAGAAACGTCTGTACATGGTTTGGATTGAAACACAGATCTGAGTATGCAATTTCTGTTCTAACCAGACATTTCTGTAGTCATGTGTTATTAACAATTCTTCATCAAGTTAATATTCACTGTAATTATTGTTTAAATAGATATTCATGATTTAGAGAGTTAAGGCGCAACGGATACAAAACAAAAATCAGCACTATTTCAGTATTTCTTATATATTATTCATTGGGTAAGGAGTTAATGACCAGAATATATGCGTATACATGTTTACATATATCATAAGCACTTGGATTTGAGATTGTGGATGTGTCTAAAATACCATCCATACAATTACTATTGTTCTGTAGTAGCAGATGTGCGTGCTTTTAAGACAGATTTGACAATATTAACTGAAAGGAAACTTACTGATGTTAGTGTTTTATCCGAGTATCACACTTGCATTTTGGGCCCTGGGGACCAACAACAAATAATGTTCCCTCTGTTTGACACATTCTCTGAAATATACCATGAAGTAAATACACTAAAAGAGCTTTTAGTATGATTTTTCTATTAAATTCATATCGCAACAACAATCGTCATTGCTGAATGTAGTATTCCACAGGACATTATGTTATTACTTATGACTACTAACACTTAGTCGAGCTGCAAACACAGCAATGCGAGGGCTAACAACAATTCAAATGACAAGGAGAGATACTGTACAGCTATAAATCAGATAACATCAACGTTAATGCTGATGTAATTTATAATAATCTGACATGCCAACATCCAAAGATGAAAGCAAATCAGACACTATATTTTAAAACTTTTCGAAATAAGACGAACTCCCTTTGAAACCGACCTCTTTATACATACACATACATACCTATAAAAGCAGTTGGTCATTGCAGGTTAGCGGTAATGATTAAGGTTTCTATGGGAGCTTTCTGCGCAACGTTCGGCCTGCATTAAGTTACATTCTGTCTCAACGGTCAGGCATTGAACCTTGTTTGGTGTTCGCATTAACGGGGCTTGACTTCAGTTGATATCTTAAAACAGGGGAGGGGATAAACACATATCTGTCAAAGGGAGGTAACTGCTCACATAATGTTCACGAACTAATTCTTAATGTGTTCTTTAATAGAAAATAAACCATTACCTAATGCCTTCGCGTGTGTTGTGTTAAACATAAATACAACAATAGTCCGGTTATAAAGTGACCATGTTCCTATAAAGTCAGATATAATATTGTCACACTATGATACCATGTCGCAGATCACGCGTTAATTAAATGCTGCCACTACAATTAACTGACACCACTCCGAACAGCCATGTTTTGTCAAACTCATCTTATAATGCCGAATGTTATCAAGGGAGCTGCTACTTTAATATGTCGCGGTCGGGTATCGAACCTGCGACCTCGACCTCCTTAACCCGACTGTTATCAAAATTAATATATATTTCTACATGTAAAAAGTGTATGCAGATATTTTAAAAAGGTCTCCAAAACAGCAGGTTGTGTGGCGGTGGAAAAAGTCGCCGCGTACTTCATCTCAGTGTTGTGTTATTTTCTGTCCCTTCGGGATAACAGTAACAATGCCTTTCGTTATGAAATTTGAATACCGCTTAAGCTGGTGCTAGAGTGCGTGAGCAGTGCTGCACGTTAAATAAACTGCTCATGAACATACTCAAAAACCGAGTCTGCAATTTTCTCATTTCGTATTGCTGCTTGTACTTTTGAAAGATCTCCTACTTTTAGAATGTCTATGTTTGTAAATAAGTAGTTTCATATATACAAATGGCAAATACGACTATCAAATACACTGATTTTTATGATGTATTGCAACGATACACTTCCTAATAGACCACGGTGAAAATGGAGATGTTACCAACTGTATCCAAAATTCAATTAGGTTCGGTGTGTGAAACCAAACGAGCGGAGACAGTACAATTGTTACATTATTATGTTGACGGAACCCATATTTATTTCAGAATTCCATGGCAATATCACGAGCACGGACCAGTGCTCCTTGATTACAACTTTCGATACTAAGGATGCGTGTTGGCTTATATGATAGTATTTAATTTCGAAATATGAAGCCTAATTGGGGTTCGGAATCATATATCAGGGAATAAATTATATGTTGAATATCTGAAAATTGCTACAGGTAACTGTCCCATTTTCTGGTACATGAATTTAGGTAAGCAGATAATTCAAATAAGCACATAACGATGCAAATAAGAATACTATATGTATGGGTGCATGTGTTGAGTTTGACGTACAAACACAACGCTTAATGTATGAAACTGTGTATATGGATGAAGGGTAACGAACTGAGTACATGCATCATCACAGCTTATAGTCGTCTTCTTATAATTTAGTTTTCTCTAACAACTTTATAAAGAATATGAATACAATTCACTTTTTTCTCGGGGCTTCTTTTTTAAACTGATTATGATTTATATACACAAAAGAAATGAATAATAGCAAAGTATTTGACTAAATACTTATACATGTATCGCAATTCATAAGACAAATACTGACCACCGTTATCTATACAGTAAAACCATTCTATAATGGCCACTAAATTGTGTTAATTATTTGGTATTTAGGGCAGGTGGCTATTTAAAGCAAGGTGAAAGTTAAACAGAACGCTCCTATAGGAACGTTCTATTTTACTTTCACCTTGCTTTAAGTAGCCACCTGCCTTTAACACAAAAACAATTGATGTAATTCAGTGAACGTTATATAGAGGTTTTACTGTATACAGTAGAACCTGTCTATAGCGACCACATATTGAATATGCATGGGCTGTATGAGAGCAGGTGGTTGGACAGATCCTACATGTAGTCTATATTTGGCGAAATATTTGAATAACACTAGGAGGATGAAAAGCTATTATATTAATGATTTCGTCTGCACACCTTGTCGGCTGTTACAACTGCAGTTTGTGACTTTACCACAAGTAGTAACACACAGTTTGAATCCCAATGAGACGCCGAGTTGGTTGATGTCTCCTCTGGATCATAACTGTTTGCATGGGTAAATAGGAGGTTCAGAAAAGATGCGTAAATTAAAACATTAAAGAGATTTCAGGAATAACTTATTTATATCTCTAACAAAGCTTATGTTATGACCATTCTTCAGAATCGGCCCTTCGAGATGATTTTAACGAGTGGTCACAACATAGGATTTGATGGACATATGACGACTTTAGCACCTGAGTACGCCCGTTTATCTGTTGCTCTGTAAATACAGATGCGATATTTGCAGCTAAATAATAACAGCTGCGAGTCAGGACATATCAGTAGACTGTGTAAACATGCTGCGTCCAATTGAACTTGTTTCTTACGATAGATATTACTGAAAAAAAGGAACAAGTTGTTCAGTAAAGACATGTTGATCTATGTCCCTATGGATACAACGTTTTGGGAGCAAGTCCAAGGCATTTACCAATCAAAGCTGAAACACCCCTCAAGCCAAATATTGATTGTTTATGATTTATTTATATTTTCTTACCAACTATTGCCTCAGTGGACACAGTGTTTGACTGAGTAAATAAAGCATACCAAATGATGAATGCATTTCAATGAAATAAGTGTATCAAATTTGTCTAATATAATGAATCGACTGAACAGATACGAACCATCAGATTGCATGACATCTTCCATGGCGTTCATATCGCTGCATTATGTGTTTGTCTACAGACGGCAATGATATCAAATACATGTCAAACACTAAAGTCCAAGACTAAAGTATGTTGACTGTTCACGTATCTCATGTCAGTGTTTTCTGTGAAACATTCCATTGAATTTTCAATCATATGTATAACGTTTCTGACATAAGGCCATTTGTTCTATAATTAGTACGTAAAGTAAAACCCTTCAAAACCGGACGTTAACTTAAGTATAAATATCGATTTTGGAAACAGGTGACAGATCGGAGGTAGGTTAGACACCATGTATACAGCAGGATAAGGGCTAATATATACTACCGAAATAGAGTAGAAACTGTCGTAAGCGGCCATCAAAAAGAGGCCTAATTATGTGTCTTTAAGGCAGCAGGTGGTAGCTTAATGCACGTTAAAAGTAAATCAGAAAACTCCTGTTGGAGATGTCTGTTTTAATTTCGCCCTGCATTAAGCAACCATCTGCTTGTTAATACCCCTATGATCAGTAAATGAATGGCTACTTAGGACATGTTCTACTGTAAAATATATCTCATGATAGAAGATTCACTAAAGGTATGCGTGCAACTTTTAAAAGTAGAGGGTTTCTATCACATATTGAAATAAAGATAAAACAACTGTGCATGTATTAAACAATTAACGTAAGAGATTAAAATAGGACAGTAAGATCTAGATCTAGAACCCTTAAGTGTCAGCATTGTTATCAGCTTGACAAAGTTTCGTCTTCTACAAGCGTTAGAGTGGGAGCTTGACTATTTTTAGACCCAACCTATTTGAATAAATCTACCGAGAAGGATCATTTACTAGAGAAAAGGAAAACTTCAGAATTGTGTTGTTTTGAAACCATTGTGATAAATACAGCATTTGGTCATATTGAGCAAATTATCTATTTATCACAGTGGTTTCAAATAATAACCTTTACAGAGACATCAAAAGGCGTCAGTAGGAGCGAATGGGCTAACTACGTTATAACACTATAAATAGAGAAACTCGACGTCTCGTCAGGATACAAACTGTTTGAATATGATATCACACATCCGTCTTTTTGGCACTGAATGGTGTTCAAAGGATACCTTTTTATTTTATCTAATTAGCGTCATGCATTGCCATATCTACTGTATCGAAATAATCAATTTTGAAAGCTAATACAACGTTGCATGTTTTGATTTGTTGGAAACATTATATTTTATCCAAAATTGTTTTATCACCTTCTTAAGTAATTTAACCCTTTTCTTCATATAAACTTGTTTCTACTTATCAAATTCCTCATTTAAAAGCCGTCTGATATGGGTCTACTCTGTTTGCAAAACAGAGTAGACCCAGATCAAACGGCTATTAAATGCGCTGATCTGGATCTGCCCTGTTTGCTAATGGAATTTGAAATAATTGTTTCTTTATTTCTAAAATAGCTACAATGTTCCGCCTACCATATTTTATCATGACTATTTTGTCCATGAATATTCAGTAGGTATTGAAATTTGAAATAAACATAGAATATGAAAAAGGTTAACCAAATATTGCTTGATCGATCGTCTGCTTATGTAATTTAATGTTCTGGTAATTCATTATTACTGTTACAGATTTATCTGGGAGTTTTAAGCCAAATGAACAAATAATTGAAAAACAAAACAAAATATCAACTGATGGACGTGAGCTGGAACAAATAAGAAATATTTAGAAAGTTATTAGTATATGTTAGAATGTTGCGAAGTATTTAAATGATGCCCGTGCTAGTTTTGAATTACACTTTGGATATTGTGTTATTTCAATAAGTTGCCGTTATAATGGTGTTTTTCATCAGTAACGTATACCGTTTTATGTTCATTTCCACTGTTGATAATTGGCATACTTTGCCATTAATATTCTATTATTCTCAAGGCCCTTTGCAATTTAATTGTAACGAATTTATTTATAATTGCTGAATATGCACGCCTAATACGATAATAAATAGGAAGTGCGATTTAAGTGTTTTGTAATACTGTTTTTACTGTTATTCTCATTTGGATGACAATGATGGCGGTGCATTAAGAATGCCACTTTAGGACTTATAGGACACATCACTGTATTGGGTAAACTACAGTTGCAATATTTACAAACAGGATATAGACGTCAATAAAAAATGCAATAAATCGAAAGACAATTCTTGGGAGGAATGACAAATTTTACGAAGATTGAGGGAATAGTTTTCCAAGAAAATGATCGATCCATGTTTTGTTTTTGAATTGTAGCACAGTCAATTATTATTTCAGCCTACAGTTGCTTCTATCGCACCATATATTGACCAATCTTTTACATAATATTATTGTTAGCAAACGTTCATTTTCACATGATTAGGAAATCATAATATGCATCTTCTGAAAACCTTCGTTGCATTTTCGGTTGTCAGCGGATTTTGTGTGAGAGGACTATGTGATGTGATTATGGGTGCTGTTGTTATTTTCTGCACCACTTTGCTCTCTGTAAGGGTCGGTAATTTGGACTGTAACAACATGTTTGCCACAGATAATGCCAGTCATGTGTTTCCCATTCTTGTGATAACTGGTACTTTCTGAATGTAATTGCAGTTTTTGACACATTGATCTAAAACAACACTTGACAATATGTGACATTTCTTGCGCTTATTAGACAAGTCATGATTACGTTCACATAGCGGTAAAACACATTTGCGCTATGTTAAAAGGGTTTAACAATTAGATACTTTTTGAAAACCCCATGGCCATTATTTCTATTAAGAAAACGACCCTTCTTGCCAACCAATTGTTGACACAGACTCCGCTTTCCAGTGAAAGTTGTTGGTTCTAGTGTCATGCCAGAGGTTCAAAAAAGTAATGATTCACTCGAAAACTCAACGAATATACAATTAATCTTTACTAGTTCGACCATCAAAAAGAGTATAAATCTTAGATTTACCCTTACCCCTTATCTGATTTGCAAACAACTTGGATCCAGATCACACGCCGAGTAACTCGGTGTCTCATCAGGATCCAATTTGTTTCACACTTGATCAAACGTTCCCGAATGCTTTATCAAATCGGATGTAGATTAAATAGTCAATATTCTGTTTTGAAAACAAAATAGACTCAGATCAGATGGATCATGTAGAAGCAGTCGGAGCTGGGTCTTTTGTGTTTGCTTATGAAATAGTATATGGTTGATTCTGTCGTTTCTGCCACGGCTAAATGTTATCTGGTACATATGCCCTTACATGCATTCAGTTATTTGTTTTCACCCAAAACATCTTACATAGATATTCATCATGTAAAGTTTAAGAATCAATGTAATTGATGAAAGCACTTTTGAGGCTTATGATATGTTTAAAACTTGTCCTGTTTAAAAAAAACCCACTAAACTGTCGCAAATTTTACTTTCATCCGATAACGGTATATGATGTCAGAATGAATTAACCATTACCGCGACTGTAGAATCGGTATACCTATATGTTTTCATTAACAAAAGAACCGACCCTGATCAAACGCATCAAATAGTACACATCTGACCTTGGTCTACTCTGTATATAAAGGTGTGAGAAGGCGTTTGTATGACGTAAACAGTTCAGAAAGAACATCGCATTTAATCGAAGTTTGTTACCGGGGGCACAAAGGTTGATTGGAACATAATTAAAATACGTAAATCAAAATAGTAAATGAGTGGGCGACAGGAAAGGATTTGTTTGTTTTAGAGACGGATAATCAGATCTTGAAGATTTCCTTATCGTCACTCTAATTAACGAACAAACCAGATATCTTGATTTACTTTGACGATTTGTGGGTCAGAAGTCGGAATAAAAATGAGGTATACGTTGTTTGTTAGCACCACTGTGTAATATTGAACAAACTGAATACTTTTTGTGTTATGTCTGCAGTAATCATTATATTTTGAAAGTTTTACCATTTTATTCAGTGTTTTTACATGCTATATATTGTGATCAGTACTACGCCGTAAGTGTTGTAAATAGTACCGCAACGTATGCGTAAAGTTGTTGTAATGTGCTACATACACGTATGACCTCAAATTAAAAGTTTTGATAGAACAAAGTGTACCATTAGTGTATGTATGTTTATTTGACAGGTTATTTCGGTAGTGTTTCGTTAATTCGACCACAACATTTATTAAAACATGCAAATCAGAAAAGCATAATATGCAAATCATAAAAGAGCAAAACGTGCTGGTAAGAAAGAGCAAACCGTACAGCAGAACAAAACGTGTATAGCAGAAAATGCAAACCGTGCAGATTAGAAAGAGCAAAGCGTACAACAGGGCAAAATGTGTATAGCAGAAACAGCAAAACGTGCCGATTAGAAAGAGCCAAATGTGCAGCCGTGAAAGCAAACCGTGAAGATCAGAGCAAAACATGCAAATCAAAAAGAGAAAAAAACTTGCAGATCAGAAAGAGCACGGCATACTGATTAGAAAAAGCAAAATATGCAAACCAGAAGGTGCAAAGCATGTAAATAATGAAGAGCAAAATATGTAAATCAGAAGAGTAAAACTTGCAAATCGGAAAGAGTAAAATGTGCAGATCAGAAAGAGCACACCATGTATACCAGAGCGAGCAAAACGTGCAAATTGAAAGAAATAAAACTTGTAGATCTGAAAAAGCAAACCATGTCGATCAGAACGAGCAAAAACGCGTAAATCAGAAATATAAAAGCATATCGATTTTTTCGAATCAAAACAAGCTTAAATTGAAGCAGACAAGACGTTTGAGCACTGATCATATTGTTATACATGTAGTAGCATACATGTTAATGTTAGATTACGTAAACAAAATAGGAGGAGGCTGACCAATGAATCCTGAATAATGTTTTCCAATCTGACTGAGTATGCAGACGCTGAAAAGATGTCACATCTGCTGTAGTTATACGCGACATGTATATTCCTAATTGATATGTCCTAAATGGTTCGGCTTATACCTCTATTCATTATTCTGGCATTGTTCCTATAAAATGTTTTTGGCTTGAATACGAAATCATGCTTAAGCTCAAGATTGGTCGGACTGCGGCGTAAGATTTGAGGCAGTATATACTCAATATTGTGTAATCTTTAGCAGAAATATGACTGGGAACCTGCTTGAGAACGACATCGTGCTCAGACTAAAAATGTTATACAGGCACCAGGTCAGATGTTGTATAATATTTGTCTTCTAATAAAATTAATAAATCGGCAAATACATTTCGGAATGTTAGTTTGTTTTTATATTAATTCTCTAAAACGTTAAATGTATAGAAATATTTATACAAAAAAATGTGCGAGTCCGGTCTTTGTTAAAGGAAGAAACTTAAGGCAGATATACATTGGCTTGCAGTCACAAATAAATTGAATCTCATGATTTAAATCAATGTGACACACACGAACTGACAAAAATCGTAGTTTTCAAAATTTGAAACAAAAGTCCACATGTATCCGATTTATTGCATTGCTGGCATTTACAATTTCGCTAGTGTCTAGACGTGGATATTAAACCGCATTAAGTCTCAGTTTCGAACAGCAATAAATTGCATTAGATTATCCATATATTTAGTCATGTAATGTAGCTATAACATGGCTGTTATTCTAACCCTAGTCTACGGTCGTTTTATTTCTGCCGTATCGCCCACGTGTACAACTATGTACATTGTATATCGTGATTGTCCCAATGATGTTCATACAGTAAGCGTTGTTTAACCATGTATTTTATGAATATTCGTTTAAGAAATAATGATACATGTATCATGAATATGTATTAATATATTAATTGTTATAATACCACATGGACACATCGATGTTTGGCTATGGCAGAAACTGTAGAATCATATCGATATCATTTTATAAACAAACAAAACCGACCTTGATCAGACGGATCATACAGGAACCTTCTGATCTGTGTCTACTCTGTTTGCAAAGGTATATAAAGGCGTATTAATGGATTAAATCATTTTGACGCCTTTGCAAAACATAGTGATTTAATTGCGGGGACCTGTTCAGAACCTTCACTCATTTAATCCAGATATTCGTCTTTTCACTACCTTTCAACAGGGTAGACCCATACCTGATGATTCCTGTAGGAGCTGTATAATCATGATACGACAAAAATGATCTAGTTCTAACATACAACGATCACAATCCTAGGCTGAGATTGTCGTGTTTTAGAACTTAACTTAAAATGGCTGTCGAACGAAGTTTATCTAACTTGTCGCCTATTAGAAAAGGTGATTCTCTGTCTTCAATTGGTTCTTACAATAAGGTTGTAACGGGACCGAAGGTTTTGTTAATGTAGAGCAAGAGTAAAACTGAGAGTGTGTCTGTATATTTAGTCACAGGCAAACATTATAGACCTAGCTCAGAGCTATGGATAAACATGCGTACGCAAATATTAAAATCGTCATTTTACCAGCAAACTCGATGATGTGACCACTCTTTAGAATCGTCTCTTCGAGGCGATTCTAAAGAGTGGTCACAGCATAGGATTTGGTGAAGAAACAAAGCTTTTTTCTTGATTTATTTTCAATTTACGCATCTTATCTGGACCTGGGTCCTAACTAAGAACATAAGAACACGACTGTAAGTATTGTAAGTTCCAGCATACGATTATCGTTACCTCATGTAGTTTCTCTCGTAGCTGTACTAAGTTAGCCGAATTTATGGCTGCTAGACAAAGCGATAATTTAGGTTATAGGAGGAGAAGCGATTGTCGTACGCCAGGACCTTCAATGATATTATAGTAGTACAACATTACCCTTAGCTTCTTTATTTCCTTGTACACTAGGTTGGATTCACATGAGACGCCGCGAAACTCTTACAAAACCCTTTGTCACACTGACTGTGTTGTTAGAGAGACATGTTAAACTATTTTGAGATTTGCACATGTAGCAGACGACATCTTTAGCAGACGATAAGAATCAACTCTCATCCCGCTAGCCGTGATCTGACTATTACTTGCAAAGTACTTTAACGCAGACGAGACGTCATTTCCACAGCCTACCACTTTTCGTCAACTCTTTCAATGCCAAATTGTGTCGTCTGCAAATGTTGTCGTCTGCTACAATTTTCATGTTTTATTTTCTTCATTTTGCTTAAGTGTCACAGTCCAAACAATTTGGATCCTCGTAAGAAGCCGACTTACTCGACGTCTCATCTGGTCGAAACTGTTTACAAAGGAAATCGCATGTGCGACATTGACAGCGAAATGGTTTAACAAAGTACACTTTTATTACATTTGATAGACTTCTAAATCGAGTCGTAAATAGACACGTTGACTTTAAGGCAAGACATATTGGCCATACTTTCAAATTATGATATACAGTAAAACCTTCGTAACCGGAATTTAGAAGAATGTAGGTCTTTGGTGGACAGGTGACAGCTAAATGCAGGGTAAAAGTCACACAGAAAGCTCTTAATTGAGCTTTCCGTATGACTTTCACTCTGCGTTAAGCTGTCACCTGTCTTAAAGATCGGCATTAATACTAATTTAAACATCGGGTCTAGAGGCGATTTTCTGTAATGTCTAAACCAAAGCTAATATTTGTTATGGTCGGTACAATTATTCCTTTACACGAGAGAGTCATTTTTCATTTTTGCCAATATAGTAGACCTTAGTCAGAGAGCTCATGTAGCAGCAGTCTTAACTGAGTTGGTTCGTTTTACTTATGAAAAGACGTAGAGCTGATTCAGTCTACTGTTTCCGCCATTGTTATATATCTCTTTGTTCATAATGCAATTTCGAATATTCAGGTATGTGACATTCATACATTCATTATTACGTATATAGAGGATCTTACATGAGTGTTCATTACTAATTGTTTTTATGAAACCAGTTTACTATAATAATATGGCACGAGCTTTCTGCTTTTTACGACTCCTGTATTCAATACAAGAATGACCGCTTAAGAAAGATTTCGATTAGACAATATAAAACAGACAAGGATCTTACCTCGACCGGAATTCACCGATAAGCGAGTTTTTGTTTATACCTGGACGTGTTAACATATTATTTGTGATATGTTAACACTTCTTTATGCGATCACACGATCTAGAACTGAGATATACTTATATAGCAAATTCACGTTGTCGAAATGCTTACTGAGTGTGTCAGACAACTCAAACAAGTCCTACATGTATGGTGAATAAAAATTCCGATATTGTGTGTCCCTTTTTGATGGGGCATATTGTCTTAAGAATATCAGTATCATATCGTTTAACCCTTTTCCTGTTGTATATTCATGTAAGAAATAATGACGTCATGAAAATTAATTAGATTATTTTTATAATGGCATATGAACACATGACATTTTGGCTCAGACAGAAACTGTAGAATTAGATCTATATTACAACATAAGCAAACAAAGCAGACCCTGATCAGACGGCTCCTATAGAATACGTCTGATCGGGGTCTACTGCGGATGCGGAAATGGTTAATCCTTTGTTTGCTAAGTTCCACCTGCTTGCATTTGCAACCAGCTTATATCCAGATGAGACACCGTGTGTCTAATCCGCATCCAATCTATTTGACAACCAGTCAATAATTCCTAGAATGTTTTCCACGATTCGAAAGTAAGTTCATTTTGAAGCCGATCAGCGTTTAAATGTCACGTTGTTTAAAAAAACCATTGTGATTAATAGAGCATTTGCTCCTATAGGAGAAAATGCCCTCTTTATCACAATGGCTTCAAACTACAAAATTCTAAAATGTTCCTTTTTCTCTAGTTAATGCCCCTTTTCGGTAGATTTATTCAAATAGGTTGTATCTAAAAATAGCCTATGAGGTAATGGGTAACATGATAATGTAAGCATGCACATTTGTTTCAGCGGGCTTATGCTTAACCAGTTTCCATAAAACTAAGGCAATCAACAGCAGAATCGTTGTTGAAAGAGCCATCTGATCAGGGTCTGTACATGTTGCTGAAATAATCGATATCCATGGCAAATGCGATGTTTGCGTGAAAGGTTAAGGCCTACTACGACCTACTGTCAAATTTACCTAAATATATTAGCCCTTACACCGCTGACAAAACAAATTTGCTCAAATTTGGACTGATGCAAGGTTTACTGCTTTACAGCTTGAATCCGAGCTGTTTTCGAATATGGCTCATGTTAAAATAACCCCCCAATTGGCGCCCCTTTTTTCTAACTAGACAGAAGTTTAAAATCTATCAAAAGCAATCAAAATATGTGTTTCATTGTCAAATTACAGAAGCTACATGTACCATACCTTTCTTTATTACCAGTCAGACAAACAAACGTAATAAGTAACGGAAATGAAATACCGTTTAAGAAATAAAACGTCTGCCAATTGATTGCCTCAAAATAGCCCTAACCTATTATTTAGTTCCGTTTCTGTAAATTTCAAATAAGGATGCCCTGTTTTAACTGAAACATTTACATAAATACTTGAATTGCACTGATCTAATATTTCGACCACTAAGGACCTTTTTCAAAGATTATCATCTAAAAACACGTCACATTTTTGTTACATGCATTCATTCATAAAATCAAAGAGAATAATGGGGTTGTTATTTAAAATGTCATGACGTCATCAAATGACATCATCAAATGGATGAAACGGATGTTCAATGCATGTAATATTGAAAGACAGATCCATGGAACTGATTGGATACAGAGGCTGAGAACTTACAGACCATTTGGCTGTAACATCAAGGAGGATAATGCGCTAATGGATGCATGACGTCGTTGCGCTCATGACGTCATTTTATGGTGTCATGACATTTTAAATAACAACCCAATGTCACCATGACGCTGGATCAACATTATTCCCTTTGATTGTATGGCTGAATGCATGTAACACAAATGTGACGTGTATTTTGACATGATAATCTTTGAAAAAGGCCCTTAGTGGTCGAGATACTAGATCAGAACATTTAAAGTATTTATGTATTATATTAATTTCCTTATTGGAATATTTTCTTCATTGTAAAACATTTACATTTATCGTTTAATTCACAGAGTAGTGTAATATATTGCTCGTATATAAACGCCTTCTGCAACAAATATACAGTTTTAAGCGACCGTCAAAAAGAGGTCTACGTTTGTGTGTTTAGGGCAGGTGGTAGCTTAATACAGGTCAAACGTAATGCAGAAAGCTCCTGTAGAACCAATCACCTCTTTTTTTAAGATTTCTGAGCTCAATAAAAAAAGTCGCTAAATACAGGTTCCTCTGTACATTTAACTCTTACCCTACTATCCGCAACCTGACTTGCAATTGCAAAATTTGGATTCCGATGGGACGCACAGTAAAGGGGCCGTCACACCATGACGTTCTGTCAACGTTCTCTGAACATTTCAATCGTTCAATTTTTGAGCGTTCTAGAGTGAGGAAGACACAACTGGCGTGTGATAAACGTGTACCTAACGCATGACTAGCGTGTGTTTTACGCGCGAGAAGCGTGTAACTGCGACCAAGTAAGATACTCCTGAAAACCATTAGCGTGTGCTGATGTGCCACTGGCGCACAACGATCGATTTGTGAACGTTAGACGAGCGTGTTGAGCGTGTGACTAACGTGTGAATAACGACAGAATAGCGTGTGGACGTTCGTTTGACTTTAGTCACACGCTGCGTGCGCTAGGGGGCCGTTCAGCGGTCGTTGACAGGTCGCCAGTGAGTCGTTCACTGCAAAGCAAACGATTAATAACAACCAAGTAACGCTAGAGTAACGACTGACTAACGATATCCGAACGCGTGCAACGCTCATCGAACGTTAGTAAAAGTTCCATTAACGTTCTTAAACGTTATTCAGCGTTTAAAATCAAACGTTGAAGAACGTTGGTCTCAGTGAGAACTTTTGTGCATGTTCAAAACTTTTTTCTGTACCAGCGTTCTCCGCCGATTCCCGGCGATCACCAACGTTCACTAGCGTTCACAGGCATTCACACAACGCTCTTCTGGCGCTATCCCAGCGACCATGGGCGACTACCAACGTTTACTCAAACGCCAAAGAACGCTGACCAGAACGTCATGGTGTGACGGGCCCATAAGTTCATGTCTCAGGGTCAAAGCTAGTTGACTCTCGGCAAACTGTTTCCCCAAACACCAGATCCAAATTAGAGGGGACGGTATTTAAAATAGCGGGGACAATGTTAATAAATGCTGTTACATGTTGGAGACAAATAGATCGATATATTTATTTCAATATAGAATGTAACACAGTATAAGGATAACATAACGGTCCCGGTTTATACATTGTAAAGTAACATGTGCATTTACACGACACTACTACCTCATTTCACACTTCATTGACTTTGACGTTACTCGCAATACAGTGGGAAAAGTTGGTGGTTTTAACTCCATGCGCTGCAGGAAAATTGCAATAACTGTAAAACCAACTTGGTTCGTTTAACAAATATGAGATAATAAGCGGTTAAGAGGAATGGTGACAAAACGTGCATAATAACAGTTATGTCTGTAGTTGAACTAGAGTCAAATATGGGAGAAATGCTCATGAGACTTTGGTTTTACTACATAAAGTGTGAATTAATAGAACATTTCGGATAATATAAGAACCCCAGACGGGCATTTTGTATATGTCATAAACTGTTACATGCACATCCTGTTTGTTACATAGATTGCAATATCTGTGGTTGAATGACTGATGATACCAAATGCGTTGGCAGACATTGTGCGTTTTACATTATAGTAATGTTTAGTTATTGCTCAACCATGAAATTCTCTTTCGGATTTATATCTATTACAGCTGCACGGTGCCAATAAGCAACATTGAATGTGCCTACGGCATAAATATAAATGTCAATTAAAGTCAGATTTACATGACAGGAAATACATTTTATTCTCGTGATAGTATAGAAATTTATTTCTCCGCGAATATAGAGGCCCAGTATATCTATTAATCCACTATACACTGAAGTAGGGAAACAGATACACCGACGTCAATCTTCATAAACAGTACTGATGGTCTTGTAGAGAAAGCATGCGTACTTTTTAAATTAGAAATAGTGGCTTACATTTGGTAAACCCCTTACGTCACAGGTACTCGTTCTGACACATTTGCAAACAGAGAAGACATAACCCTGGGTCTGACCTGTTTGTTCTTAAATACTATAGATTTAATTATATAGTGTGTGCCATATCAACACATTCCTTTGTTCATTATGCCAGTATATCAATTCGATAGACAAAAACAAATATATTCATAAATCATCATTTTTGACATGAATATTTATCCGGTAAAGAGTTAAACCTTTAAACTATTTAAACATTGCCTTCACAGAACGACTTTAAACACCATTGGAAATAATGATGTCACAGAACACGGGGTGCTATAGTAGCCGACATGTCAAGGTTTGTTCTAGTATGTTTATAAAACCATATAAATCTGACGGTGTGTTCAATGATAACACGTTTCCATTCTCCATAATGCCATTTTAAATACTCTGCTCATTTATATTCATAGATAATTATTTCTGATAAGAAAAATGATCAGGTGTCATAAAAACCTTTATTGTGTGATTACCATGCATCATTTAAAGACATTATCTACAGTTTCTGTTTTGTCTCATTCTTGGTTTTACATGTATATGGAAAATAAGTATTCCGTTTCCTTTAAAAAGAACACAGACAAACAGTGTAGATCAGAATAAGAGGGTCCCTGAAGCAGTCATCTGATCACTGTCTGCACTGTTTGCTGAATCCATCAATGACAATGACTTGTTCCAGCAATATTTTGTTTGCTGTGACTCCCCAGGTGCAAGGTGGATGGGTTCCGAAGTAAGGTATGTGTGAGGTTTCCATAATTATATAGAAATAGAGGGGTTATTTGAGACTATTAAGACTGCACTGTCTGTAATTGTGCATCATGTTTGATAATTTTGACAAACCATTAAATAAAATGTACCTAGATATTTAATTGCTGACATATATCAGTGTTTTATGTGCAACACCCGTCCATAGTAAACATGGTAAAACGTATAACCATTTGCACTATAAGTCTGAAAGTAGAAGATCCTTCGAAAGCAATAGCAGCAGTTTTATTGACTTTGCTTACGAGCAGTTATTTGAAATGCAGCACTACTCCGTCCCCTGTCACAGGCTTAAGCGGCATTCAATTTTCGTAACAAAAATTATTTAAATATGAACAGAAAAATAACAACACTGTGTATGAAGTAAGGGAATACTTTTTATGGCAGCGACACATGCAATTAAAACATTCTATTGTGAACTACATGAATTGTGCAAGTAGAAGCTCCTTCGAAAACCATATCAAGTTCTTGTTAAACCTGCTTTAATACATGTATAGGGAAGACACGTGCAAAACGTCCTTAAATATTGACGAAAACACTCATTTTGGGGGCAATTCATAGAGTTTTCAATGCATTGTATAATTTTGGTTACAATATTACAATAATTGAGTCTTCATTCAATTCTAAACCAATTAGTCATCCATATTGTGTAAGTTAGTTTGCATTAATTGGTTTAACAATATAAACGAATACTATTTCCGGAACTTTTATCATCAACGATATTTATTTGAAATGTCCTTAAGACACCGGCTTCGTGCTTTGAAGACGTAAGGCTATATCACAATACAGACATCTATTATATACCCAAAATACATGCTTAAGGGCATCAATTCTTATTATGTTGATCGCAAAAAGGTTTGAAGTCTCCAGGTCCAGGCAAGGCGCAGAATAACCTGGAGTCTCATTGGAACCATGGTGTTTTACCGACTCGGAAAACAGTTTTCACATTTTCTAAGCAAAACGTATATTTCCCGCTGCACAATTGTTCAATAGTAAAATTAAGGAAAAAATATTTGCTGCTAAATGCATATCACCTTGGTTTCCGGCATTAGATTTAGGAATATCGATTTAATATTATGCAATAGCAGTCGGTGATTTAAAATTCATTGTGTAACGTTTTCAATAATGATATCGGTAGTAATAGTGTATTCAACTATAACAATATGCAATGAAAGTCACTTAGATTGAGATAAAACATTTACTAAAACACAACTGCATTCACGGTTTGACCCTGACGAAAAAATCATTTGTAAACTTTTCTTAAAGTGTGCATGGACTGACATAAAATGTGTCCGTGACACTTGCAAGAGTGTCATTAGACCAAATAATCCTTTTACACACATACTCTTAGATATTATTTGCCAGTTACAATCGAAACACCGTTTTCCGTTAACATTTTGGTGGTTAAAAACTATATTTAACGAGCAAAACAAATTTGATCTGAATTAGAAAATCTCTCGAGGTTTAACAAGACGGATTGCATCTTAACTGCATGCAAATAACAAGTTTCATTAAATGAGCTGTCAATTGTCTTTTGTCAATTGTGTTTTAAAAACTCTTATTTGTCAAAGGTTTTTAACAAGTGGACCCTTGACAATGCTGCACTAAACCGTATATGCACTATATTACTGAAGCAAATTACTTTCTTGTTATCCATTCACTCCGTATATAGGCATGTTACGTAAACAGGCCTTTGAAAATAGAGTAGACCCAGATAAGATGTCCCCTGTAGGAGTCGATTGATTCGGGTCTTCTATATTTGCTTATGAAATAATTTAAAAATAGGTTTGCGTTCATTTGTTATAATAAATACATACTTTATCAATATTCATTAAGTAATTATTTCTGATGTCTATGTTCATTGATTAAATGGTTCATTTAAGTGGCGACTGAACGACACGTTTACCCATTTAGCTGTAAAAGCCATTGTAAGGACATGTCAGTGTGATGATAGAAGCCCACAGTCACATGGAAACATATATAGTTAAACAACGAACGGGACCTATATTCTAGAAGTATCTTACATATTTTATAATTGCATGTTTAAATCTAAGTACGGAACGTATAAAGACCGTGGATACGCATAGGAAGAATGCCATGGTAACATATTGCAAAAGTATGACTCATTTCCAAAAGTGTCAGATTCTCAGGAAACATGAGCAAAATCCATTGTAGTCAATTCAAATCATCTGGATATTTAGCAGCAGTGCCAAAAGAGGCATTTGCATCGCACTGTCGGGAAATTAATTATTTCTGTCCGACATTAACAGGTAGTTTTATAAACATTAATGTGACATTTTCAAATTTGTACGTGACATTTTCTCAATAAAATCAATGTTCAATCATATCTATATGGCATTGTACATTTTATATGCAAACTGACACATGGACCCTGGGTCTCCTGGTTACTGGCATTTATGATGTGTATCAACTATTATGTTTAAATGGCAAAGATGGTTACCATATTATAATATATAACGTATTCCTTAAGTAATGTACATGCATGCATATCAATGGAACATTGATATCGATATTGGAACAGCGAAACACTGCTGACATTTTCACAGAGTTCTCCGTCCAATCCCACATCATCATTCTGTAGGCTACTTGTCTCATAGTATGTATAAATCGATACTATTTCAGAACATATATTTCAGAACATTATATGTGTATATAAATAGTGACGTTGTTAGATCATACAACATAATTATTATTATTAGCTTCGATTTAGAACATAAAATTGAAAAGAAATGTCTCTTCAAACGAGTATCAAACTCGAATCGCTACATTGCAAATCACTGAAGCCAACCATGCTTACCATATATGACAACTCTCTTAATATTTGGAGCTCATTGTCCATAATTATTTTATGCCTTTTTAGCCAATGCAAAAAGATAGATCACAAGTTAGCTATAAGATCGCCTTGTCGATTACTATTACATGTTTGTAGTAAGTGTTTAAGAATATTTCGCTTCTGGTTATCGCAGTTTGACAAAGTAGGTAACATGCGTTTCCCCGAGTTTGTCCTATTGATTCATACAACAGACGGGTGGAATTGTATTATCATAAACAAGGGGTCGGCTCAAAACAGTTTTTCATATATGTGCATCAAGTAGGTTTTATCTTGCTGATTGTCATATTTTCGTTAAAGACATTGTCTATTATATCATGACATCAACAGATAACCACATCCGAACATTCGAATACAAAATGTAATTATTTTGAGATCATCATTCATTTGTTTTCAATTCAGACAGGTGGATTAGGCAATACAATACATATCATTCCCATAAATCACGCAATCATGGGGTCCGAATGTGTCATAAATCTTTGCGTGCAACTGTACAGGGTGTCCCAAAAAAAAGGAACCAGGTATTTAGACCTCCAAGTTATCCCATTTCTGTCAATATTGCTAACTTGAATTAAAGGTATACTCATGTAGCCTAGTAGAGACAACATTTTGCCATGTGTTGTCTAAATTTTATCTAAATATATTCATTGGTTTTTAAGATATCAGCATTTAAATGAAAGCACCCAAAACTCAGTTTTAAACATGATATAGGCATGGACTATGCGATTAACGAATATCATGTAAAACAGATTTTAGGTGCATTTATTAAAAAACTCATATCTTTAAAACCAATGAATATTTTTATAAGACATTTGGCAGACATATGCACAAATGACTTACCTACAACACTACATATTTATATTACAATGTGTCCGGTTACATTGGTTAAAATACACATTTGATCCAGGGTTCCGTTTTTTTGGGACATGCTGTATTGAACATTATTCAATGATCATTTTTTCTAGACTTTGCAAATACTTCAAAACCGAAACTTACTAATGTTACGCATGGCATGCACTAACTAGAGTTGCGCACGTGTATGATTAAACTGTGAAGTTAGTTCTGAGGCTGCCAACTTCTTTCAGGGATACATTTCCGACTACTATACAGTGGACATCACTGGTGTTTCGGTAAACAACTATCTGACCTTAAAGGCAACCAGAAATCGTACTTTGACTTCGTTCGAGAATAGTAAATCCACAAATGGTCTAACATTTCATGATCTTCGGGTGAATCTTAATACCTGTAGACAACAATAAATGTAACACGTTGAATGGAACTTTTTTGATATGTCATCGTTTTATATCGATGCTTAAAATAGGCATTGGTGATCATTTCTAGAATTTCTGTCCCTGTTGAATATCCATGTAAGAGATACTGACATCATGCATATTCATTCGCAGAAATTTTATAATGTTATACGGGCACGTGACGTTTTGATGTCAGTAAAAACGGTTGGGTGAGATCTATTGTAGATTAATAAAAATAATAAAGTATATCCTGACCCAAGGGCTCCTATAGCTATAGGACCCATCTGAACTGGTTCTACTCTGTTTGCAAATATGTGAAAACGCGTTTATATCATTAAAGTGTTTTAACAAGGACAATCGAAACAATACACATACTAACAAAACACAAGTCGTCTACACCACTCACGTCTGACACACAAATCCAACAACCTTTCAATATATAATCCTTCGTTGATGGAAAAGCATTTGAATGCCTTTGTGAACAGAGTAGACTATATTTTAAAATGTTTATGTAGGGAACCACCTGATCAAGGTGTTTGTTTATAATGTAACATCAATCTGATTCTGCACAAATACTTATTTGTTCATCGGTTATTATTAAGAAAAGTAGTAAACGAATGATTATGGGTTAAACACAACAAACCGATAACATTTTGAAAAGAAATGAAACCTGTTTTATCGTCAGACTTTTGTGATGTAATGATATGCAACGGAATGAATAATATTGTTTCACTAATGCAGGTAATCAACTAAATACCAGACTAATCATACAGTATACCCAGCAAATTCGAGACCGTTCGACAGATCATCCTTAATAAACACATCGAAATATCAATACCGATTCCTACCACACCGTCATAACGATCGGATTGCATGAACAAATGTTGACACAGAGGCATGAGCGGCAGAAATAGGACAGGAAGAAAAGTTCATAGAATAATTATCTGCGGCATATCGGACACCGATAGATAGCATGACACACGCACACACACCTACACACTTAAACGCACACACACACACACACACGCACGCACGCACGCATGTGCGTGCGCACGCACACACACACACACACATACACACTCACACACACACACACACACACACGCACGCACGCACGCACGCACGCACGCACGCACGCACGCGAGATGAACACAGAAAACGCCAACAAACAAACAATAACTAGAGACAAACATTCCACACATGAACAAAATCACAAGCTTGTGTCTTATAAGACAAAAAAAGCAAGGGTGACAAAAGAGTACCGCCTTGGCAAGCTAACTCAGTTCAATCCATCCGACCTCTCCTAGAATAGCATACATAGTAAGCGCACACTGTGACACTGTTTTATGGCATGACGTCCATGCATATTTTAAGAACTCTTAACTCGTTCCATGCTAAGCGCCTCTTGGCCGGCGTTTGGACCAAGATAAGGTACTGTGTAACTCGGCAATTCATCATGTTCCAAGCCTATGAAATAAAACCCGAGAGTATAAATTGTCAATTGTATGGCTGTTCACGTCTATACATTCCTTGTAAAAAGTGAAGACCCTGGTGAGACACCTCATGCAGAAGCTGTCTCATCAGGGTCTTCACTATTTACAAAAAATACAAATATGAGTCATGCCGGAAACACCACATACAGAACAAGTTAATTGTGCAACCAGTGTACTCCACAACAGTGAGGATATATGTAATTATATAACATGGTAAAGATGGAGAAATATATTTTAAAATTGAACAAGAGAAGGGTTTATTTTGGAACATAAGAAGGGTTATCATCCTGCTAATGTCATTGCTGTGTGTACAACATAAGTGAACCTTTTCCCGCATATAAACGTGTTTTCACGCATTTGCAAACAGAGTATACCCAGATCGGATGGCTCCTAGATGAGCCATCTGATCAGGATCTGCTCTGTGTGCATATTGTTTGCATACTGTTTGTATGTAAATTTGATAGATCTGTCTCTTTGCTTTCTTAAATGTCTACAATGTTCCAGCTTCCATATTTCTTTGTAACTATTTTGTTAATGAATATTCAGTAGGTATTGGAAGTTGGCCTAAATACAGAACAGGGAAAGATTTAACAGGTAACGGCATCGAATTAACATTGTGGGGCATACACATATTGGAAATATGTCGATTTATTATATAAAATCTCTACTGCTCCTAAACCTCGAATGTGTAATTAATATTTCGCTTGTATTGAACCAATACACAGTTGTACTAAAGTACGTATTATCAAAGTACAAAAATGAGTCATGCAGGACACACCACATACAGAACAAACAGTCGCCCGAACAGCAACACAAGGAAACAGCAAATGTACATAACTATAAAAACAAGAGACGCACAAAGACAAAACAAACACACAATAGGGGGAAGATGGAAGCACCGCCTTGGAACGGTCAGTGACTAGTCACTGGGGGGGGGGTTAAACCGGTTTATGGGCGCCCAACCTCACACTTATTCCATCCCCACCTAAAAGACAAACAGTGTAAATAAACGTATCCCCTCTCCGACTAATCTACAACAACCGCGACGGCAAATACAGTGGTAAAGTGCATGTATTGCGAAAACATTTAAGTGAACAAACTGTATCCACCTATCGCTAGTGTACTCAATGATTGAGCTGCAAACAGAGTAACTGTAGATACGTAATAAAGGGTACGACAAAAACGAAATAGTACAGATATCCGACGTTCTCCTTCCATTTCTGGATTTAAGAGGTCGCCTTCATAGAGTACTAAACCTTTCTTGTCGGCGTACATGCAAAGAGGCCAGCGTGATTGCCAACTGTAAAAGGGTTGACAACCAAACATGCAGTATGTTGTAGTACTACAGGATCATATCCCTTTTTAATGATTTTTTTTAACATATTTGATGAACAAAGTGAGAAAATGGGTATGTCCAATAATTTTACGAAGTTTGTTAATCACATCACCATAAAATTCAGGATGTGAAACACCGTGTCGCAGAAGCTCCTTGAGATTAGATTGGTACTTGCCAATAAGCGAGAGATTTCGATAGTAAAATTTAGAATTTTTTTTTCTTAGTTTATGGTATCTATATCCTTGTTTAAGCAGTTTTTCAGTTAAAATGAGATTTCGACTGTTAAAATCGTCAATAGATGAACAAGCTCTAGCAAAACGAATAAGTTGAGATATATAAACCCCGTAAGATGGAGCACGGGGAACATCTCCGTCAAGATGAGGAAAATTCTGAGCAAGTCCAATTGGTGTTATATTTCATTTGCTCGTCAGTAAAGAAAGCTTTTTCAGCCATTGGACCGATTGTGGGTTTGTTCTGATATAGTATGTGTTTAAATTGGAGCTATATGTACTCGTATGTCTGAAATATCAACATTACATGCATTTGTCAATGTCTTGCCAGATCTGTGCTAGTCGAAATGTCTGTTGGCACGGAATCACGTCTAGATGTAAAAATTAATAATACCTTGAATGTCATCGAAAGCGCATTACCAAATACAAAATTCATTCATAGAAAAAGAAAACTCTACAATTAGTTTTGCTCTATTTATATGATACTGTAAACTAAACGATCATAGATCGCCATTACATACTAATTTTCGGAAAAATCACCTTTGTGAGAGTCAGTATTAATTTGATTATGCATAATGAGTACTGTATTTAAAAACAAAACAGAATACATTTTAAGATTCGATAATGTAGCCACAGCATCTATTAACAAAATATTCTGTAAAAGTGTGTGCTTGCTTAATGGAGCTTTCTGTATAACTCTTGTCCTGTTTTAAGTTACTGTTTTTCAAAAGAAAACAACAGGGTTATACGTCTTTTGAGTGGTCGTATTAGCGAAGCTTTACTGTAATTAGTCTAAGAATAGTGTATGTGTACACAATGTCTGCCAAGCACGGCATGGTTTCGATTTTATTTTCTAATTGTAAAGTTGTTCTTATTCATGTAAAGACAACATAGATCCCCTACGGAGTTAGATGCAGCTAAACGGCAATTATCTTGAATTAATGTTTCACTATTTCACTAGCAAGAGACGGGGGAATACTTCTTCTTGAAGGACGAAATGTGGGTTTGATATTAAAGTATACTCTGTTTTGTGATATATCAATCATCATTTGTAAATATACATAGAAACCCTCTAAATCGGCCACCAAAATTATAATTCTGGTTCTTAAAGGCAGATGGTAGCTTATTGCAGGAAGACATATATTCAGTGCACAAACCTCCTGCAGGAGCATTCTGCATTAGTTTTGTACTACACTAAGCAACACCTGCCTTTTAAAGACGCCCATATATAATGAATACGATATCGCTTTAGAGGGATTTTACTATAATCTACTTTACCAATACATGTATATAATCTTTCAGACACAATCAGTTAAGACATATAACGAGTTAATGACTTTTGGCGTCACTGTTCATTACATAAGTTGTCATTTAGATTACCACTTATTGGTGATATATCATTGCGGTATTGAATATATATAACGTATCTATTTACATTGTTAGAGCTGTTCTACATCCAGTAAAACCTCTCTATAACGGCCACTAAAGTGTGTTAATTAGTTGTTATTTAGGACATATGGATACTTAAAGCAAAGTGAAAGTAAAGCAGAACGCTCCTATAGGAGCGTTCTGTTTTACTATCACCTTGCTTTAAGCAGCCACCCGCCTTTAACACAAACTACTTGATGTAAATTAGTGGCCGTTATGGAGATGTTTTACTGTACAAACCATTTCCAAATAGTACATCCGCTAATATAGCACTAGTGCATCCTGATAAACCAATGACACAGATGCATTGTAACGCTTTCGCAAACGAAGTAAACCCAGACCCTATGAACCATGATTTTGAAGTTAGTTTTTTGTCCACTCTTTGAATTATAAGGATGGATGTTTTGTGGGTTTTTTTCAGTGGTGCTATACAACAATGCAAATGAATATTTAACAATACTTATGGTGATGATAGATGAACGGTATACTGATTATGATGATGATGGTGATGATAGTGATGATGATGTATATACTAAACTGTGGTAAACGTTATATGTGTAAGATATGCAATGTATGACTAAAAAGTTAAAAAATGAAGAAAACCAGAATTGCTGCACACTAGATACTTATGATTTATGTAAGCGCATTTTGACGCATCTGCAAACAGAGTAGACCCAGATCAGAAGACTCATATAGGAGCCGGCTGATCAGGGTCTGCTCTGTTTGCTTATGGTGTAATATAGATCTGATTCAACAGCTTCTGCCAGAGGCAAAATTTCCTGACGTGTGTTCATATGCCATTATTCATGACGTCATTAATTCTTACATGAATATGCATCAGGGAAAGGGTTAACCTTGAGCATGGTATTTCGTGATTACCGTTACAAACGATCCTCATCCAGGTGAGACGCTTTTTTGTTTGATAAGAGTTCGGACAGAAAGACACCTAATTACAAAACATTTTCTATCAATGCCATTTTGCTTAGCAGGTTAATAAGTAGTTGGTTACACTCCCACATAAACAAAACGTAAAACAATGAAGAAACTTAGAGTTCAGACATCATTGTATGTTTAATGGGATTCAATTAATCTGGATCCTGACGAGACACCAAGTTCATATGGATTCAAACTCATTGTAAATCCGCCCACAGTAGGATACAGGTTAACTCTGTCGCTGCCAACTTTTTTCGTCTGCAATCATTTTCGTCTGCTACAATTTTCATTTGTTTTTATTTTTCGTCATCATTATTTAAAAACAAACAGACATTTACTCGGCGTCGCATCTGGATCTAAACTGTTTTGCATAGGTAATCACGGATGCGACATTATCAGGGAAAATATTAAAGACTGGGGAGAAGAAATATACAACAATACATATCTGCAGATTAAAACAAACGTGTATCTGGGATGATATATTCTAGACATATAATCTAATTTTCAAAAAACTGATTTATTGTCTCTATCGTACTTTCGGTTAAATAAGGCAGACAAATTGAGTTTGATGAATTGCTTGCCAGAAGTAAAACCGAAATTGTACTCTGTTGGTTTACCTACTGTTCGCATTATTTCTGTATGTATTTTGAATATAAGTCTGAAACATTTAATCGTCTGCTGCAATGCATTGATATTCCCTTCATTTCTCTTCAAGAATACAATTACTGTGTCAAACAGTTACGGTCCTGAACGATTCCATTTGCTGCATGCAAATACAGTGAATACTATGTTATTTGAACACTGAAACACGTATACGTATCGGTCTTTAACCCTTCGCTTGATGAATTTTAAAATACATTTCTCCTTCTTTACCCATGCCCTGTTGTATAATTACATATATCTTCACTGTGTATAAGTATTGCGCTGTGCAATCACTGCTGTGGAGTGCACTGGTTGCACAATCAACTTGTAAATAGTGCAGACCCTGATGAGACAGCTCCTGCAGGAGCTGTCTCATCTGAGTCTTCCCTATTTACAGGTAGGTATATTGACGTGAATAGCAAGCGAAGGGTTAAGATAAGCGGCAGCTTAATGCAGGAAGAAAGCCATGTAGAAAGCTCACATAGTAGTTGTATGCATATCTTTCACCATGCATTAAGCAGCTATCCGCCTAAAAAACTTGCCATTTCTTCATTACTAAACTATCGAAGTACCACCCTTCTAATGCAAACATAGTAGACCATAAAAAGACGGCAACTAGCGTTTGCTTAGAAACAAATTGAATGTCAAAACAGTTATTGTCAACATGCCATTATTCATAGTCGATCGACTAATTAATAGCCATAAATGCTTTCATTCTTACATTAAGTTTCATTAAATTAAAGGTTAAATGGAAAAGGGATATATTTGCAAGGTTCGGACAGTCAACAGATATAAACGAGTCGCGGGGAATTAAAATACCTTATGTATTCCGTTGTTCAATTCTACCGCTGACCATGTTGTACGAATAACATACGATTAATCGACATGGTGCAATGTTACATCTGATTCATTTGGTTTTTTTTGAGAAAATATTAACCAAGTGTCGAACAGCTTGACCAGTGGACGTGGTCGTGTTGTTAATTAATGCGCACCACTACCGACCAACCAACGGGTTCCCGACGAGGCTCAGAAAAAAGCAAATTACCTTTAGGCTGACATTTTAACGTCCACGTAGTACACTTTTTGTATATAATTATGCTTCATTGGTTTTAGTGTGTTTAGACGTCTTGCATTGTCTGTGGCATTTGTAAATTTAATTACGAGTTTACACAAAATACATCGTGGCTGATGCGTGGGTTTGCCGTTACCATCAAGTAGTGTGGCCAAACACCACTTATTCACAAACAATGGTGCTTTTACATAGCAGACATGCATTGGAAGCAGTAGTATTTAGCACAAAAGCTGGACGTGTAGTTGTCGCAGGATCTATGAAACAACAAATGTACCTACAACATTAGCATAATCCACTGGGCATATGATATTTGATTAATTGAGGAAATAGTGAACATTCTCCCTCGTATGTGTACTCTGAAGCCCAGGGTATAAGCGACTGTAAGTAGCTGGTGATCTTTAAATATTGTTCCTGCCGTTACGTTATACCCATTCGGTGACAGTTTTTACTTTCTGTATCATGATAGGTAAAAACAGGAAGTCACTGTGTTCAAAGTCAAAGAAACTGATCCCTCAAGTTACAAACTATTATTGGCATTCAATAATTTCAATATAGAAAACTAAATTGGCGTAATATAGATCACGCCTTCCAACTGAAGGATCAGCAGAGGGTGTACGACACTTTGGCATTGACTGCTTTTCACCCTACTTCATTAAGACTTCTATTGTGCTTGATATATCATACAACGATGAATATCACGTAGACTCCATATTACTGATAACTTATGGTCAGTAATAGATAGCATGCCAATATTGAACGGATTTGTTGGATCTCCGAAACACCAAGAAAACAGTGCTGTCGAATGCTATTCAGTCTGGACTGTGCTCACCATACCTTATTGACTGTAAATGGCCTAACTATTTTTCTTTTAATTCCATTGCAGCTCAACTATTATTTATCACCGTTCACCAATTGTTTACGAGGAAGGAAGACAACCTCAACAACAGCTGTGTGTAGGAGGTCCACGTCTTTATTTCACATGCATAGTCAACAACACCAAACAACGAGGTGTGCTTTAGTTGTACGGTACAATACTATTCAAAACACAACGTCAGTTTGATGATGAAGACAAATGATATAATATCAATGAAGGAAATACCAAAACAAAATTAGAATTTAATGTAATCTCGTTAAAGTAGATGAATAGCAAAATAACTTGGGGAAATATTTTGCACAGAGACATTTATCATTACGGGGAATCGTTACGTATCGGTATTAAAATAATTTCAATAATTTCATTATTTTTGAATTTGCATCCGTATTAAATATACTTAACAATGGACAAATTACCTTGGCCATTCTTAATTAAATATTGTTATTTAGAAGAAACACCAATACGCATGAATATTACATGAATATTCATGTGAGAAATAATGACGTCATGGGTATAAATCAGACTAATATGTTATAATAGCACATGGACACGTGCAGCTGTGGTCAAAGCACACATTGTAGAATCATATTTATATATAGTCTGAAAGTGGGTGATCCTTCGAGAGCAAAAGTAACAATGCGAAATAATACAATTGCAGACTCGGTTTTATTGAGTCGGTTCATGAGCAGTAATTAAACGTGCAACACTGCTCACGCCCCCCCCCCCCCCAGCAACGGCTTAAGCAGTATTCAAATTTCAAAACTTAAACTATCAAAACTAATGATCTCGATGGACCAGAAAATATAACAACACTGATAATGAAGTACGGTGAGACTTTTTACGGCCGCCACACAAGCACTTAACACCTGCCTATGTGAAGTACCTATAATCTGAAAGTGGGTGTTCCTTCGAAACCAAAAGTAGCAATGCGAAAAGAGACAATTTCAGACTCGGTTATGTCGTATCGTAAGCGAATAGAGTAGACGCTGATTAGACGGCTCACATAAGAGCCGTTTGGTCTGACTCTACCCTATTGCAAATGCGTAGAAAAGCGTATTCCCTGAGTAAAGAATTAAACGGAAATAACTTACATCCGGATACGTTCCTGTTTGGGAGACATGTTGCCATAATCAGACATCCTACTGTAAGCGACTCAATATGTGTACTAATCGTTGTGCTGACAAATATATTCGCAACGTTCATTAAAATGATTGGTTCGACGTTTAGCTTCCATTCATTCATACATCAATGTTTTGCGGTCTGAGAGTTTCAGCGGTTTCTGTATTGGTTGACATTTAGATAATGTCTGAGCCACTTTAACTGTTGAAACTGTTATCTATATCTGACCTATCTGACACAACATGCTTAGGATTTTCTATTCGTCGAAGAAGCATTCGATATGATTATGAAGACAAAACAAACAAACAATAGGGGAAGTCGAAGTACCGCATTAGAGTTTTAACTGTCAGAGTCATATGACTCAAACTGAAATGTGTCCCTGTCTGAAAAGATGGGCTCTGAGTTATGCAATGTTGACAATCAATGAATAAAGAAGCAAAGTAAAAAAACACTAGCACAACTAAAGCAGTATATGGACGTCATTAAAGCATAATTTATTAAATGCACTTGTCCATATAATTATGTAAGATGGACCGGTCTAATCTTTATTAGGAGGCATTTTCAGTTGACTAGGAACTAGTCATCTGATCTGTTTTCCACATATTGCATATGCCAGTTTTAGAGACACTATGCATAATATAATTAATCTTTAGCTTGTTATCGGCGGATATATCTGTCCCAACTATAAAGCGCAAAACATAATGTTTTTCCATGCAGTTTACAGCATGGTGTCATGACGTTACACTGATAGCGTGTTTGTATATCAAGGTGAATGTTACAATTGAGGGATGACTTTGCTATTATTTACCGAAATACTGAACTATGTGAAAACAAAATAAAACTACATTAACATGGAATACTCGAGATTAAACACCATGAATGACATAGGTAACTACATTAGATACATGTGAAAAAAAGACGCAATCCTATATATGGGACATATGCCAACGGTTTTGATTTGGACGAATTTAGTGCAGAATATATGGTACTTGAAGAGATGAAGTGTTCAGTTGTCCTCCATATTTTTATTTAAAATAATAACTCTGCAAAAGCGTTAGAATATATCTGTATCTTCCTCATCGACGTTCAAGGTGCCAAAAGGCCACACTCATATCAACTTTGAACTATACTTTGCTAATATTCTGTCACCAATTTCACGCTAGTCTAACCTGATTACTTCAGTTTGAATATCGATGCCTGTTTGGAACGAACTTTGAGTATACACCTTTTGGTAAACGTACTTTCTTTTCGCTACCTCGAACGAGAATGGGAGAGTCACTAACGGCATGCACATAACAAGTAAAGGGCGAACATAAACGAAACAATGGGTATTAGAAAATGCATGCTAGCATTGGATATGTTATTCGTACATATAAAGGGTTTGTTATCTAGAGTCAACAATTTCAAACAAAGGATGCGATGGTTTGTAAGGAATGGCGAATGATGTCCACCCCTTTGTTTATTTTCAAAGAAACAAAAATTACTATTCGTCGCTTATGTGGACTGTATTACGTCTATGTCAAAGAAAACTGGATGATCGTTTCCTGTTAATGTCTAAATTCAGCAAGGACGAGCTAAAATGAAATGTTTGCACTTAAGACAAAGGCTATCAATACCTCTGCCTAGGGATAATATATATATCAAACATAAATACTACGAGAGCCATAAAAACAAACAATAAACAGTTGAAAGCAAAGTCTTGTTAACGTCAGTTAAGTTTTATACGAACCTGCGTGTGGTTCAACCAAGGGCTGTTTACTTGATGCAATGTCAATAAAATGTTTTATGTTAGGTTATAAACACATTCTGAATCATTTTGGTATTTAGCAACATATGCATATTTGGTGCCAGCTCAGTAAATGTATTATGTTAACACTTACAAACAATCTCAAACAAACAAATTTATTTTGGTCGTCACTCTAATGCTATCAAGCATTCCTGCAAGTACATGTAAGTCCTTCAAGGTAATATATTTGTTTTACTATTTAAGAATATCAAATGCAGCATCCTCATGGGTTTGTAAATTGCTAAGTTTGAGTAAAAAGACAGACATAGTTTTCTGTCGTGTTGGCCTCCTCAGATAGTTCAAGAATTATAATATATTACATGTATCTGACAACGTCTGTCGAAGATGAGCATGCAGTGTTATTAAATGCCGAAGCGGTAGCGAACAAAACTCTTCAACATATTACATTAAAACGTTATATTGCAGCTGCTAATGTCGGTGTTGACACGTGATGTCAGGGTACACGGTATCAGTGAACAACTTGATTCCCGTCATTCAATGTTATAAACTGGATTTGAAGTGCTAAACAGATTTGGACAATATTTTACAGGTATGTACATTGAATGTGCTGTAAATGTAAATCTCGCTGTGTGTCAATATGCGTTTTGGTCAATATTTATTCAAGATGCAAGTATAAATTTACATTGTAATGACCATTTTGAATTCTACATACCCAACAGCATTACAACAATTACGCAGTTCATTAATTAAATAACCAACATGCATGATTAGATTTTGACTAATATTCGATTAAAATATAAACATTAATTTCTTGTCATAGCATATTATACTATAATGCTGAGATTCACATTCATGAAAGCCGATATAAACCATATATCGTCAAGTTGTTAGTATACCTATGGGTATAAAGTGTGCCCCTCTTGGTACAGATTTGTTTTTGTATTTGCTATGAGAGGGGTTTTATGCTTAGCTTAAAACCGGATACACAAGCTGATATTGTTAATGCTTTTAATAAAACGTCTAGGTATTTAGACGATATCTTAAATTTGGATAATCTTGATTTTGAAACTATGGTTTCTTCTATTTACCCAAAAGAACTTTCTTTAAACACAGCGAATCGATCCGATACTATTGCCTCCGTTTTAGATTGGAGTCTTTCCATCATAAATGATAAAGTTTTGTCCAAAATATACAATAAAAGGGAGGGTTTCAATTTAAAAATTGCTAATAATTCTTTTCAAGATGTGGATGTGTCCCGATCTACATATTATTGGGTTTACATATCTCAACTTATCCGAAGATTGTACTCTATGATGGTATACTCTTAAACCCAGAAACGGGATGAGCTTACCAGACTCATGTATTACCTTTTCTCTGCTGTGCCTTTAACGACTTCCCTGCAGTTGCTCTGACTTTTGCTAAGTCATTGGGTACATATTTGACGTACTTTCACAGTTGTCGTCATGCTATATTGTACATTTGGTCCTGTGTTTACCATCTTCTATATTGTGGGGTGTCTACGTTTATTTACATGGTTTGTTAAGCTAGGGTGACTTTGGGAAAGGTGTGAGGATAGGGCGTCCGTGAACCAGTGGTGCTTTTGTCACTGACGGTTCCAAGGCGGTACTCTTCTGGTCACCCTTGCTTTAGTGTTTGTGTGGTGACTGTTTCCTTGTGATTGTCCGTTTGTTCGTGTTTGTAATTTCCGTCTCGTGTGCGTGAGTGCGTGTGTGGCTGTGTGAATGTGTGTTGCTTGCTTTCTGTCGGTGTATTGGTGGTGGTTGCGTTCTGTGTGTGTCTTTTTCTGCTTGACTTTACTACTTCTTGATTGATAAAATACATACATATATGGATATAGAATATAAGATATTATGTATGAAATGGGCTGACATGATATGTGCTTTTATAATTATTCAACAATATTTGCAATAGCATGACCCAAACCGTTCGGCATATTGACATCCTTATTGAAGGAGATGGGAGAATAGTGTAAAGTCTGCTTCACAATCCAGCCTAGAACATCGTAGAACATATGTTAGCTGTATTTTACACTCCCACATATCCAAAGGTTACAGATTAAAATGATGCAAACTGGCGTTTGAGACATCCGGGTATCAATTTCATTTTAAAAACGTACTAAGAGAAATATACAACAATATCGATTCAAAACATATAAAATGACAATATGAGACAAATCAAAATCGAAACGAAGTGTTCTATCCGTTTTTACCTATATTTCCTACATTACTGTTTTGTATTTGTAAGCATTTATAGGGGAAAGGGTAGTATATCTGCAAGTTGATAGGGTTAAGTGTCATTATTGTTAAATTCATGTCCGAAATCAGTCAGTCGGTTCAGTAAAGAACTAATAAAGCCAATTAAAGTTAAAGCGGCCATGGTCTCCTTAAAATAGATTTAGCCATATACGGGACATATTTCAGCATGCAACTTACTGTGAACTATTTGTGTTATAGTATTCCACATAGGGATCAAGTGTATGGAATGCGGGCCCAATGCACAAGCCCTCCGAATAAAATTAAGCGAGTTATATGCGGGATATTTCTCGGCACTTGACTTACTGTGAGCTTTTTGCGTAGTAGTGTTCAACATCGATTGCACGTGTGACCTACACTATGCGAAATACAACCCACGGCTCATGTCCTTCTCATAAACCTAAAACGAGTTATATACGGGACACTTACTGTGGTGTACTCGTATATGCTTTACAGCGTTTCACATAAGGCTCAAGCGTGAGCTATGATTTACGGAAATAGTTATATTGTGATCTTATAATCACTCATTTATAGACATGAATGGAAGATGAACATCCACGATACTGTGGATTGAGTCGTCATTTTACACTTTTACAAACAGAGTAGACACAGATCAGACGATTCCTGAAGGAGTCGTCTGATCTGGGTATGCCCTGTTTGTAACTGGCTTACGTTATCTGATTCTACAGTTCAATATAGAATTTCAGCTAATAACCATTTATAATATCAGGGATCCAGATAAAATGCGTAAATTAAACTATTTCCAAAAATAACTTCTTTATTCCCCACCAAACCCTATGTTGCGACCACTCTTTCAATCGTCGCGAAGATAAGTGACGAATTTAGTATTTGAGTATACACCAATAACTGTTGCTCTGTAATATTATTAATTATTACAGACACAATATTAGATAAAGCGTTACGAGGGGACATAAATTCAATTTTGTAAAAGCCTTACCGGGCCTGCTTGCGCCCAAACATGTTACAGTAATAGAGTTGTCAACAGCTGTAATAGCCTGTCGTTAAACACGGCGGTATCAAAGACAGTGAATGCCATTAAAGGCAACATAAACAATGACTAGAAGTTCAGAGACATTAAATTTAAGATATCCATCCGGTAGGCTGATTTACATCCTTCCAGTGCATGGCACTATTTAACGACTCGAGACGATTGAAGATTAGAATTAGGTCATACCAAATAACTTTTCACTAGTTGTAGTCTCATACAATTTGTATGTCAAATTCTGGTTTAACCTTTTCAATGCTGACTTTTAAAATGGACTATTCTAAAATGGAATCATTTCGAGCATGCATATTCAAGGAATGTAATATGACAAACAGAGCAGACCTTGACGAGACCCTCATTTAATGGAACCCTCTCATCTTGGTATACACTGTGTGTAACTGACATTAGTGGGTTATTTCCTATATTGAAATGGTTATTGATTGGTGTAATGGAAATGAAAGTGTAATGCAAATGTAAATACCAATAAAACAACAAAGGGGAAACAACATCAGTAAAATGATCATGAAATGAAGGCGCAGAAATAATTTAAAATACAAGATGTAGCTTGTTACATAATTCTGAAATTTAGATTTCGGAATGAAATTCATTCCATTGTCCTAATAATGAAAAAAAAACCCAGACCAACTGTTTAAGAAATAGATACATTCCTGTCTGAAAACTGTAGCTATATTTAAGTTTCTAAATTGATTGTGTTTTGTTCTCTTAACATGTTACCTGCTGAATATCCATATAAGAACTAATGACTTTACCTTCCTTATTAGCAGTATTGCAAATGAACTATGGAATGCCTTGCCATGGCATACAATGTAAAGTCATATACATATTAGTTTGATATGCAAACAGAGTCAAATGATTCGGACAGGAACAGTCTGATCTGGATTTACCCTCTTTGCAAAGGTGTCAATAGGTTAAGAAGGATTAAGGAAACTTTAGGTCTCATTTAACTCCTTTACGCCTCTGACGTATTTGTTAATAGGGTAGACCAAGACTAGACGCCTCCTATAGGAGCAAACACTGTTCGTTTATGTGTTTATATAGATCAAATTCTACAGTTTCTACAAAATATCCATTTTTCATATGCCGTTATAAAAAGAGGATATTGAATAAACAGAGCTACAGATAACGGTACGTACTAAATACTAAAATCGTCATTTCTCCACCAAACTCGAAGAGACGATTCTAAAGAGTGGTCACAACATAGGTTTTGGTGGAGAAATAAAGAAGCTATACTTGAAAATATATCAATTTACGCATCTTATCTGGAGCTCTGAATAAATGTATGTGATAGTATTCCTCTTTACATGAATATTCATCATGTCAAGAGGTTAGTACATTGTATCTACAAAGTTATAAAATTCGCACGTGAGACCGATGTATTTTAAGGCATTGTGTGATGGTTAAATCAATTTGCACATGACCGTCAATAACTGTAAAACATTAATGACATGGTATCCGCTCTAGGGCTGAAATGTTTGCAATGTACTTATGCTGGGTTTGTTAAGAACATAGTGAAAAACACGGGTATCTGTGTTCTGTGGAATGTCGTTTTGTATTAGAATCAAACTAAAAGTACAAATATGAGTCATGCAGGAAACACCAAATACAGAACAAACAGCTACAGCAACACAAGAACACACAGCAAATGTATATAACAACCGAAAAACATAAAGAGACACATAGCGACATAAAAACCAAACAATAGGGGGAGATGGAAGTACCGCCTTGGAACGGTCAGTGACAAATGTCACTGGGGTTTAAACCGGTTTAAGGTCGTCAAACCTCATCCGTGTTCCATCCCCATCCTAAAAGACAAACAGTGTAATTTCTAAATAAACGTATCCCCTCTCCTACCAATCTACATTTGTACAACCACCGCGATGGCAAATACAGTGGTAAAGTGCATGTAAAATAAAAATATTTAAGTGAAACAAAGTGTATCCACCTATCGATATTGTACCCAATGAATGATCTGCAACAAAGTAACTGTAGAAAAGTAATAAAAGGGTACGGCAAAAACTATTTGTATTTTTTGCTCATTTTGGATAATATTCAACGCGACTGTAAAATATCAAATTTTATTATTCATTAACCAGACATTAACACCGCAGAGGGATATTACAATATGATTTTACTGAACTGGATTATGTACAACCATTCATTTAGGTTATGCAAGTAACACGTCACTAGATGGATAAAGCACAGCATACATCAACCAAAGTGCTTTATCAGTCAGAACAATTTCAAGCCTTTCACTTCAAAAGGTCAGCTTTGCAAAATATAGTTTTAGCGACAAACAATAAGTTAGTGCACAAGTGCAGCTGATTGTAAACTGAAAAATAATGACCTCCTTGGAACTGTCTGTCAAAGAATGATTTGGTCATCAACTAAAGACACATTATGTTCTGAATTAACTCATATCCTCACATAACTAACGCTATGATCAGAAGCAATTATAATGCTCAAGATTGCTGATAAACTAGTGACCGACTGCCTAGGATCGTATTTCATATGGTCTCAAATACAAATCTAATCGTAAATATATATGGGTGTGCAAGAATCAACCTTTATCCTGCCGGATTTGGATTCGCAAACAGATCTATCAGAGTGTATCTGATAGGATCAAATTGGTATAACACCATAGCTTCTCGAGTGATTATGAGGAAACGGTGTATTATGTGGTACATTTTCTTACATGCTCCTGTTCCCACTCTCCCTTGTACAATAGTCCCACTCTACAACGACACCCTTTGGGATACGAAAATTGTATGTGTTGTTCAGAGGGAGTTGTTATAGGGAGGGAAAATCAAACATAATTAGCTTGTTTGCAGATCCCCAGATAAGGTGTACTTCGAGAACTAAAACCGGTATGTCTCTCTCAAACCCTATGTTGTGACCACTCTTTAGAATCGTCACAAAGATGGAGGCATAAAGAAAATACGATGGAAAAAGTTGTTGCTGGAGCCTTGTTGTTTCGGAAACAGTGACATGCGTTCTTGTAAGGAGGGAATCGTTATTGAGAGGGCCGTTGTAGAGAGGGAGCACTGTACATGTACCTCAATCTACGTTGTAACTATACGCATCATTATAGCCCCATGTTGATATTGCTATAATCACACATTTCCAAGCGAGTTTAGGTATCAATCCTCTCAGTATCAGCATGCCTTCTGTTGGTCACATTTTGTTATGTATCACATTGTAATGTGTTTTCGGTCTTCAATTTTATAATGGATAAAGATGTTCTCAACAGTATCTGACGCCGATGTTCCTCGAGGCCTCATCAGGATCCAAAATGGTGTTAGATATATCTAACACATCTATCACCATCGCAGTGAAGTAATTGCTGTCTGGTCATATGTGCATGGATCCTTTCAGACGACAGAGTACCGTTGGCCCGTATATTTTGAACTCGTCCAGTGTTACAAATGAGCCCTGTGTGACAAATGAGTACAAGTTGCAGTATTTATTAAACAGCACTAACCATTTACTCTATAGCCTCGACGCCTTTATAATTATGTATTTGCAACCGGAGTGTACATAGATCAGACGGTTCCAGTAGGGTCCATCTGATCATGATCAGCTCCGAGTTCTTCTGGCATTATATACTAGACATGGTCCTGATTTTTACCAGAGCCAAACTTTCCTTGTCAATCTACCACATAGGCCACACAATAGACATAATTAGCTAATTACTAATCATATAAACACAATTTCCTACATGAATATTTATGTATTATTTTTTCCTCACCATAATATGCTCTCACTATATGCAAATAAACATGCGATATAGCATTATACATTAAAAACCATATCATGATGGCATATCGAAAGTTTTGATGAACAATGTTGAACATGTAGTATTTAACATATTAAATTGTCTTCTCAATAATGTCCGCCGCAAATAATTATGTCTTTCCAATAACTTGAGCAGTATCTAAACACGCTTGGACGAACCCTGACTATTCAACATCTAATCTAGATACAAACTACTAGAAACCTATCCTCGGAATGAGATCCTTATGTATGGTTCAAAAGCTATGCAAACCCTTACAGTGCAGGGCACGGATCACTAATGCCCTTTGCAAACAGCGTAGGCCTAGATGAGAGGGCTCATAGAAAAAACCTCTTCACATTTTTGTTATGTTACACTTTTCTTTAGAAAATCCTTTAAATGGCTACCATAAGTTCGGCCTGTGTGAATTTTTGAATAGTCCATTTGAACAGTCGGCGTTGTAATGGTTAAGCATTGAAAGTACTTTTTACATATGCGTTGCCCTCAACCATTTCAATGTGGAAATTTCAAGATAACTATTACAAAATATTTCCGTGAATGTGAAGTGTAAACATATAACACGAAAACCAGTGCAGACTCTGGTAAAAGGTTCCTCTTGGAACCCTCTCTTCCGAGTTTACACTGTTGCAAAGTACATTCGTGACTCGTGTCCCGTATAGAAAGGGTTAATCATACAGAGCTATTGTTAACAACATTATTTGTATTACTGTATTATTTTGATAACAACACGACTTTTTTATGAAGTTAAAATGGAAGAAGAGCATGAACACCAAGCACATAATTCCTTTAAATGGTGTCCAAATTAGATCAAACAGACAATGAAGAGTAATCATGAACAGCTCTAATTAAATACCAGTCGTAAGAACAACTATCGGCTTGCTCTATAAACATAATTGCCAATAAAGCTGTCTTCGTTACCCAGAAAAAAATGTCCGCACATTAAAGTAATTAATGCCAAAATCTGTCGTCTGCTAACTTTGTCGTCTGCTACAAATTTTCATTTTGTTTTATTTTCTTCGTTTTTGTTTAAAAAAACATAGTAACAGTAACAAACAATTTGGATCCTGATGAGACGCCGAGTTACTCGGCGTCTCATCTGGATCCAAACGGTTTGCATAGGTAATCACAGATCCGGCATTGGCAGCGAAAGGGTTAAGCAACCATGTTTTCAAGAATACACTTTTTATTCGTTGAGTGATCGTTTTATGTATTTCTATTGGGATTGGTAAAGGAAATAGGAATACTGTAAACTGACTTGGTATTTAATACCAACATGTCCAAAGAAAGTACAAAATGTAATATATCATCGTCATCGATGTAAAACCTGTGAGTAAGGCTACAGTCCCACTAGCGATTGCGATCGTTAAAGACCACCGGCGACCTCTGAGACCTCTGAAACCGGCGACTTAGAAACGATTGATAAAGACCACCGGAGATTATCAGTGGAGAATCGGCGGAGAACGCTGGTCCGGAAAAAACGTTTTGAACATGCACAAAAGTTCTCACGGACACCAGCGTTCTTCAACGTTTGATTTTAAACGCTGAAGAACGTTTAAGAGCGTTAATGGAACGTTTGACTAACGTTCGATGAGCGTTGCACGAGTTCGGATATCGTTAGTCATTCGTTACTCTAGCGTTACTTGGTTGTAACTAATCGTTTGTTTTGCAGTGAACGACTCACTGGCGACCTGTCAACGACCGCTGAACGGTCCCCTAACGCACGCAGCGTGTGACTAAAGTCAAACGAACGTCAAAACGCTATTCTGTCGTTATTCACACGTTAGTCACACGCTCAACACGCTCGTCTAACGTTCTCAAATCGTTCGTTGTACCCCAGTAGCACGTTAGCACACGCTAATAATTTTCAGGAGTATGTTACACGCTTCTCATGCGTAAGACACACGCTAGTCATGCGTTAGGTACACGTTTATCACACGCCAGATGTGTCATCCTCACTCTAGAACGCTCAAAAATTGAACGATTGAAATGTTCAGAGAACGTTGACAGAACGGCATGGTGTGACGGCCCCTTTATGGATTAAAGTTAGGGGTGATTCTGTCAAAACATTTTATTTATTTACCCTTATCTCGTTATACGCGACCTTTCAAACAGCTTGGATCCATATTAGACGCCTAGTACCTCGATGTCTCATCAGGACCCAAACTGTTTGACACTCGGTTAATAGTTTTTTTCTTGAAAAGATTGATTAAATCAAAGTATTCAAAATTGTACCACATCCAAAATTGAGCAGACATATTTTTAACAGGGGAAAAATTGTTAAAATTTGATCAAGACGAGACATTGACTGATTTGGCGTCTTAGTAGAATCATGTCATTCTGGATTTCGTTGAGATAAGCTGATGGCGTTTGTATTGAAAAATGCAAACAATTTAACCCTTTACTCCATGGATATTTATGTACGAAATAATGACATCATGACTATTCATTAGATTAAGTTTCAACATGCCATATTAACACATGACATTTTTGTCAAAGCAGAAATTGTAGAATCAGATATGCATTATTCCATAAGCAAACAAAGCAGAACCTGATAATACGGCTCCCTGTGGAGCCGTCTGGTCTAAGTCTACTCTGTTTGCAAAGGCATAGAAATGCGTGTTTCTTTGTACGAGAATGGCTAATTTATTGTGACATCTGGCAAGGGGAATATTTCAAATTAGAGCAGTAATTTATTTTACATCCGATATTTTGTTCTGACGTACGTGTTAAGATAAAACTAAAATTGCATTTGAATTGACGTCAGTCGATGATGATTTGATTTACTAATTGAATTCCGAGCTTAAAACAATGTTTTTCAATGCTGGTTTTCTCCCTGAAGATATCATTATTGCCATTCAGGTTGCTAATGAGGAAATGTCACTTGAAAGGATAAATGAGGTTTGTTTGTTGTGTAAATTTCCATCTAATTTTTATGTATGAACGGGAGGGGCAAATACTGGTTATACCCATTAGTGTCCCTTAACCGCTTCCTCTTAGGCTAATTTAGATCCAACCACTGTGAATACCGAAAAGGATCATTAAGTAGAGAAAAGGAAAAAAATAGAGTTTGTAGTTTGAAACCATTATGATAAATAAGGCATTTGCTCCTATAGGAGAAATGCTATTTAACACAATGGTTTCACCAGGTGACTTTTATAGAGGCGTAGAAGGGCGTATTTATGGAGGAAAGGGTTAAAAGGGACAAATGCAAACAGTGTAGACCCAGATCTGAGGGGTCCTGATGGAGAGGTATGCACTCTTTGCTGAACTAATCAATGTTACTTGCTAATTCCAGCGAATATTTTGTTTGTTGTTCCTCCTCCGTATAAGACATTGGCGGGGTCCAAAGTAAGATCTGGACGGGGTTTCGTTAGATAATGATAGTATGGTAATACATGTAATTGCTCTAATGATACATAACATAACATAACATAACATAACCATTTATTGGCATTAAACATTTTACAATGTTTCTAGCCTGTATAAGACAATACTCATAACATGAACATATTTACAGAGAAGTCATATACATAATACATAATTTACAATTATTCCTGAAAAAAATATTTATCTAAACCACCATTTGAACAAGTACTGTGCAAAAAAATCGTTTATACTCTATCTGTACACAAAATGCCAATCCCGAATTACTGCCTACATTTTGAAGCAAAGTAAATGTACTTCGAAAGTCTTAATAATGTCTTCTTATTGGTAGATGCCATTAATGTATTGAATTTGTTTAAAGTTGGCCATCTACAAAGGTAAGGTTTCATGAAACGTTCTCTCAAATCATTATAAAAGGGACATGCATAGAACTATATACAGTAACACCCCTTCTTAAGCGATCATCAAATGTACATCTAGGTCTAATTCTGAAACGAAGAGACAAGCGGTAGCTTAATTCAGGACAGGACGAACGTTATGCAGAAATATCCCATCGAAGCTTTTTGCATTACCTTCGCCCTGCATTAAGCATTCTATAGTCCTCTATAAACATTCATTGAGAGATCGCTATTAAAGGATTCCGAAGTACAGTTAAACCCCTCTAAACCGGAATTCTAGTAGACAAGAATTTAGATGTTTTTAAGCAGGTGGCTACTTAATGCAGGGTAAAAGTCATGCAGAAAGCTCCTAGAGGAGCTTTCTGCATGACTTTCACCCTGCATTAAGCTGCCACCTGTTTCCAATACCGACATTTATGTTATTTTTAACGTCCGGTTTAGAGGGGTTTTACTGTATAAATCGTATTTGAAAACAAACTCTTCCCATTATAAGCGCGACCAGACTAGTATTTTAAACAGCTTGAACCCAGATGAGACATCGAGTAACTCGGCACCTCGTCACCTCGGCAAGCTATTTGATACTCGGTCAATAGTTTATTAACCTTTAGCCTGCTGAGCAAATTACTTTTACAGAATATTTTCACCAACTTCATTTTCAAAATTCAAGCTATAATCAATGTATCTACCAAAATGCAATCAGGGTGTCAAACAGTTTGGAACCTGATGAGACGCCGAAGTACTCGACGTCTCCTCTGGATCCAAACTGTTTGCATATGTATTCACTTATCCGCCAACTGCGGGCTAAAGGTTAAACATATGAACGGATCGGATGAAAATTGTAACAGATCAAACAGCGTCATGCCTTACAAACTTTCAATATGAGAAGGATTAGTGTTATACATATACGTTGGTTATATTCCATCCTTAATACAGATGTCCACATCTTTAACTATGTTTCAACTAGTCACAAACATTTACCGATTAGATGCCCATGTATAACATGAGATCACCAAATTGACTTTAAAGCATATCTTAAAATTGTTTATAAATGATATTACAACCAAGCTTTACTTTAACGCTTTCTTTCATATTAATGTGTTTGACGTATTTGCATACAGAGTAGACCCAGATCAGACGGCTTCCGTATTTCATTATGATTATTTTGAAATAAGCATATAACAGGGAAATGGTTAAATATTGTGCCGCTATTCGTGACCTCACTGGCAAACGGCTTTGATAAATATGAGACTCCCAGCTTTGATACAATTGGGACTCCCAGCTTTGATACATATGGGACTCCCAGCTTTGATACAAATGGGACTCCCAGCTTTGGTAAATATGGGGCTCCCAGCTTTGATATATATGGGACTCCCAGCTTTGATACATATGGGACTCCCAGCTTTGATACATATGGGACTCCAAGCTTTGATACAAATGGGACTCACAGCTTTGATACATATGGGACTCCCAGCTTTGATACAAATGGGACGTCCAGCTTTGATACATATGGGACTCCCAGCTTTGATACAAATGGGACTTCCGGCTTTGATACATATGGGGCTCCCAGCTTTGATACATATGGGACTCCCAGATTTGATACATATGGGACTCCCAGCTTTGATACATATGGGACTCCCAGCTTTGATACATATGGGACTCCCAGTAACTATGCATCTCATCAGGATCCAGTCTGGTTGAAAAACGTCAATAGTTTTATCATGACCTTGAGTCGTTCCCGGAGCAATTTCCGTCGTACGCTATTTGGTAAAACGGAGTTACTGCTGATTTGTGGAACATCTTCTCTACGCTTGTGTTCGCAAATCTCTATCTATGCAGCGACAGTATAAACATACAGATTTATGCCGTGTCTCTTGGTACGCTAACTACCTTTCGCCTGCAAACAGAACCGATTGTCCGTTGCAATTTTAAACCCCTCCAGTGACAGTATTGTGGTACAGTAAACCCCGCTAATGCGACCATCTATAAGAGGTATAAGTCTGGGTGCTAGATGCAGGTGGTAGCTGAATGCAGGACAAAAGTAATGCAGAAACCTCCTAGATGAGAGTTCTGCATTACTTTTGTCCTGCATTAATCAACCATCTGCTTATATAGACACTCAGGTCTATTCATTAAGTGGTCGCATTAGAGGGGTTCTACTGTATATTGTATACATATTTACAGTGGGCCCTTTTTAAATAAAAAGACTCCACTCGGCGTCTCATTTGGATCGGATCTTTTTGAGTCCGTCTTCATAGCAGTGAAGGGGTTAAGTATTAATTTCTTGTATACATGGTGTCAATAACTGTGGTGTTTAACCATTCGCTTGCTGAATTTCAAAATACATTTCTCCTTCTTTACCCATGCCCTGTTGTATAATTACATATATCTTCACTGTGTACAAGTATTTCGCTGTGCAATCACTGCTGTGGAGTGCACTGGTTGCACAATCAATTTGTAAATAGTGCAGACCCTGATGAGACAGCTCCTGCAGGAGCTGTCTCATCTGGGTCTTCACTATTTACAGGTACGTATATTGACGTGATTAGCAAGCGAAGGGTTAAGTACCCTTTACGCCATTTTAATAAAAAATATTCATATCTAGTGATTAACGCTAGCATAAAAGGAGTAAACCATCATTAGTTTCGCTAGTCAATATGAAGACTATTGCTTTGAGGTAATACAAAGAAAATACATTATAGCTTCAATAGATGATATTCACATTAGCAGAAAGGTTCAAGCAGCATTAGAATCCTGGGAGAAGATTACAGTTTTAGCGATTACTGTTTTAAGAACAATTCCAGACAGTTGAAATCTGCCAAATTGAGGCTCCTTAAGACTTCTTTATGGAGTCGTTGCAGGAAGATTGAACATCAAATATGATTAAGTTCCGACAAGGTTAAAGATGACGGATGACATTCAAAAGCTGAAAAGCTTTAAATCGCTTTATTCTTTCCGTGATGATTCGCATTTTAATGCGATCCAAAAGACCCCCCCCCCCAAAGAACCAACACTCATGATTCGAATCGTCTTGACATAGGGTAGACAGTAGCTTTGTAAACGTTAATGCACCCAGTCATAAGTATCAGATTTATACCAGATATATGCCGAAAACTTGATTCAGTAAATTCGAAAAAAAGGTGCGATTTTATGAATTAAATAATGATTGATATTTATGTACACTCTATGTTCAAAATACAAGGTATATTCAATTTATCTACAAAATGTATTAACATTGTCAAACGTTGACATGCCGACGAGATGACGTTTAAGTTATTGTCTCATCTGATTCAAATAGTTTCGTAAAGGCCTTCTGTAAATCATTCTGCTCAATATTTCTTAAGGTTAAATATGCCGTTCTTTATATAATAGACAAAATAACAAGGGTACCGTTACGAGCATCACCCAGTCGTAATAGTATTCATGCTCAATGTGTGTTTACTGAAGTAAGTCATATGACAGTAGTTAATGTTAGGTCAGCATTTTCACAATTTCACCCTTTCCTCCATAAATACGCATTTCTACGCCTCTGTAAAAGTCACTTTCTGAAACCACTGTGATAAAAAGAGCAGTTGCTCCTACGAAGCAGATGCTCTATTTATCGCAATGGTTTCAATACTACACACTTCTAACATTTTCCTTTTCTCTAGTAAATACTCATTTTCAGCAGATTCATTCAAAGAGGTTTGGTCTAAAATAGCCTATTGGGGAAAGGTTTAAAGTGTATGACACAGACTTGGCCTTGTGACATTGATAACCCTTGGTTTAACCATGAGACATTGTATACAATAATGAATGATTCTCTGTGCCACGTCTTGTTTTGCATTATGCATATGAATGTGCTATTGTTTTCTAATATCTGCCTTCAGTGGATTCAACACCTGATCTTTAAAATCGATAGTGTACAACGCCTAATTGTAGGGGAGTTCTATATCATGCTACATTCGCGTTGGTGTTATATTTTCTTGTCCTTCGGGATCATTAGTTTTGATAGTATAAGGTTTGAAAATTGAATACTGCTTACGCCGGTGCTAGGGGCATGAGTAGTGTTGCACTTTAATTACTACTCATGAACAGACTCAATAAAACAGATTCTTCAATTTTGTCTTTTAGCATTGCTATACATTTGCTTTCGAAGGGTCTCCCACTTTCAGAATATATTTACTTCACTACATAGTACTTCGTTCTCAGTGTTGTTATATTTCATGGTCCTTCGGGATCATTAGGTTTGATGGTATAAGTTTCAAAAATTGAATATTGCTCAAGTCCGGGGTTAGTTGCATTTCTAATTACTACTTATGAACAGGCTCAATAAAACAGAGTCTGCAATGCTCTCTACCAGCATTGCTACTTTTGCTTTCGAAGGATCTCCCACTTTCAGAATACAATACTTATAGGCAATCCCTCTTTTGATTTTGACCTTTGACCTTGAAAAGCAATAGACGCAAAATCTCATAATAGATAACGGTCATGCAAAATCACAAATTATTACAACTGATTCCCTCTATAGCGACCACTTAAGGAAGATGCATTAACGGATGTTAAGGCAGATGCTTGCCTTATACAGGACAACAGTAATGCATACAGCTCCTGTAGGCACTAGGCTACCACCCGCCGCTACGATATTGTTTAAGATGTTTTGGTTGTCGCATTAAAGGGGGTTTATTGTATGTATATCCCGATGAGTACTCTGTCCTTGTCAAAGGATATTTTCCAAATATGCACCCTGTGACATTGGGATTTAACCTATGACATTTAACATCAATAGGGTGAAATATATTATCGTGGGAAGCAAGCTTTTGATGTTTGGTGGTTCTTTGTTCCATGGTGTTTTCTGTATAGCGATCGTGTTCATTTTCAACATCTGCTTCCTCTAACCTTACATCCCGACTTGTGACATTGGGGATCAATAAGGTTCCAAAAAGGTTCGTAGTAAGTAAGCATGCCATGTGTAATCATTACTTAAATGTGCTACCTTGTGTTCTGTATCGTGATTACAAGGTTCAAATGGACGGTCGGACACAGAGCGGTAATGGCTATAGCCTCAAAGTAAATTTACTGTTAGGGTTGGGGAATAATATATTTTTATTTTTGCAGATCATTTATGGTTCATATGTGTGTATGTTATATGGGTTAATGATTAGATACCACAATGAGTTTGGTTTGATGTTTTTCATAGAAAGTATTCTTTCGTGTCTTATATATAGAATGGCATACCATTTTCTTAGTGACTTTTTAGTTGCTCTGTTCTGTATCAAACCTGTTGCAAAGGATTTCCCCAAGATAACAACAGTTTTTAACTCGTTATTTAAGTCCCCGTATTTTATTACAATGACATTTCCTTGCTGTCTTGATCTTTACATGCCTGAGACCTCTTTGATTATACTATGTCAAACAAATGAAGCATTGTTTGCTACTTAGAAAATAATGTTGTTCGAGAAAAGACATCAAACGGTGACCTTCCAATATCAAAATCGCGTAACAGCCTTCAGGAATGGAGGAACCTTTTACTCTAAGAATCGATGTATAATGTAAATTGTCTGACGCAAATTTTCAGAATTAAACGGAATATATTTTAAATGATACTGAAGGATGTATACATATACACAGAATTAAACACTATACAGAAGCGTTATTTTAATCATAAACAAGTTACCGGCGAGTTAACCCTTTCCCTGTTCTATGTTTATTCCGAGTTTAAGTACCTACTGAATATCCATGGACAAACAAGTTATAATTAAATATGGAAGGTGGGGCGTTGTAGCTAGATATTTTAGAGAATAAAGAAACAACTCTATCAAATTCCATTAGCAAACAGATCAGATCCTGAAGGAGCCGTCTGATCTAGGTCTACTCTGTTTGTAAAAGCACGAAAAGGCGTTTATATGAAGGAAAGGGTTAAGAAGCTGGTTGACCTAATGTCACACCAAGTTTAAACCCCTATTCCACTGTGCAGTTGGCTGCTCAAAATCAGGGTGGATCTCGTGAACGGTTACTTACTCCCGATCATACATTTTAGAAACTATAAGACAACCTACTATGACAAAGCCTCAGAGAAACTATTGACCAAGTGGTTAACCTCTTGGACCCTGGTGAGACCTGGGTCTTTGTCTTAACAATTGCAACTCATACCACATTTAGTAAGACGAGGCATAAATAAATGGGCCAGTAGTAGAACGAAAATAAACATGTAGTCGCCATTGGTAGCAAACAAGAATTTACTAAGCATGCTAAACACTTCCAAATCTGGAAATAAATATGCAAACACCTTGACTTGTATCTTTCATCAGATCGTTGAAATGTTTTAGTAACTACTGACAAACAGTCAAACAACTTGGATCTTGATGAGGCGCCGAGTTACTCGGCGTTTCATCTGGATCCAGGATGTTTGCTAATACCAGTAAACTTGCGCTTAGGGTGAGAAGGGTAACCTAAGCCAATCATCATACTGACACATGCATTATTCTTCGTTTACATTGTTTCCCCTGGCGAAAAGTTTATTAGATTAAAGTCAGGGATCGAAAGAGAATATATCACTGTTAAGTAAATTGTACCATCTTTTACAATAATATCAAATCACAGCAGCCTCGTCCGCTCCCACTGTGACAGATAATCTAGTTTGTAACACCGGACTGTTAATAACATCAAACTGTATTCGATTTTCAGTTCATCAGTCTATATAAAATGTTCCAAAAGATACAATGTCCGTTGTATGTCCCTCAGCATATCAGGGCATTTTAACCCCTGTCTCGCTGTAAAATAACATTGTCTTTTCAATGTCGGATCTGGTGCAATTTAACCTACTGCGAATCGATTAAGAGTTTGGGAAAGGAAACTTTTAACAGTGTCAAATAGCTATACCCCTACTGAATTGCCGAGTTCACAAATGCTAGTCAAAGCGTGATAAGGAAGATAAATTTAAGAAATTAAATACTTATTTCCTTTCTTCGATGGAAATTAAAACATGAAAAAAACATGTTATACTTTGCATTCAGCAAATGCTTTATTTCAGTATCATCAAATAAACATTTGTTATCGGACAGGTAATAAACCCAAAGATACATGCTTAGAATGCGGCGACTGATTTTGGTTCGAAGAAATCTGTTATGGCAACATACGAGTATACATACTAAAGCGTCATATAAATAGCAAACATTGCAAATCAGGACAAACATAAATTTCGGTTTCAGTACATTGAAAAGATTAACAGTGACTCAATATTGTCAGAATACTATATACCAATCATATGTTTGAATTTGTTTTCAGAACGATGGCATTTTCATTATTAATCTTCAGTCGGCCGAGTAGATTATTTTGCACAATCTTTCACCTAATACATTTTCAAAATGCAAGCTACAATCAGTTTATCTACCAAAATGCAATCAGTGTGTCAAACAGATTTGAGCCTTATCAGACGCCCAGTTTCAAACGTTATCACCGATCCGCCTGCATCAAACTTGCTTACACTAGGCCAAACCTAAAGTATCTGTAACACCTTACCAGATAGCGTAAACGGACTTTAAATGTCAAAAATTGACTAACCGACACGTACCGAATAAATCAAAAGTGCAACGCTCGAGAAACTGACGAGACGTTCTTCGAATGATGTTGTCCAGACCACTTCCAGTTGACCAGTTGCATGTCAGGTAGTAGTCCGGTCGCGAATCAGATCCACCGGACATCAACGGATGCGAAGCGGACAATTCCAAGAGAAGGAACACACGCCCAGAAGAATGGATGCACGAGTTCCGAACACGCCGTATGTCATCACATAGTTACCGTACGTCCAGTGCGCGCCTTTGGTCCGTGGAGTCCGTTCTGAGTTTTTTTTTGCATGTTCAAAACCTTCTGCCGGACTGAACGGACCTTGCCGGGCAAGTAACGCACACGCTAAATGAATAAGAAACGGATACGGAACGCATGCGAATGGATTACAATTTCTGTTATCCGTTTGACATCTGTTAATGCTATCTGGTAAGGTATGACATACGCTTAAATGAGTAACAATAAGAGCAGACTAAATGGTACGATCTTTCAAAAGGTGAATGCTGACTGCACATAAAATATGTATATGTGTTCGCCTTTGTTGTTCGAATGTTGAATAAATATTTCTGAAATTTGATAAAACCGTGTGACATTTACCTGCAATGTTATATAATTATTAGTAATACGTTGATACGATTCTAAACACCAATTAGAGTAAATCCTCTTTGAAGCAAGAATATCGTGAAGCGTCTTATTACGGTATGTTATGTTTGCTTATGGAATGATATAAATCTGATTATACAGTTTATTTAAGGTCACCACATCCTTGTTCATGCTGTTATTATATTTGATATAACATAATATATCGTCGACTGACGTTAGTAAAGGTAATGAGTGTCAACATTCAACACCATTACAACACATGTAAACTTTGCAACAGTTTTGAATATACCTTAGGTGTTTAACGCATTCTGACGCCAATGTGAAATCACTTTGTGAAACCATTGTGATAATAGAGCATTTGCTCCCAAATGGAGTGGTTTCAAAGCTACACAATTCTAAAATGTTCTTTGTCCGATTTAGTAGACGCATTCAAACAGGTTCGATCTGACAAACATGTGAGGTAATGGAATGAATGGGCACAGATTTTGTTTTCCTTCAGTATCATTTCAAATATTTCGAAAACAATACATCTCACGACAATACCGATATGTGAATGTTGTAACAATATCCCTTTAAATCCGAATGAAAATCAAAAGCAATTTGATTCAAACGTGTAATTTACCAAAGTTCCATTTTTCTTACGTGTCAATTTGCAACATGATTAGATGTGAAATAAAATTCCTGTACGAATGTTATATATCACAGTTGGCAGTACATTCTTCTTTTCTGACTCTAAAGCTAACCCCTGCCATATGCGACTACATGATAACCTTTGCAAGCAGACATAATCCAGAGGAGATACCGAGTAACTCGGCGTATTCACGGGATCCAAACTGGTTGACACTGATTATATATTTGTAAAGAAAACGTCACTCTGTAACCTGAAACAGACGATACTCCTAGTAGATTAAATTTATTCAGCAAAGAAAGGGTTCAACTTTTGTCTTATTTCTAGATCAGTTACACAGTTAAGCTAGTGTCACACGGATCAATGGTTAGTTGTAATGTATTAGTAATGCGGGTAACCTGGTGCGTCCTCAGCCAACGAGTAAATAAGCATTTGCAATTAACTATTTACACGCTAGATAATGTTTCGTCTGCAACAACTGTCATCTGCTTCATTTTTTAAAGTAAAACTTCCCCCCTTTCTTTATAAATATAAGGTCAAACTGTCAAACAGTTTAGACTCTGATGAGATGCGGTATTATGTCGTCGAATCTGGAACTAAACTGCTTGCAATGGTCATCATGGTTTCATTGCTAGTGTTAACCCTTTCTTCGCCAAATTTCGAATTGTCGTTTGCAAACTAATTTTGTTAAATCATTCGGTAAAATAAGGAAATACAAGTTACATAATTATGCAAAGTGTTTGGATTCAAATAAGACGCCGAATACACCAATGTCTCATCAAGATTCAAGCTGATTGTTACTGTGCCTATTTTTTAAACGGAAATGAAGTAAAAAATGAAAATGACAACTAGCAGCAGAAGATTTGCAGACGACAACATTTGGCAGTGAAATAGCAAAACTCACTTTTTTATTGTATGCAACATGGATGTTTATAAATATAGTGTCATACCATATGTCCATGATTTAATTCGTCAATCCTCCAGACTGTTGTACTACTTGACCATACTGTCTAGTAACGTCTTTGCAAATACAGTAGATGAAGATGTCTGGGCTCCTGTATGAACATGTTGTTCCCTTTATGCTGATATAATATCTTAGATATGATGTTTTACTATTTTCAATAGCAATAAATTCATATTTTGTACAGACAAAATGAGAGACTGTCCAGTTTGTTAATAGAATATGTTAGATTTGAGTCTAATCAATCATAGCAATGTATTCATATGTTTTGCTTAGCAATGTAAAACGCTATTTAACCCTTTCCCTCATAGTGACGACTTTTGACGACTCTGTAAAAGTCACTTTGTGAAACCATTGTGATAAATAGAGCATTTGCTCCTATAGGAGCAAATGCTCTATTTATCACAATGGTTTCAAACTACAAAATTCTAAATGTTTCCTTTTCTCTAGTTAATGCTCCTTTTCGGTAGATTTATACATAGAGGTTGTATCTAAAAATAGTCTATGAGGTAAAGGGTTAATATTCAAAATGGTTGGAGTCTATCATGAATATTCATCAGATAAATTGTTACGTATTTGACACTACTGTAGTCAACCAGATACACTTGCTGATTCAGTTTGATTAAGCGGATGGGCAGTTCAGAGTTCAACGTCGAAGAAGCTGATGATGATAAGATCATGTTATAAGTGTGTGCGTGATAAGAGTTATTCGTTTAGGTGGGAGGGTGCATTTGTAATTACAGAACTCAGTGACGTTCTAATCAGCAAAAAACAGTGCACTTCATTTATTCATTAAACCCAGCATAAAACCGTTTGCACTTCATACACTTAACCCTTACTATGAGGGTTATAAGTCACTACTGTTCATTGCAAAAAGTGTAGACCCAGATGAGAGGGTTCCTAGGGTTTGTCATGTTACACTTTTCTTTAGAAACAACCATATTCACCATAAGCTTGACTTGTTTAAATTTTGGAACAGTACATTCGAAAAGTGAGCGCTGTTAGGGTTAAGTACCGACTCGTTACTTATAGTCTGTAAGATTCATAGCGCCGTGATATATGTATTCGATGGGCATTTCTAAAGTAAAGCAACTGGGGTAATACAAAGTGCGCATGTGATAGATTTTAATTCATTTACCCGGCGTACCATAAACGTAATCGCCCTTGCTACGTACTCAAAGTGTCAAACGTTTAATCTAATTTTAAACACAACGTCAGTTTTCAGGTATATCTAGCAAACACTGATAAACAGCGGATCCCCTGGCCTGTCCAAACACTGATAAACAGCGGATCCCCTGGCCTGTCCAAACCTACATTGTCTATCAGCTAAATGTTGTTGTTTGTTTCCGTCTAGGATTGTCACATGGGGCTAGGTCTGGGAAATAAGTTGCGTGTGGAAGAACTCAAACCCTTTCCTTCTTCAAAAACGATGTCACGACAGCACACATATGGCTTAAATCCGTTTCAGACATTGTTGCTAAAGCTTATTCGGAACTTTCTCTTTATAAAATAATCCAGTCACAGACTTTCTAGACGGTACAGCAAGTTGCATACATGGACCACGGATATCAAATGAAATAAGAAACACTGCTCTCTTGGTATTTGTAAATCGTTTGACAATTGAACGGCAGCGACAGTGTTTGTTTGTCCATATTTTGTTGATACTTTTTCTGGTAGGATAAAAAAAAGTGTACCCATGTCTCATCTCCAGTAATAATGTCAAACTGCTTTTTGTGATATTTTGGAAACATTTTAGCAATTTTCTAAACGTTTTTGTTATTGAACCATGTACACAATCTCACCTTAATATCTGCAAGCAATGCGGAATAAAACATTCGTAAAAAAAGATATGGAACAACGAACTGACAAATAGGGACAAGGTGTGATGCCCTGACAAATTCGGAATCTAAATTGGCGCCATTTGCCTGAGAAACGTATTCGTTTATCAGTTGAATGCAAGACAAGCTTCCATTTCAAATCGTTTTTATTTTTGTTTTATGGTATTTTGTTTGTGGAGCGAAGTTATCTTTAACTGCTGATGCTAAACACTGCGATAATTTCGTATATGTTGTTTATGATTTTGGTTGTACGGGTTTTCATTTAACGAAACGGTATAGGTTTAGATCAAATATATAACAACTACGTCAAAAGAAACCTATCGAATCGAATATCACAACAAGTCAACAGTGACTCGGTTTCTTATCAGCACCCAATCCCTTTGACACTGAAACACTGTTTAAAATGAAAACGTTGTAAAGTCAAGCAGGAAAAGCCACACACGAAACGCCACAATCACCAAAACATTGATAGAAAGCGAAAATGAATCGGAATAATACACACAATACAACAACAGTTATTGTTTTCAGTTCGATAAGTTTTTAAAGTTGACCCGTGTTCATAGTATTCACACATTCGCTAGTCGTTCACTTGCCCGACCAGGCTATTGATGAATGCACTTGATTCCTACATTTATGTATAAATAATGCGGAGAAGAAAAAAAAATCAGGAAACATTCAACTTTCATCAGATTTATCGTATAAATCAGAATCGGTGTCAGGTTAATATTAACATTAATCCATCATAAATGCGAGCATAAATATGTTCAGCTACTCCCTGTTGCTCCTTCATTTGCTTGGTGATATACTATCGGCCTTCTTTGTTTTTTCATTAACGGACGCCTATATTAATAAATTATGTGCTCGTATTAGTGAAACTTTACCGTATATTAAACAAAAAGTCATTGACGAATCAGTGTTGCCTTGAATCAGTGTTGCCTTGTCCCGACAAAACAGCTTGTATCCTGAAGCCGCCGAATCTGAAGAAGACCGGCCTATATTGTCTTGAACACTTGATCGAACAGGAAGTATATCAGATCTAAATTTTAGCAAACATTATTTTCTTTTTACAGCAAAGGTGTATTTTCTGAAAGTGGGTGATCCTTCGAAAGCAAAAGTGGCAATGCCAAAAAAGAAAAGTGCAGACTCGATTTTATTGAGTATGTTCATGAGTATTTATTGAAAGTGCAACACTACTCATGCCCCCTAGTTTAATGTTCAGGCACACATATTGGAGTGTACATTTTATATGTGGATTGTTAGCGATGTTTCATTCTTGGTGTCAAAATATAACTTATAAATCAAATGGTTACTCGTTAAACAAAGTGCCTGAAAAAATATGTGTCACTAGAAAATGTATTGTCAATGAAGTATGGACGATGACCATCTGTACAAAGGCTACCATTTTGCCAAACGTTTCATTACAAGTACATTGTACACTTTTGGACGAATTCATCATATTCATGTGTTTCGAGCAACACTTTGAGGTAAGATTTACTATAATGTCTTCAACATGTCGCCTATAACGCATTCATCAAAATTACCCTTCAAACATTTTGCGTGAATTCTAACACTGTCATACTTAAAACAATATTGTACAAGATTGTCTCGCTACTTCCAGGTACATTAACGTCTAGCCTGATCACATGGAATGGGTTAATATAACTGCATTCATCTGTGAGAGAAACGAACAAAACATGCATATATTTAACCCGGGCCACACAACAGTGGTGCCTGTATTTCGCGGTCATTTATTCATTGAGCTTAGGAGTTTTACAAAGCAGGGGGTTGCACAATGCAAGCTAAAATAATAAGGAATGTTCCTATATGACCTTTCTGTGTCACGTTCGTCCTGTACTAAGCTATCACCTGTCCAGGAAGTCCAGATTAAATTTATTTTAAATGTCTTTATAACGGCCGCTTAAGACAAGATCAACTGTTAACAAATACGATGTACAATTAACAACAAATAAAAGTGCACACAATATCTGGAAGCAAACATTTCGCAGAAGTCATTAATTTTATAATTCTAAAGAGGCTTAAAGTTATTTGACAGTTATTATGCTATGTTTTACATATTTTCATGTGTTTACCGTCTTCTATGTTGAGGGTAAGTCCGGCGGGGAAACCTTTATTTACACTTTTTGTAAAGCTAGGGTGACTTTGAGAGAGGTGTGAGGTTCGGACGGACGTAAACCGGTTTAAACCCCCAGTGGTGTTTTTGCTACTGACCGTGCCAAAGCGGTACTCTCTTTGCCACACATGCTTTTGGTTGTATTGTTTCTTTGTGCTTGTGATTTTGTTTATGTGTGGAATGTTTGTCTCTAGTTATTGTGTGTGTGTTGGTGTTTTCTGTGTTCATCTTGTGTGTGTGTGTTTGGGTGTGTGTGTCATGCTATCTATCGGTGTTTTGGTGGTGGTTGCGTCTTTTATGTGACTTTGCCTACTTGACGTTACTACTTATCCTTGTTTAGTGCATACCACCCATGCTATCAATATTGCTAAACAAATGGACACGATTTTATTTCGGATTTGCCGACAATATCAGAAAAAGAACAACGACAAAACTGTTACCGCTACTTAAATGGAAAAGTAGTAAAGTCAAGCAGGCAAAGCCACATGCAAGACGCAACCACCACCAAAACACCGATAGACAGCATGACACACACACACACACACACACAACCACACACCCAAACGCACACGCACACACACACACGAAATGAACACAGAAAACACCAAAAGACACACAAGAAACAGGGACAAACGTTCCACAACATGAACAAACCACAAGCACAAAGACGCAAGGCAAACAAAAGGAAGGGTGACAAAGAGAATGTAAATATGGTCATTCTCCATTTCAAATTCACCATGGCACTGCATTCATTCTACTCAGGGAGCCAGTAGTGCCTACCGTGCACCCCCCCCCCCCTAGACTTTTTTTCATGGGTACCAAAATGTTCAGAAAAGTGTCCTGAATCAGAATCGCGAATGTACTCAAACTTAAATTCTTTTAGGCTATGTGTATTTTAACCGTTTCCATGGCAACCCCCCAGTTTTCGTAATGATGACCCATACCTACAAATTCGCCCATATCACAGCCAGTTTTTGTCCTAAAACTATAAAACTGGTACCAAATGGAAGATAAGACATTGTGCTTTTAATTCTAACTTGTTTTTTTAAATTACCTTATTTGCATACTCATGAATATTAATGAGAACATCAAAATTAGTAAAAAAGTATAGAAATAACCTAAACCTTTCATTTTTTTATTCTACAAATATCAGAAAATAACTTCAAATGCAGTTTAACATGATGACGAAACCCCCAGGAAACAAAACATCCAATTTGAGGACCATAGCATTAATTTTAAGCACCATTTTTACCGTTTCCATGGCAACACCCTAGTTTTCGTAATGATGGTCCGTACCTGCAAAATCGTCCATATCACAGCCAGTTTTTGTCCAAAACTCATAAAACTGGTACCAACTCGGAGATAGGACATTGTGCTTTGATTCCCAGTTGTGTGATTAAATTACCTTATTTGCATACTCATGAATATTAATAAGAACATTAAAAATAGTAAAAACAATATAGAAATAACGTAAATAATGTAAACTATTCACTTTTTATCCTACAAATACCAGAAAACAATTTCAAATGCAGTTTAACCTGATGACAAAATCCTCAGAAAACAAAATATCAAATTTGAGGACCAAAAATTTAACTCTAAGTAACTTTTTAACTTTTTCCATAGTAACCATTCATTTCACTCTGTTCACACAGTTTTGTTAGTCGACACCTACCTGCAAAAATCTTCCATATCACAGGAAGTATTTGTGCTAACTGCATAAAACTGGTACCAAATTAAAGCTAAGACAGTGTGCTTTGGTTTAAAAGCTATAATTAGGAATTACCTTATTTGCATACACATGAATATTAATGAGAATAATTAAAAAATAACAAAAAAATACAGAAATAACGTAAACCTCTCAATTTTTATCCTACCAATATCAGAAAACAACTTCAAATGTAGTTTAAAATGATGACAAAATACTCAGAAAGCTAATCATCTTAATTGATACCCAAACAATGAACTGTTAAGTAAGATTGTAATGGTTTCCATGGTAACCGATCCTTTCACAAATTTTGGAAATTTGACATCCAACTGTAATACTCCGCTAGATATCGGTTATTTTTGATGAATCATGAAATCAATTGTTACAAACATAGATATGAGGCATTGCTTTAATAGTAAATATTACTTTTCTGATATAAACTAATTTGCATACGTATGAATATTTATGAGAACAGTAATAAATGTTGAAAATTTCGACAGACACCAGTCTTTCTCTTATATAGCAAACAAATATGGAAAATGGTTAGCTAAAGTTTACTATGATCACTGAATATCACCAAGATTATTAGATAAATAAATTTGGGACACATTATATAGCACTGGTGGTGATATATCTGTTTCCTAGGCAACCATTCTAACCTCATTGTTCATATTACAGAGTGTTTACATACCTGCAACATACAAAGATATTGCTGCCTTCTTGGGCGATAATTATAAATGATATAAACATATACCCGGTAGATGATGTATGAATCTTAATGTTAGGTTCACTTTATGCAAATTACCTTATTTGCATCCTCATGAATATTAATTAGTGATAAGAAAACAATTGGTAGGATAAAAATTGAGAGGTTTACGTTATTTCTGTATTTTTTGTTATTTTTTAATTATTCTCATTAATATTCATGTGTATGCAAATAAGGTAATTCCTAATTATACACACTGTCTTAGCTTTAATTTGGTACCAGTTTTATGCAGTTAGCACAAATACTTCCTGTGATATGGAAGATTTTTGCAGGTAGGTGTCGACTAACAAAACTGTGTGAACAGAGTGAAATGAATGGTTACTATGGAAACAGTTAAAAAGTTACTTAGAGTTAAATGTTTGGTCCTCAAATTTGATATTTTGTTTTTTGAGGATTTTGTCATCAGGTTAAACTGCATTTGAAATTGTTTTCTGATATTTGTAGGATAAAAAGTGAATAGTTTACATTATTTACGTTATTTCTATATTGTTTTTACTATTTTAATGTTCTCATTAATATTCATGAGTATGCAAATAAGGTAATTTAAAAAAACAACTGGAAATAAAAGCACAATGTCCTATCTCCAATTTGCTACCAGTTTTATAGGTTTTGGACAAAAACTGGCTGTGATATGGACGATTTTGCAGGTACGGACCATCATTACGAAAACTAGGGTGTTGCCATGGAAACGGTGAAAATGGTGCTTAAAATTAATGCTATGGTCCTGAAATTGGATATTTTGTTTCCTGGGAGTTTCTTCATCATGTTAAACTGCATTTGAAGTTATTTTCTGATATTTGTAGGATAAAAAAATGAAAGGTTTAGGTTATTTCTATACTTTTTTACTATTTTTAATGTTCTCATTAATATTCATGAGTATGCAAATAAGGTAATTTAAAAAAACAAGTTAGAAATAAAAGCACAATGTTTTATCTTCCATTTGGTACCAGTTTTATAGTTTTAGGACAAAAACTGGCTGTGATATGGGCGAATTTGTAGGTATGGGTCATCATTACGAAAACTGGGGGGTTGCCATGGAAACGGTTAAAATACACATAGCCTAAAAGAATTTAAGTTTGAGTACATTCGCGATTCTGATTCAGGACACTTTTCTGAACATTTTGGTACCCATGAAAAAAAGTCTAGGGGGGGGGGGGGTGCACGGTAGGCACTACTGGCTCCCTGACTATTCGAAACAAGGGAACAATCCAAAATATTTTTAACCAAGAAATCTGAATATAGCTTGGAAAGCCCATAACTAGTAGTACAGCAATCGGTTGCTGGAATGAAGTCAGAAACAAAATGGCCGAGACTGGAAAAAGCATGCCGCAGCATGCACCAAAATATCGGTAGCAGAAAATCCTCAACGGTAAATATCTCCGTAATATTTATTGTTTCGATTTCCAGGCTGTGTATCATGCCTTCTCGAAACATGTCAGCAGATTTGATCTTCGTCCCATGTTTTTTCGATCAAAGGTTTTAATCGGCCATGTTTTATTGTTGCCCTATGTCGCTTGGTCTGTACTTATCCCGCGCATAGTGTGAGGTAGATCACACTTGTCATACTAATATGTAAGTTATGACGTCACATCTTGCATTTTGTTTTCGATTAGTTCGGGTTTTGGTTAAAAGGCGCTGGTAATATGTTGTCGGTGTTGAGCAGGCCATGCCTAGGCCCAGCACAACCGGATAATAACTTTAGAGTACAGCGTTTACTGACGTTATGTCTTATCATAAGTTATTGTGTCACATTTTTTTCTAGTTTCGATGAGTTTGTGTGCGTGCGCGCATGTGTATGTGTGTTTACGCTCAGTTCATTTTTGCTTCAGGTGTTGCTGGGGACTCATGTATGTTAGTTCCGTATTTCCTGCATGCCATCTGCTTTATGTTTGCATCTGATCACCTAGGACACATAACGTCCTGCAAGTGCCTGCTGTAGATTACCAGACCAGTATGTCATTTAATTACATTTTCGGTTTGAGCTGTGTCTCATGAGGAACGATTTACACAACTGAGCTGGAACATTTGTAATGCTAAGCGATGGGCCCAGATGTAATGCTAAGCGACTGGCTCATAATGCAATAGGTGTTTCGTGAATTCAACGGTGTGTCGACAATATCATCCACACCGTGTGACGTATTCATGTATAAGTATTCACTTGGTCAAAGTAGATTTACTAAATCAAATACCATATAATCACGCGTATCTGATGAGAGAAATGCATGTTTTTTGTTATTTTATGAATATAGACTGACTAGAGCAGATATTGGAATAAGCAAATAATCCTTATAACATTTCAAATTCGGTACATAAGTTTACATAACAGTATACAATAAGTTTAAATGTACAAGATTATTTACCATTATCTATCTAGTATTAGCGTTATTGAACAATTGAGTGCATATATACCGTTTACTGTTTGCATTCTTCTTGAAATATTTGATTTATTATACCCCACAAACGAAGTTGTTTTTGAGGGAGGGGTATACTGGAGTCACAATGTCCGCCCGGTTGTCTGTCTGTCCGTTTGAATTTTGTGACGCTTCATTGATTTTTTACGGAAAAACAGTTATTTTACTTAGACATTTTCCGGGAATTCAGGTTTTCTGGTGTTTTTTTCTAACCCTTTACGGATATTGAAGTGATATTTGGTATGTTGCTTTGTTTTAATGAGTTACAGATCAAGTTACGCTTTATATATTTTTTTACTGAAATACTGTGATTTTACTTAGAAATTTTCCGGAAATGTAGGTTTTCCGCAGTTTTTTTCTAAACCCTTGCAGATATTGATGTGATATTTGGTACGTAGCTTTATAATAATGAGTTATAAAGTTTGAATTTTGTTACATTACATTGATTTTTAACGGAATTACAGCATTATGACTTATAAATTTATAGGAAATTTCAGGTTTTCCGAAGTTTTTTTCTAAACTGTAGCAGATATTGTAGTGATTTATTTCTATAACCCCCATCTCTGTGTCAAATGTGCTAGTGGGGGTATTCATCACCTTTAGTGGTAGTTCTAGTTATTATTATTATTTGCAAAACACCATACTAGCACTTCAACTTGGAGAGTATCTCCGAAGAGTTCGTTTGATAGCGAATTCAGACTGTTACTTTCGTCAAATTTGTTGTCGTTATAATCCTGCACATCATAATCTGGCTTGACACCTAAAACTGTTGGTTTCTATGAATTTGCTTTGAGCGTCCCCATCATACTCAGTGCCGCAGTTGTTCACTGAACTAGTATATTGCTATTATGCAATCTGTTCGAGCACTGGATTGACTCATCAAGTAGTGAAGAATAGTTAACCGATATACTATAAATGCTGATAATACGAATTTTGCATTCGCTCGGTTCAAGTTCGTACATTTAAAGCAACTAGCGGACAATAATAGGGTTTATACAGTGGACAAAACCTCATGACTGCAGAAGAAACAAACAATACATGTACTTCGTATATGTTACAGTGAATATATGTCTTAGTAAATAGTGATAGTTCCTGTAAATGTCAGCAGTAGTCTTGAAGAGCAATCTATCTTTCTTAATGTCATTGTGCAAACCACAACTAGCAGTCACTAGTTTGTCATTATAACACTTGCGATTGTGCTTGAAATTATTAATGCCGCTCCCAGTTAATGAAGTGTCCACAACAATACAATTAAAACTGCGTTGTTGTGACCTAAATGTTCAAACAAATATCACAGTTACCGCTAAGACAATTTACACGCAAATCAACACATTGAACCTACTTAGAATTATTTTTCGCAACTAATTAATTGCAAGCTTGAAAACAATTGGCCTTGTAACTACAATAGAAATAAAAAAAGTAGTAAAGCCACACACAAAACACCACATCACCAAAACACCGACAGAAAGCAAGTTATACAGCAATTTATACACATACACAAACACACACATACAGGAGAAAGCCATATACAAGACGCAACCACCACAAACACATCGATAGACAGCATGTCACACACACACGCACACAACTAAACACACGAGAAGAACACAGAAAACACCAACAAACACACAAACACAAGCACAAAGATGCAAGACAAACAAAAGTAAGGGTGACAAAGAGAGTACCGCCTTGACATGGTCAGTAGCAAAATATCCACTGGGTGTTTAAACCGGTGTACGGACGTCCTAACCTCACACTTATCTCAAAGTCCCCCTAGCTAAACAAACTTTGTTAAAAAAGGTGTCCCCGCCGGACTTCCCCACAACATAGAAGACAGTAATCACAGTACCAAATGTCCGTCAAATATGTACTGAATGACTTTGCTGAAGACAGAGCAACTGCAGGGAAGCCGTTAAGGGCACGACAGAGAAAAGGTAATACATGAGTCTGTTAAGCGCATCCCATTTCTGGGTTTAAAAGTATACCATCATAGAGTACTACCATCGGCCTGTCATCGTGCACGCAAAGAGGGACGCGTAGAGACCGACTGTAAATTGGTCGATAACCAAACATGCTGTGTGTTGCAATATAATAGGGTCATAACCTTTCTTCCTAAAGGTTTTAATGCGTTTAATAAACAAATCGTAAAAATGGATATGACTTTGAAGTTTCCTAAGTTTGTAGAAAGCATCACCATAGAAATCTGGGTGAGAAATACCGTGTTGCAGTAACGTCCATAAATTGCAGTTATATTTTCTAATGAGGAGTAAATTTCGATAATAAAATTTTGAAAAAGTTTTCCGAATTTTATGATATATGTAGCCTTGCTGAAGAAGTTTATGAGTTATAACTAAATTACGACTATTAAAATCTTCTAGCAAAGAACAGGCTCCGGCAGAGCGCATAAGTTGAGAAATGTAAACCCCATAATATGTAGACCGGGGAACATCTCCATCTAGAGAAGGATAATAAACAATTTTGAAATCGAAATCTTCCCTTTTATCGTATATTTTAGACGAAAATTTATCATTAGTGATTGAAAGATTCAAGTCTTAAAAGGAAGCCTGAATGTCGGATCGATTAGATTTGTTTAAAGTAAGTTATTTTGGGTAATTAGAAGAAACTATATTTTCAAAATAAGGATTGTTCAAATTCAGAATATCGTCTAAATACTGAGACGTTGTTTTTAAAAGCACTAACAATGTCAGATTGTGTATCAGGTTTTACGCTAAGCATGAAATCCCTCTCATAGCAATATAAAAACAAATCTGCAACAAGAGGGGCACAATGTGTTCCCATAGGTGTACCAACAACTTGACGATATATGGTATCCCCATAGTGTTATCTAAAATAAATGTTAAAGATCTACAAACATCAAGGCAATTCCACATTGTGTAATTTTCAACTTCAGAATTCGAAATGAATGAACGTTGAACATTGCAAGCAAGGAATATTTTATTTTCTCTGGCAAAGGTTTTTTCTATCAATTTAATCAGTTTATCCTTTATAAGATGGTGAGGTAGAGTAGTATATAGTGAATAGAAATCATCAGAGCTCAATGAAGAGTACTGTTCATTTTCAAGTTTAGTTGAAATATGAGTTGATTTTTTTGTGGACCAAAACACATTAATACCAGAATTGTCATATATTTTATCACATGTTCTTTGATAGTAATAAGACACGACGTTAAAGGTTTAGAAAGTTTAGTAGTAGTACAGCAACTAGAGTTAAACAAAAAACGCCTTATACGTATATTTATGTAGCTTAGGGGATTAGACTTAACAGTATTGCACATTTTAACATGTTCCGAGACTATATCTTTTTTAGGGGTTAACACTGTAATATATGTTTGTGAACCAGTTCATTCCTTCTTCAAAACATCAACATAATACAATCTTCACATACTTATTACATTATTTGATGCATTGTCAGCAGGAGCAATAACATAATTAGAATGAAATTGAAATGAAATGGTGATGTACGGCGGACGGATCGGCGGGCGGACGGTCGGACGGACGGCTGTCAATCTTGTAAGCGCACTCCACTGATACTATTCAAGTACAAAAATGAGTCATGCAGGAAACACCACATTCAGAACAAACACTCGCCCGAACAGCAACACAAGGAAACAGCAAATGTACATAAGTAGAAAAAACAACAAGAGACGCACAAAGACAAAACAAACATACAATAGGAGGAAGATGGAAGTACCGCCTTGGAACGGTCAGTGACAAAAGTCACTGGGGGGGTTAAACCGGTTTATGGGCGCCCAACCTCACACTTATTCCATCCCCATCCTAAAAGACAAACAGTGCAAATAAACGTATCCCCTCTCCGACTAATCTACAACAACCGCGACAGCAAATACAGTGGTAAAGTGCATGTATAACGAAAAAACATTTAAGTGAACATACTGTATCCACCTATCGTTAGTGTACTCAATGATTGAGCTGCAAACAGAGTAACTGTAGAAAAGTAATAAAGGGTACGACAAAAATGAAATAGTACAGATATCCGACGTTCTCCTTCCATTTCTGGATTTAAGAGGTCGCCTTCATAGAGTATTAAACCTTTCTTGTCGGCGTACATGCAAAGAGGCCAGCGTGATTGCCAACTGTAAAAGGGTTGACAACCAAACATGCAGTATGTTGTAGTACTACAGGATCATATCCCTTTTTAATGAATTGTTTTATATATTTGATGAACAAAGTGAGAAAATGGGTATGTCCAATAATTTTACGAAGTTTGTAAATCACATCACCATAAAATTCAGGATGTGAAATACTGTGTCGCAGAAGCACCTTGAGATTACATTTGTACTTGCCAATAAGCGAGAGATTTCGATAGTAAAATTTAGAGAAAGTTTTTCTTAGTTTATGGTATCTATATCCTTGCTTAAGCAGTTTTTCAGTTAAAATGAGATTTCGACTGTTAAAATCGTCAATAGATGAACAAGCTCTAGCAAAACGAATAAGTTGAGATATATAAACCCCGTAAGATGGAGCACGGGGAACATCCCCGTCAAGATGAGGAAAATTTACAATATTAAAATCAAAATCATCTCTTTTGTCATATATTTTAGAAGAAATCATTCCATTATTAATTTTAAGGTCTAGATCAAGAAATGCTGCATAATTGTCGGACGGGTTAGCTTTATTCAATTTGAGTTCTTTAGGATAAATTGTAGGAATCAGAGCATCGAAGAAAGGGTTATCTAAGTTAAAAATATCATCCAAATATCGAAAAGTTTCATTGAAGGCTTTTATAACATCTTCTTGTGATTGAGGAACATATGTTCATAAAACCTTGCATGTAGCTACGACACAATACGTAGATGTGCATATTGTCAGGGATATTTTCTCCTGCAATTTTTCAGGGAGTTTTGCCCCTTTGAACTTAGAAATCACTAGGTATTTTGTCCATATTGTAAGCGCAACTCCTCTCAAACTGTTCAACAGAATATTATAACACCTTGTATGTAGCAAGGAAACAATATGTAGATGTGCATATTGTCGGGAATATTTCTTTCTGCATTTTTTCTGGGACTTATGGCCCTTTGAACTTAAAATCACTAGGTTTTTTATCCTATCCTTTGCATTTATTCCAGATATTATATATGGTTGAACTCGTAAGCACAACTCCTTTCACATAGGTAGTCATATTTCAGTGAATATTTAACAGAAAGTAATACTTCATATGAAGATGTGCTGGACGGATGATCTTAACGATCTGACATATTTCAGGGGATATATTTTTACTTTAGGATTTGCTCCAGATAGATTGTATTTTTTAACTGATATATTGTGGTTATGAGGGTATAAGTTTTGAAAATTGAATACTGACTGCTTTAGCCGGTGATAGGGGGCGTGAGTAGTGTTAAACGTTTAATTACTACTCATGAAGAGACTGAATAAAACGACTCTGCATGTTTCTCTTTTGGCATTGCTACTTTTGTTTTCGAAGGATCACCGACTATCAGAATATATGTACTTCACAACAAAGGGTGTTAAATGCTTGTGTGGCGGCCGTAAAAAGTCGCCCCGTACTTCATTTTCAGTGTTGGTATCTTTTCTGGTCCTTCGGGATCTCTAGCTTTGATGCTATAAGTTTTGAAAATTGAATACTGATTTTATAAGCCGGTTGGAGGGGATGTGAGTAGTGTTGCATTTTTATTACTACTCATGAACAGACTCAATAAAACCGAGTCTGCAATTTTCTCTGTTGGCATTGCTACTTTTGTTTTCGAAGGATCTCCCACTTTCAGAATATTTCTAAGAGCAACTCCTACATTGGTAGTTGGATTTCAATGATTCTTAAACAGAAGGTAGTACATCAGATGAGGATATGATTGAAGGAAAATCTTTATGGTCGAACACATTTCTGGGGAGATAATCAGACTTTAGTATTTATTCCAGATAGTATTAAGTATGGTTGAACTCGTACGCTCAACTCCTCATACATGGGTAGTCGGATTTCAATGTATCTTTAACAGAATGTAATACCTCATATGAAGATGTGCACCAAAGACGATCTGTACGATCCGAGATATTTTAGGGGAGATAATATGACTTTAGAATTTATTCCAGATATTTTGTATATTTCAATTTGTAAGAGCAACGCCTACATGGGTAGTAAACTTTTGACAGTAATGTAATTGGTCCTTATATAATGCTACGTGATGTTCAATAACAAAACATGAACTTAGCCATAATAGCACATGTAGTTTGGGTACTCAGTTTATGAGGGCAACTTCTACTATATACTTTAAACAAATTCCATGTATCTTTGAAAGAATGTTCCGCATATAATGTCGTTGTGCATCTCTTATTTTGGATTTTTATCAAACTATTTTGTTGTCTCCCAACGCAAGACATAGACTTAGCCAAGAGTATACATGATAAGCAGGGATATCCGATAAAGAGCTTTGCACACAATTAAAAGTGAGACAAGAACCGGTTTGATGTTGTGTCGATACCTTTGTCTTCTTAAAGGGTACAATAATGTCATTTGAAACACCTAACATATATTTAGTCATCTTAAACAGACGTTTATGGTCATGTCCACAGGAGTTCAATAATTGACTAATATTCTGAAAATTGGTGATCCTTCGAAAGCAAAAAATAGAAATGCAAAAAGAGAAAATTACAGAATCGGTTTTAGTGAGTATGTTCATTAGTAGTAATTAAAAGTGCAACACTACTCATGTCCCCTTAGCACCGGCTTAAGCAGTATTCAATTTTCAAAACTAATAACATCAAAACTTATGATCCCGAAGGACCAGAAAATATAACAACACTGATAATAAAGTACGGGGCGTTTTACTAAGTAATTTATTAGGTTTTACAAATTGGTTACTGTATATTTCATGGTGAACTGTTAATTTGATTTTACGCTATTTTCGTTCAAATGTACGTTTAAAGTATTTATCGGTGTTTTGGTGGCGGTTGCGTCTTGTATGTGGCTTTGCCTGCTTTACTTTACTACTTTTCCATTTAGCAGCGGCGTGACCAGATGGTCTTGGGATAATAATGTTTGTATTCAGCGGAGCATGCCTGTTGATTCTCTGTGTATAACTTAACTAGCTCATCAATGTATGTACATTCTAAAGCATATATTCTAAAAATGGGTGATTCTTCGAAAGCAAAAGTAGAAATGCAAAAAGAGAAAATTACAGACTCGGTTTTATTGAGTCTGTTCATGAGTAGTAATTAAAAGTGCAACTCTACTCACGCCCCCTAGCACCGGCTTAAGCAGTATTCAATTTCCAAACCTAATAACATGAAAACTAATGATCCCGAAGGACCAGAAAATATAACAACACTGAGAATGAAGTACGGAGCGACTTTTACGGCCGCCACACAAGCACTTAACACCTGCTGTTGTGAAGTACATACATTCTGAAAATGGGTGATCCTTCGAAAGCAAAAGTAGAAATGCAAAAAGAGAAAATTGCAGACTCGGTTTTATTGAGTCTGTTCATTAGTAGTAATTAAAAGTGCAACACTACTCACGCCCCTAACACCGGCTTAAGCAGTATTCACCTTGCTTGTTTATAAATTGATTTAGCTCAGTGGTTTTACCAGGGTATTATACTGTGCAATTATATTTGTCCCGTGTACAGGTAATATGCGGGGTCTTCCCAATCTGTTATTAGATTGACGTAAAACCCGGTAGAATTTAGATAATCTCTATAATACATTAAGAGAACTAATACATCATATTTTGCAGCCATACAAAGTGGTGTGTGTGTCTGTGGATTTGGGTGATGTGTCTATTTTGGCTTTACCAGTCAATAGTATCCCAGTTATATAGAGTCTGTGTGCCTGCTTTAGGCAGATACAGTGCCGCCACACAGGTAGCATGTCGTAGACATGAGTCACTGTTATATCATTAATTAACACAAAGTCGGCCAGCGACCAGTCATTATTCGTAGCACTTACCTAATAATGTCGAGTGCAAGCAAGGAAGCTGCTACTTGATTTTTAATGACGTCAGGCAGTATATGTCACTCGAAAGTATACAGCAACAACATAAGTACGAGTGAAGTGCGTGTGCGCATCCTTCACAGAACTGTTACCTGCATGCTGAACACCGAAAGCGTATCTACACTATATAACCAATATGACCAAAATGTGTCACGTCGCTGTTAAACCAAAACTCAAACTGATCGAAAATAAAATAAAAGGTGCGACACAACTTACACAAGAGTAAAATGGGACATAAAAAGTATGTTATCGTTTGGGTTGGATCTGAGGGCCTTTTAAAGTTGCTGTCGGGGATTGAGCCCGTGATCCGTCATTTCGTACTTAACGAATGAGTTTTGTAGTGGTTTTAGAAGGAACAATACAAAGACCTCGGTCACACATTTAGCTCAAACATTAGTTGAATTACTGATTTAGGTTAGCACAATAGTTATATAGTCAAATTAACCTTCATTTCAACATCGACTATGTGCGTCACAGTGTCTTCTGTATGAGTGTTCTTAACTAGCTATTGTAGATACGTGTTACTGCACTACTAATGCGACGTGTACACCTACTGGTTGTGTTTTCTATTACATTGCAAACTCATAACTACATGTATGTAAATATTTAATGATTATAAGAAAGAAAACAATCACCGTGCATGTAACCGGTTTCGAGTATCTCCATTTAACGTCTATTTATTCGTCAATTTTTACTTCCCATCGAGTTAAACGATGTATTAGTTTAAACTGAACACACTAGTGGCATAACATTGATATTTCAGTTTCTGTTTTTACACGTTGTACTCGAACCAACCTCTAAACCCGAGGTTTAGAACTGTTCAGTGATCAGTGATATGTTCAACTGCGTGAACTATTTGCTGACATTTATTCTAACCCTTTGACCTATTACAGTGCTCCCTCTCTATAACGACACCATTTGGGATACGAATATTGTATGTGTTGTTCAGAGGGAGTTGTTATAGGGAGGGAAAATCAAATATAATTAGCTTGTTTGCAGATCCCCAGATAATGTGTATTTCGAGAACTAAAACCGTTATGCCTCAATCAAACCCTATGTTGTGACCACTCTTTAGAATTGTCACAAAGTGACGATTCTAAAGAGTGGTCACAACATAGGGTTTGATGGAGGCATAAAGAAAATACGATGGAAAAAAGGTTGTTTCTGGAGCCTTGTTGTGTCGGAAACAGTGACATGCGTTGTTGTAAGGAGGGAATCGTTATTGAGAGGGCCGTTGTAGGGAGGGAGCACTGTACGTGGTCGGGACAAAGTTATCTATAAACCATGTAGCATACTCCTATATTCAACTTTGATTCGTCTTGAATTTCTGTTCGACAATCCAATCGGAGTGTGGCACAGTTTAGATCCTGTCAAAAGGCCGAGATACTCAGCGATTCGTAAGCATCACAACTGTTTGCCAATGCATTCAAGGATTTGCCGGAAGCGTATATATATTACCAGTATGTTTAGTTGACTAATTGTGTATCACAGAGCGTGATTGCAAAACATTTATTTCTAGTCCACTACGAATATATCAACAGAAATGCATTCGTGTACTTCAAAACACACATTTAACGTTCGTCAATTTCTTTTGATATAAATTTCACAACAAAGAATCAAACAAATCAGATCACGATGACAGACGTCAAACGTTTGAAAGATTTCAACGATGTGCCTATTATCGTGCGAAGGGATAAAAAAATGGATAAACAAGAACAACACACTGAAGCTTCATTGCATTGTTTCACATAACGTACTGGTGAACATTGCAAGTATCAAACATATTATATACAAAAGGCGGTACTTTCAATTAACAGCTACAAGGATTTTAAATAGTCAAAAGTTGCGTATTTCATCAGTGTTTTACGTGCGTAATTGACCGATACAGTTATTGAGACGTATCTTGTATACATTGCGTTACAGTGATTTGTTACAAAAGTAGAAAAACAGTCATCACAGGGTGCGCCACGCACAAATGGGCACGGTACTTAACATCAACAAACACGAAATAGCACAATTACATGACCGAACGTGACGAAACGCACAATATATAAACCCATTTAACATTACCATACTTAAAAATTACAAAGTATCCCGAAAACGAGTGAAAATGGAAAAATAGTCAAACAGGGAGAGCCACACACGAAATGACATCGCACCAAACACCATTTAACAAGAAACGGTAAAGCCACAAGACAAAACATAACAGGACGCATATCAAGACGAAATACATTAAACATTAAGCATATTAAACAACACAATTGACCGTAGGCTGAAAGCAGGAGTGCCGCCTTGGAACGGCCAGCAACCAAAATAAGCTACTGGGGGACTTAAACCTGGTTTACGGGTACCCAACCTCGTCCTTATCCCACTTTCACCAAAGTCAAAATGTAAATAAAATTCCCCTCCAGACAACAGAAATACTATCGTGAAACTGTCAGTAGCCAGAAAATGCTACTGGTGGATTAAGCCAGGTGTGCTGGTACCCAACCTCACGCTTATCCAACCTTCACCCATGTCAAAAGGTAAAAAGTACAATTCCCCCTTCAGGCAACTCCACAAAATGAAAAACACATAACTGAAACAGTAAACAGAAGCATTTCGAAAAACAAATACGCAGCTTTGTTCAGAATGTGTGATTAGTTTACTTTGCGTTGTTGATTTTGTTAAGAATGCGTTAAGAACAGAAAACAAGCGAGATATAGAATTACAGGCAGTTTCATGGTGTTTTGTTTTATTTTTGTTGCGGTGCTGTTCCGGCGGCTGTATGTTTTGTATGTGCTGTTTCTTGCCTGTCTCATACATTTACTTTTATGTAGAACACAAGAAAACAGAAATACACCAAACGCTCGTTTAGATTTATTTGGTTTCTTTATGATCCAAATGATAGTAAATTCGTCCAAATGAACATTTGGAGCCAATTTATTTGCCACACGGAGGGCACATCGCACATGAAATATAGACTACCAACCATTGAAATCAATAGATTCAACTCACAGGACAACAACAATGGACACACTTTGATTTAAATCGATTACACATAAGCTACCGCAAACGAACATTTAAAATGATATGTTTGTAACGATAAAGAAGACGCTGATCTAAAACGATTCGTTTGGGAGATGTTCTTTTTTGGTTCTTAATAACGTTACTTTATGTCTGTGAGACGGCTAATTATACATAATTTAGACTTTTAGTGTCTATTATAAAGAGACGTACATTTATCAAGACATTTGCTGCGAGTGATTGTTGTCTATTCTTATTGCATGACCCATGTGAAGTTAAAACCGGCCAGACAAAGCCAGTACAATGACCTAGCTTCAGAATGAACACTGATCAAAATGTGCACTGATTTCGATAGTTTATACCAGCATATATCTTATATGCGGTTTTCCCTCAATATGGCAAATGAACAACTTTGTCCACTGGTTCAAAGATTGTATGTAATTGCAGAAATTGCAAAAGCTGGTCGAAGGTCAATGTCATGCATGCAAGTGTACGGTATAGTACTGTGAGCATATTTGTTGTCACGATATACGATATATCACGCATGATATACTATTTACGTACGATACATATACGCACACTATACGATGCGATATGAACGGTTTCTTACGTTATTATTACCTTAAGTAAAGAACAACTCTTTCTTTCTTTAGATAATACAAATATTACAAAAAGTATTAACCAAATATCCCATAAAATGGAAATAGTTCCGCACGAAAGATATCCACATGATATACGATTAACGCATGTTAGATCTACGCACGATACACGCTACGTACTGTAAAAAGTTTTGAAACAAGGAAGATACGTGCCAGGTTGGAAAGCCCCATTTTCGATGGTTAAACATTATAGCCAATGGTAAGGTTTTTCATAAAGCAGGCCAAAGATCAATTCAGAGGTCAGCAAGTCAAATATTTTGTTTTCATACAAATGGTGTATATCAAACACCTCATACGCAAATTATAATGGCCCTTCGCCTCATCAGTCAAAAGAAGTTTTTTAAAATAGTAAGTCAAAGGTCAAGGAGGAGGTCAAAAGTTTTGGTATCTTGAAAGGTCTTGTCTTAAGAAATGTACACACCCATTATGCAAACGGTTCTAGATTTATGACCAGGGTGACGGACTAGCAGCCAATCGGGACAAAATATCCCAGATATTCGATATCCCGGGTGTTGCAGCACATGTTGCCGACGGTGTACATATCGTCACCGGCAACAATATATACCGAAACAAGCGGCACATATTGTCGCCGGAGACAGTATGTGCCGAAGTTGTCGGCACCGGCGACAATACGTGCCATAGGGTTACGCCACTGTCATATTGTCGTTTGTCGTGAAATCAAAAATATAGTTTGCGTTGGTTTACGACACAACAGTCTAATTGCGCCAATGATAACCAAAAGCTGTGTATTGTGTCAACTGTTTTGACAGGATCACATATCTGTCAGGTTGTTTGTCTGTCGTTTCATCCATATGTATGTTCTCTGTCGTCAATTTGTTCGTCGTTAAAGCCGTTTGACATATTGTCGCCAAAATACCCTTAAAACGCCTCACAACCTTCGTCACATATTGTCGCCGGTGACAATTTATGCAGTTCAGCATTAATATGTGCCGAACACTTCGGCACATATTAACGCCGGCGACAATATGTTCCATTTGTTTCAGCAGAGATGGTCGCCGGCGACAATATGTACAGCGGCGACAATATTTGCCGCAACACGGGGACATCAAATGCAGACAAAATCATAATGCATATCAAATATGTGGACGCTAAAGAATTAACAACGAACTCCAAATACGTTTTACCTACGTGACCCATAATTATATTTTAATCAAATAAGTATGTTGAGCAAGCACCCAAAATCAATTTCTGAGTTGTACTACACATCTGGCATTACGATTCCAGCGACCTTGATCTATAACCGAAATGACAAAAGAAATTGGTCAACTTCAATTTATTCTCACGTGTGAAAAATGCATAATTGAAGTGAATAATTGAGCACATCTCGATGCATTTTTCGTCGGGCTTTGAAGGGGGTATAGGAGCAGAACGCAATTTTCACAAATTATGTGAAAAATGAGGCGGCAAATTTCACACGTGTGAACAATGGGTGGAGTGAAATTTGCGGATCAACACAGCTTCCATCATTGTCCTCTAACTAGTTTATCGTCAGATATATTGGAATACGTAGTCCTGTAGTTATGACATATGAGGAGAACATTACATGCAAGTTACTGTAATAAAGCAAACATACTTAATAATCTAAGTAATTGACACCTATATAGAAAGCAAACATCAGACACATGCATAAAACATTTTAAAATGTGTTTACGCTTAAATTAATTTAACGTATATTTACTCAAATGTTAGCATTTTGCCCAATAAAACATAAAGTTTCACGTTTAAACCGAATATAAAGGTAAAATATTAGTCATGCAGAAATCACGACATCTAAAACACACAATCAAAGACAAAGCAAACAAACATTAGGAGGAAGATGGTCGTACCTGCTTGGAACGGTCAGTGATAAGTGGGGGGTGTTAAACCGGTTTAGTGGCTTTCTGCTTACGCAATCATTCTACACAACTTTTGAGAGATCATTGATTTGTACATTATCTTTCACTTTTTGAAATTGAAAACAACAAAGCAATGGTATTTGCAAACAGTACAGACCTGAGGACTCCTAGGGGCGCTTTCTGTACTGTTAGTCATAAAAATATCCTCTGATAGTCAATCGCGTTACCACTAGACCACCGCCACCTACAAATAAAAAGATCCAAGCACTTATGTATAATTATGCAAAACCAGTACGTTGTTTAAAAGTTACCTTTTAATATCTGATGAACATAGTCAGTCGAAAGCGGTTTGTACTTCTAGAAATATGCCAGACAGAATAATATCTGCATCAAACAAAATAAAAAAGTACATGACAGTAAACAAGTATGTACTCATGTGTTACAAAGGTGTCCGACGCATGCCTGGACTCACCCACGGACCCCCCCCCCCCCCAAAAAAAAAAAAAAAAAAAAGAATAAATAAAAAATAAAATGTGATCGAAGTATGTAAAACTAGCCTAAAACTATCTATTTGAACCTTAAACCACTCCGAAAAACAAGAAAAACACGACCCGGAAAAAAATTCCAATCGGGTCACAGTTAGTGCTTTCCTTAAATATTTCCCCCGTCTTGTCGCTGCAAGACCGCGAATTTGAAACTACGCTAGAGCGAAACGATGTGACTCCCGCCAGGATGCATAGAAGTATATAGGAGGATCTGTATTCGTTAATCTTTTCAACAAAAACGCGAATTATGGTGAAACACTATCGAAAAACATTAAACTCACCGCAACTAAAACGGCGCTTACTATTTCCAGTCTGCTACGAGGCGCCAGTTTTCTTTCTCCAACTTTCCTTTTGAACGGATGCGACCATTTTGCTGTGACCCGGCTCATAAACTATTCGATATGCAAATTGACTACTACTTCCGGGCAACAGCGAAATGAAGCCTTATGTATGACTGCTACCCCGCCGCCACGGTTGCCATTGCAGCGAGGAACATGTTCGATTTTGTAATGAGTAGGAACCAGTTTACTTAAGCACGATTTATCTATAGAACTACCGAGCCAGATTTCTGTAATTGCTACCACATCAAAGTCATTTGAAACGGTATAGAGGACATTGTTTTTGACTGACCTAGGGTTTATACAGCATACCTTTACCAAAGTCTGAATTCTGACTGGCACCGGAGTTTCGCGTTTTAAATGCACAAGAGTTTCCGTTTTATTAAAAACGGGTGCTGTTGAAAATTTACTCGTGTACCGGTGAGGTTTTGAAACAATGGGGATTACCTGGGGGAACTGTTTCAAGTGACTGAGATTTACGCCATCATATGAAACCCTACTTTCAGTTTGAAGGTTTTCAGAAACAATTGGAATTGACTGAGGTATTTACCTTAATTTGTTTAAATGGACACCTTTATTTACATCCCAAATATGCTTCGATTTTGAGTTACCCCCTCTAGAGCCCCTGAATTTAGCTAAGCCAATTTGCCTAAAATCTAACAGCCCTAACTGTCTCAACCTGGACAATACTAGCTTGTTGGCTTTTAAAATGGGCGATGATTGCCCTATAAAAGAAATATCACACCTTGAATATTGTATCTGTGCAATAATCCGCTCCTTTCCTTCACCTGTATAATTATCCTAATGCCTGAGGCACACACATTTGAATTTAAAAATCCAGTATTGCACAAAAAATCGTGCTTAAGTAAACTGATTCCTACTCATTACAAAATCGAACATGTCCCTCGCTGCAATGGCAACCGTGGCGGCGGGGTAGCAGTCATACATAAGGCTTCAATAGGACTTCGCCTCTATGCATCAATAGGATATTTCTTATCTAAATTTGCCACCACCGACAGACAGGTCGTCAGCGTAAGGTATCTAAACATCCACCTTGACATTCAAGATGACAGAAACACTGATAACTGTGTTAGTACACTCGAATCATTTGGACTGCGACAGCATGTGAGTGAAGCCACTCATATAGGGGGACATATCCTTGATGTTGCTATTACACGGGACGATGACAACTGTGTGTCAAACATTGAAGTCACAGATCCTGGACTGTCCGACAGTAGTGGTAATGTTTCTTCTAGTACTATTTTCAGCGCTTGCATGTTATTTCTTATTTACTTAGTTTGAACGACTATATTACCAGATGAGTATTTGTTTGTCACATGGATAAATGAACCAATTAGCATGTTTCCCTACTTACGATACGTGCAGCCGTTGTTAAAACAGTTCAAATGTCAGGGGTTTTACCATTTCACCAACCTAACACTATCTTCAATGTCAATATTCCCTGCGAATAATTCGAATGTTCTACACCACGGGGCTAAACATACAGAGAACTTTTCTAACATGTACCTGAGTTAAAAGTCTAGTACAAATTCAACTGGATGATGTTTATCCAACAGCAGTGGTCAAATTGTAGAACATTAAATCACTTACAGATTACAAATAGAGAGTGGTTTGGACGATCCGTTGTGCTAACGTTGTTTTGAAGTACAGTTGCATCGTTAAGAGCGTTGTAACATTACACTCATTAATATTGTAAACGTTATGTTCGTTGGTTAATTAGTATCACAATTTAAGCAAGCCTTTTAAGGTAGTTTCTCGTAATTTATAATGTCGTCAAATCTATATTTAACCCACTTTCGCCCACGGATATTTAGGTAATAAATAATGACAACATGAATACTAATTAGGTTAATACTTATAACAACATGTCAACAAGATAGGTTTTGGCCATGACATTTACTGTAAAATTTATATCTAATAAACGCACATAACAGGTTCTGCTCTGTTTGCAAATGAGTGTATATGCGTTAATGTGAGGGAAAGGCTTAAACCTGTCAGATCATTTAAACTGATCAAACATACATTCCGTAGCGTTCTTAAATGTGCAATTAAAATAGTATTTCATGCCATGTTTATTACATCGTAGATAATATAGCCATTGTGCGTAGTTTCACCAGAAAGATATAATTATATTTTATACATTGTTATTTTTTCAAGAGGCTATTTGACTCATTTTCACTATAACACCACATTGAATTTGGTCAGTGGTTATACCGTGCTATCTTGAAAAACTAAAAGAACATTGAAACAGTATTTAACCGAGACACTTGGTGTATATAAATGACTAAAGCAAAACATAATTACCAACACGGAACGCACAAACATTGCGTTTTAGAAACATTTGGAAAACTGTTAAAATGATAGAGTGCATGTAGTGTCTAAATTGTATGAACGGGTAGAAACACGAAAGGCAAGTAGGTCTTCAGGATAACCAAATTGATCCAGAATTTAAAATCTAAACACCTACATATACCGTCCGAATTTTTGGCGCCTGCTATTCTTCTATGTTTGAAACAACAATACAAATGACGCCCCATATTGCCTGTGTTTTTTTCTTGAAATCCAATATCGTATATAATAAAGCCCCGCGAAACCGGAATTCTACTAAAACGGATTCAGATTACTGTTAGACAGGTGGCTGCTTCGAAACCGGAATTCTACTAAAACGGATTCAGATTACTGTTAGACAGGTGGCTGCTTCGTGCAGGATCAAAGTCATGCCGAAATGTCATAGAGCAGCTTTCTGCATGCCTTTCATCCTGAATTAGTCTGCCCCCGTCTCCAATGCCCATATTTATACTAAATTTAACGCCCGGTATAGAGCGGGTTTACTGCAAAAAAAGATTCAAACACTTGCACCGTTTTGTCTCAAGTATAAACCACAAACAGTCAGGGAAAATAACATGAAACAGTTTTGTCTTACATTCAATGGGCGTTTGGAGTAGGCGCCTTATACTTCAATGTTAAGGGAATATTCGTGGAAACGTTCCTACTCAGTTAAATTGGTGTCCTAAAGTTAAACGTTCACAGATTGAGTTGATTGCAGTGCCGTTGTTTAACAACGATATCACTATTTCCAGCACAATTCAGTGCATTTGTGCCAGAATACTCCAGAGTTCTATGCAAGGTGTATCTAATTTCCCCATGTCTAGACTGTGAACTTATTTCTAACATATAGTTGATTGTGCACTAGGCTGCATTTTTCATTTACATTCGGGTCAATGTAATACCATTTGAGTACTGCCAATATCATTCGATGACTGTCTTTCATTTTGGAGGACATATCTAATATACACAAATTCCGGTACTTCTCTTGTCTAAATGAAGACCAGCTTTTCGCATTTTCTCTCGATCGCAATAGTTTCTAACTTTAGGGCCTTTACGGATACATGTATGAGGTAATTCCATCTACACAATGCCACTGTTTATATTTAACCCTTTCCCTCATATTGACGACTTTTGACGACTCTGTTAAAGTCACTTTGTGAAACCATTGTGATAAATAGATCATTTGCTCCTATAGGAGCAAATGCTCTATTTATCACAATGGTTTCAAACTACAAAATTGTAAAATTTTCCTTTTCTCTAGTTAATGCTCCTTTTCGGTAGATTTATTCAAAGAGGTTGTATCTAAAAATAGCCTATGAGGTAATGGGTTAATGTGTGATAACGTTCAGTGCGTTGTGTCAAACTCCCAAGCGTTTGCTCACAAAAAGATTAGATTTTTGAACTGGATGTATTATCATTTGGATTTGAGTTCGTGACGTCCTGGTGTTATGTGATATCTACATGCGTCACTGCCTAAGATGTGTGAAATAAGTGTTGACATTTCCGAGTGTAAAGTTTGCTTTTCACGTTTTATTTCAACATCTGGTTTTGGAAAATGTGTTTGTTTGCCTTGGTTGGTATCGACATATTTGCATCAATGCTCACATATTGAAAGGTCCAATTTCGTTGAATCAAGATTGCAAATATTTAAGATCGGATCTTAAAAATGCATCTTCAGAATAATTATGTAACGTTTCAGGAAGGAGGGATCTGATCTAATATTTACACAAAACTCAATGGAGTGTAGCTGTGTATCGAATCTGGTGATAAGTGAAATGTCGGTATGTGTGTCAGACTGTGTGTAATGCTGTTAGGAATAACAGTGACGCTGCGTCTGGCTGTAATGCTCGGTGTGAGGTAAATGATCACTACTGACCCAGGTATACAATTGGTTCCAGACATTGGGTATGTACAATATTGATCAGGCTGTTTAAATATGTTCTGAAAATGGATGATCCCTCGAAAGCAAAAGTAGAAATGCAAAATTAGAAAATCACAGACTCGGTTTTATTGTGTGTGTTCGTGAGTAGTTATTAAAAGTGCAACACTGCTCACGCACCTAGCACCGGCCTAAGCAGTATTCATTTTTTAAAACTAACAACACCAAAACTAATGATCCCGAAGGACCAGAAAATATAACAACACTGAGAATGATGTAATCCTTCGAATACATGAAACAAGTGAACTGGAGTTTGAAAACAGTGCAGAATCAAATCAAAGGCTTTGCACTGTTAGAAATCTATAGTTAAACAATAATGAACCTGTTCACTTTGATTATTTAGCATCCAAAATGTTAAATACTTGGCACATTGTACTTGAAGTTATTGCTATCATCATGTGTCCGTCTGCAGTTAGCCTTTATCTCGCTATCCACGACCTGGCCTAGCAAACAGCATTAATCCTAGCTACTTGACACTCGGTAAATACCTTCACAAAAGTTTGATCTAATCGAAATAGTCATTCGTGCACCTGATTCAATGTTTTCATGGAGGAATAATGGTTAATAAGTTTCAAACAGTCTGCAAGTGTTGCATGACTGTGTCACTGATTCGAAGGTGCAATCTCCCACACCAACTAGAAGTTCGTCGTATTGACATTGTACCTGTTCAATATTCTTATAAATGATAATGACCTTATGAATATGTATTAGCTGAATATTTACAATGGAACATGGACGCAAGACATTTTTGCCTTAGCAGAAACTGTAGAATTAGATCTATATAATTCCATGATCAGACCCTGATCAGACAGCTCCTCCTTTTGCTGTGTTTGCAAATGCAGGGAAAAGCGTTCACAGCAGATAAAAAGTTAAGGGGTGGTAATCAAGTAACATTTAAACATTGATAATTTCATTTATTTCCCTTTATACATAAGTAACAAAGACACCATAAATCTTTATTAAACGGTGCATGAGTACAGGACGGACTTTGCAGAAAATATGAAATCAGATCTGTATAATCCATAATCTAACAAAGAAAACCTTGACCATCAATTGAAGTTATGACGACAAGTGGTGAACAGTATAGGACTCAGTGTTATCAACCGTGACATCATTAGTTATTGGGTTTGTTACTCATCCACTACGGAATAAAGGGGTATATTGAATGAATAGGGGGCAATAACTTATTTATTTCATCGATCACTTTCCATCATTTATTCTGATCCAGATGATGATATAAAATAACTATTTGTAAAATTTCCATTCCAAAAAATCTATTTGAATCCAGATGTTATTTTCATTTCTTACCGGAGTGAGATGAAATTTAAATGAATTGTGTAAACCTTTTTCAGGAACTCTGTGTCTGAATTTCCCTTGAATCCATCCTTAATCAAAGAGTTCAGGCCTAAAACAATGTTTACCCATTGTAAATATGCTTCAATTCAAATTGCAAATGGCGGACGAATGACATCGAATGTTCGATTTCTTTCCGAGGGTAAGTATACCTCTTAGAGACGTATACGAAATTAAATAATTTATTTTCATACCAGTATGCAATTCGTCACTATTAAAAACAACAAAACTCACTCCTATACCCATACATGCGGCGGCCATTTGCAAAGAAACATCTGATCAAAGTAGCATGTAGAAATTGCATTTTCTTCCTTGTTACTGCGTGACATAGCGATATCTTTAGCATTGGAGTTCCTGAAAATACGATGAGATCAAATGGAGTAGATTTAAGTGCAATCTGCCTCGAACTAAAACAAAATCTCGATTCAAGTCGAGTGACAAAGTTTATTGAAATAGACATAAGCCTATTTCGTTGTAGTATGCCAAGTGCAAAGTGTGTGTCAGCTACGTGATCACCACGTGCTTGCTCTAATTCAATGTAAAGACCAGAAACTAGTGTGAGATGAAATAAAAACGACTGTAAACAGTAGCGTAGCTGAATCCAAATGTAATGTACATACCGTCGCTATAATGGTCCAGTGGAAGCTCCCCGTGAAAATTCAGAATTATGTAGTTCTGAAACTATTGCGATAAACAGAACATTTTCTCATATAGGATCAAATGCTCTTTTTATCCCGATGGTTTCAAAAGGTTACTTTTACAGAGGCATCAACAGGCATCAGCATGAGGGATTGGGTTCAAGCTTATATGACAGTACAGTGCGTTTAACAAATTCTAGCCTACTTAGTTTTTGATTTTTGTTCCATTTTGGCCATAATGTGTTCACCTTTCAGGTTGATGATACGCTAGTGCGTAAGTTTGCATCGCTAGCTACGTCCCTGGTATATATGTTTATTTATAATTGTCTATTAAAAAAGGCTCAAAGGATGGCAAACTACATGAGCTGAATCAACGTGTCTCGGATGAACTATTCTTGTCATACGACATACTTAGAATAGATATGCCAAGATAAATTCAAATTCACCGGGTCAAATATCTCTTACGTAAATTCGACAGACAATAAATGTCAACCGTGAAAAAGCACTGTTCCCTCTTGATTTTTGCAATTGGTACAAATTTAGAAAGGAAACCCGATATTGTTCAAGAGAATCCGAAATGGAACAATAGAATGACGCGAATATATTCCGAAAAAGACGTACCGTAAACATGTAACCAGAATGAAGTTTCATTTAACCAATTACCCCATGGAGACGCTTTTGGACCTCTTTGAAAACTGAAGAGACCTAGATCAGACGGCTCCTATATGAACCGTCTGATCAGCGTCTGTTCTGTTTGCTTATGAAAAAATAAAGACATGAGTCAGCAGTTTCTGTCATTAAAAAATATCTTTATTATAATGCCATCAGCATAATGAAGCTGATAACTGTCCATGTTAGCGTTTTTCCAGTATTAATACCCAGTTTGTAACTGATAAACATTGGCATCCATTACCAGAGTGTCAAAGAAGCAACTGATTCATCACGAGATATTGTTCGAGTTCACTATACCACAACTGATTTAAATAGCTTACTCCATGAACGCAAATGTAAGAAATAAAGACGCAATGAAAATTAATTAGATTAACCCTTCGCTTGCTATTCACGTCAATATACGTACCTATGAATAGTGAAGACCCAGATGAGACAGCTCCTGCAGGAGCTGTCTCATCAGGGTCTGCACTATTTACAAGTTGATTGTGCAACCAGTGCACTCCACATCTGTGATTGCACAGCGAAATACTTGTACACAGTAAAGATGTATGTAATTATACAACAGGGCATTGGTAAAGAACGAGAAATGTATTTTAAAATTCAGCAAGCGAAGGGTTAACTATTATAAAACCGTATGGACACATGAGGTTTAGGCTTAAACAGAAGCTGTTGAATCATATATTACATCATAAAAAACTGAGGAGACCCTGATCGGGCGAGTCCTACGTACCAGGGGCATCTGATTTGGGTCTGCTCTGTTTGCAATGTGAAGACAAACGTGTCTATGGAATAAAGGATTGCACCATCAATGGTAGTTCTCAAAGATGACGACAAGGGGTGAACAGTACTGAACTCTGTTATCTCAAAACAACAGAGACATAAACGACTGTCAATAGGTTTATTTATATTGTTCTATTACCGGCCTCAAAGTGATATCAAAACAAAGATAAGGTATAGTTTACGTGCGTGTGACAATTATGTCAATATAAATGGAATAGTTCGGACAACTGCCAATTAACTAATAGTACGGTGGTCATTTAACCTGAGAGATGAGCCGTGAAATGAGAGGTTGTCGATAGATTATACATTAGTAACGAAACCAACGCGACGTGTCTTTCTATATAGGAAAGGACCCATTGAAAGTATGTCCTTAGATTGAACTTTCAAATCAATTTGTAGTGGTATGAAATGGTCCGTTCCTTAAATTGTTTGATTTATAACTACTTTAAACCTTTACCCCGTGACAGGAATATTCATGTAAGAAATAATGACATCATGGTTATTAAGTTGCTAATGTCTCTAACTGCAAATGAATGCAGGAATTGTCTTAGCCGCAACAAGCATTATATAAGCCGATCTACTCAGTTTACAGAGGCGTTAAAGGGGTATGAATCGAGTAAAGGTTAAGCTGTATCCCTGACAATGCCACATAATGTTTCTCAATGTTTTAACCATTAAGTTAGCATTATTGTTTCTATCAATGTGACTTAAATACTGTTAACTCCTTCCCTATTCAATATTAATGTACGAAATAATGACAACAAGAATATCTATTAGCTGAATTATTACATTGGCATTTGTAAATATGATATTTTGGTATTGGTCGAACCTGTAGTTATATGCATAAGCAAAGAGAGCAGACTCTTGTCCGACGGGACCACTGTGGTTGCGTATGAAGGAAAATTGTTAAGCGACGTAAAACCCCGATACCAAGAAACTATCAAAATGCATATTAACCCTTATCCCGCTATCTGCGACCTGCCTCGCGTTGGAAGACAACTTGAATCTACGATAGACGTCGAGTAATTCTGCGTCTCACCAGCCGTCTCACTGTTTCCATAATGGCAAAAACGTTCTAAATTTCTTGATCGAGGGTCAACATCTTGATTCATTATGTCATCGAATGTGAACACACTGGAAATCTATACTCAGGCGTGTCGTATATGTAGCCGGTAGAAATTGTGGTGAAAGAGTTGATATGCTATATACGTATGCCTGTCGTAAACCTTTACTCCTTGAATATATATGTAAGAAAATAATGACATGGTGGATATCTATTTGATTATTTGTTATAATAAAGCACATGAATTTAGCATGTTTTGGTTATGACAGAAACTGTAGAATTGTATTCATATTATAGCATAAGCAAATAGAGCAGGTCCTGATCAGATGTTTCCTACAGAATCCGTCTAATCACGGTTTACTCAGTGTGTGTCTGTATGGGGTAATGGGTAACATGAAACTTGATTTCGGTTACATTTTAATGTATAAGTGAATTCACATCAATAGTCGGAGTTTGTCATCGATCTTGTATTATCAAAGACGTGTTAAACGGCTGAATAAGTATTTAGTTCATACCTGAATATGGTTTACAACTTTACACTCAAAAGAACTCTAATTCTGAAGTTTGAAACAGGTGGTAGCTTAAGTTTGAAACAGGTGGTAGCTTAAAACAGGAACAAAGGTTATACAGAAAGCTCCCATAAGAACATTCGAGATACCCGCCCATCTTATGAATTCTCCTTTCCGGATATGCTTGGTTTCAAGCGTTTGTCTGTCCAGTCTCTACCATGGCAATACACAAAAAGAATTAACCACAACTGTGGACGATATATAATTTTGTAATTTCTTCATAGTACAGTAAAAACCCCTCTAAACTGGATTTCTAGTAGAGAAACAATTAAACACCTTTTAGGCAGGTGGCTGCTTAATGCAGGGTGAAATCCATGCAGAAAGTTCATTGAGGAGTTTTCTGCATGACTTCCAGCCTGCATTAAGCTGTCGCCTGTCTCCAATACCAATATTATACTAAATTGAACGTCCGATTTAGAGTTACTTTACTGTATTACATAACGAGTCAGAGGTAAGATAGATTGTGAACATAGAAATATCAACTTTTAGTCTTAATTGACGCCTGGCCTTGCATTTAGAAAGTTCCTCGATTTGAGATGTGTCTCAATCCTATATCAAGGTTTTCGAAAGAATATGAAATAGTATAAATTATTTACAATTGCACCAGATGTATGTCTGTACCAAATGCTTCATGAATAAGCTTACAAAATACATTGAATGCAAGTTCAAATGAACGCATTTATTACATAAAACTAATTGACATCAGGCACAATATAGTTATGCAGTAAATTGCGTGGCTTTATGGCGTTCCTTTGCGCTGATGGGTATTAATGTAAGAAATAAACAAGTAGATAGTTTCCCCTGCCTTTCAATAATTGTGGTATTTTGATCTGGATCTGCTCTATGTTATAAAGGCTTCAAAATGTGTCTCTCTCATGTAAATGGCTTAACCAGTTACCAGTTAAAATGTGATATGCATGTAACAAATATTGACATCATTGCATTTAGCAAACATAGGCCAACAGAGCAGACCCTAGAGGAGTTGTGTTATATTGGTCTGCTCTGTTCGCAAACGTGTAAAAAGGTGTTTACGTGCAGGGCGGGGTTAAATGTAACACATGTAAATTAAATGAGGTCGCCAAATACGAGTTTTGAAAGCTGGTGTCAGTATAAATAATTCAATATTTTCAGAAAAAATACCAACAGTTTCTAGGAAAGCTGCGATGATGAAAAGACTGTGAACAGGAAATTATCTTTGATTTACTTAACCATTACCCATCTGTAACGGAATAATGCCGGCTAGAAATCTAGTTCAATTTCTTATATTTTGAGACACTATTAAACGAGTGTCAAATACTGCCCTGGGTTCATTGGCGTGTCATCTGGGTCCAATCGGTTTGCAAATCAGCCTACGGATAGCGGAATAAGGTCCATTCTTATAAAGCTTTTAGTTGAGTCTGAGTTTCGTCCTCAGGCTTTTGATTGGTCAGATTTGAGTTCTCAAGCTTTTGATTGGTCAGATTTGAGCCATAGGCTCAAATCTGACCAATCAAATGCCTGAGAACGTTCTCAGACTCAACTCAAAGTTTTATAAGCAGGGACCCTGATTTTATAAGATATTCTCACATAAACCAAATACTTCTTTCCAAGATAGTATAGTGCATCATGTGAGCTTTGAGTACAATGAAATCTCTCTCAATTGGACGTTAACATCAGTATTAATACCGGTCTTACAGATAGGTGGCTTCTTAATGCATGTTGAAAGTCAAACAGAAATCTCCTTTGGGAGCTTTCTGCATGACTTTCACCTACATTGAGCTGGCACTTGCCTAGCATTACTAAATTGTTCTTTTATCAAAATTCAGGTATAGAGGTGGTTGACTGTATATATCAGTTTCAATCTTACTGCGTTTGACTCACAGACTCATTTATACATTGTGGAAATCCCAACACTTACTTGATTTAATTGGGTGAGGCCGTGTTGCAAATGAATTTCAAAGCCCTTAATGGTGATTATAGCTGGGTAATGGTCCAGAAGCAGACGTGTTCGTGATCCATTACTGCAATGTGGGGCACCCCATCCGAAAGCAAATGGCCAGATCTCAGATAAACATGGACATTACACGAACATGAATCGTTTCAAGTAAGGCTGTGTAAAAATAGATCCCGTGAATCTTCACCTCAACACGCTATGTTTAAAAGTTGATCACGTTTACAAACAGACTTGATCTGGATTTAGGAATGAACACAGGATTTGGTGGAGAAATGATAAACATAATTTAGTATCTGAAAACGCATATTTAGCTGATGCTCTGTAAGAAACATTAACATATTTTACGAATTATTATAATGGAACGCAGCACATTGTAGCCATGACAGAAACTGTATATTCAGATCTATATGATATCAAAAGCAAACATAGCAGACTCTGATCTGAGACTACTATGTTTGCAAATGCGTTAAAATGTGAATATATTCACCTTAACCCTCTATCTGATACTAGAGTAGAGTAGACCCTGACCAGACAGCTCCTCTAGGAGTCTTCAGATCATGACCTACTATATTAGCTTATTTACTAACAGAATAAGTTTTATATTTCAACATATCCTGCCATGCTAAACAATACCTAGTTCATGTACCATTTTAATATTAAATTATATGATGTTCAATAGTGTCATTATTTCTTAGATTAGGGTTAATTTCAGGTAGAGGGGCTGAGAATAGTTGATACAGCTGTTTGTAACTCACGTAATCTGTTTCATGTGACAAATTTACTATAGAATGTTATATTGATGGAGGGCGGTAACTAATGTTGGTCGAACCTGTGGCCCGACCCTTTTTAATGAAAAATGATATGTGAAATAAAGTATGTTTATACTATTATATGACCTAGATTTATTGAACGATTAAGACAGGTTCTACTTAACAGAATTATGAGTAGGTACAATAGATCAGTCTAGTTCTTATTTCATAAAATAGGTGGTAGCCTATGCACGACGAATGTTATGCAAAAGCGCCCTTTAAAGGACTTTCTTTTGCGTTAATGTCGTTCTCTTTTTAGCAACTATAAGCTTTAAAGTCCACCATTCTTGATCAAGATGTGGTCGCCGTATAGAAGTTATATTGTATTCATTTACAACAGTGATTGCTATGACAGTTTCGGCACTATTGAGTTTTGCAGCCCCTGAAACTGGGCCAGATATGATGATCTGTAAAGCATGGTCGTTAATACTAAATGTACAAAGCCGGTTAACTCTTTACTCAATGTAAGAAATACTGACATCACGAATATTAACCCATTCCCTCATATTGACGACTTTTGACGACTCTGTAAAAGTCACTTTGTGAAACCATTGCGATAAATAGAGCATTTGCTCATATAGGAGCAAATGCTCTATTTATCACAATGGTTTCAAACTACATAATTCTAAATGTTTCCTTTTCTCTAGTTAATACTCCTTTTCAGTAGATTTATTTAAAGAGGTAGGGTCTAAAAATAGCCTATGAGGTAATGAGGTTAACTAAATTAGTTTGTATAATGGCCTCTGAATACAGGCATTTCAACCATGGCAGAAGCTGAAGAATCGGGTCTATATGATTCCATAAGTAACTAGATTAGAACCTGATCAGACGGTTCCAACAGGAGTAAAGGGTTAAATGTGATTACGAAATCAAATAGCCACTTACCATTTGCAAGCTGTGAACTAGCTAATTGGCATCTTAGATCCCGACCTACCTTCCTACCTTGCCGTGGTTCTGGGGCTTAATTGTTACAGGGGATGTTTTTGTTTATTTGACGGAGATTATCCCCTATGCCAAGAACTAAAAGGAAGGCAGGTCGGTGGTTTTGATCCCATGCGCTGCTTTGCAACGAATGAGATTAGCCGAAATCATCTTCCTGATATCATCCCTCATCACCATGTCATTCATCGGCGCTATATGACCTATTCAGTGTCGCAGTGCCGTAAAAGTCACTCACTCACTCTTAGATCACGATGATACAGAATAACACAGTAAATACCTTCTAAAAAGCTATTTGAAATAGTAGTGATCAGGGTCCATGCTTATAAAGCTTTTAGTTTAGTCTGAGTTTCGTTCTCAAGCTTTTGACTGGTCGTCAATCAACCTTGAAAAATGGCTGGGCTTCTATCATACCTCGTGAAACGAGATGCGCTCATGACCACTTTGCGTCTGGGCAGAAGTTGGGTATCCATCTTCCACAACTGTAAACTCCCAAAGCACACGTTTATCGGGTCCATGCAATTGTAATGGAACACACGTGAGTTTCTGCTAGTGATATACAGAAAAGAAATGGCGTGTCGCATTGGTCAACAGACACCATCCTTAATGAACATTTGCGTATGAAAAAACATGTGCAAGATGCCTAAATGTTTACAGTACAGATGAAGGCACACAGAGTAACCATCGAAACCTTTCATTTCAAGAGGTATGATAGAAAACCAGAAATTTTCCGAGGTAGATTACTGACCTTTCATGAAACCTGGTTATACAGTTGAACTTCGATATCTCGAACTCGGATAACTCGAACTTCGGGATAACTCGAACAAAAAGTTCAGTCTTTCCAAAATTTACAATACAGAATTACTCTAAAATGTATCACTACAGATATCTAGAAACACATGTGACAGCTTAATACAGGTCTGACGTAATGCTGAAAGTTCCTACAGGAGCTTTCAGCATTACTTTAGACCTGTATTAAGCTGTGGCCTTGAGAAATCGTTCAGATTAGAATTCGAATAACTCGAACTCCTGTTATCTCGAACTAATTTATACGCTTAATTGAAGTTCGAGTTATCGAAGTTCAACTGTATTACTATGACATAGAGAATAAACAGGAATCTATGGAATGAAACACCCTGGATGTCCCAAAACCCAAAAGTTCAAGCCCTTCAGGTACAAAAAGAGGATCATGACTACTGTCTTCTGTGATGGTTCCGGCATAATTCATATTGTTTACCTTCCAGTAGGTACTACGATAACCGGCGAGTATCCTGTAAACATTTTCCATCGCGTAGGTCAGTCTGTGAAAGAGAAGTCGTAGGGTAGATTGTTTCTTGGCATAACTTCCGCAAGGACAAAGCCGAAGTGCATACCAGTCAATGAATGCTGTGGAGGAGTGATGGTGTGAATTGTTACCTCATGTACCTTTTTCACCTGAAATGGCGCCCAATGACTATCTCCTGTTTGGAATTGTAAACAAACACCTTCCTGGAAGAAGAGTTTATGATGATGATGATGATGATGATGATGTAACACGAGCTGCAGAAGGGTGGTTTATGGGTCAAAGACGTAACTTCTATCTATCTGTGCGGGATTACGAACCTGTCTACGAGATGGGACAAATAATTAATTATATTCGTCTTTAAGGGAAATATATTGAACAATAAAAACACAGAACGCTCATGCGTGTTTGTCACCACTTTTGACACCTCGCTTGAATGTATAAGTATATTGCTGACCATCTATTGCACCATCTTGAACATAACTATTTAATAAGGTTGGTCTAATGCCAGCAAAGGAACTTCTCAATCGGAATGACTACAATAATTGCAAATAAATGCAACACGTATTTCATTAATCAAGCAACGTTAATTGACCAGCCTTTTTGACGGCGTAACACGTACTTTATTACAGTATTACTCGTCTTAAGTGGTCGTTCATTTATTGAACATACGTATCTTAAATTGCTGGCGTGTGCTTAATGCCGGACTAAGGTAATGCAGAAAAGTAATTCAAAAGTAATGCAGAAAGCTCCTGTAGAAGCTTTCTGTATTAGCTTTGACCTGCATTTAGCTATCACCTGCCTTACAGACCTGTAATTAGACCTTCTTTTGGCAGCCGCTTCAAACAGAATTGACTGTAGTCCAGAAGCCATACATGCCACGGAACTAAACAAATGCATTTCACCCATCAAAATGAGATCGGCCAATTCACGCTACTGACCTGCTGCACTAATTATATACGTGTTGCCTTTAATTCCGACATTCCTATCGCTTTTTATTCGGTGTCTTTATGTGGTACCACTGCATCTGAGCATCCACTGTTAGTCGCATTTGTTTCTAATTACCACAATACAATAGTATATGTAAGTACAGCAGTTCTAATGCTAATTGCAGGAAGCTTTCAAATTAGCAGATAGAAGCTAAGATATTTTGTTACTTGGTTTTACATCTATATGCCATCAGCATGAGCGGCAACGTCAGACTGGCATGGAATAGCAGCATTTATCATTATAAAGTTGCACAGTTATGCGTTTTGTAATAGCCATTGTGTCCTATTAAATATTCCTCGTGTCTCAGAAGCCAATCTACTGACCGATATTATATACCACGTTTATGCCATTGTGATTCATGTTGGATGATAAACACAAGCATGACGTATATGAACAGCTGCATTTGTCTTGGAAAGAAGATGAAAAGATTAACATTACAGTAAAACTACTATAAATCTGACGTTTAGTAACAACTTACTTTACTACATGTTTTAGGCAGGTCGTTTTAATGCAAGGTAATACTCATATTGACAGTACACATATGAGATTTCTGTATTGCTTTCATCCTGCATACAGATGCCACATGTTCCAGTGATGGTCCCGATGGACTCATATACTAATTTAAAATTTAAAACTACGGCTAAGAGAGATTTTACTGTACTATATGCGTTATTAACGATGACAATTATCCTATATAAGAACTAGTTCACAGACTCGTCTATGTAAAGTGCATTGTTCTGCACCTGCAATAATACACGACCTAGGTACTGTTGCATCATGTTACCCGTGAACAATTAAGCATATACATGTAACCAGGTACGTAGACCTCTGTAATCAGAGAATTTAGTAATAAAGAATTGAAAACAGTTTAGGCTGATTAGCCCTTTCCCTCCTACTAACGCCTTTTCAGGTCACTGTAAAATGTCATTTTTGAACCATTGTGATAAACAAAGCGTTTAAAACTACATAGTTCTTAATATGTCAGTTTCTCTAATAAATGTTCCTTTTCGGTAGATTTATTTAAAGAGGATGCGTCTAACAATAGTCCAGAAGGAAATGAGTTAGTACCATGTCAAAGTCATGCAGAAAGCTCATAGAGGTGTCTTCTGCATGTATTTCATCTTGTATTAGCCCTGTTTTAAAGATAGATAATAATACTAACGTGACTCTTCGGATTTGCGGGGTATTACTGTGTACCAAAATGTATTACTTCTATTAAGTATCATTAATGCAATTTATCCATCGAAAAATCTCGTCAGCCTAAAACCAATGTATAAATTATGGAAACGAAAAGTAACTTAATCCAGTAAATGTGTTCCATAGGAGGGAAATAGGCTTACATTGACTATATAATGTCTTCTCGGACTTCAAACCGGTCAATCTGGTGCGTTATGTATCCTTCTCATATTGGAAAAAGAAATAATGTCAGCTCAATGTCTGATTTCCTCAACATTTCACTGACTTCTGATATGATCACGCTTTCGGGACACTATTGACCGAGTGTCAACAGTACGGGAGCCTGATGAAACACAAGAGCTTTCTGAATACCTTAACCATTTCCCTCATATTGATGACTTTTGACGACCCTGTAAAAGTCACTTTGTGAAACCATTGTGATAAATAGAGCATTTTCACCTATAGGAGAAAATGCTCTATTTATCACAATGTTTTCAAACTACAAAATTCTAAATTCTCCTTTTCTCTATTTCTCTAGATTTATTCAAAGTGGTTGGATCTAAATAATGTCTATGAGGTAATGGGTTAATTAAACTCCAACCCGCCATTAATACCCATATTTATACAGTAAACATCTCTAACCGGACTTCTAGTGGAGGAGATTTTAGATACTTTTAGGCAGGTGGCTGTTTAGAGGAGCTCTCTGCATGACTTTCACCTTGCATAAATCTACCGCCTGCCTTCATAAGCGATATTTATACGAAACTGAGCGACTGGTTTAGAGGGGTTTTAGTGTATCGCTTTTGTTTGTCGAACAAGAGAAGTTTGTGGTATTTTTTAAATGTTATGCATGTTATAATTATGTGATAAATGTTATACATATAATCATCAATGAACCGCCCCTTAAAAGAAAAACTGTACAAATTAATTCACTTAAGAAAAGAAAATAGATTAAACTGTCAAAACAACACAGCACAAGAAGAACTACTTTATCAGTACCTGAATTGCTATTGATAATCTATGGATATTCTTCCAAACTCTGACAGAAACGAATTCGCCATGCTCAATTCAGTTACCATTATTGCTAAATCCTTATTCTGCGGAAAGAAATAAAACACCGATATGAGTCAATCTTTACTTACATGTGATTCGTTCGATCTTTCAGATACTACTTATCCATTGTAAAGCTGCTTGTATAAGTACTCGACGTTTCGTCAGAATACAAGCTGTTTGCATGACAGAATGCAGAGGTCCAAATAAGATGTGTAAATTAAATCATGTTCAATAATATTTTTTTTATTTCTCCAGCAAACCTTTATGTTACGACCACTCTTTAGAATCGTATCGAAGAGAAATTCGAAAGAGTGGTCACAACTCCCTCGAGCGATGTTAACTCCCAATAACACCAGTGTGCTGACGAAGGCCGAAGTACTCGGTCGAAAGCTCCATGTATGCTTTCAAATTTAAATTGCGTGTGGGATATAAAAGTTTTAAAACATTCAGTGTAATATTACTTTTTGTTTGATTAATCGTATAATTGCAATTTATGTTAAGAATGGTCTCAAACTTATCAAGTCAACGACTCTGTCCACATAGACTTGATTTTCAGCCAATCAGAGTAATACTTAATGTAGATACAAGTTGCATATGGATATACAGTACTCCCTCTCTACAACGACACCATTTGGGATACGAAGATTGTATGTGTTGTTCAGAGGGAGCTGTTATAGGGAGGGAAAATCAAACATAATTAACTTGTTTGCAGATCCCCAGATAAGATGTATTTCGAGAACTAAAACCCTTATGCCTCCATCAAACCCTATGTTGTGACCACTCTTTAGAATCGTCACAAAGTGACGATTCTAAAGAGTGGTCACAACATTGGGTTTGATGGAGGCATAAAGAAAATACGATGGAAAAAGTTGTGTCTGAAGCCTTGTTGTTTCGGAAACAGTGACAGGCGTTGTTGTAAGGAGGGAATCGTTATTGAGAGGGCCGTTGTAGGGAGGGAGCACTGTACATGTATGCACAGTAAATACATGTTCCTTCCAACCCGGACGTTCTGTAAGAAGGGTTTACATATTTCAGATAGGTGACTTGATTGCAGCGTGAAAGTCATGGTTAAAGCTCCTGATATACATCTGATTCTACAGTTGTTTGTCAAAGCAAAGTACTTCCTTGAAAAATTTACATTATAAAAATGCAGCTAATAAATTGTCATGGTGTCATTATTTCGTACAGTGCATGAATATTGAACAGGAAAATGGTAAAATAGTCGACATGAGAAGAATATGATTTCAAATCACATGAACACCAGAAGTGATCATATCATTTTCAGAATCAGAAATGTGTCATTGGTTTGCGAGAAGAATGTGATTCTCGTCTTTTTGGCCAAGACAAACATCCATGAGTCACATACATATAGCTAATCATAACGGCTTACCTGTTATAATAAAATGTGTTCCTTTAACACTTTCCCTCATACTGACGCCTCTTAACGCCTCTGCAAAGGTCACCATTGTGTTAATAGAGCATTTGCTCCGATAGGAGCAAATGCTCTATTTATTACAATGGTTTCAAACTACAAAATTAAAAAAAATCCCATTCTCTAGTTAATGCTCCTTTTTGGTAGATTTATTCAAAGTGGTTGGATCTAAACTAGCCTATGAGGTAATGGGTTGAATGCGGGACAGGTTTGCACTGACAGTGTAGACCCAGATAAGAGAGCTCATAGAGGAATCCTCGTATCTTACTGTTTGTCATTCACATTCATCTAGCAAGGTTAAGCCTTATATATTGAGTGGATGTTATTGTTAAACACTGACAGGAATGTCTTATAAGTAGACATAGTATGGTATCCTTTTCTGCACTGTCTGTCAAGTTATATGTAAACTGTGTTCATGGATGTATTACAGTGCTCCCTCTCTACAACGACACCCTTTGGGATACGAAGATTGAATGTGTTATTCAGAGGGAGTTGTTATAGGGAGGGAAAATCAAACATAATTAGCTTGTTTGCAGATCCCCAGATAAGGTGTATTTCGAGAACTAAAACAGTTATGCCTCGATCAAACCCTTTGTTGTGACCACTCTTTAGAATCGTCACAAAGTGACGATTCTAAAGAGTGGTCACAACATAGGGTTTGATGGAGGCATAAAGAAAATACGATGGAAAAAGGTTGTGTCTGGAGCCTTGTTGTTTCGGAAACAGTGACATGCGTTGTTGTATGAGGGGAATCGGTATTCAGAGGGTCGTTGTAGGGAGGGAGCACTGTATACAAAACTCGTCATTTTCTTACCAAGCCCTATACAGTAGACTTTGTCTAAAGCTGCCATCAAAACAATGTATAATTATCGGTGTGGAAGTCAGGTGGTTGCTTAATGCAGGGCAATAGTAATGCAGAGATATATTATAGGAAATTACTTCATTAGTTGTGTCCTGGATTAAGCAGGTACCTGCTTTTAAAGACTCCTATGATCAATAAATGAATTGCCGCTTAAGAAAGGTTCTACTGTATTGTCTGAAACACCTTATTGGGCGCCATATTGTGATCACTGTTTAGTATCATCTCTTCGAGACGATTCTAATGAGTGGCCACAGCATATGAATTGGTAGAGAAATAACGTTTTTCTTAAAAAAATGTTTAATTTACAATCTAACAGATATAACTATACACATGTGTAAAAATACTTCCAAATGTCAACTCATGTATACTCAGACGTAACCTTTCCTACAATGTAAGCATCTTTATTCATTTTTAACTTTGATGCATGGACACCGCCATACTTTACAGACAATCTGTCCAGACAAATCTACTTTTTGTTCATCGTTCAGTGCATTGTATACGTTTCATTTGCATAATTCGGTAAATTTCTTCGGAAATTGTTTATCAGCGGTCAGACAGACCGGTTTGCTGCAAATTTGCAAACTGTTCATATTTATTTTATCCAACACATCATTTGGAGTCGCGTGTTATAGAATTAATTTATCAACACTTATCGTACTAAATGTGACCATACTCCTCGCATTTGCAAACAGCCTGACTCCAGATGAGACGGCGGATAAATTGTTGTCTCCCCGGGGTCCGAGTTGATTTGACACTTGGTCAATAGTTTCTTAAAATACAGTAAAACCTCTCTATAACGGCCACTTAATTCACTCCAGTATTTTGTGTTAAAGGCAGGTGGTTGCTTAAAGCAAAATGAAAGTAAGACAGAACGCTCCTATAGGAACAGCTACCTGTCCTAAATACCAACTTTTTAACACAATTTAGTGGCCGTTATAGAGAGGTTTTACTGTGCTTGATATGTGAGAAGGAAAAATTAAATCATACCAAATTAGAGTTTGAACAGACAAATTTGGTTTTGTCAGCCAGCTGTCATATGCATTAAGCATTAATCTGCCTGTTGTCTTAACGACCGACACTGCTAGTTATATGAGTGTTCGTTTTATCGTTATATCCAAATGAGCCATGTCGTTGGGTCTAACCATGGATATATATAATATATAGCATTTAACAAGTGCCTGAATAGCAGTCTGTACTTTTATTATTGTGTATCTCAGTATAAACCCAGATAACGTCTTGCGTCTTACCATGAATATACAGTATTTAACTAATTCCTTCATATAAACGCATTTTCATGCATTTGCGTAGATCCAACCAGACATCGCTTGATCATGATCTGCTCTGTTTGCTTTTAACATAAATATTCATGATGTCATAATTCCTTACATGAATATTTAAGTCTGAATAGCAGTCTGTACAAGTAAGTATCTCCGAAAAAACCCAGATCGCTTGCAGTAGATGAGACAAACTGACTCATTTAAATTGTTCCTGCTAATCGCGATTTGTTTTATCAACAAAAACAAAAAGTCGGCTAATTGAAACAATTTCCAACACTTTACTCCATTTGATCAGCATTTAAGGACTTTGCAAACAGAGTAGGTCTATTTCAGACAGCCCCTGTAGGTGTTGTTTAAACCTTTACTCCATTTATACGCCCGCCTTTGGAATCAGGGTATATCCAAATTTGGGCATGCTTTGGTTGCTTTACGGACTAATAAAGAGTCTGTCATATCCAAAGAGGCATGCGTTAATTTTTATTATAAGAATGCAGTTAGTTAACATTATTTGCTAATCCTCTACTCTATTAATACGCTTTTCTACGCCTTTGTAAACCAAGTAGACGCAAATCAGGCACATCCTATAGGAGCCGTCTGATCAGGTCAGCTCTGCTTGCTTATGGTATAATATAGATATGATTCTACAGTTTCTTCCATGGCCAACGCTTTCTATGTTCATGTCATATTAAAAACAGATCATTCAAATGACTATTAATGACGACATTTATTCGTACATGAAGATTTATGGAGAATATGAAGCAGACAGGAGTTTGCGATCACATTATTTGTGTTCCACAGGCTAATGGCTAATACCGTTATCTTTCACTGAACGGCTGATTTGACATTAACTGAGACACGGCACGGGAAACAGTACCTTCGGGACTGGTAAACGATGTAGACATTGTTAGACATGCTCGCATGACTCATTCGTCAACACTTCATGATCGCCCCAGCATCCCCATGCTATCCGCAGAACGGCAATAAACTATCAATCTAATTAAGCTTTTAAGTGCAGGAAACGAGAGTAATCTGAATTTGCAAACAGTGTAGAGCAAGATCAGCCGGTCCATACAGGAGTCCTCTAATCCGGTTATGCACTGTTTGTTACTGAATTTCATCTAGCAATTTATACCGGTTCATGCTGAATTGCCTCTATCGTTAAAGACTGGTGGGTCATTCCTCTTTCAGTATGAAGCATTTCCAGTGGTCGTCTGATCCGAGTCTCTTCTGTTTGTAAAACCTCTCTATAACGACCACTAAATTACATCAAATACATTGTGTTAAAGGCAGGTGGCTGCTTAAAGCAAGGTGAAAATAAAACTTTGGGAGCGTTCTGTTTTACCTTCACCTTGCTTTAAGCAGCCACCGGCTCTAAATACCAACTAGTTACATGTGTAACACAATTTAGTGGTCGTTGTAGAGAGGTTTTACTGTACATCAAAAGTAAACGTTTAACCTTTTTTTTCTATATGACGATGTCCATATCCAAGAGTAAGGGAACTATGGAATTCGTTTCCTACGTTCGTATCAATTTTCATATGCGACGTTCTTTTAAATTAACCCTTCTCTTGCTGAATTTTAAAATACATTTCTCCTTCTTTACCCACGCCCTGTTATATAATTACATATATCTTCACTGTGCAATCACTGCTGCGGAGTGCACTGGTTGCACAATCAGCTTGTAAATAGTGCAGACCCTGATGAGACAGCTCCTGCAGGAGCTGTCTCATCTGGGTCTTCACTATTTACAGGTAGGTATATTGACGTGAATAGCAAACGATTGAATAGATTGGCATAGATTTACTATCATGTTGTTTTATAATAGAGATTTAATCAAACATATTTCCACGGACAACAAACTACCGTGAGGGATCTGAACAGTGTCATCCGCAAATGTTTCTCAGTGAGCTTTGTATTGTAATGTAGATATAAATGTAAACTAAATGTAATTAATTTTCATATTTTCTTCAGCCAATAAGCCTTAGCCTACTACAGGACAGGTGAATCTGGTTAAAAATCCATCATTGGTATGAAAGGATACAATTTGCGAGAGGTTTTTGAATGACAAACAGTGCAGATCCTAATGAAAGGGTCTACACTGTTTGTAAATGACGGGGCACTTGTTTTCAACATTTAAAGGGTTAAGATAGATTTCAGCTTAATGAGGGCTTTCTACATGGCTTTCTCCCTGCATTAAGTAGTCACCTGAGTGAGAAGATTGTAGTTATTCTTTTCTCAATTGCATGGTCTATTTTAACATTCGAAAATAGTTTAGAGCTATACAGTCATTCACTAATTCAGCATTTCGTTAGGCGAAGTTATAAGTCGTTTCGCTAGTGCCCACGTTCTACTTGAGTATCTGATTGGTCAATTGTAGGGGTGGGCACAAACCTTGACCAATCAGATGCTTCAGAAATCAACTTAGATTCAGACGTTTCATAACCTCGAAACCAGTACTCATATTGTTTGCCATTCAGAATGTTTCTTTTAGCGGGAACAGTACAAAACATGTTTAAGGTTAAAAATACAAACTTTTAATGTTAAGTCAATATAAATATACAGTGAAATATATCTACAGTGACCGTTGTTTGAGAGGCTCGTTTTTGTTGGCTTTATCTACAGTAACCGTTGTTTTTAGAGGTTCGTTTATGCTGGCTTTATCTACAGTGACCGTTGTTTGAGAGGCTCGTTTATGTTGGCTTTATCTACAGTAACTGTTGTTTGAGAGGATCGTTTATATTGGCTTTATCTACAGTAACCGTTGTTTAAGAGGCTCGTTTATGTTGGCCATATCAACAGTGACCGTTGTTTGAGAGGCTCGTTTATATCGTCTATATCTACAGCGCCCGTTGTTTGAGAGGCTCGTTTATGTTGGCTTTATCTATAATAACCGTTGTTTGAGAGGTTCGTTTATGTTGGCTATGTCAACAATGACCGTTGTTTGAGAAGCTCGTTTATGTTGGCTTTATCTACAATAACCGTTGTTTGAGAGGTTCGTTTATATTGGCTATATCTACAGTGACCGTTGTTTGAGAGGCGTGTTTATGTTGGCTTTATTTACAGTACCCGTTGTTTGAGAGGCTCGTTTATGTTGGCCATATCAATAGTGACCGTGGTTTGAGAGTCTCGTTTATGTCGTCTATATCTACAGTGCCCGTTGTTTGAGAGGCTCATTTAAGTTGGCTTTATCTACAAGAACCTTTGTTTGAGAAGTTTGTTTATGTTGGCTATGTCAACAGTGACCGTTGTTTGAGAAGCTCGTTTATGTTGGCTCAATGTACAATAACCGTTGTTTGAGAGGTTCGTTTATATTGGCTATATCTACAGTGACCGTTGTTTGAGAGGCTTGTTTATGTTGGCTTTATCTACAGTATCCGTTGTTTGAGAAGCTCGTTTATGTTGGCTTTATCTACAGTAACCGTTGTTTGAGAGGCTCGTTTATGTTGGCTATATCAACAGTGACCGTTGTTTGAGATGCTCATTTATGTCGTCTTTATCTACAGTGCACATTGTTTGAGAGGCCCGTTTATGTTGGCTTTATCTACAATAACCGTTGTTTGAGAGGTTCGTTTATGTTGGCTATATCTACAGTGACCGTTGTTTGAGACGCTCGTTTATGTTGGCTTTATCTACAATAACCGTTGTTTGAGAGGTTCGTTTATGTTGGCTATATCTTCAGTGACCGTTGTTTGAGAGGCTTGTTTATGTTGGCTTTATCTACAGTACCCGTTGTTTGAGAGGCTCGTTTATTTAGGCTTTATCTACAGTGATCGTTGTCATAGAGGCTCGTTTATGTTGGTTTTATCTATAGCGACCGTTGTTTGAGATGCTCGTTTATGTTCGCTTTCTATTTACAGTGACCGTTGTCATAGAGGCTCGTTTTTGTTGGCTTTATCTACAGTAACCGTTGTTTGAGAGACTCGTTTATGTTGGCTTTATCTACAGTGCCCGTTGTTAGAGCGGCCTGATTATTTTGGCTTTATCTACAGTGTCCGTTGTTTGAGGACTGGTTTGAGGACTGGTTTATGTTGGCTTTATCAACAGTGACCGTTGTTTTCAGAGGTTCGTTTATGTTGACTTTATCTACAGTGACCGTTGTTTGAGAGGCTCGTTTATGTTGGCTTTATATACAGTGACCGTTGTTTGAGAGGCTCGTTTATGTTGACTGTATCTACAGTGACCGTTGTTTGAGATGCTGTTTTATGTTGGCCTAATCTACAGTGACCATTGTTTGAGAGGCTCTTTTATGTTGGCTTTATCAACAGTGACCATTGTTTGAAAGGCTCGTTTATGTTGGCTTTATCTGCAGTGACCGTTATTTGAGAGGTTCGTTTATGTTGGATATATCTAAAGTGACCGTTGTTTGAGAGGCTTGTTTATGTTGGCTTTATCTACAGTACCCGTTGTTTGAGAGGCTCATTTATATTGGCTTTATCTACAGTACCCGTTGTTTGAGAGGCTCGTTTATATTGGCATTATCTACAGTAACCGTTGTTTGAGAGGCTAGTTTATGTTGGCTATATCTACAGTGACCGTTGTTTGAGATGCTCGTTGATATCGTCTATATCTACAGTACCCGTTGTTTGAGAGGCTCGTTTATGTTTACTTTATCTACAATAACTGTTGTTTCAGAGGCTCGTTTATGTTGGCTTTTTCTACAGCGACCGTTGTTTGAGAGGCTCGTTTATGTTGGCTTTATCTACAGTGACCATTTGTTTGAGAGGCTCGTTTATGTTGGCGTTATCTACAGTGACCATTTGTTTGAGAGGCTCGTTTATGTTGGCTTTATCTAAAGTACCCGTTGTTTGAGAGGCTCGTTTATGTTAGCCATATCAATAGTGACCGTGGTTTGAGAGTCTCGTTTATGTCGTCTATATCTACAGTGCCCGTTGTTTGAGAGGCTCGTTTAAGTTGGCTTTATCTACAAGAACCTTTGTTTGAGAGGTTTGTTTATGTTGGCTATGTCAACAGTGACCGTTGTTTGAGAAGCTCGTTTATGTTGGCTCAATGTACAACGACCGTTGTTTGAGAGGCTCGTTTATATTGGCTATATCTACAGTGACCGTTGTTTGAGAGGCTTGTTTATGTTGGCTTTATCTACAGTATCCGTTGTTTGAGAAGCTCGTTTATGTTGGCTTTATCTACAGTAACCGTTGTTTGAGAGGCTCGTTTATGTTGGCTATATCAACAGTGACCGTTGTTTGAGATGCTCATTTATGTCGTCTTTATCTACAGTGCACATTGTTTGAGAGGCTCGTTTATGTTGGCTTTATCTACAATAACCGTTGTTTGAGAGGTTCGTTTATGTTGGCTATATCTACAGTGACCGTTGTTTGAGAGGCTCGTTTATGTTGGCTTTATCTACAGTGACCATTTGTTTGAGAGGCTCGTTTATGTTGGCGTTATCTACAGTGACCGTTGTTTGAGATGCTCATTTATGTCGTCTTTATCTACAGTGCACATTGTTTGAGAGGCCCGTTTATGTTGGCTTTATCTACAATAACCGTTGTTTCAGAGGCTCGTTTATGTTGGCTTTTTCTACAGCGAGCGTTGTTTGAGAGGCTCGTTTATGTTGGCTTTATCTACAGTGACCATTGTTTGAGAGGCTCGTTTATGTTGGCGTTATCTACAGTGACCATTTGTTTGAGAGGCTCGTTTATGTTGGCTTTATCTACAGTACCCGTTGTTTGAGAGGCTCGTTTATGTTGGCCATATCAATAGTGACCGTGGTTTGAAAGTCTCGTTTATGTCGTCTATATCTACAGTGCCCGTTGTTGTTTGAGAGGCTCGTTTAGGTTGGCTTTATCTACAAGAACCTTTGTTTGAGAGGTTTGTTTATGTTGCCTATGTCAACAGTGACCGTTGTTTGAGAAGCTCTTTTATGTTGGCTCAATGTACAATAACCGTTGTTTGAGAGGTTCGTTTATATTGGCTATATCTACAGTGACCGTTGTTTGAGAGGCTTGTTTATGTTGGCTTTATCTACAGTATCCGTTGTTTGAGAAGCTCGTTTATGTTGGCTTTATCTACAGTAACCGTTGTTTGAGAGGCTCGTTTATGTTGGCTATATCAACAGTGACCGTTGTTTGAGATGCTCATTTATGTCGTCTTTATCTACAGTGCACATTGTTTGAGAGGCCCGTTTATGTTGGCTTTATCTACAATAACCGTTGTTTGAGAGGTTCGTTTATGTTGGCTATATCTACAGTGACCGTTGTTTGAGACGCTCCTTTATGTTGGCTTTATCTACAATAACCGTTGTTTGAGAGGCTTGTTTATGTTGGCTTTATCTACAGTACCCGTTGTTTGAGAGGCTCGTTTATTTAGGCTTTATCTACAGTGACCGTTGTCATAGAGGCTCGTTTTTGTTGGCTTTATCTACAGTAACCGTTGTTTGAGAGACTCGTTTATGTTGGCTTTATCTACAGTGCCCGTTGTTAGAGCGGCCTGATTATTTTGGCTTTATCTACAGTGTCCGTTGTTTGAGGACTGGTATATGTTGGCTTTATCAACAGTGACCGTTGTTTTTAGAGGTTCGTTTATGTTGACTTTATCTACAGTGACCGTTGTTTGAGAGGCTCGTTTATGTTGGCTTTATATACAGTGACCGTTGTTTGAGAGGCTCGTTTATGTTGACTTTATCTACAGTGACCGTTGTTTGAGATGCTGTTTTATGTTGGCCTAATCTACAGTGACCATTGTTTGAGAGGCTCTTTTATGTTGGCTTTATCAACAGTGACCGTTGTTTGAAAGGCTCGTTTATGTTGGCTTTATCTGCAGCGACCGTTATTTGAGAGGTTCGTCTATGTTGGATATATCTACAGTGACCGTTGTTTGAGAGGCTTGTTTATGTTGGCTTTATCTACAGTACCCGTTGTTTGAGAGGCTCATTTATATTGGCTTTATCTACAGTACCCGTTGTTTGAGAGGCTCGTTTATATTGGCTTTATCTACAGTAACCGTTGTTTGAGAGGCTAGTTTATGTTGGCTATATCTACAGTGACCGTTGTTTGAGATGCTCGTTGATATCGTCTATATCTATAGTACCCGTTGTTTGAGAGGCTCGTTTATGTTTACTTTATCTACAATAACTGTTGTTTCAGAGGCTCGTTTATGTTGGCTTTATATCTACAGTGACCGTTGTCATAGAGGCTCGTTTTTGTTGGTTTTATCTACAGCGACCGTTGTTTGAGAGGCTCGTTTATGTTGGCTTTATCTACAGTGACCATTGTTTGAGAGGCTCGTTTATGTTGGCGTTATCTACAGTGACCATTTGTTTGAGAGGCTCGTTTATGTTGGATTTATCTACAGACAGTGCCCGTTGTTAGAGAGGCCTGTTTATGTTGGCTTTATCTACAGTGCCTGTTGTTTGAGGGCCCGTTTATATTGGCTTTATCTACAGTGACCGTTGTTTTTAGAGGTTCGTTTATGCTGGCTTTATCTACAATAACCGTTGTTTGAGAGACTCTTTTATGTTGGCTTTATCTACAGTGATCGTCGTTTGAGAAGCTCGTTTATGTTGGCTTTATCTACAGTGGCCGCTGGTTAAGAGACTGTTTTATGTTGGCTTTATCTACAGTGACCGTTGTTTGAGAGGCTCGTTTATGTTGGCTTTATCTACAGTGATAGTTGTTTGAGAGGCTCGTTTATGTTGGCTTTTTTGTTTACAACTACAGTAACTCTTATCAAGTTATTTGCGATCTGATTCGCATTTGCGAACAGCTTTGATCCAGATAAGAATCAGAATTTGCAAATAGCTAGGATCCAGGTGAGACGCTTAGTATGTATGTGTCTTATCAGGATCCAAACTGTTTGCCACTCGGCCAACAGTATCTCAAAATTTCAGTAAACTGGATAACTTTTGATAATGATGCTAATAATCTTTTCAGCTAACATCATTTTTGATAGCATGAAAAGAGTTAACTATTTACTCCATAAATACGCCTTTCTTCGCTATTGCAAAGAAAGAAGACCAAGATCAGGGTATTGTCTGTTTGCTTATTATATGATATAGATCTAATTCTACAGTTTCGATCTGCTTTGGAAAAAAGCATGTTTTACATGTATGTGCCATTTTAAAAATTAATCTAATAATATTCATAATCTCATCGATTCTTACATGTAGTAAAAGGCTAAAAACATATATATTCATGTACTTGATGGCCATGTTTACAAGGTTGTACTACGGGTATCGGTTATTTTATTAAATTTACGAAGTAGCTGCTCACCAAACAATGTCCAAGAAAGTTGATGTAATAAGGGAGGGAACTCTTACACGATTTATGACACCACCATTAGGATTTAACTATTTACTCCATAGAAGTGTCTTTTTACGCCTTGGCAAACAGAATAGACCTTAAACAGACGGCTTCTGAAGGAGTCTTCTGAGCAGGGTATGCTCTGATTGTTTGTAGAATTACACAGATCTGATTCTGCAGTTTCTGCCATGTCCAACGATTTCAGCTAATTGATGTTCATACATTCATTACGTCTTACTTGAATATAAATAGAGTAAATGGTTAACCACAAGCTTGTGATATTATTGAGTCACAATACACAGAATGTCCATTTGATTTCTGCTATTCGATATGCAGTACAAATGTAACACAAACCCTCTTATGCGACCACATTATAAATAGATATTGGCATATAATAAAGCAAGTGGTTATTTAATGCAGGACGAAAGTAATGCAGAAAACCCATTTTATAATGACATTATGCACAAAAGGTTTGTGTATCATGGCATTCCATTTTAAAATCAGACATATACCATTATTTTAGTAAAACAGGGCTGTCTGGTCTGGTCTTACTCAGTTTGCAAATATGCAAGACATGTGTCTCTATGGAATAAACGATTACCTGGTAAATTTACAGTAATACATGTATATATCAACCGACCACACAAAGACATTTAATAGTCGATATTTCAGATCGGCGATACATCCAGTTGCTTTTAAATACCCATTGCATTATAAGTGTTCGTTATCCTTGCTGACATTTCCAAGGAGATAAGATCCAGATGTGACGCAGAGTAAATGAACGTCACATCAGGATCCAATCTGTTTTATACTCGGTCAAAAGTTTCTGAAATGTGGGAACAAATTGGATGTACAGTAAAATCCCTCTAATGCGACCACTTCTTGAATAAACATTTCTGCCTTTATAAGCAGGTGGTTTTCTGCATAACGTTCGTCCTGCATTAAGCTACCACCTGCCACTGCCAGTCAGAATTACGTCCATTTTGGTGCTCGCATTAGAGGGATTTTACTGTACAGTAAACCCTGCCTTAATCGGGTCATTAATTAACCCTTCGCTTGCTATTCACGTCAATATACGTACCTGTAAATAGTGAAGACCCAGATGAGACAGCTCCTGCAGGAGCTGTCTCATCAGGGTCTGCACTATTTACAAGTTGATTGTGTAAACAGTGCACTCCACAGCAGTGATTGCACAGCGAAATACTTGTATACAGTGAAGGTGTATGTAATTATACAACAGGGCATGGGTAAAGAAGGAGAAATGTATTTTAAAATTCAGCAAGCGAAGGGTTAACACTATGGTAATGAGTTTTTAAAGAAGATAGTACCTTAATGCAGGTAAAGGTAATGCTCTTACAGAAGGTTTCTATATTACTTTTGCCTTGCATTAAGCAACCACCTTCTTTCTAAGATTTATATGTTCAATTAATTAATGGTCACTTAAAACAGTTGTTACTGTAAGTAAAAATGATCTGACTGAAAACACAATTTTATTGCATAATAAAGGTAAAACTGAATTTTATTGTACACTCATCAAAAACTGGTTCCAAAGTTCTTCACAAATCAGTGATCAGAGTGTAGTTTTATATAAATGTACATCAGAACCTGCCCTAAACGGTCATTCATTTTTTGAACCTATAGGAATCTTAAAAGGCATGTTGTCGCTTTTAATGTTTGGCAAACATAATTCAGTACGCTCCTATAAAATCTTATTGCATGGCTGTGACATGTATTAAGCTATCACCTGCTTTACAGGCCCACAATTAGACCACGTTTTGATGATTTTTTTTAATTTCCTCACCAAACATTTGTTTGTGTTGTGACCAATCATTAAATTCACCATTTTCCCACCAAGCCCTATGTTGTGACCACTCTTTAGAATCATCATTTCTCCACTAAACTCTATTTTGCAACCACTCTTTAGAATCGTCTTTTCTCTTCTTGGTGGAGAAATGACAATTTTAACCCATTTTCTCCCACGATCCGATATATGGGACGTAGGCAAACAGTGTATACTCTGATCAGACGCCGCATGATGCGGCGTCTGATCAGAGTTTACACTGTTTGCTGATAGGAATTTCAATATAAAACAAAACGAAATTAAAAATTTAGGCCAAGCACCCCATATTTAAAAATGGACTAATCCAATATATATAAACATGGTAGAATCCACTGGGCTCAAATGGGTTAATCTTAAAATACGCACTTCCATCTGTGGTTCGGGAACATCATACCTTTTCTCGTCATTGCGGTTCCTATATCTACAGACGATGCAACAAATTTTACCAATGTAACGACGTTTCAGTGATAAGAAGAATAGCAGCCGTCCCTTGAGAGTTCCGCTGTCGACATTGCAGTGGTGGCGTACATTCTATTAAGCCAATATCACGAGCCTGTCCATAACAATGTAATAATCGCCAAGTCATCAAATCCTATTAAGGGATAATAATTTCCCTTAAAAATGGGAAATGATCCCAATAGGAATAGTAGACTCTCTCCTTCATATCGGAGTGTCATCATTCTCTGCGTCATGCCGTCTTCACACTCTGATATTACGGCATTTATGCCTCAAGAAATAATGAACAGTATATTTCTCTACTCTAAAGCAACCTCTCAACGGAAAACCTTAACCCTTAGCATGCTGTAAAAAAGATGGCTGCTCAAATTCTGCTACAGGTTGTTTAATCATTTGAGAAATGTATCCAGTGCCAAACAGCTTTGATCCTGATGACATCTGTTTGCAATTGCGAGTCAGAAATGTACGTAATGCTTCATTTACCATATGAATGCAGGACATGAGTTTATTGACATTTTGCAAACAGTATAGACCCAGAACAAATGACGTTTAGAGGAACCAGGGTACATGTATGTACTGTTTGCCTGCCCATTAACACACTACTCGCAATTATACATTACTAATTCATGCCGAACGGACTCTATAGTTACATTTTTGCAAACACTGAAGAATCGCTCCGTTATGAATATTCAAAATTGAAAGGGATATTATGTCAGCGGTGTAAAACTCCTTTTAGAGCATTAGATTGCTTCAAAGAGAGCGTTTACAATTTCTAGACGATACCGTGACTTCCGAATTGTCCAAGCTATTAAGAAACTGGTGACCGATTGTCAAACAAAGTGTGTCCTAATTGCTCGGCATTTCATCTGAGTCCAGTTTTGTTTTGAAATTGCAATCGTGTCTTGCTGAACCTTTGACCTGCTGTGTACGGGTCCATGATTACATTTGCATAAGAAATTTAAACACTCTGCTGCGGAATGTGATTATGAAAACAGTTTATATTTATGGAAAGTTTGCTAAGCGGACCAAAGGTTAAAGGCTATGGGTTAACACAATATGATATGCATATTTATTTCAGATATAATTACAGCATGAGTATTATTAATTAGATTATTTTTTTAATGGCGCATGGACACGGGAAGTTATGGACATTGCCGAAACTGTAGAATCATTCCTTTATTATTACATCCGTAAGCAAACAGAGCTGACCCTGATCAGACGGCTCCTATACCTGGCACTATTCTGTTTGCAAAAGCATAGAAAGGCGTATTTATGGTGTAAATGGTTAACGGATTATGGTGTAAATGGTTAGCGTTTGAACTGTTTGCATTGTTCATCAGGGGTTTGCATTAAGCGTACTACTAAGAAGAACTAAGACGTACATGTACATGTTTCAGGCTATCACTGACCGAATAAACATCAGTTTATTTAACCATTTCGGTGACGAATATGCATGTAATAAAACATAAAATGTATGGATATTGATTAGTTGAATATTTACAGTGGCATCTTTTAACAATGTTTCAAAATATATTTGGCCCATGGCGGAAACTGAAGAATCAGATCTACAGTAAAACGTCTCTATAACGACCACTAAATATTGTTAATTAGTTTGTATTTAAGGCAAGTGGCTGCTTTAAGCAATGTGAAAGTAAAAGAGATCGCTCCTATAGGAGCGTTATGTTTAACCTTCACCTTGCTTTAAGCAGCCACCTGCCTTTAACACAACATACTTGACATAATTTAGTGGCCGTTATACTATGACATGAGAAAACAGCGCATACCCTGGTCAGATGGCTCCTACAAGAGAGCTGGGTCTGCTTTGGTTGCACAGGCGTTAAAATCGTTTATACATGTACCAGTTAAAATGATAATTAACACAAGTAGTGATATACAGTGTAGATCTTGATTAATTATCGTAGAGTTACATTGCGTTTAATGTAGGTAACAACGTCTGAATTACTTGATGTGATTCTATCCGAAATATTTTTTGTGCACTAGTTAAGTTTACCGACCGAATTAAGATAGATTCTACATTTGTGATTAATTGAATTCAATATCGAATTTCTGTCACAAAACCATAGCTCATATGGTATTTTATCGTGTGATTAAACCATATATGTTCCTGCAACGGAGGTGCATGAAAGCATTCAATCGATGTTGAAGCAACAAGTTCTAATGTGAAGAAATTCTTCCATGAGTAACATATCAACTCAGGCATTAATTTTCAAATTCTCATCTAATACGGAATAGGCCAAACCTGAAAATAATATTTGCGATGCTCAGTCATTCCGAAAGTATTGCAAACGTTTTAAAATGATGTGCGTTTAAATCATTACAATATAACATGTTTCAATGAAGATGCTGTTTCGTTTATAAAAATGATATGTTCGGATCTAAATACAATAACACCCATCTAAAGCGGAGGTTCAGATGAATATCAATGCCCGTCTTTAGATATTAAAGCAGATCTCAGGTTAGTGCATGGTGAAAGCCATGCAGAAAGCTACCACATGAGCTTTCTGAACGGTTTTCATCCTACATTAAGCTTCCATCTGCCTGAAAATATATGTTATAATTTATTACAATTCTGACTTAGATGGACTTTACTGTAATAATTAAATAGCACAATTACTTCGTTTGTATTTACTTGCCAGACACTCAGACAGAAGTTATACAGTACCCTCTCCCTTCTTATGATGGGTCATACATCACTCTTTATACAATCAATAATCAGGTAAGAAATAATGACGTCATGAATATTCAGTTGTTGGTGTTTTGTTTATAAAAGTATATGAACAGAGGAAGCTTTGTTTGCCAACTGTAGAAACTGTAGAATCAAATCAATTCAAGTCCATAAGACAACAGAAGAAGGTCCAGACCAGACGGTCTACAAAAGCCGTCCGATACGGGTATACTCTATCTGTAAATGTATCACAATGAATTCCTATCAGGTAATGAGCTCAGGAGCAACATAGCGAACTGGCGACCGTAGTTCCAACTCCAATACTGACACTGAACATATTTTGTAACATATATTGTAAACATTCAATGTGTTTATACCCCAATATTATTTTTCCATCATTCACATCAAGATGACCTCTCAAGGAAAATGTTATCTGACTCGTTGCAGACAAAGTCGATGCTATTACAATCCTTGTTCCTGTCATATGGTATTACGAACTGAATATCCCGTGTCTCATGAAAAGGCCATTCTCTCATTTGCAAACACAATAGATCCAGATCAGGGATAAAAACGGCCAGAACCTCCCCTCAGTGGGTACTTATATATAGTGTATTTTGATAGTGGAGATTGGTGATGAGTGGCGACATTGGGGACACTTATCATTCGTCGTTTGCTGATTTTGTTTCACTTATTGTTTTCAAATATTAGAATAAATATGTTTTGCTTTATTTATCAAGGGTAACACTTTCGTAAATACAATCTATGGGGTGAAAACGTGATACCATTTAACCCGTTCCCTCAAATTGACGCATTTTGACGCCACTGCAAAATTCTCTTTCTGAAACCATTGTGATCAATAGAGCATTTGCTCCATAAAAGCAAATGCCCTATTTATCTAAATGGTTTCTAAACTACACAATTATACGTTTCCTTTCCTTTAGTAAATGGTCTTTTTTTGTAGATCTGTTCAAAGCAGTTGGATCTAAAATAGCATATGAGGTAATGGCTTAAGAACATTTAGGATCCAGATGAGATCCGAGTGACTCGGAATCTCATAAGCATACACGATTTGACACTTATTAGAAATGAAATTAACATCAATTTCGATATTTTTATAACACTAATTCCTTGAAATGGTCATAAAGATTAACTATTAACTCCATAAATTTATACGTTTTTTCTACGCCTTAACACACATAGAAGACTTAGATTAGACGGCTCGTATAGGAGTCGTCCGATCAGGGTCTGTTCCGTTTGTTTATGAAATAATAAAGATATGATTTTACAATTTCTGCCTTTGCAAAAAATTCTTGTTATCATGCGTCATTATAAAAAAACACCTAATAAGATTTGGCGATGACATTATTTCTAGCATGAATATTCATGGAGTAAAACATTAACTACTGTAGTTACTACAGTCTTGCAGTTAACTGTCAATATGGCAACTCTCATACTGGTACGATATCTGAAGTCTTTAGGGAATATTAAAACAGTATGAATTCAATCAGTGCCATGATACCATGATATTCTTAACCTTTACAACGCTGAATTTTCAAACGGACTCTTCCAAAATTCAAACAGGTCAAGTTTATGGTGAATAGTTAAGAATTTCTCTACGGAAAAGTGTAACAAGATAAACAGTGCAGAGCCTGGTTAGAGGACTCCTCTAAGAACTATCTTATCTGGTTCTACACTGTTTACAAATTGTATCGTGTCCCACACAGTAATGGTTCAACTTAACGCATGTCTATTTAAGCGACAGCGAATTCCTAAGAAAATATATCTGATACTGACTGAAAGCTGACATTGATTTTCGTATTTTCGCGATTTCTCATTAATCGAAATACATAAAAGCAAAGTTAAAAATTAGATAAATTCACGCCTCACCACAACAGAGCTCGGACTGAAGTGTGCCGTGTCAGTATTGGGCTTGGGTATTGATCGCTGGATGCTATGTCAAATCTAGCAAACAGTTTGTTTCCCTCTTCTCCGCAAGGAGAATTTGTTAGAGGCTGATATGTCAGTGTTATACTGTTGATTGGAGAGCGTAACAACTCAGATTTCATTTAACCCCGCACGCGATACTCGTGTCTCTACTCTGCCTCAGCGCAACAACTTGAATGTGTTACACGTGTTGCTTGCTTGTATACTAGTAGTATGGAATTAATAGCAATAAGATGATACGTGGAATAAGTTGAAATAAGTTATCAACAAAATACTGATGACTGAATTTGTTTGTAAGAGTGGCAACATCATCTGTGTTACCTTGTTTATCATTTCGTATGACCTAAAAATACTAACAGAACGTTTAGACATTTTATAGTACTTGTTCTTAATTTAGTGAGCAGTGTATACATAAAACATATATGGATATTCCCTTTATGAGCATACCTGGATATATGTATAACTATATATACATATCTATGTCTAGATATTAGCGAAACGGATGACTTTATTATACTTAGGTAAGTACCTGATTGTTTGGTCATTGTTGTTTTATTACAGAAATTCCTACACTGATCCGTACTTCATTAACATTTCCAACGCTGAATATCTAAATCGACTATTCCAAAATTAAAAAAGGTCAATCTCACCGTGTATGTCCAGGGATATTATAAAAAAAGTATAATGTGACAAAGAGTGCTAACCCTGATGAGAGGACTGTTTTAGGAGTCTACGGGGTCTACACTGCTAATAAATGACATTAGTAATCCCTTTTCCGCACTGAAAAGGTTAATAATAATCGTCTTATATGTATTCAAACTGGTCTCGTTTTTAGAGATTACCAAGCCCTTGAACATTTTAAGATATTTTGTCGACAAAGACCCAGTGTGGCCGACATATAAAAGTGGAGCCTTTAGATATTCTAATAGCGTTTTGTCTTTATTGTAGAATTTTGAAGTATAGAAAACTTGGTTTTACCGAATAAATTAAAACCATGCGTCGAAGTAGTGAAAAGCTTGGTTTCCAAATACACGAATTTAAATATTCATTCTCGGGTGTGTGTTGGGGCTATATTTTTACTATAGAACTTTGAAATATAAGAATATATAGTTTGTGAGGAATAGAAGACATTATTATCACGCGTTGAACTAGTTTCAAATTATCAAAAATAATTTTTGTGAGCATTATCATTTACAGAATTAAGAGTGTTTGATAAACTGGATATAGTCCTTGTTAACCAATTCCATGTTCAATACCCATGTCAGAAAGTATGACATCATGAATATTTATTAGCTGAAGATGTATAATTTAAATTTTCAAGATTAAGTTTTGCTTTAATAAAAACTATTTACTATTTATTGAATAATTATACATTTAACCCTTACCTGCTATGAAAAGCAGTCTTTGCTCAACATTTTATCTAATGCATTTTGACTTCAATCATTTTAAATATTTTTGACGGAGTGTCAACCAGCTCGGATCCTCGTGAGGCGCCGTGTTGCTCCGTGTCTCAGTTGGATACAAGCTGCTTCATACAGGCCGCAACTAACGGAATAATGTTTTAACTCTTTGCACGCTAGCGGCCAACTTGTGATTACCTATGCAAACAGTTTGGATCTAGATGAGACGCCGCACAATGCGGCGTCTCATCAGGATCCAAACTGTTTGTCATCTTGGCCATATTTTTGCAAACAAAATGAGAGAAAGTTTATTTTAAGTATTGAAGCAGACGACAATTGTTGCAGACGAAATATTACTTAGCGTGCAAAGAGTTAAGTAAAAAAAATACTTTTTTAATATATTTTAATAAAAAGAATCTGTAAACCGTCAGTAAGGTGCTTGTACATATATTACATATTTCTGAGAAACAAAATACTGAAAACCCGAGAAATCAAATACGCCAAATGGGATGGCACAATATGTACAATAAAACAATGTAATAATAAAAACATAACAAGTAGGTCTAATTCTAGGTCTTAAACACAAACAATTGTTCATGCCTTTGCAAAACGTGTACACCCGGATTGCTGATGTAATTACTACAGTTTCTATCAATATCAAAACATCCTCTTCACAACAATCAGCTAATACATAGTCATGGTATCATTATTTCTTAAATATATAATACAAAACAGATAAACCGTTAATACAGGATGACATTTATGCAGAAAGCTCGTGCATTGGTTTTCTGTATAACTGTTGCACTGTTTTGAGCAACCACCTGTGTTTAACTTGACCTGTTGTATTTATAAATTGTCGCTTTAAGAGTATTGTGACTATATCTGACAGAAATGTTTATCTCTTTCACTGCAGTGTGTTTATTCACAATAAGTTGCAAACGGTTTAGAACCAAATGAAACTTCGAATGTTTCGACTTCTCGTCAGGATTTAAATGTACGCCTCCTCAATTGTGCGTTCGAAAGAAAAAGGGAGATTAGCAAGCACTGAATATTGAAGCAGACAGCTTATATTAGCAAGCGGCAATACATGACAGCAAAGTGTTGACCAACCCTCTAAATTTCATACGTTCAGACTAATATTAGTACCGGTCTTTTAAGCAATAGACAGCTTAATACAGAAAGCTCCACAGAAGGCTCCCAAAGGAGCTTTCTGCATGACTTCCACTCTGCATTAAACAGCCATCTGCCTAAAATACTTAAATATTTCTTTATTTAAATTCCGGGTTAATGTATATATATGTAGAGGTCTTTAGAGGGCAACGCTTCTAAGAGTGTGTACGGTTCGACATCCACTTTTATCGCATAATTAACACTGTTCCAAGATTACATATAATATATGCCATCATAAAATTATTTTTGTTTTACATGTTCACATGCATAATACAAGATTGGACGCTATGAACCTATTCCTCGCATATAAAAAGCATTTTCACGATTTAGCAAACAGTGTAGACCCATATCAGAAGGCTCCTGTTGCAGCCGGCTAATTCGGGTCTGTTCTGATTGCTTATGGAATTATAACAGATCTGACTCTATAATTTATACCAATACTATAAATGTCTGTGTGCATATGGTATTATACAACTTCAGCTAATAAATTTTCATGATACCGGTATTTCATACATGAATATTAAACAGGACAGGGCTAATATGTACACACTATGGCGTTATGGATAAATGCGAGTCAACATTATCTTGGTTTATGATACACGCCACTATTTCCTTGCACAAATGTCATTATTTAGCGTCAAATAAGTCGCGCTAATATTCGCCTTCAGGGTATAAAATCACTTTTTAGCATATTTCCATATTAAAAGAAGCTGGCACTCTTGTCGTTAGAGATAAAGTTGTATTGAACGTGTCCAGAAATAAAGTTATTAACCATTATAGTGCTAAGCGTGAGCTAAATAGCATCAGCAAACAGCTTGGATCCAGATGAGAGACCGAATAAGTCGTCGTCTCATCAGGATAAAGACCATTTGACACTCAGTCAATGGTTTCCTGAAGTTGGAACGAATAGGATGTAACTAAAACTGCAATAGTTCAGGGCTTTAGTAGACTTTCTTTTGAGAAAAAGGTCAAAGTCGCCAACTATCGAGCTTTCTAGATTCTAACTAAGCGGCATCGAAAGGTACCTAATTGTTTTGCAAGACTAATTGAGGCAAATAATGTAGACCCAAATCAAATGGGTCTCATTAGGTCGTACAATAATAAATTGCATAAGTACGATGCCGACTGGACTTGTGCAGCTGTAGGAAACAGTTGAGCGGGAAGATTGCATGCCTTTATATTGAACCCTTCCAATGCTGACCAATGCTGACCAATAGAGGTCAAGCTTACCGTCAATAGTCAGGAATGTATACAAGAAAGGTGTAACATGACAAACAATGTAGACCCTGATGTGAGGGCTCCTGTATGAGTCCTGTCGTCTGAGTATACATCGTCAGAAAAGGCGATTAGTAACTCTTTTAAGATGAATACGGTATTTTATTATAGAGCATGACATAGTAAACCTTGGTATAACTCCAAATATTTCTCTGACGCAGTGATAAATCTGCGTCTACACTGTTAATAAACTACCATAAGTTCGGGCTTACACAGACTGATCTCATCTAACAGCCCAATTTAAAACTAATTTGCATCGTGTAACGCCGGGTTTTAGTCGAAATTTCAAATGTTGCAATTTTGAATTTGAATGCACGTGTTATACATACAATAAAGGTATTTTAAATGACAACTCAACATGTCTGTATGGCAAGCCGTAACTTTATGCCTGAGAAAAATAGAGTACAATATCACTTTTATGTGATCAACTAATTAATTCGCAAGGATTTTGCTTAAAGAATGCGGCTTAAAGTAGAAACGACATTGATACAGAATGCTCCCAGAGGAGTTTTCTTTACAAATTTCGTTTTGCATTAAGCTACCACCTGTCTTAAAATCAAGAATTCTTCTTCTTTCGTACTGTCTCTTTAGAGAGTTTAACTAAGATCTATCTCGGAGGCTCTTTAACTGCCAAAATTTGGCGTCTTTTAAAGTTTACTTTATTGAATGCCCACCCCTTTTCTTTCCACAAATATTACCACAGTTTGGATAATGAAGAGACGTCGAATTACTCGGCGGTTTATCTGGACCCATACCGTTTCCATAGGTAATCGCACATGCAACATTGGCAGCGAAAGAGATAATTGTCGTGATTTCTTTGACAATTTAATTGCTCTTCAATATACCGAGGGGATGTCAGCAAAGACCGCACCTGGTGATTTGCTACGGATGTACCGGTGCACATTTTCTCAGCTTGTTCAATAAATATTTTATCTAAGACGATCTTTTCATGTAATGTAAAATCACACTTCCCCATTCTAAAATGCTTCAATCCATTACAAGTACAGCGCGATTGTGAGACTCTAGCAAAATGAGGATTGAACTGATATCAATGTGCATATATTGCTTTTATCACGCATGGTTCTTGCACCTCGAGGTTATGCTAAAACCAAACTTGTAGAATAATAAATCATCATTTAGGATAATGCCAGTCTTATGATTCATTCAACTGAAATCACCCGAAAAGTGCATCTTTGTACAGCTGAGAAACTCAAGACTCTGATCATTATAACTACGACAATATTCGCTGTATGTCTGAATATGTGTCTAGTTTCTACAGTATTCTCCGTCTAAAGGGACCACACAATTAATACTGTATACATTAATACTGATGTTTTAAAAGCTGGTAGTTGCTTGATGCAGTGAGATAATGCTGAATGCTCCTGATGGAGCTTTCTGTATACCTTTCGTTCCTGTATCTAACTATAATACCTGTCTTTAATACCCAGAATTATGGTTGTGTCATGTCGTCTTTTAAGATAGGTTTTACTGTATTCGTAGCTGGTGTATATCATTAATTTGTCACTGACATCCATGTACATGCGTATTCGTTATTATGTAATCTATATGCTGACGCTTATCCACTTAGTCGTCACTTCGGTTGCTGTTCAGGTCAATATACATACCTGTAAATAGTGAAGACGCAGATGAGACAGCTCCTGCAGGAGCTGTCTCATCAGGGTCTGCACTATTTACAAGTTGACTGTGCAACCAATGCACTCCACAGCAGTGATTGCACAGCGATATACTTGTAAACAGTGAAGATATATGTAATTATACAACACGGCATGGGTAAAGAAGAAGACGTGTGTTTTAAAATTCAGCAAGAAAAGGGTTATGCTCGTACATGCAAACATCTGAGCTCATGGTCACTCGGAGACTGACTGCCTACAGCCTGTGTGACAATAGTTCAATAATAAGTAATTCAGAGTTTAAGAAGACATTAAATATATTCTGCAATACAATGGTTAAATGCAGACTTCAGAGCCTAAAACTGCTCGATAAATTTCGTTCACAAATCACATAAACCACTGCAAAATTAAATCTAGCGAAATTAAATTTGATTGTTCATTTTAAGTAGTTTAAACTAGCTCATAATATATATAGTCAACTACGAGTTTTTTCTACGCTTGAATTTATAACCGAAAGACATATTAAATAATCAATGATTGATATGGTTATGTTTAACCAAACCTAAACTTATTGTGAGTTGCGTGTTTCGTGAATGTATTTTTTATAAATTTTCTTGTAAATCAGACTCTGATCTCTGCCTTGAAGAAATCTAATACCAATGTACATTCATTGTTCCATCAGTTCTAGCATTTGCATATAATTTAAGCCAAGATGAATCGCCAATACACCCAGCATCCCACCAGTATACATGCTGTTTAACATTCTGGTTAGTTATAAAACGAATATAAATATTAGCTCAATGATTGAAGCAGAAGGCAGTTTTTGAAGACGAAAGTTGTTCAATACTAAAAGGGCTAATATCTAAACATCACTCAAAATCTACCTAAACAGATGCCGTAGAATGAGCTCGAACTTAAGCAAAACGTTTGATTCTACATGTATAACCGTGTGGTTTCTTTTGTTTTCTGATATCAAGGAGCCGCCGAATAATCGTTTTGATATCGGTATTCTACATGCTTTAACAAACGCAACCTTACTCAACATGATATAATATAATCTGTATATTAATTTAGTAATCATACATGTACCATCACATCATATTATAATAAATAAATGTTATATTGTATTATATTACAATATATTTTATAATACATGTATATATTCTTTATTATATTGTATCATACATTTTAACATCATTAAGATTTAATTGTATAATATAATAATACAATATAATGCAATATATAACATAACACAATAACTCAATAAAAACCGGGTCTGCAATTTTCTCTTTTGGCATTGCTAATTTTGTTTTCGAAGGATTACCACTTTCAAAGTATTGGTCGACTATAATTATTGGTCTTTAACCATATAACTGGTTGCAGAGTGCATTTATAACTCGGTGATAAACTAACTCGGGATTGTAACTGGAGCAGGTACAATAAAAACATTACGCATGTTCTAATCTGCACTGTTACCCTCTAGCTAGCACACATAAACAATGACGACGTGGAATCGGAATCGACATTGACGTCTCAGACTCTGTAATCTGGTATGCATTAAGAATAAACATGACTAACTTACATACATGTACATGCCTAACGCTCTTTAGTCTTACAAAAGAAAGTGTGCCTTACGTATCTCATACTATGTCTTGGCTTAGCTTACTTAAAACGTGTCTGCTCAAACCTAGGTACTACATGCACCATTTTAACTCATTTCCGATTCGCTCGACCACTTGAGAAACTATTGACTGAGCGTCAAAAAGCTCGGATACTGTTGAGATGCCAGCGTCAAAAAGCTTGGATACTGTTGAGATGCCGTATTACTCGGCGTTATATATGGGCCCAGGCGTATTACAAATGCGAGTGACATCGTGCTTAGTAGACGGGGTGTTAAGGTAGACAATGAAATGTCAATGTATGCCATTGACGTGGTCAATGGTCAAATTTAAACTATATCCATAACGGTTAGTGGGAACGACTCCGACAATCACTATTTTTTTTACTAATACAGTTGAACTTTAATATCATTTTTGGAAGTGTGAAGTTCAAGTTATCCGAGTTCGAGATATCGAAGTTCAATTGTATATGCAATATAATATTATGTTATCATGATTAAAAAGGAACAGTTATATAAAAATAATAATATACATACATTAATATGATATAATATGTACACTATAAGGTAAATCATAACTTTTAATACTATAATATATATTGATATAATGTGTAAGTATACAATTTGAAATAACAAAAATGATAAATTATGTGATGAGTAAAGTATGTTGCTGTCAGTTGAAACAGTATGTTATAATAAAAATATAATATGACATAACATGATATGTCATAATAATATATTATGGCATACTATGATATATAATACAATATGATATGTATATTAATTTAATAATCATACCGAATAAAGTAAGTGTTTTAAGCGGTAGTTGAAGTGAAATCTACAGAGAAACTAAAACAAAATGACGGCGTCGAGGTCATAGGGAGGGATTGGGTTGGGTTGGTGGTTATGCGTAAAGGGGTAAAGGAACGAACGAGAAGTAGCAGAGACACTCGAATAAATGTAAAGAAAGGGACGTGGAATTAATCAAGATCTGCTCGATATTTCATTTGATTAATTTATCACACGGACTTTATGCAGCGACACTTTATTCACAGACTAAAAAACTCATTCAAATCATGCAGTCGGATTCTCCTCGCATGTTCCTCTCCATCTCTACTTGATAACCCTTTTAACGCTGAACTGTCAGAGTAGAATATTTCATCATTGTTTATTGGTAGAGTCCATACTGTATAAAAGGGTAACATTTGCGAGAACATGTTGAAAGACAAGCAGTGCAAAACTTGATCAGAGTGTTCCTCTAGGAACCCTCCGATCTGGGTCTACCCCGTTTGCAAATGACAGATCAAATGCTCATTTCTCACTTTCAAAGGGTCAAAAACAGTCGCGACTGTCTTATTGTTGGGTTTATCTCAGCCGAGCGTATATTAATTAATAACTTCTAGCGATCTGATGGGCATGAAACCCGTGCTTTTCTGGTCGCTTAGCTTGATTATGTTTTTGTTCGCATCTCTTTCCCTTGTTGCGACGTTCAATATAGCCGTCATGTTTCAATGGACAAGCATGATTCCCGACATGTTCACATTGAGTTGATTCAGTCTGCAGCCTGCACTATTACCCGACCTCTTCAGGAAGTCAATCTTTTATTTGGCGCAGTCGGCTTAAATGAATTAACCGCTGGAAAAGATCGATCATTCCAATCAGTCTGCCTAATGATTGGCAGCAATAGCAACCGGAAACTGGTCGGGGACAACCGGAACTACACGGTGTTTAGGCGCCATTGTTTGATCGGCAAGGGGTTATTTCAAAGTTATACAACCATTGTAATTGTGACTTTGATTGCAGTTATTATACAAATTAAGACTGAATTCTATACATTTGATTGGCTTTAGGACTTGTTTATTTCCTTCATTTGAATATCAGAATTCGTTCACACTATTGTAAGTACTGCACGTGGTATATAATATGTTTTGTTGGTCAAATACTCGTTTCAGAAACATCACGAAAATAAACGTATAGCACAACATAACACAACATATAGCTTAACCTTTTAGTGGAAACTATTCATGTAATAGATAATGACATCATAACTATTAACTAGCAATTTTCTTTTAAATAATGACATTATAAACTAATGTAACAATGACACAACGTATAGAATTAGATCTGTTATTTCATAAGCAAACATAGCAGTCCCTGGTCAGACAGTTCCTAAAGGAGCCTTGTGATCAGGACCTACTCTATTTGCAAAACGCCCCGTGTGCAAGAAATGGTACAAGAATGGGTACCACTGCTCATCCTTTATATGATCGTAATGCTAATTTAACGTAAACTCGCCGATGAGATAATGGTCAGGCAACTTTTCTCCTTCCTCAGCTTCATGTAACCTACGTAGTGAAGCGATGCCGTAAAACCCAACTTACTAGCTCACTGATTGCAAAAGTATTCAAGGCGTTTGTATCAAGTATATGGTTAATGCTGTAATTATCGTTTGAATAGCCATGCCAATATGTTTGATGAAGATTTTGTTTCCTATAACAACACCATTTCGCTTGTAACACCATATCAATGCTTTTTTTCGTTTGCTATGCGGTGTTGCATTGTATCTTCTTTCTTGCTTTTTATTTTCAATCAAATCAAACAAATAAGATGTCGACTTGGCGCTATAAATCTTGCCTTCTTTCCCCGGCAGTGCGTAATATAATGAAGGACTGGATGAAAGCACTCTCTAAAGAAAGTATTGATCTTTACCAGTTTTGTCATTTGAATGAACATACTGAAATATTCCTGAGTGTTGGAACTCCCCTAAAAGGCATACAATTCTAAAGGACAGACCACCAGATAGAAATTGTATTAAGACCTCTAAAATAGATAACAATATATTTATCCGCAGTACCTGTCTTTGTGTACTGAGCAGAAACAGCATTTGGATGCGATTCTAATGGGTACCAAAATACAGACTTTGACTGAGAAATATTAGATACGTTTGAAAACTAATACTAGATTGCCTTAAATATGTAGCTCTAAAGGAGACACAGTAAATTCCATGAATTCTGTGCCAATAATCACTGAGCTGCGGCAATATTGTTACGCTCGTATAATCTGGTAATAAATTTATCCCAACTTGACAGGTCCCATGCCGTCCGCCATACTAAACCCTGGCCTAACCTGATAAAATGACTACAATTAACAGACAAGCTAGAATACGATCCAGTTAGTGTATGGTGAAGCTAGGCGCCTAGTGTAAATCTAAATTGCTGGTCAGCCTGCTCCGACAGTGACATAGGGAATCATGCTGTGGTCAGCTGTCATATAATCAACTTCAATGGAATGGATGTCGCACCAAAATAATTATTGAAAGTGCTTTCCAATTCGTAATAGCTTAACGACCAGGGGTTATGAGGCTCTTTTATTTATAAATATGAACACCTATTGACATAAATACTATTGTTTCAATACGCATAGGTTCACTAGCAACTCACGCATGGAATCAGTGATATAGTGTCACGCAATTCCATGAAAGGAAATGTCATGATCAACACTTAGAGCATGATGTGAACGACCTTCAGAGTACCTTTCGAAACCGTTTGGATTTCGATGAAACACCGAATTTTCCGTTGTCAGGTCACGATCCAAACCGTTGGACATTCTAGTTGTTTTCTGTGGTGAAAGTTTGGAGGAAGCTATGGACATTGATCTTTATGCTGCTAACGATGACGTCAGCAGCATCTGTAAACATATCGACGTCTAATCAGGATTCAAGCTGCTAAAAGGTTTGTGTCATATAAGGCGATATAAGGGTTAGCGTTATATATTCGCCCATAAGCAGTACGATACAACGTGTCAGTATTCCGTATTATCTGACATATACAGTATGGAGAACAATCTAGGTAAGTTTTGGCGGATGGCTGCTTAATGCAGGGTGAAAGTCATGATTTCATCCTGCAATAAGAAGCATCCTGTCTTAATGAATGACATGAGCACTGTTCTGAACGTCCGGTTGTGAGGGGTTTTACGGCATTATTATACATAATTAGTTGAAAATATATCGGAGGCATTATTTGATCAATAGCATGGCAAACTGAAAACAAAACAACAAAACACATGGTCTGAAAACATGGGCTGCTCATTGAATGACGAAAGCAATGCAGAGAATACATTGGTCAAAGGAACCGCATAGACTAAGTTCAGTTGATGCATTGTGTACAATAGCCTTTTGTGAAATTGATAAGTGACATTTAATGAAGACCCATATTATGTGAAACAGGACAGTCAGTCAGGTGTTTACTGTGTGTGTCATATTCCAAATCCCCGGCACAGTTCACATACAGTAAACCTCTCTACAACTATTCTGAAGTTTAAAGAGCATCCCTAAGCGCTTTCCATCTTTAATATTCATATAGGAATTCACTACTTCAGGAAAATTCACTAAATAAATTGCTGTAACAACCACAGAACAGAAGGTGTTTTATCTTGATATAAACTGAAGAATCAGCTCTATATTGTGTCATAAGCAAACAGATCAGACCATGATGACATGGTTGCTATATAAGTCGTCTGATCTTGGCCTACTCTGTTTGCAAGACGTGAAACTGTGTTTATATGATGGAAAGGTAGAATATACATGTGTAACAACCTGCTTTAAAAGACAAATATATTAATAGATATAGACTGCACATTTCTAAAGCTTCCGTTTGGCTGTATCGTGTTTGTGCAATAGACAAGGACATTGTCTTCATAGCAATACAGTCATGTAATATCGGTGCATCACAGTGACGTTTCCTCTGTTTCAGACTGACAATGGATATTAAACATGGTAGCGGTTTAATTGAAGCTACACGTCTTCTCTCTAGTATTATGTTGAAACTATAATTACCCAGTAATCATCGCTGAAGGAGAGGGCTCTGTTACGCCTGTAATCAACGGTGATGTATATTGTTATCAGATGCTCTATCCTTTGTATCTAGAGTGCACATTCTTGATAATTAAACCATAACCAGCTGTGTGGAAAGAATGTATGCTCATATGTGGATCTGTTCAATTTTGACTACGTCCAATTCGATCAAGCTTTTGAGAAAATATTGACTGAGTGTCAAACAGCTTGGGTCCTGATGAGACGCCAAATTACCGTAGTCTACAAGGAATTATTTTAATATCGTTTTGCGTATATATTAGTCATACAAACCACACGCATGAACACTGGGGAACGAAAGAACATCTACTATTCAATATACATGTAATACAGTATACAGTATTATATAAATAAATATTTTGAAAGCTGGCTGCTTAATGCAGACTGGAAGTAATAACAGTGAATGGCAAATTTCCGCAAGAACGTTTTGGTCAGGCATGAAAAGTATTGTTTGTGCAAGTACATTATTGAAACTGACATTATTCTGAAAAGGCTGTTTAACAAGATTACTTTGACAACTTTCTGCATATATTTCTTCCTGTACAAGCCTTTAGTCAATTTCCTTCACACAAATCTTTTCCACTATTTGCGAACATAATAGACCCAGATCAGACGGCTCCTGTATGGGCCGTCTAATCAGGGTCTGTTCTGTTTGCTTACAAAACTGTAATACATCTGATTTTAAAGTTGTTATCAATACCAGATTATCCTGTTTATATATGCCATTATAAAAAGAGCTAATAAATATTCATGACGTCATTATATATTGCACGAATATTCACCAGGGAAAGGGTAAAGATGTATGCTTATATTTTATTTTGGCGGTGGTTATTAAAGGGTTTTACTATATACAGTGATATTGTAACGAAAATACCCTATATAGCCAAACTGATTGTAAACCATTCATTAGGTACGGTAGAACATACACAATAGAACATCTGTAGCGACCTCTTTACGAAATGAATGCACATTGAACTACATGTATATAAGAGCAGGTGATTACTAATGCAAGGCTAAGTAACACGGAAAATTGCTAGAGTTGCTTTCTGCGTAAATATCGTCCTCCATTAAGCTACCACATGTCTTTTAAGCCCAGCCTTAGATTAACGTTTAGGCCACTGTAGACAGGTTCTAGTGTTACTGTATAAGCTTTGACGTCAAACTGTTGTTACAGTACCACTAGGTCTTACCCATTTTCCCAATTAATATGCATGTAAGAAATAATGACATTGTGAATATCTATTAAAACTAAAGTTTTATAACGGCAAAGAACACTGGATGTTCTTGGACTGAGCAGGAACTATAGAATCCTCTATGTTATTTCATAAGCAAACAGAGCAGTTCTTGACCAAACGAATGCACAGGAACATTCTAATATGTGTCTACTCTGTTTGCCAAGGTGCAAGAAGACTTCTCTATCAGGTAAAGCGTTACAGTGGTAAGATTATCACCTAACTTGATATTTGCAAATAGAACTATTAATTGCATGTAGAATGCAGTAACGCATCGCGAACTCGGCATTTAAGACAGGTGGACGCTCAATGCAAGGTAGACATCATGCAAAATGTTCCTCTTGGAGCTTCTGCATGAATTGCACCCTACATTGACCCTTTACCCAATGAATATTCATGTAAGAAATAATGACACCACGAATATCAATTAATTAAATTGATTATCATAATAATTATCACATGGATACAGGAATTGTTAACCATATCAGAAACAGTAGAATGATAAATACATATATTATATTAGGCAAACAGAACAGACCCTGATGAGACGACTGCTATATTGCAAAGGCGTACAAAGGCGTACTTATGGCGTAATGGGTTAAGTCTCCACCTGTCTAAATGTACAGTGTTCAGATTAGGGAGGGTTTAGTGTAGATGAATGTCCCAATTCTTTCTCTATCGAATCTCAAACTGCAGTAAATTGTGTTAAATGGCCCACTCAATGGCAATCAAGTATATTATTATCCAACCAGCAATAAATTGTGTCATATAAACTTTCAAATAATTAGATTCCTAATCTTTGATAAACTGAGAAGGAATTTCTTCCAGAGGAATCTTCTAATTCATGTTTCAAAACACACTTTTTATCCATTCCCTTTCAAGGATGATGTCCGACTATCAAACTGTTTGGATCCTGATGAGACGTTATTCGATGTGTCATCTGGATCCAAGCCGTTTGCAAAGTATTCGCACAAGGAACATGCTTAAGAAAATGTTACTAATTTTGCTCTTAATTTGAAATGCAAAAAAGTGTCAGCTTGAATTTGGGTCTAGTGCAATTTGACCACTTACTGTTCTATTAAGTCTTTGAGAAACTTACGACCGGGTGTCAAATAACTTGGAACCCGGTGTTTCACCGAGTTACTCGGCGTCTCATTGGGACCCAATCTGTCTGCAAATGCGAGACAATTCGTTGATAACGGGATAAGGGTTAAGAAAATATCGGTTTAATTTGATTTAGATATTACCTAGATATAAAACGATTCTAGTCTAGAAATCATCCTCATAAAGTGTCAACAGATTATGTCTCTTGAGACTTCGCGTCCATAAAGATTTACTGTGATGTCAGTAAACGAAGTGTGGTATAACAGAAATACCAGATGAAACCTTATCCATGCAAACAATTTGTTTGTCATATACAGTAAAACCCCTCTGATGAAACTACCTAAAAGGGGCTTAATTCACAGTGGCAAATGCAGATTGTAGCTTAATGCAGGACGAAAGTTATGCAGAAAGCTCTTATAGGAGCTTTCCGCATAACTTTCGGCCTGCATTAAGCAACCACCTGCTTATGAAGACAGCCATGTTTGTTCATTAAGTGGTCGCATTAGAGGGGTTTTACTTTTATCTATCAATAAATTCAGAAACTGGTATACAGTTTTCGGTCTTTTTATGATTTTTAAGAAATAGTAAAATATATTGGAAATATTACTCTTTCAATCCGGACATGCAATCACTGACATTTGGAAACAGTGTAAAGTTTGTAAACCCATATCAGAGCGCTTCTAGAGGAGCCCTCTGATCAGGGTCTGCACTGTTTGTCATTCAATACCCTAAAGCAAGCCCATGCCTTTCATGCTGATTGGATTCAACTTTAACCCATTCCTCCATGAATATTTATGTAAGAATCAATGACGTAATGAATACTAATTAGATAAATTTGTTATAATAGTTTATAGACACAGGGAGTTTTGGCACTGGCAGAAACTTTAAACTCATACCTATATTATATCATATGTAAACAGAGCAGAGCCTGATCAGATGACTCATATAGGAGCCGCCTGATCTTGGTCTACGCTGTTTGAAAATTCGTAGAAAGACGTATTTATGGAGGAAATGATTAAACACTGATAGACTCGGCGTCTCATCAAGATCCAAACTGTTTCTGAAAAGTGTGTATGCTTTTGTATAGGGAAATGTGAACCATTAGGAAAGTTAAAACAGATGATTATTGTTCAGACGACAATACAGTGCGGTTTAAAACATACAGTAAAGCCTCTCTATAACGGCCACTAAATTACATCAAGTATTTTATGTTAAAGGCAGGTGACTGCTAAAAGCAAGGTGGAAGTAAAATAGAACGCTCCTATTGGAGCGTTTTGTTTTACCTTCATCTTGCTTTAAGCAGCCGCCAGCCCTAAATACCAACTTATTAACACAATTTAATGGCCGTTATAGGGAGGTTTCACTGTAGTAGTGTAGTGTTGAGCTGATCTGTGATTAATACTGTTGTAACTAGTATTCAAGCTGTCTGTTTCATTCAGTTCAATATCAATTACTCTGCTATATTACGCTGCAATTCTAAACGAACGAACGATCGGCGGCGATATTCGCCGAGAAATGTCGGCAAAACCATGATAAATATTTTCTAAAAGACTTTCAGGATTGAGCGACATTTTTACCCTGCTACCAGAACCAAAACAAGTATCGATGGAGAATATTGATGTTTTCAGAATATTGTAACCTTGCTAAGATTAAACCTTTTGCCGGAAAGAGACGCACGTTGACGCATTGTCGAACAGAGAAAATCTAGATCAGACGACTCCTGTAATGGCTATCTGATCATGGTGTCCAGGTTTATTCTCTCATGTTCAAACATGTATCTGGTTCAATAGCATCTATCATGGCCGATAAGTCTAGTGTTCACATATAATTATATAAAGGTATTGCATTAATATTCATAATATCATTATCTCTTACGTGAAAATCACAATGGTCGTACTACATGCTGTACATGTATAAGACACAAGTAAACAGAATTGAATACTTGTCAATATATCATCAAGATACGACGAGGATAAAATCAAAACCAAATTGAACTATGTAAATTAATGTTTAGTTTTTCCCATGGATGCCATAAGCAATCCCAGTCTAACTATCCTTACATAGATCTTTAACAGATCAACATATCGATTATGTCTTTTCTGATAAAAGAATTAGACAACTGTTACCATAGCAATGGTTTCAGTTATCAAAAGCAATTTTGTTATATTCATACGTACATGGCTAATCTGTAAAGTAATACTAAGTTTTTAATCTGTTTGTACCAATGTCACACATCTAAAACCTTTCAGCGCTGAGTTTTCAGAGTGAATAACCCAGTTGTGTTTTACTATACAGAACACTCTGTATGAAAGGTTTAAGCTTGCTGCAGGATTTTAACTTTTAGCCTACTATGGGCGGATGAGTGAATACCTATGCAATCAGTTTGGATCCAGATGAGACTTCGAGTAACTCGTCGTCTCATCAGGATCCAAACTGTTTGACACCCTGATTGCATTTTGTTAGGCAAATTGATTATAACTTGAAATTTCAAAATGCAGTAGGTGAAAAATTATGTAAAAGTAATTTGCTCAGCAGGCTAAAGGTTAATGAAACACAGTGTAGACCCTGATCAAAGAGGTTCTTTAGGAGTCCTATCTTCGCTGTTTGCAAATGCTAGTGAATCCATATCACGCATTCAAAGGTTAATCATGTCATGCTTAGCATTGCTGAAATTGCATCTCACCAGGTTGAACTATCTTTGTTCCGCTGACACTTCTTTTACAAAAGATTGAAGAAATCGGCCTTTGCACAGAGCTTGGACCAGTACATGTACCTATACGAGACACCGGGTAACTGGGCGTGTCTACTGGATTCAAGCTGTTTGGAACTGGTACTAGGTCAATACTTTCTCAAAAGGCTGAATGGATAGGAAGTAAATAAAACATGCAACAGATCGGAATATAACTGTAGGTCATTTGTCAGAGCTACATATAACAGTGCGTATCCAAATACTTAACTCGTCATTTCTAAACCAAATCCTATATTGTAATCACTCTTAATAATCGTCTCTTGGAGACGATTCTAAAGAGTAATTATAATATAGGGTTTGGTGGATAAATAAAGGAGTAATTCTTGAAAATGTTTACATTACAAATCTTTTCTGGATCTCTGTTTGTACAGCTGAATATGGACTAAACATAATAATTCAGGCATCACATACGAGTACAATAACCCTCGTTATTTCAAACGTTTAGTAACGAAGATTTGAGAACGTTTAGTAACAAAGGTTTTAGAACTTTTAGTAACGAAGATTTTAGAACTTTTATGCAAGTGGTTTCTTAACCATTATCACACTCAGCGCGCCTTGATTGACATAACAGTTATGCAAACAAAAGAAAGGCCGAGTTGTTAGATACTCAACCAATGGCTTCTCGAGTTCTTGATCGACTCTGAAGTAGTCAGCATTGTATCAGTGTCATCTATGAGCAGATATACTTGTTTCGCAACTGGGAAATAGCTAAGGCAGAGTGCAAATCATGCAGGAAACTCCAAGGGGAGCTTCCTGCATGCCTTTTACCCTGCATTAAACCATCACCTGTCCTAACGCATGCCTGATGACTATTCAAGACAATGTAAGGGAAACCATGACATCGTGAACAATGAATAGCTGCAGACAAATACAGGAAGTTTGACAAAACATGGCAGACTTAGAACCATCAAACAAGAGCTATCTCTGGTCGGACAGCTCTTACAGCAGCGGTCTGACTCGGGTCTAACCTGTTTGCAAAGACGACTTAAGACGTCTCAATCAGGTCAAAGGCTAAAGATCAATACTGATGCTAGTTTGAGTGTTCGGAATAGTGACCTTTTAAAATATGTCAATTAGATTAACCCTATGCTAAATTAGTACAGCTTTTAAGGCATTTACAAATAGAGTAGACCCGGATCAGAGGGCTCCTGTAGGAGTCGTCTGACTACGGTCTGTCCAGTTTACTAGTTGACTTAAATAGTTCGAGTCTACAGTTTCTGTCAGGGTCTGCACTTTTCTTGTTCATGTGGCATTATAAAAAATAAGCTAATTAATATTCACACATTACTTTATTTATTATATGGAATAACGGGATAATCCATTTTGTGACTATGAGTCTGACCGTTACTTCAGTAATATCACGTTTTGTCTCCATCTGCCCGAAGAATAAGTCAACTAATAATCCCTTCCTTGTCGCGACCTGACGTGCGTTTGTAAACAGCTTGTGTCCGAACAAGACGTAGATTTACCCGGCAACTCTTCAGCATCTAAGGTAATGACACACGCGGTCAATAATTTCTAAAACGCTTGATGGAATCGGTCAAACTAGTCACAACTGACATTATAAAATCATCTTAACCCCTTCACTGCTGACACGTTTTTCTATTTAATACATTGTCGCCAGTACCAAGGTTTAGTGTATACATTTCTTCAATTGCTTTATTAACCCTTCGCTTGCTATTCACGTCAATATACCTACCTGTAAATAGTGAAGACTCAGATGAGACAGCTCCTACAGGAGCTGTCTCATCCGGGTCTGCACTATTTACAAGTTGATTGTGCAACCAGTGCACTCCACAGCAGTGATTGCACAGCGAAATACTTGTACACAGTGAAGATATATGTAATTATACAACAGGGCATGGATAAAAAAGGAGAAATGTATTTTCAAATTCAGCAAGAGAAGGGTTAAAAGATAAACCGAGATGCAGGCTGTTTGGATCCTGATGAGGCGTCGAGTTAGTTAGTGTTTCATCTGGATACAATCTATTTGCATGTGATATCACAAACCGTCTTCATGGCAGTTAATATGATTGTTTAACATTTATAATGAATTATGTCGTTATTTATTTCCTAATTATTCACCAGACAAAGGCTTATAGACATTCATGTTTATTTATAACCCTTTTCCCTCATTGGTTTATTTACAAGAATTCCTGACTTCATGAATATTGGTCAATAAAAACAATGCATGCTTGGCCATTTCAGAAACTATAGAACGATATCTGGGTCCATGATTATAAAGATTTTTAGTTGAGTCTGAGTTTGTTCTCAAGCTTTTGATTTGTCAGATTTGAGCCAAAGGCACGAATCGGTCCAATAAAAATTTGAGATACTGTATTATTACATAAGCAAACTCTGATCAAACTGCTCTTACAGGACCCGTCTGATCTGACTAGAGTGTTTGCAATGGCGTGAAAATATTTAGCTATGGAGGGAATAGGTTCCATCAGCCATTGTACCGAGGCACTGCCGTATAGAGGTTAATTTTATTATTGTGCCTGTATATATGGAAATTATTGTGTACATGTAATACGTACTACATGATGATGAACATGTCATTGCTATATCGTATTTATGACTATCGTCCGTTCACTTGCCTATCCGATTACAATCAAGTTTGCAAAGTTGTCTATAAATAGTTCAACTAGCAGTCCTAATATTCACAAGTATTTCTGCTGGATGTCCTACTTTTAGCAAACACATTTTGTTACCCTCATGCTTCCCCATGAAAACCATGTAATACACTCCATACTGTATTATTATTATTATTTTGTATTGTGTTAATTTCTCATTTTTACATCCTGTATGTAATGAGAATAAAATGTAATAGTTGTAATCGTTGTTGTAGTTGCTGTGTACTGATCGCTGCTAATGCAAACCATCAAACTGACACATCTCTGTTCAGTCGTCATCTAAAATCAGAGGTGTTTAACCCTTATCTCGATGCGCAAACACATTGTCTGCTCAAATCTGGATTCCATGTAATGTTGGCTACTTCCAATTTGATCAAGCCTTTGAGAAACTATTCACCGAGTGTCAGTATATCTTTGGTTCCTGATGAGACACCGGGCTACTCGTCACCTTATCTGGATTCAAGCTACAGTAAAACCCCTCTAATGCGACCACCAAAAAGGGGCATACTTCACAATGGCAAAGGCAGGTGGTAGCTTGATGCAGGACGAAAGTTATGCAGAAAGCTCCTATAGGAGCTTTCTGCATAACTTTCGCCCTGCATTAAGCAACCACCTGCTTATGAAGACAACCATGTTTGTTCATTAAGTGGTCGCATTAGAGGGGTTTTACTGTATTTGCAAGTGGAGAGCGGGTTAAAAATTAACCCTTTCGGCGCCAAATTTCTAAGTGTCGTCTGCAATGCAATATCTGTTAAGTCATTTGGTAAAATAAGGAAATGAGATAAATAAATGCAAATTTCAAAGGAATAAAGCGCATATACGATAGAAGAAGAGTTTGAGACAAATAGTGAAGTCCCTGATCAGACGCTGTCTTGAAAAGGCGGCGTCTGATCTGGGACTACATTATTTGTCGTGGTGCATTAATGCGACATCGGCGATGAAAGGGTTAAGAGAATAGTTTGTTTACAAACACAAAGAAAATAAAATTGTATTTAAGTCATATAATTATGTTTATGGCTCCTTGGTGCATATTTGAGACAGGCGATTGCATTTCCATTATATGTGCGTTTGAGGTATTTCATTAACAAGACGTATTGTCCGGGTTTAACACTCACTTGATGAATATTAATATAATAAATAATACAATTGTGAATATTTAACGGCATAATTATGAACACATGAATACTCGACCATGGCAATAAATGTAGAACCAGATCTATATTATTTCATAGCAAACCTAGCAGACCTTATATTAGACGGCTCCTACATGAGCTGTCCAATCTGGTTCTATTCTGTTTGCAAATGTGTCTAAAGGCATTTATAAGGAGGAACGTCTTTAACCTTGAAGTTCTTTGGTCTATTATTTGGCAAATACATGAAACGGCGCCTCTATCAAGGATAAGGCGAGTCTGAGTGTGCCTCAATCAGCAATGCTTTCTTGCACGTCTACGTTGATGAACACAATCAAATATTCGCTTCTATCGCACTTCGCTTTTTATGGACTATCAGACAAATTGTCCAAGATCATTAAGCGAGCAATGGTAAAGAATATAACTTGACATTGCCATGTAAAGATGTGACCTTTACGGACCATGTTATCTGTAAAAAAAAGACCTTGATAATATCAATACAGTAAAGCACACATTAACCGAACTTTCAAATTAGTATCAATGCCGATCTTTAAAACAGGCGACAGCTTAAATGCTACACGTAGGTGAAAGCTACGCATAAAGCTACCAAAGGTACTTTCAGCAATGCTATCGCCCTGCATTAACCCATTACCTAGGCTATTTTTAGATCCAACCTCTTTGAATAAATCTACGGAAGAGGAAAATTAACTAGAGAAAAGGAAAATTTTAGAATTTTGTAGTTTGAAACCATTGTGATAAATAGAGCATTTGCTCCTATAGGAGCAAATGTTCTATGTATCACAATGGTTTCACAAAGGCACTTTTACAAAGTCGTCAACAGTCGTCAATATGAGAGAAAGGGTCAAACACCTAGCTGTTCAAACAATTAAATCATAACATGTTTAGTTGAGAATGATTTTACTGTACTTGAATTTGGCGTGCATCGAGCATGACAGCCAACAGGGGAGTAGCGAGTGACGCACTTACGCATGTGCGTAACTTCTGTCTGAAAGGTGAAAACATTATCTCAATGGCCAAAATTGAACAAAAACCGATGGCTTAAGATGATAGACTTTGGTAAACGCTTTGTCTTGTCATACAAGCTTTAAACCATTATCTCATATTGGCCCTTTTTGACGCCTCTGTAAAGGTCACATTGTGGAACCATTAATAGCTATAGGAACAAATGCTCTATTTATCATAATGGTTTTAAAACTACACACTTCTATATTTTCCCGGGACACCGTGCCCCCGGACTCACATAGCCACGGTACAATGTACGTACACTACATTAAGATTCAGCTAAGCTCCTGGACAAGTGGACACTGACTCGACGTATGGGATAGTCGTGTTATGGCAAGACACAGTGTTGAACCCAGTAGAATCTCACTACAATGGTCACTGCATGAATAAACATGGATGGCTTTAAATTAAATTTCTGTCATCAGCTTTAACTTTCGCTTTTGTGTGAGGGACATATTTGTTCCTGCCACTTATTGGAAAGATCCTGATTTACCTGTCGCATAAAGTCGAAACTCTTTGACACTCTGATTGCGCTTTTGAAATAAGAATTAGACGATAATCCTTTCCGCCATGAATATTCATGTAAGAAATAATGACGTAATAAGTATTAATTAGATAAATATGGACGCGGGATTTTTACGCAATGACAGAAACTGTATAATCACATCTATATTATTCATAAGCAGACATAGCCGTCTGGTCTGGGTCTACTCTGTTTGTAAAGATGTAGATATAGATTAAAGCGCTAAGAGACGAAATCTATTTTTTTGTCGAAAGGGTAAAGCTACAAGTGCACCAAGCAACAGCTCTCTTAGCTTGTATTATCATTTAGTTTCTCCACGCCTTTTGGCACCTTTGCTTATAGAATATCATAGGTCTTATTTCATGCTATGTATTCACTTGTTTATATAGCAATATAAACTACATGTAATTAATTAATGGTTGGAATTTGCCATGAACTATTCACGGAGTAAAGGGTAAAACATCCCTCAAAATGCATAAGCAAACAGAATAGATCCTGGTCTGGGTCTACACTGTTCGTTAGTGCGTGAAAAGGTGTTCATATGAAGAAACATCATAAATATATTGAACGAGTCAAAAGTACGTTTAATCTTTTCCCTCATATCAACATGTTTTCATGCAATTGCAAACAGAGTAGACCCCGATCAGGCGGCTTCTATAGGAGCCGTCTGATCAGGGTGTACTCTGTTTGCAAATGGAGTTTGATAGATCGGTTTCTTTACTTTCTAAAATGACTACAATGTTCAACCTTCTATATATCGTTATAACTATTTTTTCCCAAGAATATTCAGTATATTCAGGTATTGAAATTTGGAATAAAAGTAGAACAGGGAATGAATTAAGCATGCCTTCTGTTTACCATAAAGGTGCTTAAGCTAATTCCTTATTTCAAGAAAATACAAAAAAGAGACAATAAAACTGTCAGGTTAGAAGACTTGCAGTCACGTCATCCATTAGACAACTTTAATACTAGTGCATCATCAAGTGCTGTTGTCTTTAACTCTCTTGGCGCCAGATAATGTTCGTCTGCCTGCAAACAGTGTCGTTTGTTTAAAGTTTCAGAGTGGATTTTCCCCCATCTATTCTCTATATCCTTAGTGGCCTGTGGAACATTTTAAATCATGATACAATGCCGAGTTACTCGTCGGCTTATCTGGATCCAACCTGATTGCAAAGGTAACTACATAATCGTCCTTTGCAGCAAGCCTTTTGAGTCGCTTTAAGACGTTTTACGTTATTATACATACAAACGTAAACATCAAAGCTCCTGAACAAGTATTTGCCTGGGGAAATACTATCCATATCAATAATTCTAAAACGACTTTTGTCATCCATTTCTTTTAGAGTGCTTTTGTCTGTCCTTTGTTTTAAAACAGCAGCGTTTGCATTGCAAACAACTTGAACCCAGACGATTAACAGCTTGGATCTAAATGAGACACGGAGTACCTCGGCGTCATATCAAAGTGGACGGTGATTGATGATTTGAACGTGGCTTCTTTTAACAAAAATGTAAGAAAATTCAGCATTGAAGCAGACGACAAAAATGCAGACGACAGTGAATTAACACTTTAGACGAAACAAGTTGTGATATCATTAAAAACCCATTCCCTCATATTGATGCCTTTTGACACATCTGATAAGTCACTTTTGGAACCAAATACTCTATTTATCACAATGGTTTCAAAGTTACACAGTTATAAATGTTTCCCTTTCTCTAGTGATAGCTCCTTAATTTTCGGTAGATTTAATCAAAAAGGTTGGATCTAACAATAGCCTATGAGTGAATGGGTTATGAGTAAAAACCCAGAACAGATGGCTTCTGTTAGAGCCGTCTGATGGGGGTCTGAAATGTTTACTGTTGGAACTATAGGATTCTGATTCTACAATTTCTGCTATGGACACATCTATGCTGCGTATAAATGCCATTATAAAAAATCTCTTAATAAATATCCATTTAATTTTTCATGAATATTCATCAGATGAAAGCAAGTGTATCCATTTAGCTTGAAACTTCAGCATTGAAAGGGTTACTGTAGGTATAGGTATATGAAAAAGCCAATATAATAAAATTATACAATGTATAACAGTAGAACCTGGCTTATTCATTTACTGAACATAGGAATCTTAAAAATGCAGGGCAAAAGTAATACAGAATGTTCCTATATAATAGGAGCTATATTGCATTACTTTTGACCTGTATTAACTAATTCACTACTGACGCCTTTTTACACCTCTGTAAAATCAGTTTTTGAAACTATTTTGATAAATAGAGCAAGCATTTGCTCTATAGGAAAAAATGTTCTATTTATCACAATGGTTTCAAAACAACACAATTCTAACATTTTCCTTTTCTGTAGTAAATGCTCCTTTTCGGTAGATTTATTCAAAGAGGTTGAGTCTAAAATAGTTTAGGATGGAATGGGTTACGCTACCACCTACATTACACATCCCATAATTCGACCTCTATTGATGGCCGCTTAAGACATGTTCCTTTGCAATATAGTAGACTGTCTACCGTCATGCATATTAGTATTATGATAGTTAACCCTTCTTATGCTAAACAAAAACGTCTGCTAAGGCTGGTATATTACAAATTTCATTTTCATCCGATTCGTTCAAACCTTTAATCCTTTACTCCATGAATATTAATGTAAGATTTAATTACTCATTGAATATCAATGTAAGATTTAATTTCATCATGGAAATCAATTAGCTCGAGTTGTACAATCACACATTAAGATAGGATTGTTTTATATTACATGTAGCATACAATGTATAATCATATCTATATTATCTCATGAATTAACAGAGCAAACCCTGATCAGATAGCTCCTGATCCGTCTGATCTGGGTATACTATGTTTGTAAAGGCATACATAAAGGCGTATTTATGACGTAAACAGTGACAGTGTGTTCCACAGCTTTGGACTTGGATGCGTTACACTAATTGCTAATAATAAATACCAAAGATCTGCATTTACTTATTGATGATTGATTGATGATGTCAAAATGTATAGATAAAAAGGAAAGGGCTTAAGGAAAATGTAAAATTCACTAACATTTTATTCCACCCTTTACTTGATGAATATCCACACACCCACTATGCATATTTTTTAAAACAATGTTTGTATTAACCCTTCGCTTGCTCTCCACGTCAATATACCTACCTGTAAATAGTGAAGACCCAGATGAGACAGCTCCTGCAGGAGCTGTCTCATTAGGGTCTGCACTATTTACAAGTTGATTGTGCAACCAGTGCACTCCACAGCAGTGATTACACAGCGACATACTTGTAGTACACAGTGAAGATATATGTAATTATACAACAGGGCATGGGTAAAGAAGGAGAAATGTATTTTAATATTCAGCAAGAGAAGGGTTAACAATGTACTTTTTACACACCTTTACTTGTTGCACATTCATGTAAGAAATAATGCCTGTATCAATATTTCCTCGTTGCATTCTTGTAATGATGAACATGTATGATAACATGACAGAAACAGTACAATCATATCTATATAATTAGATCACATAGGCAAAAACAGGGCATACCCCTGATCAAGAATATTGATCTTGACGGTATTTTACGATGGCATGTGAACATAGAAATATTAGACCATGGCATAAACTGTAGGATCAGATCTATATTTGTCCATAAGCAAATGGGACCCGTTTGATATGGGCCTACTCTGTTTTCAGAGGCGTCAAATGCGTATCTGTTATTTAAACGATTAAACATATAAAACTAAGACATTTACCATAGCCAACAGTAGATTATACCCATATATGTAGCATATGAGCAAACAGGGTAAACCTGATCAGTCCGAGCTATTACAGGAGCTAACTGATCTGTACCTAATTGCATTTTCTCTGTTCGCATGTGCCATTGGTGGAATTATCAGATATAGTGTTAGCTTGTCAAGTAAAATATAGATTTAAAGCGCCTCCGATGCTCTTGTAGAATGAATGCTAACGGATATGTGTATTATAATGCAAGCTACAGAGAATCTGTCCTCATGTAATCAGATATAGTCTGAATATCTGATAAGATATCTCACAAGTAAGCTTTCAGGAAACAGGCATAACGATATTGATCTGTGGCTTAATATATAAGAAAACAGAAATCCGTAATCAAAACTGCCATAAATCGATAGTCCTCTGGGAATATTTTTCAACATGTGTGAACGACCGGGTCGGAAGCACATCAACTTTATTACATTTGTAGATTGCTCTTCTTATTTGGAATAAGTGAGTCTTGATCAAATCTGACCAAACACGGATATAAAGTAGAACCCCTTTAATCATTTCCCCTCATATAAACACATTTTGACGCATTTGCAAACAGAGTCGACCTGGAACAGTAGGAGCCGTCTGACCAGGGTCTGCTCTGGTTGCTAATGGACGTTGATAGATCTGTTTTTAGTTCCCCAAATGGTTACAATGTTCTATCTTCCAAATTTCATTACAACTAGTTTGCCCATGAATATTCAGTAGGTACTGACATTTGGAATAAACATAGAACAGGGAAAGGTTTACAACGATAACTAGATATAGTGCTGATGGTAATTCACAGTAAAGATAAAATTCCAATAAAGGAATTAATATAATACATAAATACTTGAATAGTTCTGATCTGATATTTCGACCACTAAGGGCCTTTTTCAAATATTTATCATGTCCAAATACACGTGTATTTCGACATGATAATATTTGGAAAAGGCCCTTACATGTATTTGGACATGATAATCTTTGGAAAAGGCCCTTGGTGGTCAAAATAACAGATCAGAGCTATTCCAGTATTTACATATTAAAGGGGGGTTAATGCATATCAATGAAGAATTGGCATTTGTGGAGACAATTCGTTCCTTTTAAATTTGATTAGCTTTAATCATAGTATGGATGTAACACTTTGAATCCTGATGAGACGCCGAGTTACATCTGGACCTAAGATGTTCGCATAGTTATTACGGAGAGATAACGTATAGCAAAATATCAGGAGCTTTCTGCATTACCTTTGTCCTGCATTAAGCTACCACCCGCATCTAGCACCCATAATTATTATGCCTCTTTCAGGTGGTCGCATTAGCGTGATTTTACTTCAATAAACATAAAGATGATTAAAGTATCTACAGAGTAAATGGTTAAAACAGATAAGTTGACCTTTTTCCTAAGAACATTCAAACCGAGCGCCAAATAAACTACTACTACTACTACTACTACTACTACTACTGCTAGGATACACGAAACCGCCTGTTGAATGATACCAGTAAAATCATACGTATTTACATAAATACTACATGTATATATAAAAGTATAGTCTCTGTAATGCGACCACATATTAATTTATCAACAAACGAGTCTGTAAAACAGTCGGTTACTTAACCCTTCGCTTGCTATTCACGTCAATATACCTACCTGTAAACAGTGAAGACCCAGATGAGACAGCTCCTGCAGGAGCTGTCTCATCAGGGTCTGCACTATTTACAAATTGATTGTGCAACCAGTGCACTCCACAGCAGTGATTGCACAGCGAAATACGTGTACACAGTGAAGATATATGTAATTATACAACAGGACATGGGTAAAGAAGGAGAACTGTATTTTAAAATTCAGCAAGCGATGGGTTAATGCAGGGCAAACGTATTACAGAAATATCCCATAGGAGCTATCTGTATGACTTTTGACGTGCATTAACCTACATGTACCATCTATTTAACAATACAGAATAAGACTTCGATTAGTTGTATTAGAGACTTAACTCTAACTTTTTATTTACTTGGGTGGTAAGACGAATAATGACTGAAAATGACAATTCGGCTTAGGGCTATCGATTTTATGTATTTCATTATAGATTTCTTATGGCTGTAATTAATATCATTTCGCTATTATTCAACAGATTTTCTGTCTATACAAGACTACATTGGACGATGTTTTACCGGGTAGTAAATGGCATTGAAGCTTTATAATTTATTGCACCAACTTAATCGTGAGATTTATATAGAATTTTGTATTGGGCCAAAAACCAACGAATAGTGCAAAAGAGATGTAAGCAATTATATATGTTTTGTAGTTGGACGATTAGAGAAAATGTATTTTCACGGAAGGATTAAATGTCTGTATTTTGGTACAAGCAAGCCTTTAGGCTGACGTAGGCAAACTTGTGTAATAGTTTGCAACTTGTCTGGATTCAAACCGAGTAACTGGGCATCTCATTAGGATCTAAACAGATTAAGTAAATCTCTCTGAACAAGAACTATAGTCGAAAAAGAATTCATATACTGTTGGACAGGGGGCTGCTAAATTCAGGTTGAAAGTCAAGCAGAAAGATCATAGAGGAGCTTTTTGCAAGGTTTTCACCCTGTATAAGGCTGTTACCTGCCTCCAAGACCGATATACAATGTACATGTATACTCGTATATATACTAAATTTAACTTCCGGTTTAGAGGTGTTTTACTGAATACGGTTAAAACGAAATTGACACTGCCTGATTTAACTAAGCTAACGGCGACCTTAGTTGCATATTCAAACAGGTTGGATTCAGGTAAGACGCTGAGTAACTCCTGTGCCTTAATAGGACCAAACTTGTTTGATCTCAGTTTTTTTCAATAGCCGTGGACAGATATCAAATTGACAAGGGGATAGAGATATTAATTTTAATGGTTTTTTTTTAAAAGAATGCACTTATAGCAGCTTTGCGCTCAACTATCAAATGGTCAAGAGGGCCATTATGACGCCTTCAAGGCAAGCATCCGAGTCTGATTTGGCAACATTTCTCAACGAATCATATAAAGTTTAATTGCAATTACTACTTTCAATTTAATCATACAATGCAAGACTCTCCAATGCTCGACATATCAATATGTGACTCTTTAATTTTTGCCATGGTCAAACATTCATGCGCCAGAATACCTAACAGGACACACTAACTCGTGGATTACCTTCCTGGGTTCGATCCCCCGCTGGACCAAATCCTTCGAACGAGACTATAAATCGAGGTCCGGTGTATCAGTGCTTTACACTGGGCATCGAAAAGAACCAAAGAAACTCTGTCGATAGTAAAAGTAGGGTATCGCGCCAGAATTTGTCTCATGATTTTGTTACGTAATTTTTCAAGACCAAACTCTTAATATCTGCCTTTAATTCTTTTAGCGCGAGAAACCAGTCAATAATGTCTTTTCCAACAGTGTAGAAGTATCGATCTTCACGGCAGATGGCAGCTTAATGTAGCTCTTCTTGGAGTTTTCTGCATGACTTTCACCCAGCATTAAGCAGCCAACTGTCTAGATCGTTATCAAACGTCTGTTCAGAGAGTTTTTTCTGACAACAATAATTTGTTTAACAAACCAAGGTATACTAGCGGTATGTGTCCGTTTGGTCTGTACAGTAAATCCTCGCTAATCTGAACACTCAAATACGTGTGTATACAGTCCTAAGTAGCAGTACTGGTCTTTAAAACAGAACACAGCTTAAAGCAGGGAACACTTCAGGCAGAAAGCTCTTACATGTATGGGAGCTTTCTGTATGATTTATGCCTTGCATTAAGTAGCATTGTCGATATTCAAGATAGATGACAGCCTAATGTAGGGTGACATTTATGCAGAAAGTTCACATGGGAGCTGTCTGCATAAATGTCTACCTGCATTTAGCAGCCATCTGCCTAAATAGTTATCATTGTTTCTTTACTGAAATCCTGCTGGGAGAAGATTTTCTGACAACCAGAATATGTTCAGCAAGGCATAATAATGGTCAGTGACAGTTTGGTCTGTACAGTAAGATCTGGTGTAACATTCAGATAACAATTCTTAATTCTTCTTTAAAAATATTCTGTTCAGACAGGGTTTATATACAGAAAAATCCCTCTAATGCGACCACCAAAACGGGACATAAATCTGGGTGGCAGAAGCTGGTGGTAGCTAAATGCAGGACGAAAGATATAATGCAGGGCGAAAGTTATGCAGAAAGCTCCTACAGGAGCTTTCTGCATAACTTTCGTCCTGCATTAAATGGGTTCTACTGTACATATAACCTTTCAATCTATGAGGTTAATCCTTTGCTCCATAAAATACGCTTTTCTACGTCTATATGAGCCCTCTGCTCAGCATAATATGCTTTGTTTGCTTATGAATTGTATATAGATATGGTTTACAGTTATGCTGCAACCAAACATTCCAATGGTGTGCATGGGCCATAATACAACCTAAGCTAAGTGGCATTCATTATTTCTTGCATGGATATTCATGGAATACATTATTAAGAGGAGACAACTTTTGAAAACATTTTAGATCCAGATAAGTCATCGATTGGTTAAAAAATCAGGATCTAAATGGTTTGATCTCGTTTTTCTAAAAACGTAAATATATATCAAATTTGACAATCTTGGAAAGATATTTATTTTATATTGGAGTAAAGAATACATGTATACCCCTCGAATGGCCATTAAGAACATTTATCTCGCCTTAAAGGAAAATATCCGAGTCTTAATTTTGGCAGAAACTGTGGTGTCATATTAAACAGCAGATTCTGGTCAGACGGCTCCTATATGATCTGGATCTACTCTGTTTGCAAAGGCGTATTTATTGAGTAGAGGGTTAAAGACAAACATCCGAATCTGATGTTGCAAGAAATCTCAGTAAAGTCTAATCACATAATTCAGAAACATGCTAAACATTACAATTACCACGAAAAATATCTACTTATCAAAAGTTCGCTCATTATTTTTTTGTCTCGGTCAAACTTCCATGGGCAAGACAAACTGTCAGGAAACTAACTACATGATGGTTTATCTAGTTAACTGTGCGTTTCCTGCCAGATCCAAGCTGTTTGCCAATGCCAGTCTAGTTTCGCTTAGCATGAGCATGGATAAATAAACAGCAAAACCTCTCTATAACGGCCATTATATTACATCAAGTATTTTGTGTTAAAGGCAGCTGTCTGCTTAAAGCAAGGTGAAAGCAAAACAGAACGCTCCTATAGCAGCGTTCTGTTTTACTTCCACCTTTCTTTAAGCAGTCGCCTGTCCTAAATACCAATTACTTAACACCTTTTAGTGGCCGTTATAGAGAGGTTTTACTGTACTTGAATGGCAGAGTCTTGGGTCACCGTATGTATACGAAACTGCAATTTTCAGCTTTTAAATCTTCCGATTTGCCAAATCGGTTTTGCGATAGACAAGCGTGCTGTCTTCTTGGCAAATAAATTCATATAATATCGGTGATTCGCATTGACAGTTCCGCTGTTTCAGACAGACAATGAGTATGGAACATCGTAGCATTTTAATTGAAGCTACACGTCTTATCTCTAGCACAGTAAGTAAAATCCTGTAAACCGGAATACTAATAGAAAATTTAGATACTTTCAGACAGGTGGCTGCTTAATGCAGAGTGAACGTCTTACAGAAAGGTCCCAGAGGAGCTTTCTGCATGACTTTCACCCTGCATTAAGCAGCCACCTGTCTCCAAGACCGATATTTATACTAGTTTTAACGTTCGGTTTAGAGAGTTTTGCCACGCGTAGCAACCATCAGAACGAGGTCCAGTTTTCAGTTGTAGAGGTGGGTGGTAGCCTAATGCAGGACGACAGGTATGCAGAACACTCATTTATTAACCCTTGGCTTGCTATTCGCGTCAATATACCTACCTGTAAATAGTGAAGACCCAGATGAGACAGCTCCTGCAGGAGCTGTCTCATCAGGGTCTGCACTATTTACAAGTTGATTGTGCAACAAGTGCACTCCACAACAGTGATTGCACAGCGAAATACTTGTACACACAGAAGACATATGTAATTATACAACAGGACATGGGCAAAGAAGAAGAAATGTATTTTAAAATTCAGCAAGCGAAGGGTAAACCCTCTTGTGCCCAGTGTCCCTTAAATAGGACATATGTAAAAACGACTTGTCCTTTAACCCTTTCGCTGCCAAACTCTGTCGTCTGCTAACTTTGTCGTCTGCTACATATTTTCACTCTTTTGATTTTCTTCATTTTTGTTTCAAAAACATTGTAACAGTAACAAACAGTTTGGATCCTGATGAGACGCCGAGTTACTCGGCGTCTCATCTGGATCCAAACTGTTTGCATAGGTAATCACAGATCCGGCATTGGCAGCAGCGAAAGGGTTAAAAAGGGTATAGGTAAACAGTGTAGACCCAGATCAGAGAGTTCCTGAAGCATTTATCTGATCAGGGTCTGGACTGTTTTCTGAAGCCATCGATGTCAATGGCTTAGTACGTTATGTCAGCAGTGCCTCTTCGACATTATAAAATGGATAGGTTCCGTAGTAAGAACTGGATCCGTACATATCTTACTTTTTATCCATTTTTATGTGGCAGCGGACAGCATACTATTGCTGGAATAAGAATTGCTTAGTTCGGCAAACAGTGCAGACCCTGGTCAGAGGGCTCCAGATAGAAATTTCTGGTCTTGGTCTGCATTCTTTGGTCTTTGTATATGTCATTTTAAAGGACACCGGACATTAATGTGTAAATGAAAACACATTTTGGTATTTCTAGATGGGTGTCTTCTTAAACGTACAGTGAAAGTCACACAGAAAGACTGGCATTGATGCTAATTTGATTGTCTTACAGTTTCTATTTATTCTTAATTCAGATAAAACCATTTGTAAATATAATTATACAAAATTTAATGAGTCTTTCATTTAATCCTAAATATGGTCAGCTTAATGCAGAACTGAACTAATGTAGAAAACTATGCCAATGATCTAGTCGTTATGCAAACGTCCGGTTTAGATATGTTTTACTGTATTCACTTAATTCATATTCATTCTTGATACTGATAAAAGCAGTCAGAAATTAACCTCTCGTTAGTGGCCAATGAAGTAATAATCGGGGTTGCTTGACACTTCCCCTGTCGCATACACCTGTCAGAAATAATGACATCAACAATGTTAATTTGATTATTTTATAATGGCACATGACACCAGGAAATTTTGATTCAGACAGAAACTGTAAAAGAATCATATCTATAAAACAAACCTTAAGTAAACAGAACAGACCCTTATCAGACGGCTCCTAAAATGACAGTTTGGTATGGGATTATTCAGCAACAGCGTGAAAAGGCAGTTACTCGTACATCACGGTAAGGGTTAAATCAAAATGGAATTAATGACGACAAGTATGTTATACAATAAAACCTCGCTATAATGGTCACTAAATTACATCAGGTATTTTGTGTTAAAGGCAGATGGCTGCTTAATGCAAGGTGAATGCAAAACAGAACGCTCCTATAGGAGCGTTCTATTTTTCGTTCACCTTGCTTTAAGCAGCCACCTGCCCTAGATAACAACTAATTACCACAATTTAGTGGTCGTTATAGAGAGATTTTACTGCATGCACCACCTACTCTAACCCTTGCTCTGTTTATGGTTTACATGTATGCTGGAAATAAAGACGCCATAAATATTTGTTAACTGAAAGTTTTATAAATACAAATGTGCACAGGTTTTGCTGGTATTGGTTTAAATGTATAGTAAGTTCTATTATACATGTACTTACATAAGGAAACGGAACGGACCCAAAGTAGACCAATATAAGGCGGCTTCTGTAGGAGACGTCTGATACGGGTCTACTCTGTTTGCGACGGCATGAAAAAAGCGTTTATATGAAGGAAAGTGCTAATGAAAAAAAAAAAATTGTTTCACCATGGATGTTATAGAGATGTTTTACTGGACGGATACAATCTTGCTTTCTCTCCATGTGATCTGTTTTGTCCATCTTATCTCTACTGCCGAAGAAATATATAAAACGAATACATTAATTAGTCTGTTTACTGCTGGGAAAGGTTGGAGAATAGTGATTTATGTCTTGAAATTGCAAACGCATGGCTATTTGTATTGTAGCACAATGGACTCATATGGGAAAACAATGCATTGGGTAGACTTAAGATAAAGAACAACTTACTACACATCTTGATCAGTGACAAACAGCGCATACCCTAAACAGACGGTGCATCGCAGGATCGCCGCCTAGTGTGGGTCTACAATAACACGTATTTTCAACGCAATACAACCTGTTGTCTAGAGAAAGATGCGGTAAAACCAAAACTGGGTGTTGAATTTAGTATAATTAAAAGTATCAGTCTTGGAGACAGTTGGCAGCTTAATACAGGGTGGAAGTCATGCAGAATGCTCCTCCGTGAGTTTTCTGTATGACTTTCACACAGCATTAAGCGTCCTTCTGCCTAAAAGTATCGACAATATTCTCTACTAAAACTCCGGTTTAGAGGGGTTTTACTTTGCCTTATTTTCTAGTTAAATGTATTTTTTTCTTTTTATCTATAAAGAAAGAGAAGACATCACAGAGAAAAAACATGTGTAGATTTATTTACTGTCTGCACCCTCCCTGGTATCCATGTATTCAGAACTCCCTCAGGCTGACGCTGTCAATTCATATAAAATCAGACACCTATCAATTACAAAATGTAGATGATATATATTATACAATGTACCTGTCAACACGTTTCGTTGATACTGAGCTACTATGTGGAATATTTCAATCCTTTTAGATTATTAAACAAGACAGATACATTGCTTGTACCTCGGTAATATTATGATCATTTAGATTTCAGTAAACTGTTATTGCTCACGTCGAGAGAACAATTCTACATCTTATCGACCCATAAAACCGTATTAAAATCAATAAAGACAAGCTGTATTAATAACATATGTCTTACTGTTATATCTACAGCAGAAACTGTCATAAGCGGCAATTCATTTATCGCACATATCAGTCTTAAACAGCAGATCGTTGCTGAATGCATGGCAAAGGTAATGCAGAAAGCTCCTATAGTGCCGTTATGCATTCCTTTTGCCCAGCAGTAAGCTACCAACTGCTTTAAACATCCATAATTAGACATATTCTACTGTAGATAACAAATTGGCAATTGCTTATGCGTCATATTACTGTGATAGTGTCTTAGAATTCTTTTTAGAATGACAGTGTACCTTATTATACTATGTTTTGTAAAGTTGTTGCCTCTGTTCATGTATTGTGTACACAGATGATTGAGACTCAAATTATTATTAATTTTGTCTCTCGCTGCTTAACCTTTTGCCAGACACCACCTGCCTTAAAGCCCGATAATGATACGTATTTGAGTGAATCTCTACAACCTATAAATACAGAAGATAATTGCGAAGGCAAAGGTAGATAATCAAATCTGTAACATATCACCAAGTAGGAGTTGTCTGGTCTGCATATGCATCTTTTGGAAAGGCGTTAAAGGTGGGGTTATCACGTGCATTGTTAAAACTTGCACGAGAGCGTGAGAAATTGACAGGACTGACACGATGTAGTGCCAAACTGGAACGATATTAAAGTGAGAATCGGGCACGATATAGTGGGAAACATATCTATATACATGTAGTTAGATACTTGTACGATGTAGTGATAAACTGCTCAAATTATCAACAAATGCTATAGCCTATAGCCACACTGTTTTACTCACTTCAGTACCAATAACAATTATAAGCAAATGCATTATCACTTTTCTTAACTAGGGGAAAACTCCATATTGTATATCGTAAGGATAAAGTAAATTGACATGTTCATATCAATTCCAGAAAGAAATCCTTATTTAATACTTTTTGAAACATGAAAATATATTCCCACATTCTTCTTTTGTTTCACAAACTTGTAACATTTCCATACGTCGATACTGTCAACACATATCTGAGATCTGTAAGCCGTCAGCTTGTCACCATGACACAGGTTTTCAATCTCATAATAAATTCTTGACAATATGTCTGATTGTTATTTCGGGACTACAAAATATCTTTTCATCTATCCAGACTAATAAAGCAGTGAGATAAATTGCTTGATACCTAGGTATGACCGCCGGATCGCTGATAACAGCTGAAACTGACAGAATGGAAGTTGGTCAAATGGTTGATTTCAATATATAGAAACAGCAGAATATAAAACGCGAAATTAATAACAGAATATTAGTGAATGAATAAATGAGGGGATGAATGAAAAAGAAAATGCAGATGAAAGTAGGAATGACAACGAACGAATGAATGAAAAACAGAAACATAGAACGAAGGAAAGAATAAATGAAGGTATGAAGGATTAATCAATCAATAATTCAATCAATCATTCAATCAATCATTCAATCAATCAATCGATCAATCAGCCGAATAGACGTTAAGTCAAACAGTTGGTCGGTCAGGTCAGATTAGGCAATGTCATATCATGCAATGTCATGTCAGGTCTGGCCGGGTCATGCCGTCTAAGGTCAGCTCATTAGTTCATTCAGTCAGTCAGTCCATTCAACCATCATCCATCCATCTATTTATCCATCAATCTATCAACCCATCAATCAATCAATAGTCAATCAATCAATCAATCAATCGAAATTAATAAATGAATGAAAATGAATGAAAGAAAGAACACGTGCTTTTACAATAACACTCTATGTATTGTTCTGCTTTAAGTAACCGTCCAAGGTGATTCCCATAACGAGCTATGCACTTTGGCAATACTCAATACCATATCAGTACTTGCAATTTATGGTTCACATACCTTGGAGACATGGGGAGAAACTATTACTTGTTCCTGATGTTGACTACTTCTCTGGGTAATTGGTTGATAATTTTACCATATTCGGAGAAAGTCTTTGCGTTTATGTTGTTATGTCTGGAAATACGGTACACCACTTTCAAAGCTATTTCTAAATGCATGCAAGACAAAAAGATAATATTGATATACGAGATGCGCCTTGAAATAGATAACCGAACAACAGACGGAGGAAACAAGTCAATGCTTCACCTGATAATCCCACCATTACAACGATGGTAGACACGGGTTAGACAGTTAACATTGCAGTGGTCTGACCAGGTCTCCTATGGTCCAAACATTCAGTGATTGCATGTCATTACATGTATAAGCTTCAGCTAATCCATAATTCAAATGTTAAATTTGTTTCTTTAGTTGGCGTAATATGTAGACATCGACACATGCCTTATATTGTTGTACAGTGTTGTTGTCATTACATTATTGTTTTACAATGATTGACAATGCATAATAAGATCGTTGTCTGCTCAAACGCTGATATGAAGCAATATTCATTTACTTGCAATGCGTTCAAGCAGTTGAGTAACTACCGCCCGTGTGTGTCAAACAGCTTGTATCCTAATGAGATGCCGAGTTACTGGGAATCTTGTCTGGATCCCATGGTGTGTGCAAATGATGGTTAGGTCTCGACCGATAGGATAAATGTCAAATCATTTATATCATTGCTGGTAATATTCAGTCATTTCACTTTTACGCTATTGCTGGTAATATTCACTCATATCATTTTACGTCACTGCTGGCAATATTCAACCATTCCAGTTGTATCTACTGCTGGTAATATGTATTCATTCCAGTTTATGTAATTGCTGATGATAGTCAACCATTCCAGTTTTATTTTACGTCATTGCTAGTAATATTCATTTATTCAAGTTTTACACAATTGATGGTAATATTCAGTCATTCCTGTTCTACACCATTGCTAGAAATATTCAATCATCCAGTTTTACATCGTTACTGGTGATGTTTTATTTTACATCATTGCTAGTGATATTCAATCATTCAAGATTTGTGTCATTGCTGTTATACATGTATTCAATCATATAGGTTTTGCACTATTGCTGGTAATATTCCATCATTCCAGTTGTACATCATTGCTGGTAATATTCCATCATTCCAGTTGTACATCATTGCCGGTAATATTCAATCATTCAAGTTTTACAAATGTGTACTTTTGTTTCTTTGTAAATTACGACACCGGCTTGTTTCAATCACGAACCATAGTGAATCATTTAGTAAGGTAACATTCATAGCGTCATTATTTCTTATAGCAGTATTACAATGTAGTAAAGGGCTAAGAAAATCTTGGTCATACAGGATATGTCCTTGATTCACATTTTCTTTTGTGTGTATGAACATATATCTTAACCCTTTACCCAATAACCTGTTTCTAGTTTTGAAGACATATGACCACTTAAAGCAGGTTGAAAGTAAAGCAGAATGCGCCTTAAGGCGCATTCTGCTTTACTTTCAGCCTGCTTTAAGCTACCACCTACTAGGATATAGAAAATATTTATTATGCAATATGTTCATGACTGTATGAATTTGAACTATTTTCTTCAGCGGAGGAATAAATCGAACACGCTAAAAGCCGCTTCTATCAGGTAAAGGGTTAAGAAAGTACGAATTAATGGATAAGAGTAGATGACAACCAAGGCAAAATATTAAGCGGGCATTAATGGAATGTTTAAGCATAGTGGTATTTATGTTAGAGGACATGCATTCCCATTGTAATAAAAAAAAACGTTTAGAAAAGGGGTAAACATTTCTGTACCAAAAATGATTAAACCATAACGGAACAGTGAATGATGATATGTGATAAATGTAGGATAACACATCGAGCGGTATCTAATTCAATAGCGACACACATGAGGCCTTATCATCCAATGGAGATTCATATCCAATAACACTAGTACTTGTGTACGCTTTAGTTACTGTACTGTGGGGTAATCAATAAAAACGCCTTTATCAATTATCTAATGTAAAAAATGACAGCTTTAGGTTAACAGACGGATCAATTTTCTCTTGAAAAGCTTTAACCCCTTCCCTCATAGGCTATTTAGATCCAATACTTATTAATAAGTCTACCGAAAAGGAGCGTTTATTAGAGAAAGGGGAACTGTTAGAACCCTATGGAAAAATTGTTCTATTTATCAGAATTGTTTCAAAAAAGTAACTTTTACAAAGACGTCAAAGGGCGTCAACATGATAGAATGTGCTAAGTTAGCTGGAACCTATGTAAACAGCCTGATTAAACACGTTCCATCCTAGTAAAAAGACATGCCTGTTCTGGATATCACAGTTATACAATACGTTATCTTTTCCCATGTTGGCTATGTCATCAAGAAAGGCTTTTGAGCGCAGAAGAGCAAATCTCAAATACTGACTCTTTATTCATATATTGCGATAGCATCTTGCTTTCAGTCTGATTGTCTTTTCTATCTGACAGTTTGGCGGCGTATTCGAGATTCAAGGCTTTTCATATAAAGACATGGTCCTTTATATATTCAAGAGCCCAGACGATATTAGACTACTATGATACAGTAAAATATCTCTAAAGCGATCAAATTAGAGAGGAAATATTCTGAGTCTTAAACAATGTGGTATCTTACATGTAACCCTGTCTCTCGTAATGACGCCTTTTGACGCCTCTGAAAACGTCCTTTTTTGAAACCATTGTAATATATACAGTAAAACCTCTCTGTAACGGCCACTAAACTTTGTTGATTAGTTGGTATATTAGGACAGGTTAAAGCAATGTGAAAGTAAAACAAGGAGCGTTCTGTTTTACTTTCGCCTTGCTTTAACCAACCACCCGCGTTTAACACAATAATACTTGATGCAATTTATTGGCCGTTATAGAGAGGTCTTACTGTAGAGCATTTTCCATAGGATATATTGATCTATCTATCACATTGGTATAAAATTTAGCGGGGTTATACTGTATACATTAATAAATATGATTATATGTGTCTATAATCATATCTATTAAATGTAAACGTACCAACAACGTTTTAATTAGAATGTTTAAAGCATCGATTTTATTCTGACGCTCTTCATAGTTATTCTTACAGGAACTTACGATCTCTGGTGTCACAAGGGTCGTCTCATGTAAAAAGTTATGGTTTAACCCATTCCCTCAGTGGCTATTTTTAGGTCCAACCACTTTGAATAAATCTACCGAAAAGGAGCATTAACCAGAGAAAAGGAATATTTTAGAATTATGTAGTTTGAAACCATTGTGATAAATAGAGCATTTGCTCTTATATGAGCAAATTCTCTATTTATCATAATAGTTTCAATGGGTGATTTTTACAGAGTCATAGAAAGGCATATTTATGGAGGAAAGGGTTAAATATCTGATCAGCTTTGTCGCATACACACTTTCGGGAAAGGACCTGGCGATATTGATCAGTGGTTTAATATATAAGCAAAGAGAATTCCGATGTAAACAAAAAAACATAAATCAATAGGCATCGAAGAAACGTTGGCAAAGCGTCAATGACCGAAGCAGCAATCTGTCCGGGGCATATTGTTCTGCATTGTTTAACCGCTATTCTGATTTGATGTGATGCTCCGCTAAACCTTTAACCCACTGAACAAACGTATTATTGCATACATGTATCATCGAATTCAGTTGTCACAGTTAGTTTATTATTTTCCTTATAAACAAGTTGGGTCCTGGTAACACACCGAGTTACTCGGCATCTCATCTGAATCCAAATTGTTTGCATACTTAGGTAAATCCCTCATCCACCGGCAGCAGGCCAGGGTCAATCAGCTACAGTATTATAAAGATGAACCAGTTGGGACTTTGAGACACATACATTTGTAACTAACCGTTTACTCTTGGTATTTGGTAGCACCATACCTTAACCCTGTACCTAGAGATAGTCATGTAAGAAAAAATGACAACGCATTTTATTTAATCCTTATTCGTGCTGATACAGTAAACCCCCTCTAATGCAACCACCAAAAAGGGCATAATTCACAGTGACAAAGGAATGTGGTAGCTTAATGCGGGACGAATCTTATGCAGAAAGCTCCTATGGAAGCTTTCTGCGTAACTTTCGTCCTGCATTAAGCAACTGCATGTACCTGTTTATGAAGACAGTCATGTTCGTTCATTAAGTGGTCTCATTGTATGCACACATAAATATTTGACTAGTACAGCCACTGCAGATTCTGACCTATGTGATCTGACTCTTCCTTTATGGAACAGTCTATTAATCATGACTGAAATAGCGTATTTTTTAAGCAAAACCTGTCTTAAGCGGCAATCTCAGATAAGTTTAACTATGTAATGCTGGTGGTAGCTTAATGCAGGTCAAAAGTAATGCAGAAAGATGCTACAGGAGCTTTCTGAATAACCTTTACCCTGTATCAAGCATTATGCAACCATGTGCTTTTAAAGACTCCTATGTTCAATAAGTGAATGATCACTTAAGACAGGTTCTATTACATTCTCAAATGTTTATCTCTTATCATACTAAGCGCGTCTTGTCTTATACTTACATTAGATCCAGTTAAAATATCTAGTAACTCGACGTCTCACCACACTCTACACTGTTTGCCAACCAGCCGATAGTTCCCCAAACAGTTAAATAAGCCAACTGGACATTTGTTCAAAATGGTTGCAGTTAATTTTCAACTGACACATTTTTTGATAGCATGACCAGGGTTAAACATGTGTTTATGGATTTCATAAGCCTATAACGCTAGTTTCCTGAAAGCTTATATCGGATATTGCGTCTTTACTTGATTACATAGGGAGATGCTGTTGTCGGATTATAAAAGCCATGTAAGATTTACGATTTATTGCATTAGCCTTAATCGTGTCCTGAATCTAAGCTATTTATAAGCCTATAATTGATAGCTGTGGTCATAGCAACTCGTATATTATGCCCCTGACCTCTTGATTTATTTACGTAAATAACAAGGGTATTTTCTTCTCGTATTTCCTACTTCAAACAGGAAACAAAACGTTACTTCTTGCTCTAATTTTCATCGATATACAATATACTGTATAAATCGACCCCGTGGCCTAGTGGATAAGGAATTCGCCTCGGATCCGGAAGGCTGAGGGTTCGATCCCCGTCAGTGGCTCGTGTAGATGTGGCTCCAGTAGTCCTCTAATGAGGTTCTGCACCGTTTGCTATAAATGTACCGATTAATGCCAAAGGTTTCATGCACTTTCGAAGCAATCAGTTTTAGTGTCGATGAGCTTATCACATATTATCACGGAGTTCACGGGTAAAAGTGAAAATGGCATGGCCTAAAGCGCACCTGACTATTCACCGGTTGGGATATCAGTAGGCGGGGTGTTATTTCCATTATGACATCAGCTTTTGATTAATTTCGAAATCCGCCAATTAGGATGGTCTATTTTCAATATGGTCTGTATGATAGCAATGTGTCATATTGTAATCTTAGCAATAACATAATAGCTAGACTCAGAGGATGAAATATTACCTCCTAACAAAATTAAACAATAGTATTGTTTTTGCATTGAAAGTAGGTACTACCAATGTAAAATATATATTGAAATCAGTTTATTCATGACTGCATTATCTAAATAACCGATCACATTAATGCATTAGAACATGTTCCATATCGGCATGTGCAGTGCTAGTGCACTGATACAGTAAAGGCTCGCTAATGCGACCACATAATTCATTAACACACGGGTGTCTGTAACATGGTGGTTGCTTAATGCAGGGCAAACAACCATAATACATATAACGCCTTTTATCCTGTTAGCGACGTTTTAACCCTTCTCATAATGGCGGACTAATATCTACTCAATCTCTGATTTTCTTATGTGTTTATCCCTAACTTCCGATTCTATCAAACGTTTGAGAAACTGTTAACTGAATGTCAAGCAGCTTGGGACTTGATGAGACGCCGAGTTCCTGAGCGTCTCATGTGGACCAAAGCTGTTTGCAAATACAGTAAACCTCTCTATAACGACCACTAAATTGTGTTCATTAGTTGGTATTTTGGGCAGGCGGTTGCTGAAAGCAAGGAGAAAGTAAAACAGAACGCTCCTATAGGAGTGTTCTGTTTTACTTTCACCTTGCGTTAAGCATCCACCTGCCTTTAACATAAAATACTTGATGTAATTTAGTGGTCGTTATAGAGAGATTTTACTGCATTTGCAAACAGCTTTACAGTAAATAAAATATCGATTAGTCGAACACTCAAATACATACAACATATTGATCTTTAACACAGGTGGCAGCCTAATGCAAGGTGAAAGTCATGCAGAAATGAGCTTTATGCATATTTGTTCACCCTACATTAAGCAGCCACAGTCCTATCTACAAAGACATACATTCTTCATTAATAAAATTTCCTAGTATCGAATTTTACTGTACCAGTCAAGACATGCTGAGCAAGTGAAACTATCTCTTTAATTCTTTCATTTGTTTCTATTGTTAGTAAGTCTGAGTAGATGAAAAGTGCACCAACGTCCTGAAGATTTCAGTCTGGCACGTTGTCAGACATTGCAATTACAATTAGACACTGTTATTTTGAGAACTGGTCGATATCGTATATATGTTTATAATCGATATAGTGTATATACTGCCAACCCTAAAACGATTACTTAAACATTGGGAATTGATTAATCTTTATTCAACTAACCGCGACATGAGTCGCGTTTGAAAACAGCTTGGCTATAGATGAGACGCCGAGAAAATAAGCAACGCATGGCACTTCGTCGACAGTTCTTCAAACCTTGTATCCAGCAACATTAATCAAACTTAAACCAGGTCCCTATTTGAATTGATATTGTTATAGCGGACAGGTAAGCTCGGACAGGTCAACTGTGTGATTAACATTTTAAGTATATACATATATCTACATGCAGATTTAAATAATTTGTTATATGTGTAATACAGGTATAGTTTTCACATTAATATGTATACATTGTTTTGCTGTGCCTGTGAACCATGGTTTTATTATATGATGTAACCGTCGTTTTAATCCTTAACATGCTGACTGATTCAAATTACCACCCCTTTCTAAATAGTAACTAACCTGTTCTTTGTTTACTTCAAAGGAAAGGGTTAAGCAAAATTTGTTTCAAATGTTTTTTATGACAAACAGTGCAGACCTGGATCAAATGGCTTCATCTGGAACACTATGCTCTTTGTCTACACTTTTGTAAAAGATCATATATATCCCATTGTCACATTTTAAGGGTAGAGTGCATCTAAGGACACAAACTATCGACAGTTTACGCTGACACATCCTTCGATTTATTGAACAGAACACGGTGGAGATTTAATTAAAACTACATGCCTTCCCGCTGCTATTGCTTAGAAACTGTAATTTCTTGTTAATTAAGACAGTTATCGTGCCTGGCAATGCGGCCAAGGAGTGCATTTGATTAAAATGATGAATAGTGTCTCCAACGATCATTTTCATACAAAGAGTCATAGTTATGGACATAAAACTAAATAAATAAGAAAAACTTGTCTGAAGCACATCCCATGTGTGATACACCCCAACAAAACAAAGTAGTAGATGAAACTATTAAATCAAGTAGTCAAAGGGTAAACATGTACTGTATTTTGTTGTGGACGAAACCAGAATCCTACGTAGTCAAAACAAACCGAAACCATTGCACTCATTGCACTACAGCAAATTCTTTCTACATGGACGTTCTGAAACAGGCATGGATCTTTGTCATAAATCCATATATAAGCTCCGTGTATTCAGACAACTGCTGCAGGAGAGTTCTGCATAACTTTCGTCCTGCATTAATCAAACAATAAGTAACCACATGCTTTGCAAAATAGACACCAAACAAAAGTTCAATATGCATAATCTGTTTTAGTACAATAGATGTATACTCATTGTGGTATTTTGATTTAGTTTCATTATTATATAGTATGATTAGAAATGCGTTCTAGCATCATGTATTCACTTAGATTATCTGAAATGTTAATGTTTGTAATTCCACCGAAGTAATATAACTGCCATATCCGACTGCAATTGCATTGCTAGTAATGATATAGACAAGCGCCAGCAGCTTTTCAATTGTCTATTAATGTTTTTGACAAAGTGCTTGGCAGTAACAGCTGAGAAATATCTACTCAGACTAATAAATCCGGTGAGATAAACGCCTGATATATAGCGGTCCGTTAATTCAATGACAGATAAAATCGTCGCCAACGGCACCGTAGTGTACCAATCAAATCTCGGATCGACTAATATGACAATGCCAATTTCATTATATCGGGAATATTTGTAACGTTGAAAGAAAATAAATCATAGGAAGGATATTCACGCGTACATGCTCACATGCATGCTAGTATTAAGCTGCTGTACATGTTCAATACAATTATTTACAAGAGTTAATTAGACAGATAATAAAAAAACACAAGAATATTAAAACAATAGCATGTTTAACAATAACAAAAATGAACATAAAGTATGTTGAAATGATTAATATCAAACCCACAATTATATATACAGTAAAACACCTATATTCCGGAATTCTAGTTCTGGAGAATGTAGATTCTTTTAGACAGCGGGCTGCTCAATGCAGGGTGAAAGATCATGACATTCAATGGATCCATGTATGATATCTTATCAATAAGCGTGTCATGTATAGACCGATTACTATTAGTCATTTACAAGTTCAATATTCATGTAGGAAATAATGACATCATGAATATTCATTAGCTGATTTTTATAACGTAAACGTTTCCAACTTCAAACTTGGCTAAAGCTGTAGAACTAAATATATATCATATCAGAGTCAAACAGAGCAGACCCTGACCAGACGGTTCCTACAGGAGCCGTATGGTCTGGGTCAACCCTGTTTGTAAATGAGTGTTAATGGATCGTGATTTATGTTTCACAAGTCTTAAAACTACAATCAATTATAAACTTACTGTATGTTATTATTGTAGATGTATCATACATGGTTGCGCACATTCATTACAGCTATTTTCGAATACAATAGAAACCTCGCTTATCCGAACGTTTGATAAAGAAATTTTGAGAAATTGTTTAAGCAGGAGGCTGCTGAAGGCATGCTGAAAGTCACACAAAAGCGTAAGTAGTAGCTCTCTGCGTGGCTTTTGCCAGATGTCATATGCCTAAATGACCGGCAATTGATCCTAATAAGTTATTCGATAGCTCATCTGAAAATAAGTTGTTCATAGTCGCAAGTCAGGAAGCGCACAACAGAGGAAATGTTACAAACATCTCAATATGGGGCATCTACGCAAGGGGTATCCAAATCCTTTACTCCATAAATACTCTTGCTGTAAATAATGATTTCAAGAATGTTTATAAAATTAATTGTTTAAAATGTGATACGAACACAGACATTTTTACCATGGTAGGAACTATATATTCATATTCATATTATTTCATAAGCAATCAGAACATACCCTGTAGGAGTCGTCTGATCGGGGTCTTCTCTGTTTGCAAGGGCGTAGAAAAGTGTATTCATAGTCAAGGGTTAATTAATGCAGGTAGAAAGCGATGTAGATATAGGAGATTATTGTATTAATTTATTATGAATTAAGCACGCTCTAACATTTTTAGATCCCCTCCAATTCCACAGAGATGCGTTTGCAAACAGAGTAGACATTGTTCAGAAGGCTACTGTAGGAGACGTCTGATCAAGGTATTCTCTGTTTGCTTTATTGAATATCGTATATCTGATACATAATGTACTACGCCATATGACACATTAAAGCATTACTGTGTTTTATTAAATGGTATAAGTTTGTTAATGTTAATTGCAGATGGAGTCTGCCATGACTATTGATGGGGTGTATTCTACTGTACGACCAATGTAAAATACTATACCAGGAAAACTAATGTCACATAAACAATCTTATATTTTTGTGGAGAAGGGTCATAACCTAGCCGTACTGCTTTTTAATACATTTTATGGTTTCTTAGAGTACGGGCTTTTAGTACAAAATCTTCTGATACATTAATCCTTATGTAACTTCATCAGAATAAACAATAGTAGACAATCGTATTAAAGAACGAATTACAAAAATGTAGCCTTTTCCGCCATCCATTATCACATTAGCTGGTATCGTTGCTTTAATGTCCCGAAACGTAATTTGATTGCGACTTGATGTTGCCTTTCAAAATATTTTAAGTACCTAACCCGTTGTTAAAAATAATATCTGATCGACTTTGGATCTGATGCAATATGACTATTTCTGATACGGTTGAGCTTTTTGTAAAACTAGTGACCGAGTATCAAACTTGAATCCTGGGCTCAAGGTTATACAACTTCCGAGTCTGAGTTGGAGAACATACTCAAGTATCTGATTGGTCAGTTCCTGGGCAAGCTCAGAATCGGACCGATCAGATGCTTGAGAATGATCCCAGACTCAAGCAAATATGTTTTATAACCTCGGTGTCTGATGAAACACCGATTTAATTGGCGTCTCACCTTGTATCAAATTGTTTGCAAATGCGAGTCAAGTCACGGATAGCTGTGTTAGGGTTAAGCCATTGTCATGGGGATAAATTATCCTTCACGAATCCTTGCAAACCATTCTCGTTCCGAAGAAGGTGTTTACAGTTACCGACTACAGGAGTATATATACGAAATGAAATGGTGCTTGACCTTACTGCTCGCCAATATTTTCGGAAACCAAATCTATATTATTTTATAGGCAAACAGAGCAGAACCTGGTCGTACAAGAGACATTTTGATCTGGGCCTTCTGAGGGGTGAAATAGCGTTTATGTGAGGTAAAGGGTTGAACTTAAAACTCAAAAGTATTTTCCATAGTTTTTCCATAGTTTTTCGTTATTTCAGCTTCGACCAGAACTGTAGGGATCGGAATCTATTTATTACTAATCTGACCATATTTGAAAACATTCGTGCAGTTCAAACCAGTGGGTCTTTGATGATTAAAATACATATTCAACCATTACTCCATAAATTCGCCTTTCTTTGCGCTTTCAAACAGAGTGGACCCAGAACAGAAAGTTCCTAAAGGAACCGTCTGGTGACGGAATGCCTTGTTTGCTTATGAAATACAGTAAAACCTCTCTGTAACGGCCACTAAATTGTGTTAATTAATTGGTATTTAGGGCAGGTGGCTGCTTAAAGCAATGTGAAAGTAAAACAGAACGCTCCTATAGGAGAGAGTTGTTTTACTTTCACATTTGTAAGAAATATATGGTTCTGCAGTTTCTGATATTAGCTAGAGGAATATTTCAATCGCATGCAGTGCAGACACTCATCAGGAGCTTCCTCTAGTTATCCACTAGCCTGTGTCTACACATTTGACAAGTTATTACACTCGTTTCCAGTATACAAATACTTAATATCTTTAACCCTATCATCATTATGCAACACCATACACCTGCTAATGCCAATACATTGATAAAAAGGGACAAATCACCATTGTCAAAATGCTCATGATATGATATAAATCCTTTATGAAGCCTATGATCAGGGTTTACATGCCTTGCAGATGCAAGCACACTCTTTTCCTGCAGTCGGTGTAATACTATTATAAGCCTGACCGCTTCTTGGAAAAGGTAGATACTGACTAATGCCAATATCTTGATACATGCAGAGCCACATACAATGTACAAACGTGCGTACTTAGGCTCTAAAATCGCCACATCTCCACCAAACCTTATGTTATGACCGCTCTTTAGAATTGTTTCGCATTCAAAGAATTAACATTATCAATACGTCCTCCACTTTGAAGTGGCAGATGCAGTATAACCTGCTTTAAGCGACAAGCAAAACAGGTCTGGGCCCATGCTTATAAAACTTTTAGTTGAGTCTGAGAACGTTCTCAAGCTTTTGATTGGTCAGATTTGAGCCTTTGGCTCAAATCTGACCAATCAAAAGCTTGAGAACTCAAATCTGACCAATCAAAAGCTTGAGAACGAAACTCAGACTCAACTAAAAGCTTTATAAGCATGGACCCAGATTTGGGTCTGTTGAGCAGGTAGTAGTTTAATGCAGGTCAAAAGCTCCTATAGGAGTTGTTTGCCCACCATTAAGCAAACACCTGCTTTTTATGATGTATGCGTTCAATCAATTCAAAGTCGCTTAAGACATGTTTTGCTGTACATCTTTCTATTAATTTCAATACATTGATGAAAGAGGACAGCATATCCGATGTTAAGATGATCATGGCATAAAACGACTTTAGTTGGATATCAAATTTAATCATGAGTTATTCTCCATTCATTTATTGAATTACATATCAACATTAACGTAATAAATATTATTTAAAATCGACAGAATCTAGATATCAAGCCTTATTAAATCTTTCGCTGCAAACTTTTCAGTTTTTATATTTTCTTCATTTTTGTTTCAACAACATTCACAATTATAAACAGTTCGGATCCTGATGAGACGCCAAGTTACGCTGCGTCTCATCTGGATCCAAACTGTTTGCAAAGGTAATCACTGATGCGACACTGGCAGTGAAATTCATTTAGCTCTCGGCAATTAACTATTTCCTTTATGTAAGAGCATTTTGACGCACCTGCAAACAGAGTAGACCCAGATCAGACGGCTCCTATAAGCGCCGTCTGATAAGGGTCTGCTCTGTTTGCTTATGGTGAAATATATATCTGATTCTATAGCTACTGCCTGAGCCAATGTGTCCTGTGTTCATATGCAATTATAGAAAATAATCTCATTAATATTCATGACGTCATTGTTTTCTACATAGATATTCATCATGGAAAGGGTTAGGCACTTCGTCGTGAACGTTTCACACGGGTGATTAACTATACAAAGAGTTTGGATGCAATTCATACACCGAGTAACTCGGATGTTCACGAGGATAGAAATCTTTTGTAAATATTGTAATAGTTTTGGCAGAAAAGTGGATGAATCGAAACGCGCAAGAGACAAAATTTGCAGACGACCATATTTGGAAGCGAGAATTAAACACGTCATCGCCATTGCTATTTCACATTGCTTATCTCTTTCGCTGCCAAATTGTATCGTCTGCAAACTTTGTCGTCTGCAAACTTTGGCGTCTGCAACAATTTTCAGATTTTATTTGTTCTTCATTTTTGTTTCAAAAACAGTCACAGTTACAAACAGTTGGGATTCTGAGGAGACGTCGGGTCACTCGGCGTCTGATCTGGATCCAAACTGTTTGCAGAGGTAATCACAGATGCGACACTGGCAGCGAAAAATTTAATATCTAGTCTGCTAAGCACCTTACGTTAGTAGAAAATGTCTTCTGCTTCAATTTTCACACTTGATATATACTGCATTTTGTTTCAGAAACTTGATCAAATTGTCTTGACCACAGTGTCAAATAGTCTCGATCCTTATGCGACTATCGTTTGCGTACATTTTGTATTGAGGTATACATTGATGTTGATTGTTGTACGAAGGAGAAGTCTCCAATAATTATTCGTATGGAAGGACACTAGCCAATTGTATTTAACACTATACTCCACAAATTCGCCTTTTAACTCTATTGCAAACAGAGAAGAACAGGGTCAGAAGAATGTCAGAGTCGTTTTAACCATTTACTCAATAAATAATTCATGTACGAAATAATAATAGGAGACCTTGCTTTAAGCAGCCACCTGCCCTAAATACGAACTAATTAGCACAATTTAGTGGCCGTTATAGAGAGGATTTACTATCACAAGTTAACAGAGCAGACCCAAATTATAAAGGGATAAACAATCATCGCTATCTGTTAAAGGATTAAATCAAATCCTTATTGCAATAGATTACCGTTACAACGCTGAATTGTCAAATGGACTATTCCAACATTCGAAAAGGTCAAGCTTATGATGAATATTTTCTAAAGGAAAGTGTAACATGACAAACAGTGCAGACCCTAGTGAGAGCGCTCCTCTGTGAACCCCTCATCTGGATCTACACTGCTTGCAAAGGACATTAGTGATTCCTGTTCCGTTCTGTAAAGGTTAACTGAACTAGTAAATGTAGAGTGTGGGATGCATATAGACCAGAAGACTGTGAGGAAGCTTTCTGGCTGGCTTGCGGTAGGTTGGTGTATCTATCCGGGTGTTCATCTGTGTACGAAATAATGCAATTTGTTCAGTGCACGGAAGAACCACTTGGTCCTGTAATTAGCTGGACGCCGTGCATGACAGCGGCGAAAAAATAAGCAAACTGTTTTGCACCCGCATAAATCGGTTTACCTGGTGCAAAAGAAGTGTTGCTTGTTTCAACTATGAATTGCAAAACGAATCCTCTATAACGTTTTACTCCATATATACGCCTTTTTTACGCCTTGGCAAACAGAGTTGACCAGATCAGATGGCTAATGAATAGGATCTGCTCTGTTTGCGTCTGAAATAATATACATTTGTACATATTATGTATAGTTCCTATCGTGATTAAAAACAATTTCTTGTTCATAGTGCCATCATAAACGGTAACATGAGTATCAGTGAAGTAAAAGTTTTGTATAACATGTTTTGATATAATATTGTGATAATGCCAGTCTCTTTAATTGGCAGAATTTACACCATTCCTCATATAAACGCTTTCTCCCGCCTTTAAAAACAGAGTAGACCCGAACCGGACGGCTCCTGAGGAATTTGTCTGATCGGGATGTGTTCTGTTTACTTATGGAATTGCATAGATCACATCATGCAGTGTTTGTGAAGGCAAAACATTCCTTTGAATAGTTTTACACTATAAAAAAAAGTTGATAAATATTCATGAGGTGACCATTCACTTACAGAAGAGAAAGGATTAAAGTCGTCACACACATATGAATACGAATTGAAATGCTAAACGTGTGCATGTATTATGCGATATACAGGAAACCGTCTCTATAACGAACACTCAAAGAGGGAACAACTCTAAGGTTATGAGCCAGATGGTTACTTAACCCTTCGCTTGCTATTCACGTCAATATATACCTACCTTTAAATAGTGAAGACCCAGATGAGACAGCTCCTGCAGGAGCTGTCTCATCAGGGTCTGCACTATTTACAAGTTAATTGCACAACCGGTGCACTCCGCAGCAGTCATTGCACAGCGAAATACTTGAACATAGTGAAGATATGCATGTATGTAATTATACAACAGGACATGGGTAAAGAATGAGAACTGTATTTTAAAATTCAGCAAGCGAAGGGTTAAACCTTTAATCCATATATACACATTTTAACTTTTAAATGTCATGTGTCCATAATTCTTTAAAAATTCAGCTAATTAATATTCATGATGTTACTATTTCATTAGTGCATGGCGTAAAGGATTAATGCAGAGCGAACGTTATACAAAACGCTCTTGTAGGAGATATGTGCATTGCTTTTATACTGAATTAAGCTAGCATCTACTTTCAAAGCACCGTGTAGTCATTAGACTGTGCATATCATATTTACATTAACCAACATCAAACACTTGTGATTGTAAGAGAAGATATTTTCTCACGTGTATGTTGACCACTAAATTATGTAGTTAATTAATTATCCATAAAATTATGCATTAGATCATTGCGATATTTGGCAACAGGTGTCTCTATTGAGTTTTCATAGCAGTTTATCAATATCATAAGCACACACATTTAAGATGCAAACGGACAGAAAATGTTATCAGTTTTGGTTTCTATGAACCAGCTGTTAATAGAAAGAAGTAGCGTAATTCAACTAGTTTTATCTTGACTTAGGAATGATCCACTAGAATGTCGTTCTTGGCACACAACTAACAAGGGTATAGTGTAGATTAAATCTTATTTCTGTGAAATACACGTATATGCTTACCTGTCTCATGCTAAGCATGACCTCACTCTCATTTGCAAACAGCTTCGATCCAGATGGGACGCCGAGTAATTGAAATGTTTCTCAAATACTCGAATCGGATGTCAGTAAAAGCTCTGCAGATTAGATTGTAGTTCTGTAGAGCCTGTCCTAAGCGCTCATTCATTTTTTGAACATGGGAGTCTTAAAAACAGGTGTCTGCAAAACAGGGCAAAATTAATGCAGAAAGCTCCTATATGAGTTTTCTACATTACTTTCGACCTGTATTAAGCTAACACCTGCCTTACATATCCGTAATTAGACTTCTTCCGATGACTGTGTGATGCAGATTTTAATATCTGTGCAGACATTATTATTTCAACAGCATTAGCAAGGACTCGTGCTAATTATCATGTGAGATAGATTGCCTGTTGTTAGGGCTTCCCAGTTTATTTACTGAATTATCATCCCCACGAGCTCATCAGATAGTACTATCAGAAATGAGATCTGTATAAAGGCATCTATGTCGCCATTGCCAATTTAATTAATACCGAGATTTGGGTAATAAAACGGACGTAATGGGTAAGACTTCTAATTGGTCTGTGACAATATGGCCGTTTTCAACGTTTGATGTTTGGACTGTAGAGCAATCTTCTATTAGAGTCGTGCGTGCGTTGGGATTATATAACGTTGTCGCCAATATGCTGGAATTGAGAAGCGACAAGCTATCGTGCCCGAGCATATACACCGTGCAACATCCTTTACATGTATAAATACTAATACATACATATTAGCTTTCTATATTCGAACCTACAGCACTAACCATTATACCTAGGACTGAACAAGGACTGTGTTTATGGACATATGATTAACTAAACTCTTTGGGTCCCAATTACTAAAAACAAGACAATCGGACTTCTTAACTATGTATTATCTGTTTCAACGCTTCTAACAAGCAAGTACAGTAGCTTAAACTACTACATTTAAAGTGACTTGACTGATATGTACAAATAGCTTGGATCAAAGTGAGACGACAACGACTGTCTGGGCATCTGATCAGGTTCAAAGCTATTTGACATTCGGCCGTTAGCCTGAACGGATCCCAAGTTGTAAAACATTTCAGCAGTTCGGAAATTAAACAAACACATTTTAATGGAAGGATACAGGTTAAATCTTTGGTCACGGGACTTGCAAACCGGTAACTTCGTGATCATTGGTCTAAAATGGACATGCACGAAGTCCATGTCTGAATTCTGCTTATTTGTCTATACAATATCTCGCATAAACTCGGTTAGGAAACTAGCATAAAGATATTGATCAGAGACAACACGCTAAAAGGAAATAGTAATCAAAAGCTTCACAGATCGATAGATTTTACCAAAGCGTGAACGGCGGTGGATTAAACGTTTCTGCTTTGTTTTGGCTTCATTAGGCAACTCCGTTCCTACAAAGTGTAAGGAGGTCAGGATATCCTGAATTAGCTTTCAATGTGTATTGATCACAAGGACATCGTTAAAGATAGACATCGGGGTTTGATGTTGGAAAAACTACTCAATAAAACGTATTCATGAAACGCATAAGCATGCAAAAACATTACTATTGAAATATTAAATGTTATTACAAGATGTCAATCTTAATGATTAATATCTTCATATCAATATATGATTCTTTGACCCATTACCCCATAGGCTGTTTTTAAAACCAAGCCCTTTGAATGAATGCTGTGAATGAATATACTGAAAGGAGCATTTACAATAAAAAAAAAATGAACATTGTAGACTTGTGTAGGGTTGATAACATTGTGACAAATCTATGGAGCAAAACCCCTATTTATCACAATGGTTTCAAATAGTACCTTTTACAGAGGCGACAAATGTTTTAATATTTCCGACCAAACACATTCACAGGTGGAAACTCATATTGCCTATATAGACTGTCAGAATTGCCCGCGATTGAATCTTTGTGACACAATTAAACAGTCAACCACTAATATTCATACATTACATATCTTATTATGGAATGTTTTGTAGGTATATTAATGGTTTAGCATGGTTAGGTACGACAGCCCGGTGGTGACATTCTAAATTCCTACTTCAAACTTCCGTCTTCCCAAGTTCTTACTTCTTACTTCCAAGATAATTTGGTATATGGTTATTGTATATTGTTTACGCCCGAGTTCCAAGTTCCTACTTCTTAGTTCCGACTTCCAAGTTCCGAAATCCGAGCTCCAAGTTCCAACTTCCATGTTCCAAGTTCCAACCACCAAGTTCCATGTACATGTACCAAGTTCCGACTTCCAATTTCCAAGTTCCGACTTCCATGTTCCAAGTTTCAACTTCTGATTTCCATCTTCATGGGGTCTCTTTTCAGTCGGAACATGGAACTTGGAAGTCGGAACATGGAACTTGGTAGTTGGAACATGGAAGATGGAAGTCGGAACATGTAAGGCGGAACATGGAACTTGAAACTTGGAGGTTGGAACTCGAAACTTGGATCTCGGAACTATGAAGTACATATAGGAACTTAGATTGTCACCACTGGGATTTCGTAAAATGTGTACCCTGCATTTAGCAACCACCTGCTTTTTAACCCTCCCATATTCAAAAAAATGAATGACCGCTTAGGACTGCTTCTACTAAATTCATCTCAATTCTTGATGTTACCGATCTTTATACGGAATTAGGTTATAGACGTCACTTAGACATCTACAACCTAAAAGGTTAAAATAGGTATTACTATAATACAGGGCGAAAAATAATCACTGTACATTACATTTAGCCTGTGCTAAGTAACCAACTGCTTCTAAAAGTCGCTACTTTTAATGCTTAAAGGATTGCCATGGAGAGGTTCTACGTGTTTGGCTGAATTCAATCTACGCTCGTATTTCTGATACACGAGCGTATACATGTACCCACTTTAACACCTTTACAAACAGAGTAATGACAGTTCGGACGTTTTAAGCAGGTGACTGCTACATGCATATAAAGAACATACCAACAACAGAACGCTCTCTAAAACATTCAGCATAATGTTTGTATTGTATTTGGCTATTACATGTCTTAAAAATGGAAACTTGATTTGAATGTGAATGACCATCTTAAAAGGTTTTACAGTAAGATCTGTACAAAACGTTAAACGTACATCCAAGTAACATTTCAACCGATGACCATTTATATTGGAAATAATGACATCATGACTATTAATCAATTAAGTGTGTATAATTGCATATGAAAACATGATCATTTGGCCATGGGGAAAAAACCTGTAAAAGCAGATATATTTGTTATTCAATAAGCAAGCATTGGACATTTTGATCCAGGTTTACGCTTTTTGCATACAATTCGTTAAAAGGGATATCTGTTGATTAAAGGGTTACCCCTTAGCCTGCTAAGCGCGGCCTATCTGTCACATGCAGACAACTTGAGTGAGACCCCAGATAACTCAGTGTCTTGTCATTATTTCAAACTGTTTGACGTTCGGTGAATACTTTTTCAAAAGTTCTAAAGAGTCAAATGTAGCAGACCAGGGTTTGAGTAGACAACAGTTTTTAATCAGGCTAATGATTAAACAGTTTTACTATACATACATGTATGTTATAATACAGTTCGCGTAGGTCCCATTGAATGCAATATGACAATAAATCAATGGTTACTACACGATACATGTATTTATTATCATCATCATCATCATCATCATCATTATTATAACAGTTATTATTATTGTTATTATTTACTTTTCCATTATTATTAGTATTAGTATCGTTATTGTACATGCATTTCTGTTTTGGTAGAAACCTTACTATTACAGTAAGTCATAAGCAAACAGAGCAGTACCTGATCAGACTGCTTCTGTATGAGATATCTGGTCTGGAGCTACTCTGTTTACAAAAGATTGAAAGACATTTATGTGAAGGAAGGGGTTAAATTAGTCCGTTTGCTGCTGTAGAGAGATTGCTCTGAGATTTCGTTTCACTATTTCAACATCATGAATTCACGATTTCAAATTTCAAACTTTGCATTAAGTCTGGCTAATCCGTGATGTGTCGTACATGATTACACAATTTAATCTTTCAAATTGTTTATTCACCGTTTACTATTCCCTAGTACAGTAGAGACTGTAATGTGATCGTAATGTGATCGTGTATTATTTCAAATAGGAGTCTGTAAAAAGAGGTGGTTTGCTTAATGCAGGGCAATAGTAATGCGCTCCTAAGGGAGTTTTCTGCATAACGTGTGTCCTGTATTAAGCTACCGCCTATTTTAAAACCAAGATTTATACTTTTTAGTGGTCGTATTAGCGTGACTTTTCAGTATATGTTCGCGACGTACGTGCATGCAGGAGACTCGTTCAAACCGGATTTAGTAAAAGAAGAATTTATATCCTTTTCGGCAGGTTAGTGCTTAATGCAAGGTGGTCTTCTTTTAATACTTTCTGTGTGACTTTAACCCTCCACCAAGCTGTAGGTTGTTACAAAAGACCGGCACTGATACATTTGCATTATGTTTTTGAATGTCCGCTATAGACATATTTTAATGTATTGCGGTTAACAACGTAATAAATAGGCCACGATAATCTTATCAGGTGAATTTATTTGGCGACGGAATATTTAATTAGAGATTCTTACATGAATATTTGATGATTATGATGATAATAAAAAGTAATCACGAATACGAGATCTATTCAATACCAATATAAGGTAAAATATCGATATACTCGTATATAGTAGATGAAAAGCTTACATACAGCATGTGTGAACATAGTGCTTTAAAATTACAGTAAACCCCACTAAAGACACCGCCAAAAGGAAGGAGGTATATTTGTGTGTCTTACATGTAACGGCAGGTGGTAGCATTCCGCATTCTCATCTATGTGGTGTAAAATATGTCTAATGCCCGAGTCTTAAATACAGATGGTAGATTCATACAGGGCAAACGTTATACAGAAAGCTGTTGCGGGGACCTTCTACATTACTTTCGTCCTACAGTAAGCAACGGTTTAGTTTCGAAGCCACCTATGATAATAAGCGGTCTCTCTGTTTATACATTATAAATGTTAGAGAGGTACAGTATTTACCTTTTGCAACACTGCCGGACTACGCTTTTGTATATAATATGTTATGCTTTTTTTTTTCAGAAAATAATATACATGATTTTATTTGATATGTCCCCCATATAAGGTTTTGGTTTGGTTCGAGGTGGCACAAATTAATAATTCGTTTTGTATCACAGGAAGATGTAACATAGCTGTTTCGTGTGAGTACTTTATGTATGGACACATTTATTTTATTTTATTGCAATATATGTATGTTACAATAACTATCCATGTTAACAATCAGCTGTATTGTTGAGCCCTAATATACATAAAAACAGTCGTTTGTCTTCAGCAACGGTATAGAACCAGATCAAACCAGATTTAAAAACAATAACATGATCTATATCTTTATTGTTTGCTATACAATAAAGCAAAACATAGTACTAATTAGGCTCCGGTGGTGTCAAAGAGTGCACGACCTGATCAGCCACCGCGTTATAAGCGGTGATTAATCAGGGTCTACACTATTTGCATGTAGCAGTCCTCAAATGCTGCTTCTTCATTTATCCTGTGTTTGATCTAGCAAACAAGTGTTTCTTGAGTAAAGTATTTTTGTTTTGTCTGAGGAGAGCACTTACGGACGGTCAATACCTCTTTCACTGCAATTGGCGAATCCATGACATCATTTGCAAACAGTTTGAATCTGAACAAGTCGCTGAAGTACTCAACGTTTCAACAGGATCTAAACTGTATGATACTCTGACTATAGTTTTCAAAACATATTGAAGAAAGGCCCACTTTGACACATGAAGCAAACGATTATCTTAACAGACGGAACTTACTTGTCAGTGAAATAGATACTTCTGTACGACTAATGCAAGAGGACATCACTAGCTTTTTTCCGGTCCTTGTCGTGCTAAATTACACAAGGGTACTTGACACTGTCTGTAACATGAGACATAAGTGCGACTGTTTGGACAAAACTTCTCTAAAGAACCAATCATGAAAAACGTACGTACAGTAAAACCCCGCTAATGCGACCACCAAAAAGGGGCATAATTCTGGGTGGCAGAGGCAGGTGGTAGCTTAATGCAGGACGAAAGTTATGCAGAAAGCTCCTATAGGAGCTTTCTGCATAACTTTCGTCCTGCATTAAGCAACCACCTGCTATGGACGAGATCAGTGGCTGTTTATTAAGTGGTCGCATTAGCGGGGTTTCACTGTATTTGGTATGTTCCATTTTTACTAAACTTTTAGTATTACGCGTTTTGTAAATGCAACACAGAATTAACCCTTTACCTGATGAATGTGTACTTACCATTTACTCCATGCATATTCATGTAAGAAATAAAGTCATCGTTAGTGTTATATGTATTTATTGTTATAAAAGCACACGGACGTAGTATGTTTTGTCCAATGTAGAATCTGAATAATCATAAATATTAAATCATAGGCAAACAGAGCAGACCCTGATCAAACGGCTCCTACAACAGCCAACTGATCTGGGTCTGTTCTGTTTACAAAGGCGTATTTATGGAGTAAAGGGTTCGATAAAAATAATGAATGCATGTACAGTAAAATCCTGCGATGAGACCACTAACAAGAAGTATTATATATTGATAGTGTAAGTAGGTGGTAATTGATTTTAATCCAGGACGAACGTTACGCCGAAAGCTTTCTGTATTACTGTCGACCTTCACTAAGCAGTCACCTGCCTTTACAAACATACATGTTAATTAATTAATTAGTCTGTTTAGAGGGATTCACCTCTATATTGATCAGTTGAGGTTTTGCTTATAGATGCCATAATGAACAAGTGTAGTTTGACTCCGGCGCAATCTGTAGAATGAGAGTTACAGTAAAACCTCTCTATAACGGCCACTAAATTACATCTAGTATTTAGTGTTAAAGGCAGGTGGTTGCTTAAAGCAAGGTGGAAGTAAAACAGAACGCTCTTATAAGAGAGTTCTGTTTTAGTTTCACCTTGCTTTAGCAGCCACCTGCCCTAAATACCACCTAATTCCTACAGGAATCATCTAACGTGGGTCTACCTTGTCTGCAAAGGGGTTAAAAGTCATGTCTGTTTACCGTTTCCTTAATATAAAGGCAATTTCACGCGTTTGAAAACAGAGTAGACCCCACTCAAACGACTCCTATAGGAGCCGTATGATCAGGGCCTAATGACATAAAAGTACCCAGTTATAGTTTACTTTCAGTCCGAATGACCGTTCAACCGATTCTACAGTTTTGTCAAAGCAAATTATACCCTTGAGTGTTTTACAATATAAAATTATACTTGCTAGTATCAAAGGTAACTGTTTACATTGGAAAAACTGCTTACTAAGTTACAGTAACATCTCGCTAATGCGACCGCTAAAAAGTCATGATCGTTTAAAACAGGAGATAGCGTAGTGCAAGACAAAATATGGGAGCTTTCTGTATTACTTTTGCACTGTATTAGGCAACCACGTGTTTTTACTCCTGTGTTAATGAAATATGTAACCGCTTTAGCGAGGATGTATCATAGTTAAGCTTACGCCCTATAATTCGTATGTATAATAGACATCACGGTATTCTTTCAATGTCACATTTCTTCCTTTACAAAATTTGTGGTCAAATTATTGTCTATCATGCTTTATAATTTTAATTCAGAATACGTTATCCCAGTAACATTAGCAGTTTCTTCAGACCTATTTTTGTTGTGTAGAAGAAGAGTCAATGTTTAGCAGATTTCGAAATGATTCATAATAACATTTGCAAACAGTAGCTGTTGTAACTAGATGAGTAAATGATCGAACCTGTTTGACATAAGTGTCACTTCGACAAAAATAGATGATGGAAACACTAATTTTCGAAGACAAAATAATAACGACACGTTGCATACCGAGTTGAGAGTTATAACAAGGAAATAAAGACCTAGTTATTTGATTGCAGAACACCCAAAGTGGTGCGGTCCATCAATATTAAACCAGAGTGTCCATTCAGTATCAATATTCTGAAAATGGGCGATCCTTCGAAAGCAAAAGCAGAAATGCAAGAAAGAGAAAATTGCAGACTCGGTTTTATTGAGTCTGTTCATGAGTAGTAATTAAAAGTGCAACACTACTCACGCCCCTAGCAAGTCCATACGTTTGTTAGAGAAGTTCCCATGATGACCCTAATCAGGAGGTTCTTCTAGTGTCCCTCTGATCTAGATCTACATTGTTTGCAACTGTCTCTATACTCGTTTCCTACAATCGAGGAGCTAAGTGCTAAATGATCAATGTCACTGTGAGAATAACCATCTATTTAAACCACTCCTAAGCTTAATCAGTGACCTATTGCCTTCTGAAAATGTATCGTGAACCAAAATCAATACAATAGCCTGTTGTGAGAGTGTCACAACATAAACACAGATTTTAGTTCTCCTTGTTAGAGAAAGCCTAATGCATCACCTAAAACACAATTTGTGACCGATATGTCTCTTATCAACGTCTCTTCAAAGCCTGATATACGACCCATTTAGCCAAGTAGTTAGCACATTCCCTCAACAATTTCAATGTCTCGTAATACTCCTTCTTGTGTTAAACTCGACCTGACATGCATTTACAAACAGCTTAGATCCAGATGAGACGCCGAGTAACTCAACTTTTATCCCTTAATAATTGACAATGTAAATTTTTAATCTATTTTCCAGACTGAATAACTTCAATCGAATGATCCTAATGTTCCTGACACACACGCGCACACGCGCACACACGCGCACACACACGCGCACACGTGTACGCATACACGCACACGTGCAACCCAACACAATGCGCATGGGTACGCATGCACACGCACACATACACACACACACACTTGTACGCACACACACAGTGATAAATATATTATAGGGACATATGCATAAAATGCATACCAAGACAGGCTAAATAAGATTTGTGTGTAGAATTAACGAATAGAATAATTGCCGTTTTGCTAAGGATCTCTGACATCTTTATCTCGAGAGTCTTGGCACACAATCTGAATTAACTCTTTCGCTGCCTATGACGAATCTGTGATTAGATTTGCTCATAGTTTGAATCCGGATAAGACGTCGAGTTTTCGGCATCTCATCAGGATCCAAATTGTTCGAAATTAAAACAAAGAGCATTCAAGTGAAAATTGAAGCTAGCGACATGGTTCTTTATGGCAATCTGCACTGTTTGGCAGCGAACGAGTTGTGCACGCTACGGACGAATCGCAGCATTGTTGAGCGCAAGACAATCGTAATTACAATATATGTGGGTGAACTTTGGATAACCTTTGTAACTATTTTTGATCTAATCCCGACGCCTCACACGAATTCGAACTGTTTGACATTCTGATACATGTATCTATGTTCAATAATAATGAAAGAAATATCAGCATATATATTTGTAGGAAAGCTGTTGATTTAAATACCTATTATGGTTGAATAGTCTTGCGCCCACACCTTATAGTTTTGGTCCGATCTGAATTGAAACTCCACTCATTATACCTGTATGTTTGAGAATCTCTCGCCCTGCTGACAAAACAATGTTTGTTGAATCTCTCGTCTGATGGAACTTTTTCTGACATTCGAATCGCTAAACCTTTCACTCCATAATTGCGCCTTCCTACACCTTTAAAAACAGAGTAGAACTAGATCAGACGGCTCCAGTAGGAGCCGTCTGATCAGGGTCTGCCATGTTTGCTTATGAAATTAAAATAGATCTAACTCTACAATCTCTGCTGTGGCCAAATATGACATTATCAAAATCTAATAATTGACAATGATGTCGTTATGTCTTACATTGAATACCCATTGGTTTCAGGGTTAAATTGTTAGTCTCTACAATTAACGCATATTATCAATGAAACACATTGTATAATATATATTCAATGTTTCTTGTGGATAAAGGTGTTTTGCCGATATTTATGATCGGTTTATTTCGAACAGTTACGAAATAGAAACGTAACCCGAGGCATTCCAATAAATCGTCGGGCACATGGATATTCTATGGAAGTTGTCGTTTCTTCAGATTTTATTCAATCTGGTTTCTGAATGCAGTCTTTCAGCATATTAACAAATAGTTTATGTAAGTTTAGGCATTATTGATTCATTTCCTCCTAGCCTACTCACGCCTTTTGACACCTCTGAAAAATCATGTTTGACACCATTATGAGTCAAGGAGCAAAATGCTCTATTTATTACAATGTTTTCTAAACTACACAATTTTAATTTGTTTCTTTATTTATAAAGTAAATGTTCCTTTTCGGTAAATTTATTCAAAGATGTCTAAAAATAGTGCATGTATTGAATGGGTTAAAACGCTTTACAAGTAGAGACTATATCAGTACCGACCAAGTGTCACACAGCTTGCGTCCTGACAAGACGCCAGGTTACTCAGCGTCTCTTCTGGATCAATGCTGTCTGCTCGTTTTGATTATGGAAATACATACATCTGATTCTACAGCATTTACCATGGCCAAAATGTATATCATTTGCATGCCGTAATAAGAACTACTTTAATTAACCCATTTGCTCCCACGATCCCATATATGGGACACAGGCAAACAGTGTAGACTCTGATCAGACGTTTCATAATGCGGCGTTTGATTAGTCTACACTGTTTGCTGATAGGAATTTCAATATAAAACAAAACAAAATTGACAATTTAGGCCAGGCACCCCTTAGATAAAATATGGACTAATCCAATATATAAACATGGAAGAATCCACTGGGAGCAAATGGTTTAATATACACTTACACACGTGTTCACAATGTTACGGGTTACAGTTGTTATTATAACAATTTCGTTCGCATACATGTACCAGCATGAAAACAATAGTCAAATGTGTTTACTAAAAAGTAAAGTCACACTAACGACAACACTCAAAAGAAGTGTAATTCTGGACTTTTAAAAGCAGTTGTAGTATAGTACAGAACAAAAGTTATGCAGAAAGGAGAGTTCTGCATAAGTTTTGCCCTGCATTACAATTACCGGCTTTTAACTTCTATCTTAATAAAAAGTGGGGTCTCATTAACGAGACTCTACATGTATAACGAAAATAAAAGCGGAAAGTGTAATTGAGTTTTCTATATAAAGGTTTTTATCATACGTGTTTAAATTGTCTGCTTTTCGTAAAAACACCCGTGTAATGGGTAATTGATAGATGTACTTCTATGTTTGAAGCGCCCTCATTCATCACTGTCAGTTTGAATTAGAAACCTTCTTCAACTCAAGGTGAAATGTCAGTCATTATGTAGAAAACGATTATCTAGAACCGTATCGGAACAAGGAATCAAAGTTTTGACTTGTATAATGAATCTAAATTATGACAAAGTCAGTCAAATTCAATAAACAAATTTGATACCGCTTAGATCTAAACAAAAATACAGAAATGTAATTTCTAGTAACAGTCCCGTCTCATTTATGTTTCCCTATTTCTACTGCCACTGTTATTTTCTTCACTAAACCCACTACTGCTGCTACTACTACTACATGTACTACTACTACTACTACTACGCACTGCTGCAACCACCATCACTACTATTGTCTCTATATTTTATTAAAGTTCCAATTTGTCCTTCTTCTTTTTCAGTACGAATTTGAGTTTAAGATGGGTTCGAATGGTTACTAAATTAACGTTCGATTCGTTAAGACGTTTAAGAAAATATTGACATAGTGTCAATCTAGAATTACGGTAAGGTTGGACTTAACAGGTAAATGGCTAAAATCCTCAAAACTGTATGGAATTCAGTATATCTTTAAATGTCAAAGAGCGGGGGGGGGGGGGGGGGGGCAATCCTTCTTACTTCGTACACTAAATACATGTACTTTCCAAACAAAAAGGATTATGCGAAACATTGCGGTAAGGTGTGTAAAGCGAAAAACTCCAAAAACCTTGCAACAGCAGGTGTTATAGATATACATGTGCATGCAGCATGCATCTGAATGCATTGCTAAACACTTAACAAAAAGAAATTCGTATTATATGTAATCTGTACGGAGTTATCACACGGTCCCGCACAACATTTAAACATGATAAACACTCAATCGTAACGCAGAAATCCAAACAGCACCAAATGCATTAACACTTCGTGAACACAAATGAAAACGTAACCCTTTCAGGACCGAAACGAGCCATTAATCTACTTTTCAAACAGTGTAGACCCAAATGAGAGGGCTTCCACAAGAGCCCTCTCATCAGAGTCTGCATACCAGTTATGTTACGTATCTATTTAGAAAAAATCCCTGGAAATTTAGCATTACAGTAACCTTGACATGTTTGATTTTGTGAACAGTCAATTTACAAACTCAGCGCTAAAAGGGCTAAACTGGTGAATCATTATTTATTTTTGGTTACAAAATCCTAATCCTCGTAATAATGAGCGCAGTCTGATTGGAATTGTCATTCCAATTTACTCCAGACGAGAAACTCGGCGTCTCATATAAAATCAAAAATGTTTGATAGTTTAGTTTACACATATCGAAATGCCACTGATCGAAACTTAAGCAAACATCACATTACAAGTTACTGAAACTGAGTTGACTCCATATATATCTTTGAACTGGCAAGTCTATTTACATCTTTGGCAATTAACTTTGAAATACGGGTAATTAGAAGTGCTTGTGTTAAAGAGTCTTTAGAGCTTGCCTAGTTTAAAGATTTCTTGACATATCTCTCCTTGAACGAGTTTCATGATAAATATTTCTTGCACGAACATCGACATTGCCCAACTAGTTTAAAATACCGTTTCTAAGCTATACCGACATTGATAAATGAGGCTATTCTGATCAAAGATTTATGTTTACCAATCTGAAATTTGACTTGGCATTCTAGAGATAATAGAGGTCAGTTTTCGTTAAAAGTCACTTTTACTACATGGTATTTATAGTATGGATAAGATGCATCAGTCAACACTTTCCTAATGAACATTTATACATATAATGAGCCCTTCACGATCATTCTTTTACTGTTTTGTTTTAAAAAAGGTACACATTTGAAAGGGAATTGTTAACTAAGACAAAAAAACGTAGGATCAGATCAATATAATTTCTTAAAACACTTCCCTCCATAAATACGCCTTTCTACGCTTTCTACGCCTCTGTAAAAGTCACTGTTAGAAACCATTGTGATAAATAGAGCATTTGTTCCCAAGGAGCAAATGCTCTATTTATCACAATGGGTTTAAAACTACACAATTGCAATTTTTTTTTATTTCTCTAGTAAATGCTCCTGTTCGGTAGATTTATTCAAAGAGGTTGGGTCTAAAAATTGGCATTGAACAGTTTATAGAGGTCAGTTTTCGTTAAAAGTCACTTTTACTACATGGTATTTATAACTACGGATCTGAAGTATGGATAAGATGCATCAGTTCACACTTTCCTAATGAAAATTTATACATGAGTTGAGCCCTTCATGAACATTCTTTTACTGGTTTTTAAAAAAGGTAAACAAAAAACGTAGGACCAGATGCACATAATTTCCCAACCATTTCCTCCATAAATATGCCTCTGTAAAAGTCACTTTTTGAAACCATTGTGACCAATGGAGCAAACGCTCTATTATCACAATGGTTTCTAAACTACATAATTGCAAACGTTTTCATTTCTCTAGTAAATGTTCCTGTTCGGTAGATTTATTCAAAGATGTTAGGTGTAAAACATGCATTTTGAGGTGTAAGTAAACAAACCAGACCTTTATCTTTGTCTACTCTCTTTGCAAAGGCGTAACAGAGTATTTATATGATAAACAGTGACTCTTAAGAATCGTATCGAAGCTTTTTGACGACTCTTTAGAATTGTTTTGCAGCTCAAGGCGTTTCTAAATCGTGATCACCAAGCAGAATTTGTTGGAGAAAATATAATATTATCTTAGTTTCACATAGTCTCACATAAGCGATTTTCCTACCTTAGCAAACAGAACAGACCCTGATTAGATGACTCTTATAAAAACATCTCATCAGGTTGTACTCTGTTTACTTTATGACATGAATATATTTGTGTAAGCAAAGCATTCCCTTGAAAAAGTTATATGCTAAAATATTAATTAATATATATTCATAAATATTTCCTACATGAATATTGAACATGTAAAGGGCTACCTACGCATCTTTATCTATGACACTGACATATATTAGAGGTACATGTAAGATGACTTTTCCCCCAATGGCCCTGGTCAGAAGGCTCTGCATGTACAAAAACGTCGTTAAACATGTTCAAACCTTACCTTTTATCCAAATACTCAAATCATAGTTTAGCATCGGATTGAACAACTAGCGAAATTTTTCCTTTGAAGTACCAGTAGTGTTGTTTAGAACTCTTGTCACGACATACCGTGATGCTCGGAAATCATAAATAGAATGTTCTTTTAGTACGAGACCAGTGTAAAGCAGTCGCTATGGGGATAAAAATGGCTGAAGAAGAAAGCCTCTGTTGGATAAATTGTAAACAAAGCATAAATGAAAAAACAAGGTTTTAGATAACAGGCGTACTGGTCTAATTATCTCATTTCTCAACCAAACCCTACCTTGGAAAATATACTACAGTGCTCCTTCTCTACAACGACACCCGTTGGGATACGAAGAGTGTATGTATTGTTCAGAGGGAGTTGTTATAGGGAGGGAAAATCAAACATAATTAGATCCCCAGATAAGGTGTATTTCGAGAACTAAAACCGTTATGCCTCAATCAAACCCTATGTTGTGACCACTCTTTAGAATCGTCACAAAGTGACGATTCTAAAGAGTGGTCACAACATAGGGTTTGATGGAGGCATAAATAAAATACGATGAAAAAAGTTGTTTCTGGAGCTTTGTTATTTCGGAAACAGTGACATGCGTTGTTGTAAGGAGGGAATCGTTATTGAGAGGGCCGTTGTATGGAGGGAGCACTGTATATGAAGATAGATTTCCTAGGGTATTGACCTTTCGAAGGCGAAAACGAATGAACTGGATTTTTGTATGCAGCGTAGACCTAGAATAGAGGGATCCTAGAGGATCTGCACTATTTGCCATTTGAACTCGTCTATCAAATATAAGTATTTCATTGTGAATCGAATTCTATCGTTCAATAGTGACGGACCATTTCACTTATAAAGCATTCAGTGTGTTTCAATTCACATCCCACTAGTTTCTGGCATTGTCATTGGATAAGAGCAGTCACGTCGTAACCCTTTATATTTTATAGAGGGTCAGAAGCTGATCCATTATTGGCACACGAAGACAAAATGGCTGCCATTCAAAACAGTTCCTCTTTTAATCATTATTTTGATACATGAAATTACCAATTTAACAAATACAATGTAATTCACTAAATATAACGGATTGGCGCATTTCAAACACCTTGTTGGTTGCTTGGCCCTTTTTTGGTTACGTAAACGTTTCGTTTTTGTCGTACCCTTTATTACTTTTCTACAGTTACTCTGTTTGCAGCTCAATCATTGAGTAAACTAGCGATAGGTGGATACTTAAATGTTTTCGTTATGCATGCACTTTACCACTGTATTTGCCATCGCGGTTGTTGTAGACTAGTCGGAGAGGGGATACGTTTATTTACAGTACACTGTTTGTCATGCAATAACACCGTAACCTATACTCAGTTTAATGTCTTCGCAAACAAAGTAACACGATATATCACAATATATCACAGATATCCCTATAACCATCCAATTAATATCCATGATGTCATTATATCTTACATATCTTACATATCGTACATATCATACATCTCTCTCTCTCTCTCTCTCTCTCTCTCTCTCTCTCTCTCTCTCTCTCTCTCTCTCTCTCTCTCTCTCTTACCCTCTCTCTCTGCTACGTATCTTAAATCTGCAAAAGTTATCGTTTGTTTTTCTTGATTTTTTTAAAAATAAAAACCAAACTTAATCACAAATACATCTATATTGATTCTGATGTGAAACGAGTTTACTCGGCGTTTTAGCTTTGCAAAGGTATTCAATGGAGCTTTAAGTTTGTCTTAAATAGTAATCACCTATGAAAGACATCCTTGCTATGTTATTCAGATTACTACCGACACTTGTATTGATATTGAATATTGTATTCATAATAATAATTTTGATAAATCCTTCTATAAACGTCTACAGCTAATTATATGCGGACTTCATTGGTTGGTGAATATCCATTTAATTTTTCAATGAACAATCTTCATGAGGAACATCAGTCGGCGTATAGAAAGTTTCACTCAACTGAGACTGCTCTACTCAAGGTCCAGAGAGATATTATCGAGTCATTAGACCAACACAGGGTTACTGTCCTCGTATTACTTGACCTCTCCGCTGCATTCGACACTATTGATCACAGCACACTGCTTGAATGTCTAGATCATGACTTTGGAATAGCTGGTACACCGCTTGCATGGATGGCACCCTATCTCACCGATCGCGTTCAAACTATGTGCCTTGACAAAGACTATATTATGTATACAAAACCCGTAGGCGCAATTTGTAAAAACCATGGACTTAATCATTATTTTTATGCAGACTATGATGTAATGGGTTAATACAAAACTAGTATTGATTGATATGTATGGGTTGCATAGTTCAGCTGAGTTAACATTTGAATACATTCTGGTCCCAAGGTTGTAAAACAGACTCAAACGTTTTGTAACATCTGGTCATGGTCACGTAACAAAGAACGAAATCATAATGTATTCTACTGGCAACTCAGTTTATTTATTTCGAAATATGCAAAATCAGAACAGTATCCTTGTTGCGTATCATTCATTCGACATGTTCAACCGCACGCAATTCCGGACTGATATAATTAAACATCATTAAAACAGATATTCTGAAGATGAGAAATCCAGATAAACCAATATACTGTAAACTGCTTCAGGTCTCTAAAATCTTTATGTAACATTGGATAGTGGCGTTCAGTATCACTGTAATGTGCCTTGGGAGGGACTCGATTGGAATAGAATATTAACCCTTTCACCGCCGATGTCGCATAAATGCACCACGACAAACGTGCAGTCCCAGATCAGACATCGCCTTTTCAAGACGGCGTCTGATCAGGAATTTCACGTATTGTCTCAATCTGTATTTCTACATCTGTGCTTTATTCCATTGGAATTTGCATTCATTTATCTCATTTCATTATTGTACCGAATGATTTAACAAACATTGGATCGCAGACGACAATTAGAAATGTGGCGCCCAAAGGGTTAAAACGTGTCATTGATATGTTCCCGGGTGGGCAGCATGTTATTTGGTCGTATTAAACCCTTTCGTTGGTATTGAAGAATTACTTGGATAGCTATATATATAATTTGAACCCATTGACACTACTGCACAAATGGAAGTTATAAGACGAGTGGAAGCCTGTCTAAACGATGTTGTCTCCTGGATGCACCACAATATGCTAAAACTAAATGCAGATAAAACAGAGATTATGCTGTTTAACTCGAAACGTAATGCAGAACGTGTATCAAACATAGAAATCAAAATTGAAAATGCTGAGATAAAACCATCAACGTGGGTTCGAAATGTGGGGGCATTCCTCAATCCCAACATGAACATAGAACAACAGGTGAATTCTGTTTGTAGGTCTTATTATGCCCAGCTACGACAAATAGGCCATATCAGAAAATATATAACCATTGATGCTACGAAAACCCTAGTAAATTCTCTTGTAACTCCCTGCTTTGTGGTCTACCAAAGACAATTTTGAATAAACTACCGACTGTCCATAATGTTGCAGCTCGTATCATTACCAGGACTTCACGTTTTGACCACATAACACCAGTGTTAAAGGAACTACACTGGCTCCCAGTGGAACACCGGATTGACTTTAAACTTTTGACTCACACCTATAAAGCATTGAATGACAAATCTCCAAGTTACATCACAAACATGTTAAAGATATATAAACCACGGCGTGACTTAAAATAAAAAAATGACTTTATGGCCCTCGTGATACCAAGATCCCGCACAGTTACCTATGGTGATTGTAGCTTTGCAAAGGCGGCTCCTAAGTTGTGGAATGAACTTCCAGTGGGAATACGGAACTCAGCCTCATTTGAGTCTTTTAAAAGATCTCTTAAAACTCTTTTCTTTTTAGGATTTATGGTGGCTGATGTATATTTTAAGCCCAAATAGCCGTTGTATGTTTTAACTCGGCTACACTTGAGTCTTTTAAAATATCTCTTAAAACTCATTCCTTTTTAAAGATTTATGGTGGCTGATATATAGTTTAAGCCCAAACAGCTGTTGCATGTTTTAACTTTAGAAATAGTATGCGATCAACTTTGCTTTATCCTCTTATTATAATTGTACTATACCTTACTAGGCATAAGGATTTTAAATTTTGAGGTTATGCGATAAATTCTTGTTTTGTTTAATTGTTTTTATTTCTATTTCATATCTTATATTTTCTTTAATACAGTGCTCCCTCTCTACAACGACACCCTTTGGGATACGAAGATTGTATGTGTTGTTCAGAGGGAGTTGTTATAGGAAGGGAAAATTAAACAGATCCTCAGATAAGGTTATTTCGAGAACTAAAGCCGTTATGCCTCTATCAAACCCTTTGTGACCACTCTTTAGAATCGTCACAAAGTGACGATTCTAAAGAGTGGTCACAACATAGGGTTTGACGGAGGCATAAAGAAAATACGATGAAAAAACGTTGTTTCTGGAGCCTTGTTGTTTCGGAAACAGTGACATGCGTTGTTGTAAGGAGGGAATCGTTATTGGGAGGGTCGTTGTAGGGAGGGAGTACTGTGATATGTTTTATTTTATTTTCTGCTTTAGTATGTATAAATGTTTTAATTGTAAAGCACTTTTTAACGTATTTTAGATATGAAAAGAGTGCTATATAAATATGGTATAATAATAATAATAATAATAACAATAATAATAATAATAATAATAATAATAATTTATTCCATGTATACGCCCCTTAACGCCTTGAAAAACAGATTCACCCAGATATGGTGGCTCCTGTTAGAGCTGTCTGCAAAAGACCTGTGCTCTGTTCGTTAAGGGAATAATAAAAGCATGATTCTATATGGAGGACGATCAACGCCAAAATTGCATCATGCTTTGTGGCATTTCAATTTGCTTCATGTTAAATGCATTATGCTAAATGATTATTGCATGTCACGATGTGCTTTCTTCTTTCTTTGAAGTTTCTTCCTCGACCCGACATTTGACCTTCTGTAAACTTGTTTATTGATTATAATAACGTCAAATAATGTGTTACATTGTTTAAACTTCTTTGGAGCATATTCTTTGTGCTATTTGCTTAGCGCTTGGTGCTTGGTGCTTGATGCTTGATGCGTGGTTCGTTGTTCCATCTTCGCCCCGGTCTTTGTCGTACTCTAGTCAGCTCGGACTAAAATGCTGAAGTGATTTGCCGAATACATAGGTAAAGAAGGAAAACGCTATGAAGACATAGAAATAGAAGGATTTCAAAAAACACACAAAAAATAGAAGGGTTACTGATCCATTACATTAGAGAGAGTGTATGTGTGTGTGGGGGTATTTACTGCTGGGAGAAGAATAATAATAACAAGAGGGTCTGAAAGGCCCTGACATCGCTCACCAGACAATCAGAGGATAGGATTTTCAAAGTTTTCACTATGTGTTTCTATAGAAAACTAGCCGGTCCTGGGGTGAACCAATTTTGACACAAGGGGCATAATTTATGTAACTTTTGTAGAGGACCTCAAGTGAAGAAAATTTAAGAATATGTAAATGAAATTTAAACATATAACAATGTAAATCTAAATAAGGTCATGCACAAAAGTATGTATACCCTCTCCCTGGGCAAATTGGTTGAATTTCAGAAAGAATATATTAATCTATATCGTTAATAACTCAAAGTCTCATCAGGTTCAATTAGTTTACTCTCTATTTGCATTTTTAAAAAATTGAAGCAGAGATCATTTTAGATTAACTAGTATTGAGCAAAAATATTTTCTCGTATTTATAATAACTACAGCGTGAGTAAATGACGTCACAAATATGTGATTTTAATAGCGTGTGCATTCATCCACCTGAATCGGGGTCAGATGTCATTATGCATTTCATTTTTTTTATGTGCAATACTTTATATATTATAGCTTTATATTAACTATTTGGATGCTGGTGGCAAATCAAATCTATGATAACAGATTGGATCCAGATTAGACGCCATTTTACTCGGAGTTTTATCAGGATCCAAATGCGTGTCCATAAAGAATAAATCTACAAATTGAAGCAGACAACAATTATTAATTATCCAGACGCAACATTACTGAACTTCTGAACATTTGTTTCTTGTGTATATAGATCTGTGTTTTACTGTTTTGTATTTTGTATGAAATGCTTGTTTTGAGGGCCTCAAGGTAGATTAGTCATTATGACTAATTTAGCTACCCTCGTTAAATAAAGTATTCAATGTTCAAAATTTCAGATATTTTCATTACACCTTCATGAGTTATTATTCATATCTTAATTTATGTTCAACCCTTCCCCTGTTCTATGTTTATTCAAAATTTAAATACCTACTGAATATTCATGGACAAAATAGTTATAATGAAATATGGAAGGTGGGACAGTGTAGCCATTTTAGAAAGTAAAGAAACATCTTTCGAATTCTATTGACGAACGGAGCGGACCCTGATCAGACAGCTGCTATAGGAGCCATCTGATCTGGGTCTGCTGTGTTTGCAAATGTGTGAAAAGATGTTAACATGAGAGAAAGGGTTAGTAAACATATTATAAGTATATTGTACACAAAATGAAAATTATGTAATGTAATGCATTTCTCAAACCCAATATAATTCTAATAAAAATATGCTATTTTATGATATATTAGACATGTTTATATTTATACATGTAATCTTAGCCCTTGCCCTGTTCTATATTTAGTCCCGATTCCAATACCTATACAGAATATTTATGGACCAAAAATTATAATATGGAAGGTGGAACATTGAAGTCATTCAGAAATTCTAAATAAACAGATGAATGAAATTCCATTAGCAATCAGAGCAGATCCTGATCAGACGGTCCGTACATGATCCACGCGTGGTCTATCACACATCGTCGATCAGGGTACTACACAGTTGACCCTTTACTCAATGAATATTCATGTGAAAAATAATGACAATGAAATAGCATATGGACACGTGAATTTTATCAGGGCAAACTATGCAGAATGATATCTTTGACAGACCATCAGCAAACAAGACAGACTCTGATCAGACGGACATAAAAAAGCAACAAACAAAATTGCACCAAAGGCAACATCTCTTTTAAATAAATCATCCGCCCCCCCCCCCCCCCCATACACACACGTCCGAATAATGTTCTTTTTTTCGCTCAAAACAACATTTAAAAACCAAACCAAACATTTAATTCGATCTACGTTGAATCCATCCTCAGTACTTTCAGTAGTTTGATTATCTGGTTTTACATGCAGCGCCACCTATATGGCGAGTTCGGCTAAAGTGCATTATGCCTTCGGCGTTCGTCGTTCGGCTTTATGCTTGTTGCTATGGGCTTACCGCATTGGGTCATGTGTCATTGAAGAAACTTCAATGAAAGAAGGACTCCCATCTTGACATGCAATAATCGTTTAGCAAACTGTTCAACACCACAATGCAGGATGCATTTATCATGAAGCAAACTGAAATGCCACAATGCATGATGCAATTACAATGAAGCAAACTGAAATGCCACAAAGCATGATGCAATTTTGGCGTTGATCGTCCTCCATAATTCTATGTATAATAGTTTTTATTAGGGCCAAAATATCGTATTTGTTCATATGCCATTATATATATATTGATAACCAAAGATGCATAATTTCTTACACGGATATTCATGGAGCAAAGGGTTATACATGTATCTGATATTATTACAAATGTATCTATAACAGCCTGAACCCTTTATTACATAAAAACGTGTTTCCGCGCATTTGCAAACAGAGTAGACCCAGATCAGACGGCTCCAATAGGAATTGTCTGATCAGTGTCTGATATGTTTGCTAATTGAATTTGAAAGCTCTGTTTCTTTACTTTCTAAAATGGCTATACTGTCCCACCTTCCTTATTCCATTACAACTGTTTTGCTCGTAAATAATGCAGTTTGGAATAAACGTAGGACAGGGAAAGGGTTAACCATTTAAATGCAAAGACGCATACACTGACATTTTCAAACAACACAGTCCATGGCCAGAGGATTCCTAATTTCGAATAGGGCATTACTGGTTATAAGTAGATTTACATTTAAAAACAATAAATATGCAAGAGAAGTTTGAATGACTAACTGTGCATACCCTGATCAAATGTCTCCCCTAGGATCATTTTATATGGATCTACACTGTCTGCACATGACAGTGCGTTCGTTTTTCCATTCAAAGGGTTAATTAATGAAACATACAGTACTTTATATAGATTCAGGGCCACAGTTTAAAGAAACTTTAACATTATAACTTAACGATTCAAGTGGCATGGTGAATTATTTAGTAGTATCGATTAAAATACTATATACACATAGCCACTCTAACTACACGTTTAGATACACATAATTAGACCTCTTTTGATGGTCGCCTAAGACAGGTTCTACTATATTCGCTTATAATTAACATTCGTTTTAAACGAGATATTGCCATGCTTCTCTTTCTATGGCGTTTAGACACATCTTACAATAACGAACCCGTCTACATGCTTCCTCACAAATTATGTTCAAATTTCCAACACGTTTGCTCTAATGATGTCTATTAACCGCCTCTATGTCTTGCTTAAAAACATTCTAGCTATTGAAGGACGCATTTGCCTAACAGCGATAACCTTCGACACATCACGAGGACAAAAATCTAACAACAAACATAGAAATCCAATAAGGTCGCGGTTTAATCATTTACAGACTTGCCGTTTAATAGTTTCCAAAATAAAGTTCTATTTTTGTACCTAGTTTAATTTACCGTCTTGTGCTATCTAAAATGGATAACACCGACTGTTATAGCATGGCATTGTAAACAAAAACTGTCCACAATGTGTTCCAGATCAAGTATAAGAGTTGCAAATAGACATCACAACAATTCTGTGTGCTTTAGTGTCGGTACAAACGATAAAAGCCAGGCTGATTCATTCGGTTATTTGACAGGGTATGCGTTATTTGACATTCACCAGTATGCATGCTGTTGAAATCTTATTAACATTGTATACCTTAAACTGTACTGACTTTTTGTGTAAGCCTGAACTGTTTGGTGGCATCAACCTGTCCGAAGATGATGCCCAATTGTCATTTAACAAATGTCTCTGTATGGTGTCACTCTTCCTCCATGAAGCGCGTTGAATATTACTAAAGTGCCTGTACGTTATTTCTGCGTATTACCATACATTCATATATCAGTTTAACCATGCCTTATTCCTGGCAGAAATAATTAGATACCATTCAAGCAGACGGCCTTAATAACAGAAAGGCCAATAAATCAATATGCTAGTAATGATTGCCGGACATAGTGTTTTTGTCATGTCTCAGTAACACGAATGAGTTTAACTGTATAGCAGAATTAACCTTTAGCCTGCTGAGCAGATTAGTTTTACAGACTTTTTACCTACTATATTTTCAAAATTCAAGCTATAATCGATTTGTTTACCAAAATGCAACCAGGGTGTCAAACAGTTTGGATCCTGATGAGACGATGAGTTACTCGGCGTCTCATCTAGATCCAAACTGTTTGCAAAGGTATTCATTCATCAGTCCATAGCAGGCTAAAGATTACTGACGCATGTGTATTCCTTTTATATGTGAAGCATTACAGTAAACCCTTCTAAACAGGATGTTAAATTCAGTATAGATATTGTTCTTGGAAACAGGTGACAGATTAATGCAGGATTAAAGTCATGCAGAAAGCTCCTGCATGACCTTCATCTTACATTAAGCAGCATCCTGTTTTAAAGTATTTAAATTCTTCTCTGTTATATTTCCGGTTTTAGGGGTTTACTTTACCTCATGTTATATGCCTTTTTACGCCTTTGAAAACAGGGTATACCCATATCAGACGGTTCTTGTAGTAGCAGTCTGATCAGAATATTCCGTTCTATTTGTCTACAAAATAATATAAATCCAGTTATACGAGTGCTGCAACCCCTGCCCCTCCAAACAAAATAAATAGATACAAATGACAGTAAGTACATATACCAGTATAAAACAACTTAAAGATACTCACCATGTTATTATTTCCCGCATATATAGTCATGATTTAAAGGGTTAGCAACCAGAAAAAAACACTATTATAGAGTTTGTCATGTCTTAAATTTTTAGAGGTAACACTTTATATCATATACACATTTTTAAACACCAAACACCTTTGCAAACAGAGAACATGCAAATCAGGTTCCCCTTAACATCCGTCTGATAAGAATCTACCTTGTTTGCTTTTGGAATTATGTAGATCTGACTTGATAGTTTCTGCTACAGGAACTAATTCATGTATTCATACATCATCATAAAAGTTAAGTCCATACATATTCAAAATATGACCTGACAATAGTCAAGGGTTGATACATTAACCCATTCTCTCATATTGACGAATTCTGACGCCTCTGTAAAAGTGACTTTCATTGTGGTTAATAGAACATTTGTTCAATGGGAACCAATCCTCCATTGATCAGAATTGTTTCAAAATGACACAGTTCTAAAATTGTTCCCTTTTCCAGTATAATGTAAATTATGCTTTTCAACAGATTCACTCAAAGAAGCTAGGTCTAAAATAGCCGATGAAGGAGCGGGTTTAATGTCAAGAACACGAATGTTTTTATGCTGGTATTAACCAAGATGTGTGGCGCGAAGCGGTTCTTTATACTTGGTCCAATGTTATAAAACTTCTGAGTTTGAGATCATTCTCAAGTATATGATTGGTCAGATTCTGAGCAAGCTCAGAATCAGATGCTCGACAATGACCTCCGACTCAAGCAACGCAAAACGTTTTTTTAACCTCGGGCCAGGAGTCTTTCAGTGTGGAACAGCTGTGTAACTAGCCACTATTTCGTAAAATAGCAAATCAATCATTTACTCGAAAAAATGACGACATGGATATCAATCTGCATTTTGTTTATTATGGCGTAAGACCATGATGGCCGTGGCTGAAACTGTAAAACCTTAATTAGTCCATAAGCAAACAGAGTAGACCTTAATCAGTGTGTTCTTATAGGGCCATTTTATCTGGATACACTCTGTTTTTAAAGGTTTTAAAATCTGAAAGTAATGAGAAAATGGTTAATAAACGTAAACGATTATCGTTCTTTAACCCTTTCCCTCATATTGACGACTTTTGACGACTCTGTAAAAGTCACTTTGTGAAACCATTGTGATAAATAGAACATTTGCTCCTATAGGAGCAAATGCTCTATTTATCACAATGGTTTCAAACTACAAAGTTTTCCTTTTCTCGAGTTAATTCTCCTTTTCGGTAGATTTATTCAAAGAGGTTGGATCTAAAAATAGCCTATGAGGTAATGGGTTAAAACATATTTAAATTTTAACCCACTCTACAATTAATGTCTGCTAATGTTTGGATCTGTTGCAAGTTTGACTACTTCCTATTGGATAAAACTTTTGAGAAATGTTTGAATGAATGTCAAACAGCTTGGATCCGGACGAGACGCTGAATTAGTTACCCAGCAACTATTCAGCTGTATCCAAGTAATTATTCAATACCAACGAAAGGGTTTAATACGACCAAATAACATGCTGCCCACCCGGGAACATATCAATGACACGTTTTAACCCTTTGGGCGCCACATTTCTAATTGTCGTCTGCGATCCAATGTTTGTTAAATCATTCGGTACAATAATGAAATGAGATAAATGAATGCAAATTTCAATGGAATAAAGCACAGATGTAGAAATACAGATTGAGACAATACGTGAAATTCCTGATCAGACGCCGCCTTGGAAAGGCGATGTCTGATCTGGGACTGCACGTTTGCGTGGTGCATTTATGCGACATCGGCGGTGAAAGGGTTAATATTCTATTCCAATCGAGTCCCTCCCAAGGCACATTACAGTGATACTGAACGCCACTATCCAATGTTACATAAAGATTTTAGAGACCTGAAGCATTTTACAGTATATTGATTTATCTGGATTTCTCATCTTCAGAATATCTGTTTTAATGATGTTTAATTATATCAGTCCGGAATTGCGTGCGGTTGAACATGTCGAATGAATGATACGCAACAAGGATACTGTTCTGATTTTGCATATTTCGAAATAAATAAACTGAGTTGCCAGTAGAATACATTATGATTTCGTTCTTTGTTACGTGACCATGACCAGATGTTACAAAACGTTTGAGTCTGTTTTACAACCTTGGGACCAGAATGTATTCAAATGTTATCTCAGCTGAACTATGCAACCCATACATATCAATCAATACTAGTTTTGTATTAACCCATTACATCATAGGCTATTTTAGATCCTACCTCTTTAAATAAATATTCCGAAATTAACTAGAGAAAAGGACATTTTTAGAATGTTGTAGTTTGAAAATTGTGATAAAATAGAGCATTTGCTCCTATAGGAGCAAATTCTCTATTCATCACAATGTTTTCACAAAATGACTTTTATAGAGTCGTCAAAAGTCGTCAATATGGGGGAATGGGTTAATGCACATGCATAAGGCATTTATTAAACATTAATGTCCGGGAACCGGGTATATTAGATATTTGCAAATAGTGTAGACCCAAATCAAACATCATTTTGCGGGAGCCCTATGACAAGCGTTTGTTCTGTTTGCCATTAACCATTTTCTTCAGTGATAAATGCTGATACATTTTTGTTTACTTAACATTAAGCTTGCTATGGGCGGATGAGTGACTACCTTTGCAAACAGTTTGGATCCAGATGAGACGCCGAGTAACTCGGCGTCTCATCAGGATCCGAACTGTTTGACATCCTGATTGCATTTTGGAAAACGATTTGATTATAGTTTGAATTTTGAAAATGTAGTAAGTAAAACATTCTGTTAAAATAATTTGCTCAGCAGGCTAAAAGTTAATATCCAGACAAGGAGGAGTGAGTTTAAATTATTATTCAGCTGGTTAAGGGTTACAGCATGCTAAGTCAATTTATTACGACAGACTAGGAGTCAGTGTCTTATACCTATAAATCGAAAAATATTTTTATAGATTGAATTGTTTATACTAAGTCAGGAAAGTAAGACAATTGTTTTGTACCACTCTGAGCATGTCCATCTGGCATAGTTGTTTTAGCCATGGCATTATGTACACACACGTTAAGAAAGAAGACAACCGCTGGTGTTATAATAAGAGCATAAGATTTTTTGTCTGTTTCAAACTCATCAAATTTGAAAAACAAACACACTTTTAAAAACGTATTAAACCTGTTACATATAATCAAATAAAAGGGCATCACGCGCATATAATTTAAACAGGGATCTATGCATTTTTCTATTACTTGCTTTTACTGCTAAATATTCTTTAAGTATCATCTATGTCTAGTAATATTCTGGGCAACTATTTCAGTGAAGTACATTTTAGCGAGTCAGATCAAACCACAAGCTTTATTCGACAGAAATAAAAGGTTAATTTCGCAGATCGTATTAAATCCGTAATTACAGTGTCAGATAAATGTCACTTAAATAAAGCTGCGATCAAATGAAATTAACCATTCTCTTGCTGAATTTTAAAATACATTTCTCCATCTTTACCCATGGCCAGTTGTATTATTACATATAATTTCACTGTGTACACGTATTTCGCTGTGAAATAACTGCTGTGGAGTGCACTGGTTGCACAATCAACTTGTTTATAGTGCAGACCCTGATGAGGCAGCTCCTGCAGGAGCTGTCTCATCTGGGTCTTCACTATTTACAGGTACGTATATTGACGTGAATAGCAAGCGAAGGGTTAACACTGCACAAGACAACACAATTGTAGAATGAAAATTCAGTCTAAATCCGTTACATGTTACATTTCGACATAGAAAGAGAGACTTCATTTTGAACGACAGATCAATACGGTCTCATAAATAGTCTCTAATAGTTACACTAAGATATCGGACAAACAAACTTAATATGCAAACAGTACATACCAAGATCAAACAGCCCCTGGAGGAACAATTTGACCAGGGTCTTCACTTTGCTACAATGCCAGTCTAAGATAAATTTATCAAAATGATTCAAAACCGACATATTCAGCATTACAAACCATTAGAGAAGGAAATGTGGGTATCGTTTGACTGTTTGCATCAGGAGGCATATTCATATTCCAGACAAGGTTGTCATAAACCAAATTACCAGAACGCAAATGCGTTACGTAAGAACCATGTATGATTATCATCGAACTGCTTAAACTATGTGTTTATGTGAAGATTATCCCGCATTCGAGTCTATGATATAATTCATTGAGGACAGTGTAAATGCCTTGCATTTAGCAAATATTTGAGGCATGTACAAACAGGCAAGGAACACGCTACACTAAACCCATCTAAACCGGAATGCTAATACTACAGAGAAGAATTTAAATATTCTTAAACAGGTGGTTGCTTAATGCAGGGTAAAAGTCATGCAAAAAACCTCCCATAGGAGCTTTCTGCGTGCCTGTTACCCTGCATTAAGCTGTCACATGCCCCAGGACCTTTATTATTGTCTGTATACACTTTCGTGGTTTAACCCTTTACCTGATCGGTATTCATTTAACGCATTCTCTCCAACACTAATTTTAGACCCAACCTCTTTGAATAAATCTACCGAAAAGGAGCATTTACTAGAGAAAATGAAAATTTTAGAATTGTGTAGTATTGAAACCATTGAGATAATTAGAGCATTTGATCCTATGGAGCAAATGCTCTATTTATCACAATGGTTTCAAGAAGTGACTTTTACATAGGCGCAATAAGGCGTCAGTAGGAGAGAATGAGTTAAGAAATAATGACATTAAATAGATTATTTGTTATAATGGCATATATTTTTTTATTTCAGAATTTATCATTATGAACACAGTACATTTATGCTGATGTTATTTCTTCCTAGAGTTGATTATATCAATTACCATCTCTCTCAAGGACACGATATCCATTGCATTATACCGAAGAATATATATCGATTCACCAAGTGTCTGAAAACATTATATTTTAAATTAATAACTATGACAGTTGATTTTGGCTATCTACACTGAAATAAAGTGCAGCGTAATCTGAATTCGATCATTTAATATTGCAGGAAATGCGTCACTACTATAATTTGCAAACAGTTCAGACCCAGATGACAGGGCTCATGGGGGAGCCATCTTACCAGGGACTGTACTGTTTGTTATGCTACACTTCTTTTTAAGACTATCCCTGAATATTCACGGTCAGTAGAATTACGTCACAATTACGGGCATAACCCAAAGACAAAGTCGATAGTGCATTTATAACTAATTATCATCGTCAGCATCGCTCACTAACCGCCGATCATTGTCGTACCATACGAACAAGGAGCATCAAGTTTCCTCCAACCACCCCAGGATCTCTCAGGGTAGTACTCAAGTTTTACTGCCCACAATTAAATAATGTCGTCTCATCTTTTTCTTTATCCACGTCGTATTCTGGAAACACTCCTTGTACAATGTTTTGTCTTGGCAAGTACTAATGGCTGTGTGTATGGTCGATATGCATTTCAGCTGGCGCGTTTTGGCGGTGTACGTTGGTGGCTCTTCTGGTGTTTATTTTCAATGTACATGTAAGTGTCGTTGTATGAGTTTGCAGTAGCATAGCATATCTATGGGCGTTAGTTCTCCATTCCGTATCCACGATCTCAGGACTCACAGTCGTAAACGAATATGGAAGTAATCAGTACTTTTCTTTGAACTGTCTAACTCTTAATAGATTAGAGTTTCGCATTAATAAACTTAATGTCAGTACTGTGTCCGTTTGGACTAATGAACATCGTTTTTTTCAGTACCATTTCCTATGCGATACATTGCCGAGGCCAAGGTTATAAAACGTTTTGCTTGAGTCTGAGGTCATTCACAGGCATCTGATTGGTCAGCTGATATTTGAGAATGATCTCAGACTCAGAAAGTTTATAACCCTAGTTCCATTTAAATGATTTCTGCCAGACAATCTATGTAAACCGTTATACTCAGGGAGCCGATGGAGACTGCCATGCAACCCCTAGACTGTTTTTCATGGGCACCAAAATGTTCAGAAAAGTCTCCAGAATCAGACTCGCGAATGTTCTCATTAATATTCATACATATGCAAATTAGTTCATAATAGAAAAGTAATATTTACTTATTGAAAGCAATGCCTCATATATATTTTTGTAAAAATTGATTTCATGATTCATCAAAAATAACTGAGATCTAGCTAGTGGAGTATTATAGGTAGATGTCATTTACCATGGAAACAGTTACAATGATACTTACAGTTCATTGTTTGGTTATCAATTTAGATACTTTGCTTTCTGAGTATTTTGTCATCAATTTAAACTACATCTGAAGTTATTTTCTGATATTGGTAGGATAACAACTGAGAAGTTTACGTTATTTCAGTATGTTTTTACTATTTCTTAAATATTCTCATTAATATTCACGTGTATGCAAATAAGGTAATTCCTAAGTATATCCTTTAAACAACAGTACAGCGTCTTAGCTTTAATTTGGTATTATACAGTTAGCACAAAAACTTTCTTTGATATGTAAGATTTTTGCAGGTAGATGTCGACTAACAAAATATGTGTGAAATGAGCAGGTCTCCAAGGTGAACAGCCTCTAGTCGATAGAACAATGGAATGGTTACTATTGAAACAGTTAAAACGTTACTTAGAGTTAAGTGTTTGGCCCTCAAATTAGATTTGTTTGCTGAGAATTTTTTTCATCATGCTAAACTGCATTCGAAGTTGTTTTCTGATATTTGTAGGATAAAAAGTGAACAGTTTACATTTTTACGTTATTTCTATATTGTTTTTACTATTCTTAATGTTCTTATTAATATTCATGAGTATCCAAATAAGGTAATTAAAAACAACAAGCTGGAAATAACAGCTCAACGTCTTATCTCCAATTTGGTACCAGTTTTATAGATTTAGGACAAACAATTGCTGTGATATGGATGCTTTTGCAGGTATGGGCCATCATTACGAAAACTGGGGTGTTACCATGGAAACGGTCAAAACGGCACTTATAATTATTGCTTTGGTCCTGAAATTGGTTATTTTGTTTTCTGTTTTATTTTCATTATGTTAAACTGCATTTGAAGTTATTTTCTGGTATTTGTAGGATAAAGATATGAAAGTTTTACGTTATTTCTATACTTTCTATACTATTTTTAATGTTCTCATTAATATTCATGAGTATGCAAATAAGGTAATGTACATTTGGAAATAAAAGCGCAATATTTTACCTTCCATTTGGTACCAGTTTTATAGGTTTAGGACAAAAACTGGCTTTGATATGGGAGAATTTGCAGGTATGGTTCATCATTACGAAAACTGGGGGTTGTCATGGAAACGGTTAAAATACACACACCCTAAAATAATTTAAATTTAAGTACATTCGCGATTCTGATTTAGGAGATTTTTCTGAACATTTTGGTACCCATGAAAAAAGTCTAGGGGGTGGGGTGCATGGTAGACCCCATTGGCTCACGAGTATGGGTGTTCTGGTGCCAGGCATATCCTTTATGTGATGTTTACCCAATGCACCGGCCATCGTCTTTTTATGAAAGAAGTTAAAAGCAGAGGAACAATAAACAAAGTCTACACTCGCTCTATACAGAGATGATTGCAAGTTATTATACTAGCATAATTTGTTGTAGCGATACAGTATGAAATCTAACGTCTTGCAAAATACTAGATATTTTATCTGATGCAAACCTTAGGTGACATCAATACAATGCCCCCTAGCATCTAATGTAATAAATCTGCTTCAGACGCACACGAGTAGAAAGAATTTGATTTGTAATCAATTGCATTTTCAAATCCTTGAATGGTTCATGTCCATCTTAAGTGACAGGTATTGGAGTATTGAACATATTTATGCAACATTGTTACGGCATTGAATTAAATATAGTTCATGGAGTACCTAATTGAAATATATAGATTTCATATTGGAATATTGTAGACGATACAATTGTACGACTCAATATGAATCTAAATATAAAAAATCAGAAGTTAGCAAAGCATATGTACAAACTACGGCAAAAGTACGTATTCAAGGACAATATTTGACAACCGAATAATTGTTTTTATCTAATTACAAAATATTATCGTCGAAGTTGTTTAGTCACGTTTCAGTAATTGCATTATTTCGTTTCCATAGAAATAGATTAGACTGCCATTCTTTAATGCTGACTGATCCTCTGTCTGGTCTCAAGATACACTAATGGTTGACTCACGCATTCAAGTCTTAGGTCTCAAGCTACACAAATGATTGATTCACGCAAGTACACGTATGAGTCATGCAGGAAACACCGCATACAAAACACACAACCGCCCAAACAGCACCACAACGACAAACAGGAAATGTACATGTATATAGAAGACATAAAGAGACGCACGGGCATAACAAACAAGCACACAAACAATAGGGGGGGGGGAGATGGAAGCATCGCCATGGAACGGTCAGTGACAAATGTCACTGGGGGCCGGGGGGGGGGGGTAATCGGTTTAAGGATGCCCAACCTCACACGTTTTCCATCCCCACCCTAATAGACAAACATTGTAAATAAACGTATCCCCTCTCCGACTTACACTGATTCATGCATTCATGTCTTAGGTCTCAAGCTACACAAATGGTTGATTCACGCATTCAAGTCTTAGGTCTCAAGATACACAAATGGTTGATTCACGCATTCCAGTCTTAGGTCTCAAGCTACACAAATGGTTGATTCACGCATTCAAGTCTTAGGTCTCAAGATACACAAATGGTTGATTCACGCATTCCAGTCTTAGGTCTCAAGCTACACAAAATGGTTGATTCACGCATTCAAGTCTTAGGTCTCAAGATACACAAACGCATTCAAGTCTTATTTGAATTTTACACAGCAATGTATACAGATGCCCAACAAGCATGTAACCCAAGCCGTGTAGAGAAACGACACAATACAGCAACAAAATAAATGAAACGACAGTGAATACTGACTAAATGGAACCGCTAACTTATTCCGTTTCTGTCTGTCGTTGACAAAACGGTCAGCCTATTCAAAGAAAAGGCAGTAATAAAATGAATATGTAACAACTCGTACTCCATCTTCATAACTATGCCTTGTTATATAGATAGCATATGAAACACAAAACTTAATAGTATGGCATTATCTTAAAACCGCTAATTATCGATTCTCGCAATGTAGGTTCTGAATTTTAAGTCATTTTCGAGTGTATTTCGTATTGAGCTGCGGTGGTATTTTACATGTAATTATATATGTGTCGTGTCTTTAAAGTCTATTTTGAAGAAAGATATTATATCCAAATTACGTCTCACAACGATATCCTTGCAGTAAAATCAATACAATGAGAGTTCCAATTTTGTATTTTACATAGAGGACCATATAACTCAATAACCCATATAACCCAATGACTCTCCGTGTAAGAAATACATAAACTTTTACATGACTATTTATGCACGAATCATTGACATCATGGATATTTTCATAATGACACTACGAACAAGAGTATTTTATATCATGACAGAAACAGTAGAGTCAGATCTATATATTTCCATGAGAAACAGAGCATATCGTGATCAGACGGTTCCTGTAGATCTGGGTCTACTATGTTTGCAAATGCATAGGAATGCGTATTCATTTAGTAAAGGATTAAATAATGTATATTTATTAACTGGAAGTTTATAATGGTACATGAAAACAGAATTGCGTGACCATAGTAGGAAACTGTTAGGACCCAATATATATGATTTCATAAGCAAACAGGGTCGTTTTGACTGGGTATTTTCCGTTACAAAGACGTTAAAAGGTGTTTCTACGAAGTAAAGGATCACAGTAAAACCTCGATACTACGAACATTAAAATACGTATCATTATTGATCTTTAAAACAGGAGAGTGCTTAATGCATGGCACCCTGTAAAGACAAATGCTGCATTACTAACATTTCGTAGTATTTAGTAGTGTTTTGTATCAGTTATCATGTTGAATCAATTCATTTGCTCAAAATGGCTAATGAAAAGACCAAAACGACAGCCGTGTGCAGATCATTAATAATATCGCGGTGTACCCGTGTAAATGTTCTAATAAAGTTCTAGAATAATGTTGAAATGAGCATGCTTAAAAACTCGTCTGAAATGTGTGTCTTATTAAGGGTTTTGGAATAACTCTTTAATTCAATTATATTAATGTTAGAAATAATGATACATTTTTCATGAATATGGAGTATAGTGAAACCCCACTAATGCGACCATCCAAAAGAGGTATAATTTAGGGTGCTAGATGCAGGTGGTACCAGAATGCAGGACAAAAGTTGTTTTTTCTGCATTAAGCAACCACCTGCTTATAAAGACACCCATGTGTATGCATTAAGTGGTCGCAATAGAGGGGTTCTACTGTACACAATTACTCCTTTAGTAAATGATCACTGGAAGTTTTGGCCATGTCAGTGACTGTTGAATCAGGTCTGTTATGCCATAACCAAACAAAGAGCAGACGGTAGCAAGAGTATTCCTATGTTCCTAGTTCTTCTTTTACCAAAGAAGTTAAAATGCGTATTTGTGGAGTGAAGGGTTAAGAAAACAATATACATGTACAAGTCTCCACTGCAATCAATTGTTTCGGTTCCAGTTGTTGAATTCTTCAATGATAGCCACATATTACCAGCACAGCCATTGCTTTCACTAAACTACACTTAGAACTCACAGTAACTGTTGTAGATAGTGTGTACATGGCAACAGATAAAGGTGCGTACTCAAATACTAAAATCGTCCTCTCTCAACCAAACCCTATGCTGTGACCACTCTGTATGCAGAGCAACAGATAAAGGTGCGCACGCAAATACTAAAATCGTCCATTCTTCACTAAACCTTATATTGTGACCACTCTGTAGAATCTTCTCTTGGAGAATATTCTAAAGAGTTGTCACAACATAGTGTTTGGTAGAGAAGTAAAGACGTTATTGTTGAAAACGTTTTAATAAACACATGTTATCTGGACCTGTGGTGTATAATGATATGTCAACATATACCGTTTACATGTAAACGTTATCTTACTGCTACTCATTAGAATAGCCTTCTCGAGACGAGTTCTTATTCAATATTCATGTAGGAAATTAAGACATCATGAATATTTATTAGCTGAAAGTTTATAATGTATCCAATACACCCCAAATGAGCTTCTGTTCTGGGTCTACTCTGTTTGCAAATGCGTGAAAATGCGTTTATAGAAAGGGAATGGTTAAACGTTCAGCGGCATGATAACGTTTGGAGCTATCTGCCAAACATACTCAACTTATCTGCTGTCCTACTTCTTTCCCATTTTACCACCAGAGATGCTTAAACGATACCAATGATTGTTCAACATCGATGGCATTTTTAAAAATAGATTGTAAATGTCGAGACAGTTTGTATTAATGTAGATGGTATTAAAAGGCAATGATCATATGCATGGTAACAACAGTTCGGGTGGTGCATCATAACGATTATGCCATATGTAACGTTTAGCCTGCTGGTGGTGGATCTATGATTTCATTTAAAATAGTGTGGATCCAAATTAGACGCCTTGTAACTCGGCGTCTCACCAGGGTTCATACTGTTTTATACACTTACTCCATTTTGGTAGACAATCTGATTATAACTTGGATTTTAAAAATGTAGTGGGTGAAACAAATGTGTTTATAATATTCTCAGCAGGTTAAGGCTTTAGTGTCTGACAATTTAGAGCTAGTTTACTGTTAAAAGGAAAACGATTAATCATGATTATCTTCCAAACGCTTGGACGTTCTGTACAAACGTTTGTAAACACTATTAATACATATTCCTATACCAACTCTGATAACGGAAGAGAATATGTGTTTATGCAGACATTAGAAGACGCTTAACTCATTACGTTTACATTTTAAACATTAACCGCCTAATGAACTGATATACAGAGGAATAAATCAGTATACTCAACATCCGGGTCTTAATGGTTCTTTTTTAGAATACATATAATACAACACAGTGTACTGCGACTATATGGGTGCGCAAAATGTAAAAAAACAACACTCTTTCGATAAGGAAATAAGAATTAATCAATATACTTGTTTTGAGTGATTTTCTAAGAAATACCGATATCAAAATGAACCAGGGAAGCTAACAAAGTAAGTAATAATTGATCGTTTCGTTCTTAAATGATATATTGCATGAATAACATTACTGGACAGTTCACCATTCTCAGTTTGAACAAATAAGAAATGATGACTATTAATTAGATATTAGTTTTACAATGCAATATGAACACAGGACATTTGGATCAGGCAGTAACTGTAGAATAAGATATATATTATACCATAAGCAAACAAAGAAGGCCCTGATCAGACGACTCCTATGGGAAAGGGTTAACTTTTCACGGAATTTCGTTTCGAAAAAAAAACTGTTAAGAAACTATTGACCGGTTGTCATACAGATTTGATACTTAACCCTTACAACGCTGACTTTTCAAAATGGACTATTCAAAATATCAAACAAGTCAAGCTTATGGTCAATGTTTAGGCATTGTATTTAAGGAAAATTGTCATATGACAAACAGTGCAAACCCTGATGAGATGTCTCCTCTAGGAGCCCTCTCATCAGGGTCTACACTGTTTGCAAAGACATTAGTGATCCAAGTAAGGATTAAGCTTGAGAATAATCAATAGATACATTTATCATGAAAGGTAACGAAATCTACATTAACCCTTTATGTTATGAAAATTCAGGTAACGAATGACGACATCATGAATACTTATTACCTTGATAATCATAAATAACAATGAACGCAGAACGTTTTTGTTCATGGTATACCATACAGCTTTAAGATATATATAATTCCCTGAGTAAATAGTGGCGCTTGATCTGGGTCTACTCTGTTTGCAAAGACCTCGCAATGCCTCGGGTAAACGGTTAATGAAAATATTGCGTGTCGATTGCTATTCTTTAAACACAGTAATTATTCAGGCGCTACTAGATAATCACAAATGTGGTCTGAATATTAATCAAGAAAAGATATGCCTATTTCCTAAAACATTGGTAAAATATACATGCATTATCGCCTGTTATAACGTACAACATTTCATCTCCAAGAGTAATAGAAAAAATAGCTGTTTAAATGTTGCAATCAAGTTTAAATGAAAATGTAGTAAAGTCATACAGGAAAAGCCACACACAAGACGCAACCATTACCATAGCATCGATAGAAAATAAGTGAGACACTCATGCACGCACGCACGCACGCACACACACACACACGAAATGCCAATTACAAACATCAACAAACGTACAAGTACAAAGACACAAGACAAACATAAACGTAAGGGTGACAAAGAGAGTACCTCCTTGGAACGATCAGTGGCAAAACCACCTCTGTGAATTTAAACCGGTTTACGGACGCCTTTACCTCACACTTGACTCAATTCACCATAGTTTAAATAAAGGTATCCCCGTCAGACTTTTAAGTTTTAGCCAGACATGTCCTAATTTATTTTCGATTTTAATGCCAGTAGACCAAGAACACCATGGTCCTTTGTTTAAGAACTAAAAAGGATGTCATACCAGGTAGAAACACATATGCACAGATGTGTAAACAAACTAGCCCCAGATTATGCGGCTCTTAAGAGCCGTCTGATAAGGTTCTACTCTATTTGCCTTTGCAGTATTATAGATCTGATTATAGAGTTGCTGTCGTTGTCGAACATAGTTCCGTCCGTATGCCATACGATAAATCTGAAAATTATTCATTATGCTATTATTTCTCTCAGGCTGTGTCCGTATGTCATTATAACATATCTGAAAAAAATATCCATTATGCCATCAGTTATTTAAACAGATATCCACCAGGTTATCGATAAAATATAATTCGTTATAGAACACTAATAGTGCTTATGTGCTCCCGATCAATCTAGGCATCATTATATAGCAATGGTAAAATGGTAGTCTATACATGTCAATTTGAATGTGAAAGTGAGATCCTGCATTTTCTTACATGATCAGTCTGCATTACTTTGACGTGTATTCCCTGAAATGAATATTCAACAAGGAAAGGGTTAATCAAACGTTAAACCTTTCATTTCTTTATGACATCTTTGTGACATATCTCTAGAATACACCTTTATTTCACCAGTCTCTTAAATGATGTCTAATCTAGGATAACATTCAATCACCCTATATAAAGATGTTTCGGTAACTTGCCTAATAAACAAGGAGTCTGAAGGTATGGATTCTTAAGATGCGTGTTGGTAGAATTCTCTTCATATAATTTATTTGAAGGAATACACAACATAATAATACACACTGATCATGTAAGTAAATATACCAATATTAGTTCAAATTTGTTAATTCCATAACTCTTTTGATTTTTGGCAGATTTGTTTACTTCACATCAAAGTTGCTAATTCACACTAAACATGAATTCCAATTTTAAAGCAATTTCACCTCAACTCCAAAACTGTACTTTGCTCATACATAATAATAAATCTTTCCACACACTTGTAAACCATAGCCTCGGAAATGACATATGCCGATGTTTTGAAGGTCAGTGCCACATCAGATATGGATACCAAGTAAAATACATACAAAGAGGTTTCTCTGCTTTGGATCTGGCATGATAAAGGAAAATATCTAATTGCTCTGAGTTAAAGAACTCAAATACTCAAGTAAAATACAAGTTCGTTTCTACGCTGTATCTACACGTAAACCACGCTATATCCATGTTTAATACTTAACCAGAATGTGTGTCATGCACTTGATCTTGCCTGATATTTCAAACTCACCGACGACGTGCCAAACCAAGTATCTTTGCAATGCAGACACGCTTCCTTCGGCGTATAAGTATCCCGCTTAGCGGTTGTGTGTGTGGGTTTTTTTAAATTATTATTTGGATTTGGGATCGGTCCTAGGACCAAAACACTACATCATGTACACAAAATCTGTCGGCTCAATCTGCATAAACCATGGGCTGAACCACCATTTTTATGCCGATGACTCACAGTTATACCTATATTTTAAGCCCAAAGACAGTTCCTGTCAACAAGAAGCTATATCACGAGTTGAGAACTGTCTCAAAGAAACAGTCTCTTGGATGCACCAGAACATGCTGAAGCTCAATACTGACAAAACTGAGGTCATCCTGTACCTAAAGAGATTCATGTGCAAGTAGGACCCTCTAAGCAATCTTTGTGTATAAAGAATATCGGTGCATGGCTCGATTCACAATTGGATATGACATCACATATCAATTCCGTGTAGAGGTCCAGTTATTCACAGCTCCGACGAATAGGTCATATAAGAAAGTACCTCTCACCTGCTGCTACAAAGACTTTGGTGAACTCTCTGGTTACATCAAGAAATAGACAACTGCAGCTCATTGCTGCATGAAATTTCAAACAAAACACTGCAGAAACTTCAAAGAGTGCAACACAGCAGCCCGCATCATAACAAGGACTTCTCGATATAATCATATCACGCCGGTTTTGAAGGAACTTCATTGGCTTCCGGTTCAACATCGGATTGAATTTAAAATTCTGACGCTGACGTATAAAGCCATGTACAATGAATCCGCCAAGTACATTGTCGACATACTTAACGTGTACATGCCCCGCAGATAATTAAGATCAGCAAGTAGTTCCTTGTCGTTGGTTGTACCAAAAAGTCGTAACTAAAGGTGCGATACGGTGAGAGAAGTTTCATGCACGCAGCTCCTAAACTCTGGAATGCTCTGCCATCAGGCAAAAGATCTCTGAAAACGCATTAATATATGTTGAAAAAATGCGTTTTCAAACATATATTCACAGGGCAGTTTAGAAAACGTAGCTATAATCGTCGATTATCATAACTGCTCCACAAATGTAGAAAAAAGTGAAATAAATAAATAAACGAACAACAAAAACTCCATCCATATTTTTATGGATTTCCAGGGAATCCCCTTGCTGTTGTACGTGCGGGTGTTGTTTCCGCTGGATACCTTTGTCCAGGTATTAGATTTCGAGGGAGTGCTGCTGTCAAACGGGGCTACCCTATATGCTTGGTACCTCTGGTAACCCCAGTTGCAATACCGGAGGGAACACCGTAGTGAAACAGTGCATCCCTATACTGCGCTGGAACAGTGGGAGTCTTGCTGACTTGACTTGTTACCCTGCCCTCAACCAGTGCCAGGGATTCCTGTTAAGCTAACCCAGGTTCCTTATTTTGGCTTACCAGTGAACTGGGTCATGTAATATATGGGCGGTGGGTAGGTAATCCTTTACGGTCCGATGCAGCATCGCGTGTCTCAATCAGTCTTGATTTTTCCGATGTGATTCCTTTACCATTGCAGCCCGTGGGATATGTTGTAGGAACAATATACGGGATACCCTCTTTAGCTCTACTTAGACTGGGCTTTTCGGGTCCCCATAAGAGGACATTTTACTCTGTAATTAATATTTGGATATACCTTATCACAAATCCTTAAAAACACGGGTTGTCCTTTGTGTAATCCCTCGTTGTCATAGCGGGTGGAATAGTGTTTGACTGGAGGGGTTGCATATTGCGCGTATATAACAGTTGCTTATTTGTCTTGCTTAGTTTATTTGCATGAACTTCAAATTGATCTATTCTGTTACCCAATTTTCCAATATTTGTAAGGCAATATTTTATGTGTAGTGTTGTTTGCCAAAACAATGTACCCAAGTCTTATGGTTCTGGGTCATAACTGTGTGACGTCCTGACACTGTACATAGAATGTTACATTCAAGTTTTTTGGTGATCTGAGTGCGTTGACACAATGTAATCGAGCATAATATGACACAGAGAGATAAACGTATGGAAAGGATGAATTTGGTTTACCTATGCTCTAAATAAATTCTCATTTTATTATTATTATTATCTATATATAAGTATTGAATATATTTTTTTAATAATAATAATAATGATGATGATTTCTACAATAATACAGTAAAGGGCAGATATATTACGACGGATGCCCAGAGAACGCACACCTGGGTCCATGCTTATAAAACTTTTTAGTTGAGTCTGAGTTCGGTCTCAAGCTTTTGATTGGTCAGAGTTGAGTTCTCAGGCTTTTGAAAGGCTCAAATCTGACCAATCAAAAACTTGAGAACGAACTCAGACTCAACTAAAAGTTTTATAAGCATGGATACTGGATTATCAGCAGCACTAAATTAAAAATCAATCGCGCTGGCATTAACTGACGGTTTTATTAAAAATGGCAATTCACAGTAAATGAGTATTGTCCTAAGTCACTCTTGTTCAGACAACGATGCTAATGGAGAATTAATGACTTTGAAAAAACCATTAAACGAACTCATCAATCATATAATCAGACAACGTTCAATTTAGTAATTTGTAGCATAGGTTAACCACCTCTGAAACAGTTTTCATACGGTGAACACGTGCACACTGAAGTGGTTACTAATTAATTAACTCTTAAATGAATCACCGGAGCATCCTAAACAACATTTGAAAACGCCATTCAACCAAAATACGACATGCGTCATTGAACCGGAATGTGGCACCTAGAGCATGTGAATATATTAACTCTTATCCCGCTATCAACGTCTGATCAGGATCCACTATATTTGACAATCGCTCAATAGTTTCCCATAGGCTTGGTCGAATCGTTGTAATTGAAAGCTGATATATACTAGAAGATAAATTGTATACACTTACCAAAGATACCAAAGGACATCTTACCAAAGACATCAAAGTACATTTTAACAAACTCGCCCCTCATCAGCAACCATTCAATTTGATACTTGTTTAACCCTTCTCTTGCTGAATTTAAAAACAAACAAACATTTCTCCTTCTTTACCCATGCCCTGTTGTATAATTTCATATATCTTCACTGTGTACACGTATTTAGCTATGCAATAACTGCTGTGGAGTACACTGGTTGCACAATCAACTTGTAAATAGTGCAGACCCTGATGAGACAGCTCCTGAAGGAGGTAGGTATATTGACGTGATTAGCAAGCGAAGGGTTAATATATTCTCATAAGCTTGTTTCAGTCGATAGCAGTAACATAAGCACCAGAACCCACTTTGAGCAGACATTATCTTTACAGCGGGGTAAGGACTACATTTGGAATAGTGGATGGGTCTTAGTGGATTTTAGATCATCAACACTACCAGGAAAATGTCTGCGCAGAGTATGATAGGTTACGATGTTTATTGCGATCGTTTCGATCTATTTTAGGCACTACTGACTGAATGTCAAACAGGTACCACCCTTTCAACACCACCCTTAAAGTGATGGTCCCGTGAATGCAAGAACTTTGCAACAAGTGTAGATCCAGATAAAATGACTTCTTAGGGAGCCATTTGACCAGGGTCTGCACTGTTTGTCATACAAACATTTTTTACAATAATAAAGTTTAATATGCATTTTGTTTAATTAATATTCTGAAAGGGATGAACAAGTTGTATCAATCAACATGTTGAGGGTGCCGAAAAACGGCTGATAGAATTAATGCCATTTGGTAATATTGCTCGATCGAGCATGCACTTATACGCAGCTCAAAAAACGTTTAAACGTGTCCATGGAAACTTTCAATTTATTTATTCTACATTAAAAGACAATAAACACATGCAATAGTCCTAGATATATACCGTAAACAATTTGAAACTTAATATCAGAGATATAAACGTATTTATTCAAGCTCAGAGTCGATCTAAGTACATGCTCTTATTAGTGTGACCTGATGGCACCCAGTGGCCCTTATAATCATCCTGTTGGAATCATAAACTATTTGGAATCATAAATTATTTACTCCATGCTTAGGTCTTTTAACGCCTTTGCAAATAGAGAAGATCCTGATGAGACAGTTTAAGCTCTGCTCTGGCTTAAACGTCCTGTTTTATATGCCATTATAAACATTCATTTATATCTACTTAGTGACCATGACATGATTAGTTCTTACATTACCCCTTTACTCCATTATTACGTTTGTCGACGCCTTTGCAAACATGGTTGTCCCAGATAAGACTGCTCCTATAGGAGCCATCTGATCAGGGTCTTCTCTGTTTGTTTATGATATAATTTAGATGTGATTCTACAGCTTCAACCATGGCCAGATTCCGTGTCCATGTGCTATTACAGCAATTAATGTAATGGATATACACAATTCCATGATTTCATACGTAAATATTCTAGGGGTACAGATTTGTCACCTGCCTCATCTACTGTAGTTTATGGACGGTTTGGCTCGACACGGAAATGGAATGCTTGAATTAAATGACATGTGTCTAGGGAATAAATGGAATATAGTGCAAACGTCGAAAACTAAGATTAGCTGTCTAGTAAGATTACCGTTTCTTGGAAAACTGGACAAAACATTGACGTTGCTAAACACACCGACACGTATAAATTCTTATCAAATACCACATGCAATGAATTGCGGTATTACAGTAAAGGCCCTCTAAACCGGACGTTCAATTTAGTATTAATATCGGTCTTGGAGACATGTGGCAGCTAGATGTAGGGTGAACGTCATGCAGAAACTCCTAGAGGAGCTTTCTTCTGCATGACTTTCACCCAGCATTAAGCAGCCACATGCCTTACAGTATATAAATTCTCCTCTACTAGTATCCTTGTTTACTGTAAAGTCGTCATCCTTACTATAAAATACAACTGCTAATAGTCTTATATACAGCAAGTTGCACAAAGTGTTATTTCTTGTTTCCTTCGAGCGTTTTATAAAATACTGACTGAGCGTCAGACGGTTTGGATTCTTTTATAATGTCGAGTTACTTGGCTCCTTTGTCTCCTTTCGGGTCGTTTGCAAATGCTAGTCAGGTCGAGCATAGCACGATACGTGTTAATAGTTGTTTATACTTCTAATATTGACAAGTGTTCGAGACATTTGGATGCATCTGTATAAAGATAATTAACTCTTATGCGAATATTCTTGACTCGACGCACAATTGAACAGCTTGGATCCGGGTGAGACACCGAGTTACACGGTTCTCATCAATATCCATGCTCTTTGACACTAGATCCATTGTTTCTCGAAAGCTCGATCGCGTCGGAAGTAGTCAAAATTGATCCAGATCTAAGTTTTGGCTGACGTTAATTCTTCACAGCGGGATAACAGTTAATTGGTGATACAGACACCGGATTGTCCTTCCTATGGACCAATCAAAGTGTGTTATGCCATAAAGCAAATTAATGGTGCTGTTGAATAGGTTTTGTACACGAACAGATACAAGACGTCCCATCTTGTCATTAACCTATAACCTGCAATCTATAACCTGACTCGCAATTGCAAACATATTGGATCCGGATGAGACGCCGTGTAACTCGGCGTCTCATAAGAACTCAATCCGTTTTATCACGATCCATAGTATTTCAATAGCTTGTTCGAATCGGACGCAGTCAAAATTGAGCATAATTAATTATGACAAGACATTTGTTTCGCATCAGGGTAAAGGATAATACATGCGATGATTCTGAAAATCGGTTAACGTATACTTCATTTAACAGCGTCCTCCATAAATATGTCTTTCTACGTCTTGTGATAATATGCCATTATAAACCTTAATCTAGTCAGTATTTATTATGTCAGAAGTCAATAAAAGATGCGTAAAAACATTTTCAAGACTAGGCTAGCTTCTTTATTTCTCTACCAAACCCTGTACTGTGACCACTCTTTAGAGCCGTCTCTCAGAGACGATTCTAAAGAGTGGTCACAGTATAGGGTTTGGTGGAGAAATGACGATTTTATTATGTGGGTACGCACGTTCAGTCTACGGCTTATTTACGCCTTGTGTTATTTAGAATATTGTATTGCTTAGAATAAAGCCATTCATTTGATCTATATGTCTTGGATAAATGTTTGTTGGTACACGTTGTCATTCTACCTTTCCAATTAGTCAAACTCCGTTGGATTCCAATGTGACAATCATATACTGTCAGTGAAGATTACATGCGCTGTGCTTCATTTCATGCACAATCTACGTATTATTCCTTTTAATCCATTTAACCCTTCATATAGCAAGCGCGACCTGACCGGCGGTTGACAGCAGTTTGGATCCAGATGAGACGCCGTCTTAGCAAGAGCCAAACTCTTCACACACGGTCGATATTTTCTTACAGGCTGTAACAAATCGGATGACAGTAAAACTTGAAACATAGACCTTTAGCATACCTTATTGCTTTAAGCCTTACTTCTATGTTTAGTTTTCTGGTCCATATACGGCTGTGTTGAACGAACGTTTCTTTTAAAGATTTCTAAGCCAATTTGACCTTTGAAAATTGATTTGTGAAAGAACAATTAATATATTGGTCAATGCGATCCTACAAGAACCATTTCCTTTATATTAAGTTGACGGTATTTCCATGTGTCTCTATTAACCATTTGCAAGCAGAATAGGTATATATCCTTATATGACGGCTCCTGTAGGATACGTCTGATCGGGGTCTACTGTGTTTGCTTCAACAATAGTATAAATCTGTTTTTATAGTTGTTATAGAACCACAGAGTTTTTATCATGACTAAACAGTCTGTGTTCACATTGCATTATAACATTCCATGTGATGAATATTCATAATATCATTATTTTTTACATACATATTAACCCATTTGTGCCCACGATCCCATATGTGGGAATAGGCAAACTGTAGACTCTGATCAGACGCCGCATAAGTCTGATCAGAGTCTACACTGTTTGCTTACAGGAATTTCAATATAAATCAAAACGACATTGAAAATTTAGGCCAGGCATCCTATAGATCAAACATGGACTAATCTAATATATAAACATGGAAGAATACATTGGGCGCAAATGGGTTAATGCAGAAAAGGGATAAAGAACGCAAGCCATACCATCGCCTACCACCAATATAGAAAACATCATGACGTAGACTAACTGTTATATAAAGCATCTGTTTCAAGACCCATTTGTACTACACAAGTATCTACACCAACTTTGACAGAGTTGCAATATATTTCTGTTCCAAGTCAGTCTTATTAACCATTATCCAATGCAAACAAATCGACTTAAGTTTGGAAATGGTGTCATTGTGACTAAATGCATATCTATTTCCTTCAGGCTTTTGAGAAAATATTAACCGAGTGTCGAATTGCTATGATCCTTGTGAAACACACCGTCCAATCTGGATCCAAGCTGTTTGCAAATGCGAGTCAGGTCGCAAATAGTAGGACAAAGGTGCATTGCATCGAATTGAGATAAAATGTGGCAGGCAATTTGCAACGTCCCGTTAGTTAGAAATGATTTTACTACACTCAGTCTGGATTCTGTATCAACTGTGACATACTAATTTCAAGGTCTTTCAGACTATTCACCAATTTTGGAACGTCTGTATCAGAACATATGCAATATGTTTCAATTCCTGACAGACACTTTACAAGATATTTTATTTTGTCTGGAAACAATCTTGCATTCAGGGTTCCAAGCATTACATTTGTCTTGAATTAAGCAACCAACTGCATTTTAAAAACTTTATGTTCTATTAATTAGTGGCCACTTAACCCTTAATAACATAGGCATTTATGCCTTTTAAAGACAATCTGGGTCCATGCTTATAAAGCTTTTAGTTGAGTCTGAGTTTCGTTCTCAAGCTTTTGATTGGTCAGATTTGAATTCTCAAGCTTTTGATTGGTCAGATTTGAGCCAGAGGCTCAAATCTGACCCATCAAATGTTTGAGAACGTTCTCAGACTCAACTAAAAGTTTTATAAGCATGAAACAAGGGTGGAATGCACCAGGAACCGTCTGATTTCGGTCTGCTCTGTTTGCTATGAAATAATATAGATTTGATTCTATAGTTTGTTTTATAGTTTGTTCCATTAACCCCTCTTTTCAAAGGTTCGGTCAATTGATAGTGTATGGTTACTTCTCGTATAGCACAATCTTTCAGTAAATAACATTTAGAAATAAACATAAGGTCGTCTGACGAAATACCATACAAGTGATATTGCCACTGGTTCTAAAGTACTACGACCTTCACTGGATGCGGCAGTCGTCGTGTATGAGAACGTAAGATATTTGTCATCCTGCATATATGAAGTTAGTCTAAATTATTGCGTGCTAGAATGAGTAGCGATTGTCATAAATAGTCAAACACCCCATAAAACAACAACTTTATGAAGAAAAACAAATGTCCTTAAAACAGGTTGTTGCTTAATGCAGGGCGAAAGTAATACACAGAGCTCCTGTGGAAACTTTCTGCATAACGTTCATCCTGCCTTTATCATCCAGCACTTTTCTTAAATCGTTAAGAGTTGATACCAGTAGCTCCCTTGTCTACGCTCGACATTAAAGGGGTAGTTCTAGGACTGGTCGGCCCGGTGTAAGGATAATGTGACTGGGTTGGGTGCCCTTGCCATGTGCCTGCGGCAGGGGTATTCCACTGAGGCAGCACTAGAACTTGTCTCATGCGGCTGCCGTCTGAAAATAAATGAAATACTGTTGTTCGGACGTAAAACCCAACTCACTCACTCACTTGTCTTAAATACCAAGAATCATTCCTCATTTTTGTGGTCGCGTCAAAGGGGTTGACTGTAGTCCAGACGTGTGGTGTAAGACGGGCCTCAGGCAATACTCATCACCACTCTCGAGTGTACGCAATTGCTTAGTATCGATCTGTGAAAAAGGAAACTTATATTCATCTGATACTGATATTTGCAGTATTCATTTGAAAGGGCTGAACTGGAAAAAAAGAAAATGATTTTGTGGTAAATCAGTTCTCCAAAGAGAGTTTTATGTTCCAAAATTCAAGTTTCAAAGTTAACCCTTACAACGCTGAATTTTCAAATGGACTAATCCGAATTTCAAACAGGTCAAGCTTACGGTAAGAAAGTGTAACATGACACACAGTGCAGATTCTGATGAGAGGGCTCCTATCATCTTGGTCTACACTATTTGCAAAGGACATTAGTGACTCATGTACTCTACAGTAAGGGTTAAGCTGTTTAACAAGTTTTATTAAAGCCATATTCATAGTGCCATACAGTTCTGATCTTGATGTGAAGCTCAGCTCAGTTACTTCGCATTTTATCTTGATCCAAGCTATTTGCAAAAGTAATCATTGATCAGGTATTGGGATAAACAGTTTTAAGCAATTTCCAGGACCTATTAGTACAAGAAATTAGTTTTAATCTTAAAATTAACCTGTTGTACTGAAGTATAAAAGGATCACATCGGGACTGGTCGAGTGTCATTCCATAGTCGTGAAATTAAGTACCAAGCTGTGTATTAATGTCCACTTATATCTGGGTCTGTTCAAATGTGATTATTCCTGATGCCATCAGTGGAAAAGTAATAAAGTCAAGCAGGCAAAGCCACATGCAAGACGCAACCACCACCAAAACACCGATAGACAGCATGACACACACACAACCACACACCCTAACGCACACACACACACACACACACGAAATGAACACAGAAAACACTAAAAGACACACAAGAAACAGGGACAAACGTTCCACAACATGAACAAACCACAAGCACAAAGACGCAAGGCAAACAAAAGGAAGGGTGACAAAGAGAGTACCGCCTTGGCACGGTCAGCAGCAAAAACACCACTGGGGGTTTAAACCGGTTTACGGACGTCCTAACCTCACACTTCTCTCAAAGTCACCCTAGCTTTACAAATATTGTAAATAAAGGTATCCCCGCTGGACTTAACCACAACATAGACGACGGTGAACACAGGACAACATGTAAAACATAGCAAAAATGATAATATTGACCACGAGCCATCACCACAAGCTTTGAGAAACAAACGAACCAATTGTCAAACAACTTGGATCGTGATGAGACGCAGAGTAACTCGGCGTCTAATCTGGATCTCTAATTTGTTTGCAAACCAGCAGGATAAAGGTTTATTTAACCATTTATTCCATAAATACGACTTTCTGTGTCTTTTTTTTTGTTTTACAGATTTACAGTTTCTGTCTCAATAAAACATTTTGTTCATTGTACAATATAAAATGTCAGTGAATTAAAATTCATGATGTCAATATTTCTTGCCTGAATATTCATGAAGTAAAAAGGTTAAGTTCCACAGATAACAAACATATACCACGGGGCGTCATTATTGAAAAGGAGATGTACGATTTTCCATACACTTATATAGTTTTTATTATCCTTTTCTCATGCTCAGTGCGACTTGTCTAGCATTTGCAAACACCTTGAATACAGCTGTAATTCGGCATCTCATCAGGGCCCAAGTTTGACACTAGGTAAATAGTTTCTTAAAGGCTTGAAAGACTCGAAACAGATATTAATATTGTAAGCACAAGAAAGGTTACAATGACGTTATGAACACATGGCGAGATGATGTCTGATATAAGCTTCCGTACAGACTCCTCTGGCACACGGCTGTACTACGTTTGATTTTTTTCTGATAATTTCCATTTTGTACAAATAATTCAATTGTGTAAATGAAGCGGAAGGACTAGCCTCTCGGTATGAAATATATAGCAATATATAGCGTTCATTACATACTGATCATAGTGATTATATATATCGCAGGAAATGGAAGTCAATCCCCAAAGTCTCTCACTGCCACAAGTCACGCAATCTCTTGCAAAACTGAATATATATTTCATGGCTTCATTTGTTAATTTGTGTCATTTTGTTATGGTTAGAAATACAGTAAAATCTGACTTAAGCGACCAATATAAAGACAGATTTTGCTTGGTGCTTTAGGCAGGTAGTAGCTTAATGCAGGTCAAAAGTAATACACAACACTCCTGTATGAGCTTTTTATTTTACATTGGACCTGTATTGAATTACAACCGGCTTTCCCAAATGTTCAGTTGATAATTGGATGCTTAGCACATATTAGACCAAGTTTTTGTGACGAGACTATAAACCGAGGTCCGATGTATCAGTGCTTCACACTGGGCATCTATAAGAACCAGAGAAACTCAGTCGATAATAAGAGTAGGGCATCGCGCCCGGGTTTCTCTGTATCCTCTCTCCTTTCTCCGGGGCGTCCAATTAGCCCATAGTGAGCAGAAACGGACGTTAATCAACACAAACAAACGAAAACAGGTTAAACTGTATTCAGTTTTCCCTTTCTAAACAGTTGTTCCTAGTATATCCTTTGCATGCGAACAGGTACTTATTTTGATATGTACAATACATTGTACTTACATGTACAGTAAAACCCCTGTAAATCGAAATTAAAATAAAGAACAATTTAGAAACTTTTAGGCAGGTGGCTGCTTAATGCAGGGTGGTGAACGTCGTGCAGGAAGCTCACCTAGGAGCTTACTGAGCATATCTTGGAGCTTTCTGCATGACGCTCACTCAGCATTAAGTTGCACACTGTCTCCAAGACTGATATTGATATTCTCTTACTATACATGTATCTTTCACTTCTATATCTACATAGTATGAGTACAAAAGGAAAACATTTGACTGCTTGATTTTACTGTTATTATTTCCGGTTGAACCCTTCTCATGCTAGTCGCGTCGTGACTCCCATGTGCACATAGCTCGGGTCCAAATGAGACGCCGAGTAACCCGGCGTCTCACGAGAAATCATGCTGTTGACACTTGGTCAATATAAACTATTGACTGAATGTCAATAGAGTTGAGCAAATTGGAAGTCGGTGTAAAGATAAGCATATCAGAGAGTTGATAGACTGTATTTTTTCAGCTCGAGAAAATTAAATTTGAAATAATTTTGGAACTGTATTTTAGTAGACTCTAACCACCTTACACTGGGTGTGGTGTGTTTAAACAATTTGTATATAGTATCATTTGACCCTTTTAAATATTCATGTAATGGATAAAGGTATCATGCATATTTGATATTGCTACACGAACACGGCATTTTGGTCGCAATAAAATATATATTATTCTATACACAAAGAGAGCAGGCTTAGTTCGCTCCAAACTCGTCATCGAATATGGGTCTACTTTGTAGTTGCAGTGGCCAAAAGCGTATCAATGAACGGGCATATATATGCAATCATTGCAGAATCAGACTAGAGGACCATTGTGCCTTCTGATCAGGGTCTGCACTATTTGTTTCAATAATTCACACCAGAATAAAGAATTCGAGTAAAAGCACCCCATCAAAACGAAACGATCCATTCCAAATATATGTTTGGACGAGAACAGAAATATAGTCAAAATTTAGTTAATTTAAATATGATAAAGTGTAAACTTTAAGGATGCATGAATACCTTGGCACTCAATCCATAATTCACAGTTCCGTTGTCTAACCCCAAATGGTGTATTGACGTAAAATACCACTAGCTGTAGGCGTTGTTGGTCCGGCTTCCGAAACGAAATTAAAATATTGCCATAGAAACAGAGACGACTAACCGTCTTATAAGTATACCTCGCCAACTCGGAGAAATGTCTTAATCTGTAGTTTCTAAGAAGCGGGCTATGGATCTATGCTCCGCTGTCATATAAATGAAAGATGCAATACTGTATCTAGTTTAACCATTTAATATTTCAATTTTCTATGTAGAATAGTCATTCAGTGTTTAACTATAGAGTCCATTCAGTATCAGTGTTAACCTTGCTAGAGTATTTTAAAGGACACACACTGTAGATCTTTATCAGAAATCTTCTAATCTGGGTTTACAGTGTTTGCAAATGCCTGAGCATCTGTGTCGAGCATTCAAATGGTTAATGAAACAGGTAACAATAATATGCAGGAACACATAATGCTTGAATCTTGATTATTCTACAGGATCGCACCGATATTTAGTATTATTTGACATTGATCCTTATCGTGCTGTACATAATAAGTTATGATGCCTACTATAAATGCAGCTCTGATAAGCTGTAATCCTTAATTATTTCTAAATCCCATAGGCGCTTTAAAAACTGCTGACCGAGTCTCAAATAGCTTTAATCATTATAATACAATATTGGAGACACTGGAATCTTAAAACAGTAATACACAAAGCATTATATCTATTTTAATAGTCGCTTAGTACAGGTTCTACTGTACAGCGGATAACTCGGTGTCTCATCTGGATCCAAGTCGTTTGTAAAAGCAAGGCATATCGCGCTTTGCGTGATCATGGTTACATGTAACTTAGAACAGCTGTTGAACTATTTAGATATAATATTTTATTTGTTCCCATTCGACCCTGGTCAAAATGTGCTCACAGTACAAACCCTACGAATTCGCGAGACACTTAGATAAGCAGTGCAGATGTGCAATAGAACCTGTCTTACGCGACCATTAAAATTGGTATAATGACTGGTCTGAAAGTCAGGTGGTAGCTTAGTGCAGGTCAACAATAATGCGGAAAGCTCTATAAGAGTTTCACATTACTTGTGTCCTACATTAAGCAATCATCTGCAGTTTAAGATATCTGTGTCCAATCAATATAAGGTCGCTTAAAACAGATTCTACTGCACCATATAACCTGTCCTAAGCGAGCATTCATTTGTTTAATTCTTGCTGGAGCTGTATGATCTGGGTCTACTGTGTTTGCAGAGCCTTTAACTTGCGCCTATATCAAGTAAAGGGAAGACATACGTTCAATTGGAAAATGTGTACGTTAATAAGTAGTGGAAAATGTCATAGTCGGTAAAACATTGTCACATTATAACCCAGAAAGTATTGCCAAATTGACTTGTCGTTGTGGTAAGCCATATAATTTTATGGACATTAAATCTAATGTTTCGATTCTCCCAAATCCACATCAGTTCAGGATCATGGTTCTACTGTATCGGGTAGCATAATGTTAGCACTTACATGCATTTAGTTGTACTTGCTTTTAACGTATATTATTCCTGTAAAAGATATGGACAAACTGTGAAGACCCAGATCGGATTGTTCGCCCAAGAGCTCTCTGAGGCATGTAAGGGCATGCATGTACCCGTGCTTATTTATGTTTCCTCGTCGGCAAAATAAGTTTAGAAGAAATGGATTCCTAGAACGAAACGTTTAACCATTTACCAAATGAATATGTATTAACCCGTATGTATACCTTCATACATATTAGTAAGAGAAAATGTGCCCTTGACAAAAGACAGAAACCGTAAATGCATTACAATGATGTTCTATGAGTATCAAGCAAAGGGTTAATATAATCGCACCATGCCTCGTTTCAGTTTCTTGTAGGACAGGCAATGCATATCACAACCTATACATAACACGATTTTTTTATGATAACGAAGCAATACTTTCAGGCCATCGATGTATCTTATTTCAGAAAAGAAAACTAGACAGGGATGATATATAAGTCCATTATGGGAAACCATTTGTTTCGGAATCACCAGAGTAGGCTTTGTATCAAACATGATATATTAATATACATAAAATAGACATGAACAAGAAAATCTAGTTGGTCCTGTCCTGGTAGGAAAGCTGTTGTATTACTGGCAGACATAAAACGAGATAGCTCACGAGAACATAATACCTACTAAGGATACATATGTACAATGTAGATGTGTACAATCTAATGTGATTCTTTTACCCTTTACATGAAGAATAGGTATGTAAGAAATACTGTCACCATGGATAATAGTTTGCTAAGTACTTTACAACAGAAGAATCAAATACGTATCGTTTCACAAACAAACAAAGTAAACCCTGGTCTGATCTGGGTCTCTGCACTGCTTGCACATACGTGAAAAGACGTGAAAATGCGTCGGTATCAGGTAAAGGATTAAGTGAATGTCTGATAGAAGGAGAAGCATAACAACTAGGTGAAACATTATCAAGAGAAAGAAATGTTCAAAACTTTCTCCAATGTACAAAACCTAGCAGTAGAGGTACGTCTATTTATTATAAATTGCCTTCAGAAAGAACGGAGACACTGCGAACCTTTACTTAATGAGTATTCATATAAGATTCATCCAGTTACGTATGATAATAAATCTAATCTTTGTATTGAAATGTAAAATAAGGAATGATTTCGCAATGGTAAACAGTAGAGACTCTGATTGTAAGGCGAAAGCCCTCAACAATCACAGAAACACAAATGACATACAGGAGATTCTCACATAGCTTCCCTTATCTCCGGGTTAGAACAACGGGTTAAGATTATCTTATCAATAACACGTGTAAGAACACTTTAGAATATCTATGACGTCTTACGTCATATATGACGTCAAACTGGGGGAAAAGCGATGTTAACGTGTCATTAAAAGGGCGAAAAAAGATCTAGATCTACACTGATTGGTTCTGTGAGAAAAGGAATCTGATGATCGTTGTCTTTTAAGATCACAAAGTCATGTTCCTAAACTCACCAAGAAAATGTCGCTAAGCTCGCCAAAGGCTCGCTTAATATCGTTTTCTAAGGCTCGTTTAGGAACATGTGATCTTAAAAGACAACTCGCAACAGATCCTCTATATCTGTCTTAAGTGGTCATCAAAAAGAGGTTTATTGTGGGTATGTAAGGTAGGTGAAAGCCTAATGCAGGTCACAGATATAGAGAATAATAGGTTAGTGCCGTAGATGGGACGCTTTATCCGACGAGGGGAGAAAACGTTGAGGCGAGGCTTGCCGAGCCTCAACTGTTTTCTCTCCGAGTCGGATAAAGGCGTCCCATCTACGGCACTAACCTATTATTCGATTTATCCAGTCAATATAGTTAAATGTCTTTTTTATAGACCCATAACACTCTTGAAATAATTTACATTGAAAATGCAGTTTTTCGATCAACGGATCCCTCCCTTTTCACTTCCATTTAGACGTAAATAGATCTAATGAGCTACCGCAGAGGAATATAGTTTCGATACTTGTATTACTAGAAGGGAAACGTGGTTAAAAATTTGAAAAATAAGATGATTTGAATCGAGGGTCGATAAGTTATTTCAAACAGACATGAGCTATATTCTTTGGTCAAATTGGAGTTACGTAGTCTCGGTTTCTATTTTTAGATTCTACCTAACGTCACTCAGAAATTGATGGAACTGAACAGGCTATATTTAGGTTTATGACTATCACCGCCTCTGTAAGAGTTTATCAATCAAATAATCATGAGAGTGAAAAGAAAACAGTTACTATTTATCTGTCAATCTTTGCTTCCAGGTTTGATTTTATCAAAAAACGGGTTTTGCCAGCGGTGGATTAAATTAATAAAACTGATAAATCAACATCATTTTGTATGTGGCCTCAGTGGCGTAATCGGTAAGGGCGACGTCTCTAGAGAGATTAGAATTAGTTTTTGTAGGATCAGGCGCGGGTTCGAATCCAGCTGTAGCCAATTATTTTTATTTTTTCTCATTTGAATAATTCTTCTGGTGACCAAATAGATCTGTTAGATCTATTCCATCAACATGTTTATGAATATTTACAGAAAACTAAAATAGTTCCATGGTTATAGAATCATTACGCCTATCTACTAACCTAATAAACCTTCCACTACCGGAAGTAACCTAATAAACCTAAGTTTATTTGCACCCCCTTTATTATGTCACTAGAGAAGCCTGGTGACTGGATAAAATGCTGAAAGTTTCTGTAGGAGCTTTCGGCATTGCTTTTGCCCTGCATAAGCAACCAGCTGCTTTTTAAGATTCATATGTTCAATAAATAAGTAGGTTCTAATGTACATATTAGTCCATTAAAAGAAAGGGGTTATCAGACAATGGAGTACGCCTTTAACCATTTCCCTGTTCGATTTCTTTTCCAAAGTGCACTACCTGAATATCCATGGATAAAATATGACAGTTGGAACATTGTAGTCATTTTAGAAAGTAAAGAAACAGATCTTTCTAATTTAACTAGCAAACAGGGTCTGGAAAAGTCTGATCTAAGTCTACTCTATTTGCAAATGCGTGAAAACACGTTTATATGAAGAAAAGGGTTATGCTACAAACAGTGACTCGTTTTGACATTAAGGTTTTGTTGATTCCTAATTCTAGTTTATACAAAAGAGTTATCATTTTATCAGACTTTTATGGGATATACCTAATGAGAATAATAAACTACGTCGGAAGGAAATGTGTACTTTCTGTTGTAAATTCAAATTATTAATCATTGGGGACAAATTCATAATATACCTATTAACCCTTCGCTTGCTGTTCACGTCAATATACCTACCTGTAAATTGTGAAGACCCAGATGAGATAGCTCCTGCAGGAGCTGTCTCATCAGGGTCTGCACTATTTACAAGTTGATTGTGCAACCAGTGCACTCCACAGCAGTGATTGCACAGCAAAATATTTGTACACAGTGAAGATATATGTAATTATACAACAGGGCATGGGTAAAGAAGGAGAAATTTATTTTAAAATTCAGCAAGCGAAGGGTTAAGACCACTTACTGATATATCGGAAGAACTAATTGGTGAGTAGCTGGCTCTCTTGTCTTATATAAAAAGACATTGTTGAACAGTATGTCCTACTTTAAATACACAGCTTATTGCAACAATATAAGAAAGCAATTCATGAAACTCACATTATATGGGATGATGATAACTACCGATAGACCATCCTATCCCATAGAGCGGGTGTATTGAACATATTACTTGAAAAGATTGAATATTTACGAAATATTCCTGTATCTGTACCATTTGATATTTTTCTATTTACTTCATGAATATTTATGCAAGAAATAAGGTCAGCATAAACATAAAGTTGATACATTTTATAATGGCACTTGAACACATGACATGTTTGCAATGACAGAAACCGTATAATCAGATTTATACCATTCCAAGAGCACACAGGGTGGACCGAGATCAGACGTATCATCTAGGAGCCATCTGATCAAGATCTGCTCTGTATGCAAAGGCGTGTCGTTGAAATAAGTGATTAGGCAATTGTTGAAAAGCCTAAGTGTTGGTCTTTAACCCGTTACCTGATAGAAGCGGCTTTGAGCGAGTTTAATATATTCCTCCGCTGAAGAAAATAGTTCCAATTTTTAAAATAATGAACATATAGCATCATAAATAGTTTCTATATTCTAGGAGGTGGTAGCTTAAAGCAGGCTGAAAGTAAAGCAGAATGCGCATTAAGGCGCATTCTGCTTTACTTTCAACCTGCTTTAAGTGGTCACCTGTCTTCAAAACTAAAAATAGACTATTGGGTAAAGGGTTAAGAAAGGCGGTAACTTATTCCAGGGAACGCGTCCATGTGTGCCGTTTGGTCGGGGTCTGGTCTGTCTGTTAAAGCGTTACCATGTATTTGTAAACATAATCATCAAATTAATATCCATGATGTCATTATTTCTTACATAAATATTGCACAGGGAAAGGGTTAATAATCGTAAACATGGGTTTCAATCTTTACATGTTCCTTATTGCAATTGTTAGCAATATGTACGCCAGTATGTCCGCAGTTCCGACAACTTGGGATATTTGCATTTGCACTTGTCCATCTATTCTTGTGTCTTCTTATCTTATTTATCGATCATAACACCCAACATACGTAAGTGTATGACTGTAAGATGGTTGGACATTGAACATAATGTGGATTAGATAGATAGATAGATTTATTTCAGCAAACAGAAAACATAATATAGTTCACAAACATGTATCACATCATAATAAATAGTAATTCGTAAAATGATGCATAGTGAAAAAGCATGGCATGCTTTCTATACCAAGGATAACACAATAAAGAACATGCTCTTATTTCATTGTGGTCCTTATCACAGGTGGGATGACATAGAGAGGCTTTAAGATATAATATGAATACTATCACAAGTGGAAGCTATATCACATGAATTAAATTTTTCGTAATATATTCGTGAATATTCATGGTGTTAGTATTTTTACATGAATACAATTAAACCCTTTAACACAAAAAGGGCATATTACACAGTGGCAGAGGCAGGTGGTAGCTTAATGCAGAACGAAAAGACTTTCCTCCTGCATTAATCAACCACCTGCTTATGAAGATGGGCATGTTTATTCATTAAGTGGTTGTATTGGCGGGGGTGGGGGTACTGTATTCATGGGGTAAAAGGTTAATGCATAATATGTACCCTTTATACATGTACTTGTCTCGCTGTTAAACTAATAGCTGAATAAATTTAGACATGGTGCAAGGTTAAACTACTTCTAATTCGATCAGGCTTTTGAGAAACTGTTGACTGATTGACAAACAACCCGTGTTCTGTTAAGACGCCGAGTTACTCGGCGTCTGATCTGGATCCAAGCAATTTGCAAATACGGGCCAGGTCACGAATAGCAGATTAATGGTTAACATGATTCTCATATTTGATAAAATACTGACACCATACTGTTGTCCAATATGTCAGAAAGGAAACCTAATCTGTGAGTTTTCCGATTCGATAGCAATACTTATCAGTTATTTTGCTCGCTGATATATAAATTGAAGGATAGGATTACGAGGCCAACGAAGTTTCATGGTTGGTTAATTACCTGTTCTAAATTAATTTACTTGTGCCGCCTTTAAGCATGACCGGTAATATAATTTTCAGCTTCATGTCTCAAGTCGATAAATATGTCGGCAGTCTGCCGGCCGTACAGCGATTAACTTATCTCTCAGACAAACCTAGAATCAAATACCGTTAAGATGGTAAGATCCAATAAATAAATGCAGCCTGAACCCGTAAATAATGGACACAATAGCGACAAAAAAGGACATTTGACAATGAGAAATGTCGCATTATTGCTTAGGCAGATGATTCGATAAGCGCTTATATCAACATGACTTCCAAGGGTGTTATTTAAGAAAGACAGAGTACACCAACTAAACTTTCAAAATACGTTGAGACCAAAGTCACACTAATGTTGCAGTCAGGTACATGTGTTTATTAGAGGTATGGTTGACATACTATAAATGGATATGAACATTTTTCATTGAACTCTAAAAGTAATAGTTATGCAAGATATTAGAACAGTGAGAGGGTTATTCAGTTAACCATTCCCATGGTTGCAGCGTATCTATCTGACATTGCAAAACATATAGATCCATATAAGACAGCTCCTAGAGATGCTGTCTCATATGGGTATATACTATTTGCCATGATTATTCAGCGGCTACATTTGATCTACATGTAGAACTAATTAATATTCCCGGTGGAGTGTATGGATTCGCATTTGAATATTCAGCATCAGAGGAGTTAAGTTAGATTTATCTACTGTCTACGGCGTAGCCCTGCATTAAATAAATGAGATGTCTGAAATAATCTGCACTGCTCATAAGTCGAGCATACTTGATATGGTGAGTGTAACTAATTATTAAAAACAGACAGTGAGTGAACTACTGAATGGATGAATCAAACCTATCCTGTGGTGTAAAACACATAGCGCATGCTTAAAATTGGAACAGATGCAAGTGTGACTACTTCTGATTTGAACAAGGGTTTGAGAAACTATTTATCAAGTGGCAAGTAGATTCAATACTGATGTGACGCCACGTTAATCAACGTTTCATCTGGATCCAAGCTGTCTGCACATTTGATTCAGGCGTTGTTTAGCAGGAGTAGTGTTAATATAGATAAATCTAGAAACCTTTGTTAACTTTCGTCTATTCTTACTAATTCATATAATATGCTTGTATGTTGTATATATGTTAATAAAAGCAAGACAGTAAACTGGGAGAAGTTTCTTGGAAAATCATCACATTAAATACATCACAGTAATGTGGATTTCTAGTAGAAAATAATTTAGTTACTTTTAGGCAGGTGGCTGCTTCATATAGGATAAAAGTAATACAGAAAGCTCATCTAGGAACTTTCTGTCTGACTTTCACCCTGCATTAAACTGCAATCTGTCTCCAAGACTGATATTTATTCGGAATTAAATGTCCGATTTAGAGGGGGGGGGGGGGTACTTATAATGAATGTGTTACAATGTACAAAATATGACTTGTCGGCCCATTGTGTCAGTTTACAATGCGATTGGGTGTGGTATAATACCAAGCATCTACGGTTAGTTCAGTTCGACGTCACAATCTCTCTGGCAAGTAGACACATCTCGAAATAACTGATATATATATACATGCAATAATTATACTGTTGGTGGAACGTTAGACCTAGCTGACATACATACATACGCACTCACAGGCACACAAAGAAAGACACACATAAAACCGCATATTTGGGGCTATGTTAAGTAGTCTAAATCGACTCGCCTCACTATTATATTTGTAATAGTTAAACTCTAGTGTAATTCTATGAGCCTTTTCAATGAGCTGTTCTCTAGTAAAATGTTTTAAAACAGAAAAGACCCAGTTCAGACCTCACCTTTATGATTAAGCATTTATATACGTATTAGGCTATGTGAAAAGATAGAGAAAGAACTAACATTATATGATATGGTACTACATTTTCTATTATGACTAAAATAGCCCGTGTTCGTATGACGTTATAAAATTAATTCACGATGCCATTGTCTTTAGATCAATATTCTTTTTGAGAGAATGCCTCGGGTTAAATCGCCAATTACACTCCTACGTTCTTAAGTTCCCAATCTAGTAAGCGTTCTCTAAATTGTTTAGCATGCATGCAAGACGGAGTCAAAATTTAGTTTATTACATTCAGATAATGCAGCCCTCATTTTACAGATGGGATATACATGCACCTCCAATCAATGACCATGTATTCTTATTTCTGCTCCTGGTAAACATAAAGGTAAATGGCCCGATTTGAGTTGCAACATTATTGAATAAAGTATATTCACGATATACATAAGCATGATCAAGCATTGTTAATTTCTTACAAACGCATTCTTCTCACCGTGCGAAAAACGCGCGCTTATTATTCTCACAAAAATGAGAAGACTGCGCTCGGACCACATGGTGGAACCTGGAATCGGAACGCAATTTTCTTACTAGATCAAACAAAACACCGTACTAATTTTCTCCTTATAGTGAAAATTTCGCATGCGCTTGAAAAATGAAAAATCCTAAAATTTATCAAAATCAGTCTTAAGTACAGGGTTGTAATAACACCCTTTGTTTGTTTGTCATTGTTTTCGCATTTTGGTGCAGAAACTGAAGTGAAATGCCTTGCAAAGTAGGTTGACCGAACCTGTCCGTTTTGCAAAAACTACTCACTTTGCAATTAAAATTTTGAACTTAGTTATATTTTTGCACAACGGTTAGTAATTGCAAATTGGGTTGTAAAAATGCATTGATCAGTAAACCACATAACATTTAATTCATTATTCCCAACTCCAACCTGCCACCTTCCCTTGTAAACTTGATATGAAATTATTTTTTATAACTTGTTGCTCATAAAGCTTGTTAATTTGTGTCGTTTTGTCGTATCGTTGACTTGATGAGAGGAAAACAAACGTAAACATACATCAATCGATACACAAATGTTTACCTCTCCTAGATCACACTGTGATATTGTGGCGTCATAAGCAACGAATCTGATACTGACCGGTCACTATTCCAGTGTGATACAAGCATCATTTAGCCATTTTGTCTCGCAGTACATGTAGTTGGATGTAATCTGACATCCCCGATGAAGTCGGTAGTTTGCAACTGCGTTTAGGTCTGAATTAATAGTGCTTAAGTATGAATATTCTGAAAATGGGTGATCCCTCGAAAGCAAAAGTAGAAATGCAAACAGAGAAAATTGCAGACTCGGTTTTATTGAGTCTGTTCATGAGTAGTATTTAAAAGTGCAACACTACTCACGCCCCTTAGCATCGGCTTAAGCAGTATTCATTTTTCAAAACTAATAACATGAAAACTAATGATCCCGAATGACCAGAAAATATAACAACACTGAGAATGAAGTACGGGGCGACTTTTTACGGCCGCCACACAAGCACTTAACACCTGCTGTTGTGAAGTACATATATTCTGAAAATGGGTGATCCCTTGAAAGCAAAAGTAGAAATGCAAAAAGAGAAAATTGCAGACTCGGTTTTATTGAGTCTGTTCATGAGTAGTATTTAAAAGTGCAACACTACTCACGCCCCTTAGCATCGGCTTAAGCAGTATTCAATTTTCAAAACTAATAACATGAAAACTAATGATCCCGAAGGACCAGAAAATATGACAACACTGAGAATGAAGTACGGGGCGACTTTTTACGGCCGCCACACAAGCACTTAACACATGCTGTTAACTTGAGTGACTTGTCCGCTTGCTATTCGCGTCAATATACCTACCTGTACACACGAACGCATTTTTCCAAGCAGCAAAATGAGAAAAATGCACGCGCGTTTGTTACACGATGAGAATATTGTGCGCGCGTTTTTCGCACGGTGAGAATATTGCACATGCGTTTTTCTTACATGACAAGAATGCGTTTGTAAGAAATTTGAGGCTCAACAAAGCCGAAAATACGTCTAATTGTTTTCAATATCTATGCAACCTGTTGGATAATGTCAAGTATGCTATTAAGATGGCGTTTTGTTTGTTGTTAGTCTAACAGCAATAGTATGATATGATTTTCAAGGTTAATGTTAGTGCTTAAATCAAAGACGGACAAGTCACTCAAGTTACAACGCAACATTTATACATTGTATTATTTCACGTAGCATAAGTTAAGTACATTTGCACTTTTATGACAAAATTGCAATAGTTAATTTGATTTCTCATACCTTGTTTTATCATTGTGTAAATCTACATGTATGTGCGCATTTTTGCGCCCTTGAGTGAGTTGGGGTTTCTGTAGTTGCTAATGTTTTTGTTTGATATAATGTACATGCATTAGGCATTAAATTGTGTTCAAATGTGTATTGTTGATTTATTGCACCATGGAAAGCAATGAGACACCTTTGAAAAATAAAGAGCTGGGGTCGTATTCCGAAACCTTCCAAGTATTCAGCATATTAAAAGAAAATAACAACCCGCATTTTCACATGAGAAAAATGCGTTCGTACATACAGCCCCAGGCGAACACACGAACGCATTTTTCCAAGCAGCAATATGAGAAAAATGCACGCGCGTTTGTTACACGATGAGAATATTGCGCGCGCGTTTTTCTCACGGTGAGAATATTGCGCATGCGTTTTTCTTACATGAGAAGAATGCGTTTGTAAGAAATTTGAGACTCAACAAAGCATAACTATTACGACTACGAATTTGGTTATAAAAAATGTAAGACATTATGATTATCTATATATCAATAGCTTAACTCTATACAGTTCGCCTCAGTCGAAAAGATCTTGCGCGAACCATGCTGACCCTTCGCTTGTTATTTGCGTCAATATACCTACCTGTAAATAGTGAAGACCCAGATGAGACAGCTCCTGCAGGAGCTGTCTCATCAGGGTCTGCACTATTTACAAGTTGATTGTGCAACCAGTGCACTCCACAGCAGTGATTGCACAGCGAAATACGTGTACACAGTGAAGGTATATGTAATTATACCACAGGGCATGGGTAAAGAAGAAGAAATGTATTTTAAAATTCAGCAAGAGAAGGGTTAATATGTCTGCAAAATGGTCAACCACAGTAACAACTCGATACTACGAAATTTTAGTAACGAATAAGTTATGTCTTTTTAGCCACGTGACTGCTTAATGCAGAGTGAAAGTCATGATGAAAGCTTTCTGTATGACTTTCACCCTGCATTAAGCTGTCACCTGTCTTAAAGAACGATAATGATACGTACATGTATTTGAGTGTTCATAAAGTCGAGAAATTAATGTTTTAAATTCCAACCATCTTTTCCAGCGCTTAAATTTACAGCCGAGACAAAGACCTAAAGAGCCAAACATTGGCACGTTTAGTAGTATAAGATATTAATGTTTTAGTGTGTTAAACCTTCGCTTGCTATTCACGTCAATATACCTACCTGTAAATAGTGAAGACCAAGATGAGACAGCTCCTGCAGGAGCTGTCTCATCAGGGTCTGCACTATTTACAAGTTGATTGTGCAACCAATGCACTCCACAGCAGTGATTGCACAGCGAAATACTTGTACACAGTGAATATATATGTAATTATACACAAAGGCATGGGTAAAGAAGGAGAAATGTATTTTAAAATTCAGCAAGCCAAGGGTTAAGATGTTTCGTGAATGTATTTTATCAAGAGGTTTTGCCATATTAAACCCCAGTGCCTGTCAATAAACCAGGACATCGGTATCACATACATAGACAACCGATTTAGAATTAAATTCCAATGTTAACCTTTTTCATGCCGAGAAACACAATGTCTGCTCAACTATCTGACTCTTCAATGACTTTGGATTCGTTCAGACAATTATGAGGTTATTTACCGAGTTTCAATCCGCTTGAATGCCGATAAGATTTCGAGCTACCCGGCATCTTATATTGGTCCAATTTGCTTGCAAATACCAGTCAAGACACGCAGAGCATAGCTATGGTTAACCTTTAGCCTGCTGAGCAAATTATATTTGAAGAATTGTTCACCTACTACATTTTCAAAATTCAAACTATAATCAATTTGCCTAACGCAATGCAATCAGAATGTCAAACAGTTTGGATCCTGATGAGATGCCGAGTTACTCGGCGTCTCATCTGGATCCAAACTGTTTGCAAAGGGAAACATTCATCCGTCCGCAGCTGGATAAAGGTTAAGAAGATAAAAGCAAGTCTATTTCAAAAAGAATAAAAACATCTAACATTAGAATTACATTAGATCGGGGACGTTGCATAAGAGTTGGTTGTTTGGTTAAGTAACAATGGTTTAGTGTGCAATCAAACTCTCTAAATTGCATCAGTTACCTTAGATTCTTTGAATGCTGAATTTGCAAAGTGGAATGAGTCATCCGTGTTTAACGATGGAGCCCATTCTGTAAGAAAGGTTTGAAATTACCAGAGTGTTGTTGGTGACAAACAATGGAGACCCTTATCAGATTGTTCCTCCAAATCCAGGTCTACACTGTTTGCAAATGACGGTTTCCAGCAGATAAAAGGTTAATGTTGTGCATGTAATTTATTGTCTTTAAACAAAGGTAACATGTAAGTTTAATGGATTTGTATATCACATTATTGAAATTGCAATCTACGGCATGTGATATTTAGATGCTTAATGCTAGCCAGCTGGATACAGGAAACGAGTGCACTGAACTTGGCAAACAGAAAATACCCAGCTCAGATATTCATAAACAACCCCTTTCATCTAGGTCTCCTCTGTATCCCATTTAAATTTCGTCCACAACGACTATATACCAGTTTATGCTGCCCGGTATCTATGGTGATACAACGATGTTTCGGGGCATTTGGTCTGTCTTCAAATCATTCAGCATTCAATGTGTTAAGCTATCGACTTTAAGTTTATTTTTTGTTTCGGGACATTTGGTCTGTCTTCAAATATATATGATTATTGACTGGCCATGATACAACGACTACATTATATCTTACCTTATACTGCCAGGCGCGACCTATCGAATACCTGCAAATAGCAACTCTCATTAGGATCCAAGCTGTTTGACATCGGTTTATATTGTCTCGAAAGCTATAACTAAGCATAAGTAGTTGTAATGAGTGCAAAACAGACAGCATTGTAATTGCATCCTGTATATTAATTATGATTTAACACAAACACGTGTATGTGTTGGTCATAGCAGACACTTTAGAAATGTATCTATATTATATTGGCAAACAGGGCAGACCCTGGCCTGGTCTGTGTCTAATCTTCAAATGAGTTATGCGTTCGTCTCTAGCAGGTAACAGTTTGCTTTAACTCGTTCCCTCCTAGATTATTTTTAGACCCAACCTTTTTCAATAAATCTACCGAAAAGGAGCAGTGACTATAGAAAAGGAGAAATTTTGAATTGTGTAGTTTTAAAACCATTGTGAGAAATAGAGCATTTGCTCCTATGGAATAAATGCTCTATTTATCACAACAGTTTCAAAAGAAAGACGTTTACAGAGGCGCAATAAGGCGTCAGTTGGATAGAATAGGTAATACAGACCAGCGGCAGGATAAATCTACATCTAATCAGAATCCAAGCTGTTTGGTTCTATAAACGTCAGTGATTCATGTGAAACTAAGCATTTAACCCTTTCCCTCATATAAACAGTTTTCACGCATCTGCAAACAAAGCAGACCCTGATCTGACGGCTCCTACAGGATCTGTCTGAACAGGGTCTGCTCTGTTTAAATATGAAATTATAAAAGACTGACTCTACAGTTTCTGCAAATACCTAAATGCCAATGTGTCTATATGCCACAACAAAACTTCAGCTAATATATATTTATGATGGCTTTATTTCTTACATGAATATTCAACAGGGAAAAAGCTTACAAAATGGAACTTTTGCAATCTTGGCAAACAAGGATTCGTTCATAGATCCGCGAAGCATGTATTTAATCCGTTCATGTTAGGAATGATGATATAGTCTTAAAGTGGGAGATCCTTAGAAAGCACAAGTAGCAATGCGAAAAGAGAAAATTGCAGTCTCGGTTTTATTGAGTCTGTTCATGAGTAGTAATAAAAATGCAACACTGCTCACGCCCCTAGCACCGGCTTTAGCAGTACTCAATTTTCAAAACTAATAACTTTAGGACGAATGATCCCGAAGGACCAGAAAATATACAACACTGAGAATAAGTAGCAATGAAGTTTCATTACACAGAATTTTTAACCAATACAGAAACTGTAGAATCTGATTTCATAAGCAAACAGTACATATCCTGATCGAGCGACTCCTATATAGAGCATACGCTAAGTGAAATAAGACCGTCAGTGCAGCAAGGCTATTCACTAGAAATTTAGCACGTTATAAAGAAACAGAAAAGAACCCGTCTCGCACACATAAGCTTTTTTCTAAAGTTGATAGGCTTTCTCGGGGACTTCCATGTGATGCAAATCGTTCACAGAAATTAGCAATACAATATCCTGTTATGATGATTGTAAGGCTTAGCGGAGACAGCCACCCAGCCCACAGAATACAAATTTCGGATCGTCTTTTTTATGGTCTGCTATGATGATCCTATCTTACGGTACACTCACTCATTGCTATTAGACAAGGAGCCGGTCAATACATAATCCTCGTTTCAGACGAGCTCTCTTCCTCTGACATTGATCGGAATAAGTACAGTCAAACCCCGTCTACAATGGACCTTCAAATTAGTAATAATACCGGTCTTTAACCCTTTAGATTCTGCATTATCAGAATTGAATAGCCCATCAGTGTTTAACAATAAAGTCAACTCTGTGTGAAAATCTTAAACGTGCCAGATGATTCTGAATGGCAAGCAGTTCAGACAGTTTGCAAATGGCAGTACATGTATGTACCGGGTTGAAAGGTTTGAGACAGGTGACAGCTTAGCCCATTACCTCAAATGCTATTTTTAGACCCAACCTCTTTGAATATATCTACAGGAAAGGACCATTTACTAGAGAAAAGGAAACTTTAAGAATTGTGTTGTTTTGAAACCATTGTGATAAATAGAGCATTTGCCCCTAAGGCAGTGTGAAGAAGAAAGCTCCCAAACTCCTGGACGCTATCGTTAAACACTGATTGACTATTGCACGTTTGATTATTTAGCATTGAATGGATTGGAACAGTCTTACAGGTCAAGAATGAAACCGTTTCTGTTGCGATGGACAACACTGTCTTAGAACACGTTTTATTTGGCTTTGAAATAAATCACTGAGTGCAAAAGGATCTACTTTGTTTGCTAAAACGGTAAATAGCGCCTCTGTCATGTAAAGGGTTACATGTACATAAAAGCTCATAATGTTTACTGTTCTAAGTTTTAATGTCTTTTTACGTAAAGTTAAATCTCACTGATTCGAATGTTTAGTATAAGAACTTTTAAGACGGTGGTTGTTTCATGCAGGGTGAAAGGAATACAGAACGCTCCCAGAAGAGCTTTTAAACTGACTTGTATCCTGCATTAAGCTCCCATCTGTTTGGACTACTGGCACTGAAAAATAAATTCATTTGAGTAGTCGAATTAACGAGGTTTTACTGTACCTTCTTTTCATTAAGTATCTAAAAGATAAAACCCGTCAATTGTGGTTCATGAAGAAAATATTTACGACCGCATTACAGTTTTCAAACACGCAACAAAATCCCCATTTAACCCTTTCCTCCATAGTATTTTTTTAGATCCCTCCACTTTGAATAAATCTACCGAAAAGGAGCATTAAAAGGAATTTTTTAAACTTTTGTAGTTTGAAACCATTGTGATTAACAGATCATTTGCTCCTAAAGGAGCAAATGATCTGTTTATCACAACGGTTTCATAAAGTGACTATTACAGAGGCGTAGAAAGGCGTATATATAGAGGAAAGCCTTTAGAACATTGTGGTTGAACGCATGGTATCAACAGCAAACAGTTTGGATCCAGATGAGACCCCGATTCGTTCGGCGTCTCATCTGGATCCAAACTGTTTGATAGACAGTGAGTGTATGTAAAAGGAAAATGAAAGAACATGTATTGGTGATGATTCAGTAGATACTTTCTGCAAAGGCACTTTGTTTACTAGTGTATGGTTAAAAGCCAATTGCCTTACTCCTTCGCTCAATCTTTTGTCGTCTGCAAACTGTGTAGTCTGCCTCGATATTTATATCTGAATATTATTCATTTTTTATACCAAAAATATCATCACAATCAGCATTGTTTGCCTCCTGATTAATTATTGAATTATCCGGCGTCTCATCTGGATCCAAACTGTTTGCAAAGATTGATTCCATATTTGCCATTAGCAACGAAAAAGATAAACTGTTGTCATGGTAAAGATGCGATAACTAGACATATTTTGAAAAACAACCTGTAGTCACGCATAAGATTGAGTCTTGATTTCTGACAAATGAGTATGTATGTTAAAGGGGTAAGATAACAGTGAGCTTTGGATTGTTAAATCCTGCCAAACGCGACTCTCATGTGCAAACACCTTGAATCCAGATAAGACGCCGAGTAACTCGTCCTGATCCAAGCTGTTTGACATTCGGACAGTAGTTTCTCAGAATGCTGTACGGTTCAAACTTGCCCCAGACCCACTTGAGCAGTACTATTTCCGGTGAGTAAGGAGTTAACGAGCTTAACTCTTTGGCTGTCAACCTTTGTCGTCTGCAAACGTTGTCGTCTGTCACATTTGTTTTACTTTAATATTTCCTCATTGTTTCTGCAAAAAACATTGTCACAGTAACAAACAGTTTGGATCCTGATGAGACGCCGAGTTACTCGGCGTCTCATCTGGATCCAACATGTTTGCATATTGGCAGCATGCGACATGCGACACTGGCAGAATGCGACATTTGCAGCGAATGAGCTAACATAATTAGCTGTTTCTGAAATATAATGTAAACTTGCACATTCGCAATACATTGGCTATTGACCTCATGTATATTCATGTGAGAAACAATGAATGAGTGTATTAGCTGAATTTTATAATGACACCATGAGCAAATGGATGTAGAATTATGCGTACTAGTCCATTATTTGTTATGCGTTAGTCCATAAAGCATAAACCTTGCGAGTTGATTTTGAATGACAAACATTGCAAAATACGTCCAGGGGACAACTTTTGACATTGGTTAGTACAGCACACAGCGCAGACGCTGCTTCTCTATGGACCCTTTGATCAGTATATACATGGGTTGATCTCGGTCTCGCATTCAAAGGGTCTGTATACCTCAGCTGGAACAAAGCGTTTGGTTGCAACAAAGGAAAACAATTGAAACATTAGGACATTGCTGCAGCTGTCGTATTCGCAATGCAGCATCTGATCATGGTCTATACTGTTTGCCAGTTAGTCAAGCAAGTCAGAGTTGGTTCTGATGAGTTTTTACCCTTAATCAATTAACACCCGTGATCCCATATAGGCGACAGTTTAGAATCAGTATAGAACCAGATTGGGAGACCCTTGAAAGAGCCTTCTGGCCCTTGAAGGAGACCTCTGATCAGGGTCTGCACTGTTTGCTATTGCAATCAATGGCAAATGATTTTTTCTCAGATCCTACCAGCACGTGAAATAGATGCGTTTTAAATTTCATATTGGGCGAGTTTACCTAATGATATATATGAGTCAAAGGGTTAAACGATTTTTAATCCCCCACCGCGGATCGGGTGGGTGTTATAAGAATGACCTTCGTCTGTCTGTCCATAACAATTTCCTGTCTGCTCCATATCTCCTATACCCATGGAAGGAATTTTATGAAACTTGCCTCACATGTCCATAACCAACATGAGACGATGTGCAGGACAGACGCGGCAGTCGTTACGGCTCAATGTCAAGGTCGCATTTGAATGTCAAGTGTTTTAACCTTCAATTTCCATTACATTTTCGTGCCCGCTCCATACCTTCTCAACCCGTTGAAGGAGGTTCATAAAACTTGAGTCAAATGTTAGCTAATGTGACAATGTGCAGAACACATGTAGCAGTCATGTCGGCTCTAACCTTCATTTTCGGCGGCGGGGGATATACAAGTGTAGCTGTCCTTTGGACTGCATTGTCAATATTGCAGTTACTGCAGGTCTATCCTGTTTGCTATCCCATATGGTTGGATACCCCACAGTGTCTGTCATTTAAACAATAATCATTCAGAAAAGTGGCAATTGTTGCAATGGAATGGCATTGTTATATCTTTATAATAATAATAATTATATACATTTACTCTTTCACTTCCTCACATTGATATTTGTTTGGCTTTCATTTTCATTTCAAAATTGTTCTTCCCTATTGTTTAAATCCTAACTTCATACATTATTTATTTCGAAAATAAGGACATCATGCATATTAATTAGCTGGCGTTCGTAAAATGGCACAGTGGCACATGACAACAATAAGCTATTGCTGAAACTGTAAATATACATTATTTAAGTTCACGTGACTCCCACACGAGTCATCTTATATGGGTATTGTGTGATTGCACACGTGTCAAAGCCCCGTATCTATGGAGAAAGAGTTAATACATAATCATAGTTTCAAACAGTTTGGATCCTAATGAAGTACCGGTTTATTCGGCGTCTCATCTGGATGCAGACTTTGAACATATACACTCACAGATTCGCCGCTGGCAGCAAAATACTTTAGACGGTACATGAACAAATCAGAAACTCGTCCATCGACCAGGAACTGAACCATATAAATAAGAGACGAACAGTTCCTGCCACGCTGTTTGAACACCTACTCAATTAGCCAGAGTGCTTTACGGCAACGGATGAGCGCCTGTGCTTGCCAAATTCAGAAGCGCTCTAGCCGACCTTCCAACAAATTGGCTTCTTACAAAAGTCGATAAGCATTATTCAGAAAAAGACCAAGAGATATACATCGTTTACAGAAAATAGCAATACAATTTCCTGTTCCGATAATGCAAAGGATTACCACAGACAGCGAGCCGATACACTGAATACAAAGTATTTTCTGGGAAGTCATTTGCACAGGATTTATTTCAGCCAACCTTACCTTCCATTCATTGTTTGTCATAAAAATGGACCAATATGACTGCTAGTCACAATTATCATTTTGACGATTTTGCACGTAACTCTTTCATTGCCAAAGTCGCCGGAAAGTAACTCACATAGCTTGTTGCAATGGACGAGTCTATGGTAGCCTATATAAACAGTTTGGATCTAGATGTCCACACTGAAACTTAAAGCAGACGGCAATATTTCCAGACGAAACTTATCTAAGTTAATGATTGTTATGTTTGGCCTATATATCGTTTGTTATGACATAGATTCAAATGCTGTAACAATTCAAGTATGTGGGAAGTCACATTTTCGTACTAATTAGTTTTGGCTGGTTTCATTATATCCCCAAAGCTTTTAGCCATTTATGGTGACTGATTCCATATAAGTAAAACGCAAGATTCTGAGACAAATGATGTACGAAATGACTACGGTTTAAAACTTTGAATGCAGAAAACGACTGTACCTGTATTTGCAAACAGGGTAGACTGTGGTCCGGGTCTGTATTGTTTGCAATGCAATATCATCTAGCAAATTGAAGCCACTCTTACTAAGTGATTCTATTACACAAATGACGGGCCATTCTATATTCAAAATATTTAAGGCAAGTAACAACAGTTATAGTGTAAATATATAGGTTGAATAATGCTTCGTTAATATATGCTGTTTAATGCAGGGTGACATCTTTTTGCATGGCTTTCACGAAGCTGACACATGTTGCAAGACCGATAAGGATACTAATTTGAAATACAGGTTAACCCTTCGCTTGCTGAATTTTAAAATACATTTCTCCTTCTTTACCCATGTCCTGTTGTATAATTACATATATCTTCACTATGTACACGTATTTCGCTGTGCAATCACTGCTGTGGAGTGCACTGGTTGCACAATCAACTTGTAAATAGTGCAGACCCTGATGAGACAGCTCCTGCAGGAGCTGTCTCATCTGGGTCTTCACTATTTACAGGTAAGTATATTGACGTGAATAGCAAACGAAGGGTTAACTGCATTACTGTATGATGTGTTGATAGTTGTTTCATTATTATGGTAAAATATACTGAAGTCAATCAAGAGAGATATACGGTTTGACCGCAGGAAGTAACGTCGCTCTTAACTGTATTTCACCGTGCCATTCTTTAATCATTGCCTTTATAACTTTCATAATTGTAATCACATGTTCTTACAGCTACTCGTTTATAATTAAGATGAAGCGATAACCTGAATAAATTTCTTCTGGAAAAGGTTTTTGCTATTTACTATGTAATCTGACAACTAAATCCATAATAGGATATATGTTGCATTTAGTACAACAATGTATGATGTAAGATATATTCGAATTGAATAAATAGTATATAACCGTTTACCTCAAATGGACACCTTTTGATGCCTTTCCAAACAGAGAAGACCATGATCGGATGACTCCTACATGATAAGGGTTTGCTCTGTCTGCTCATGAAATAAAATAGATCGCATTATCTGCATCGATGGGGTCTTTGGAATTGAAGGAGTAGTCTTTGACTGGCCGACCTCCTTTCTATGTCCGTAGTAAAATAAACGCGGATCCTTCTTTAGCTAACCTCGATCAACAGGACCCAAGCTGTTTGACATTCGATTAAATATTTATCAAATGCTTACTCGAAGAGGTCAAATGACACCAAACCAATTTTAATTTCAGCAGATGCTATCTTTACAGCAGGTTAATAATAGTATCAGCACCAAAACTATTTCCAGCAACAAATGGAACGTTTATAATATGACCGAAAACAGCAATGAGTACCGATGAATGATGAGATGACATGATGATGATGGATGGTATCAGGAAGATGATTTCGGCTAATCTCATTCGCTGCAAAGCAGTGCATGGGATCGAAACCACCGACCTGCCTTTCTTTTAGGTCTTGGCAATGAGGAGCACATGTGAGATATATTATCTATCAATACATTATTAATTTATTTCAAATACAGTAAAAACCCTCTAAAATGGACGTTAAATTTAGTATACATATCAGTCTTGAGGACAGGTGACAGCTTTCTGCATGGCTTTTACCACGGGTTAAGCATACACCTGCCTAAAACAATCCGGGTTATTATCTACTAGAATTTCGGTTTAGAGGGGTTTTAGTGTAAAATAAATGCTGGTTTATATTTACAGTATTCCATTGGACATACAATTTCCTATCTATGAATAAACATTAAATAAAGCCATTGTATAATTATATAATCTCAATATAAAGGAAAGTCAATGTTGACAATATAAGACAAAACATAACACAGCGAGATGATTTATAGATTTGGAGACACTTGTATCTAGAACATTTCTGCATAAATGTTTTACCACATATAACATCAGTACAATATTATGAGGCCATGCAACTACTAATAGTGATAGTGACCAAGGGGTTTAGATAAGATGCTTCAATTTAAAACTTGTCAAGAATAGCTCATATATTTTTCCACCAAACCCTCTACTGATACCACTCTTTAGACTCCTGTCTTCGAGATGATTCTAAAGAGTGGTCACAGTGTAGGGTTCGGTTGAGAAGTGACGATTTACTATTTGGGTATTCACCTTTATCTGTAGCCATATACTGCTTGCAAATAACTAAACCCGTATTTGTTGACTTTTATTAATTGCCCAATTATTCTTATGCTAAGCGCATCCGAGTTCGCATCTGCAAACAGATTGAATCCAGACCAGACGTCGAGTAATTCGGTGTCTTATCAAGATCCACGTTATTTTACACTTGGTCAAAAGTTTCTTAACCCTTCGCTTGCTGAATTTTAAAACTCATTTCCCCTTCTTTACCCATGCCCTGTTGTTTAATTACATACTATTTACTGTGTACAAGTATGTCGCTGTGCAATAACTGCTGTGGAGGGCACTGGTTGCACAACCAACTTGTAAATAGTGCAGACCCTGATGAGACAGCTCCTGCAGGAGCTGTCTCATCTGGGTCTTCACTATTTACAGGAAGGTATATTGACGCGAATAGCAAGCGAAGGGTTAAGAGTTTGATCGGACCAGAAGTCAGTGATAGTTCTGCAAATCAGAGACTGAAGAGATAATTTGTATTCAAAGCTGAGAAAGGATGACAACATTTGGCTGTGTTGTACACATTTTTATTTTATGGTGCGATTCGCCTGAAGCGTAAATCAAACTTTGATACGGGGGTATTTTGTCTCGTTTGCTGCAGCTTAATGTGTTACTCTAGAGATTATATTTGTTGCCATGTCTAGTTACTGAAGTATTTCACAGTTTGCCCTTAGTTCGTCTGATTCAAGCAGGCATCATGAACACATTCTATAATATTTTGTCTGAGTTTGGGACGTGAATGTTATTGAATTGTTAATCCATAAACAATATCAATATCCGGACTTATCTGTGATCTTTCCTTAAAAAGATACACTGTGAATAATGTAGAGTGTTTAAAATGAATAACTCTTGGTATGATATACAACATTTAAATTAAATATCAGTTTTGCAGTCTTAAAACTGTTTCTCTGTGTTGCTCACCATTATATTTGTCGTCAACAGAACGAAATGGAAAAAAGGATTTGTAGCAATATACCAGCCCTATGTTTTTTACAGAACCATATAGAACTGCAGATAGCTAAACATTGCTAGTAGTTTTACACGTACTATTGTAAATCATTTGGAAGGTTTATTTCAACCCATCAGTACCGTTTAACTCATTCTCTCCTAGGCTATTTTTAGACTCAGTCTCTTTAAATGTATCTACCGAAAGGGAGCATTCTAGAGGAAAGGAAAAAAATAGAATTTTGTAGTTTGAAATCATTGTGATAAATAGAGCATTTGCTCCTATAGGAGCAAATGCTCTATTTATCACAATGGTTTCATAAAGTGACTTCTATAGATGCGCAAAAATGCGTCACTAGGGGATAATGTGTTAACCACTATCCTGCTAACCACGACCTGTCTTACATTGGTAAACAACTGGGTTCCAGGTGAGACGCCGCGTAATTCGACGTCTTATCAGGGTCTAAGCTATTCAGGGTTATACAGTGCTCCCTCTCTACAACGACACCCTTTGGGATACGAAGATTGTATGTGTTGTTCAGAGGGAGTTGTTATAGGGAGGGAAAATCAAACATAATTAGCTTGTTTTCAGATCCCCAGATAAGGTTTATTTCGAGAACTAAAACCGTTATGCCTCCATCAAACCCTATGTTGTGACCACTCTTTAGAATCGTCACAAAGTGACGATTCTAAAAAGTAGTCACAACATAGGGTTTGATGGAGGCATAAAGAAAATACGATGGAAAAAAGTTGTTTCTGGAGCCGTGTTGTTTCGGAAACAGTGACATGCGTTGTTGTAAGGAGGGAATCGTTATTGAGAGGGTCGTTGTAGGGAGGGAGCACTGTAAACTGTTCGACAATCGGCAAATAGTTCATCGAACGTCTGGTCATATCAGAAATAGTTTAAATTCTCCAGATCCAAATGGGAGCAGACGATATTTTTCCCAATGGTATTATATTTTAGATGGAGGACAGAAACCATCTTCAGAGCAGAAAATCTGAACATTATAGAAAAAACAAATTCAATTATACTGTTTGGCAAAACAGTTACACATTTCTTCTCCAAAGTCATGTTGCTCATATTGTCTGAACAATATTTCATGTAGTCTAATCCCATTAATTGCAAATGTGTTTTTAGAGCAGAAACTTGATTTTGAACTAATAAATTGATACTCCAAGTTACGATCTAAAGGTTTGAGTTCCATCCAATTAGACATGACAACATGAATAACTCCCTGTGGCAAACATTTACAGATTAACACAGCATGAACTTGTTCTTTTCTGGAATGTCGTCATTTATAAATGCTACGACGTGACCATGTCCAAGTGACATGCGTGCTATGTTGTACTTTCCAAGCGATGTTCTTAGTGGTACCTACATGTTTGCTCACGCATTCAGCTACGTTCAAGCACAAGAAACATTTTCCGTGCTTGTACGTTGTCGTTGCTTCACCGGGTCATCATAAATACATCACAACCAGAGCTGTTTCATTCAGCCAGCAAGATTTTTAGAGGCAATGCGGCATGGATGCGTCGACAAACTGGTATATATGTGTCAAATTGATGATAAAACACAAACAGCATAACATTGATATAACGCGGCATTCTACTACGTGATTGGTCATCGCACTAGCCTGACGATGGTGTAGTGAGAGCTCCCCTAACAAATCAACACCCAAATGTCGATAAAGGCATTTGACACCCAACTAACGTCCTGTCTAATTTTGAATTTTCACGGGTTAAAAAATAATATTGAACGCTATTTGTAGTAAAATATGCATTTTGAGTCAATGACGTCATGTGACGCCGACTTGACGCAATGACTCTACAGAAACTGGAAACACACAATGATTGTATATGAGTTCTGGTCTTACCATTTCTTTTCAGTGAAAGGTACGTTAATATTTTACATCAATTTATTTCAAAATAGGTTGACATCGAAAATCGCACATTGAAACAAACTGCAGCCCGTTTTGAAATAATTATTTCAAAATGAAACGTTTTTTTCAAAACGGGTTGCTACATATACTTGTGCATAGCAAAGAAGATATGCGAGCATAGAAAATATAATGGACGCGCTGGTAGGTTCGTAAAAGAAACTGGATGAGCGTGGGACGCAACAAGGACCTCGCGGGGCGAAGGCTCTGAAATAGAATTTTGCAGAACTGACCAAGCTTCCCGTGGCATTCATAGCTGTTGTGGACGCAGTAAAGGGGTTTCGCACTAGAGCGTATGGCATTAACGTATGCCGTACTCATTCGCAGAGACCGAAAGTAAGTTTTGAACATGTTCAAAAAAGTTCAGCGTATACGAGCGTATGAATGATACGTTCCACATATGCTGAAGACGACAGAATGTCGATAAAGGTACGTTACTTATAGGTCAAATACGCAGCGCATACGGTGGTATGAAGGCGGCCAGTATTGCTAGCATATAGATAGCATATCAGTAACGTATTTGTAACGTTCGTCTGACGAATGACTAACGTAGTGAACGTATTTCTGATTATTCATACGCTACCAATTCGTTCACATATGCTAAGCATACGTTACTTATATGCTCGCATACGGTCCTCATACGTTTATATACGCTACACTGACGCTGACATAAGTTGACACATGCTCGTATACATTTCTCATACGATGCATATACGCCAGATATAGTGTACGCATACGCTATCCATTCGCTACTAATACATTCATCGAAGATAGTGGTGGAAATGTCGGGTTCATACGCTCACAGGCTGTGCGTATGGCCATTGTTTTGAAAACCTTCATACTTTATCCATACGTTCCTCTAATACGCTGTAGTGTGACAGTGCCATAAGATCTTCATACTATTACATCCCGTTCATCGGGGAGTTGACCGTTTAAGTGCAGACTATTCAGAGTGGAATTGCCAAGCATTGTTTAGATTTAAAGGCCACTCGCTATGAAAACAGAACTCTATGAACCTTTTGATATTGTCTATACTAACTGTAATTGCTTAATGCGTTAAGAAAGATGATAAGGTGTAACGTTCCACGTCCAATGAAGTGAATGCTTCCGCGTACTTGGCATGCCGTGTTATGAACAGTAGAACTAAATTGTTACAAATAGGACTTAGAAAACCCCAGATACATTGATATTGATCTACTATTTCATATTATTTGAAAGTCCTTCGTCATTGTCTCATTATTCATATTTCATTATTTTTGTAATATCAGTAATCCATTTGTGCTTCCCAGCTATTCTTGTTTTAGTATCTATTTGCCATTACAATTGCCGTTTAATAACATTTAAAGTCAAATGCTGAAGCAAATAAATTAATTTATATCGGAATGCTAGGCTTTTATGTACGAGCGTATTGATTTCTGGGATTTCTCTTTCCGCTTCTAATCATGCCATAAGGAAATGTATTTTAGTAAATTAACGCATTCCTGCATATTGACGCCTTTTGACGCTTCTGTAAAAGACACTTTATGAAACCATTGTGATAAATAGAGCATTTGCTCCTGTGGAGCAAATGCTCTATTTATCACAATGGTTTCAAAACTACACAATTCTGAAAATTTCCTTTTCTCTAGTTAATGCTCCTTTTCGGTAGAATTAATCAAAATGGTTGCATCTAAAAATAGCCTAAGTGGGAATGGGTTAAGAAAGCTTGTGGATGATAAATGGTGCTGGAAATATTTCAAAGTGGAACCAAATGTGTGCTTAAAGGTATGATCTACCTTAAAACCCATACTCTATGAATCACTATAAGGTTCAACGTAAACAAATAGTTCATACCGTAAATTATAATCTTTCAAACAGGTGTCAGTCTTACAGACTTATCCAAAAAGCCAAACCCATAGTGCAGCACTGCTCAGGGCCAAGAATGAATTACTCAAGTCATAGAGTCATGGTTTGCTATAGTACCTATCAACTTTACGAAAACCGAAAGAATGCAGTTAGAACGACAGAAAACATGAACCTACTTGATTATCACATGATCAAGCGTGATAAAACGTGAATTAAAATGTTTTATTTTGGACTTGGCGAAAGCTTCCTTGTTAAGTACACTATACTGTGGCGAAACCATGAACGCAACGTGCCAATGGTCTCCCACACATCAAACAACAGAACAATAGAAAGCATCCCGCCTGCTGTTATGTTGTGTTTGGTTACACTGTGTTGCGAAATGTTACATGTTTGCCTCGTCATTGTTGAATTATTTTGGATATACAGTAAAACTTCGATTATTCGAACACTAAAATACGTATTAGTATCGATCTTTAAGACAGGTGGCAGCTTAATGCATTTAAAATGCAAGGTTGCGTAATTACGATGTTAGGTCACAATAAAGTATAGCTGTAAATATGACGTCCATGGTTGAAAATTCAACGATGGGGAAAACCGAGCAATAATAAACTAAATCACATACAGTTTTCTGCCTGATACAGTTAAACCTCTACAAAGCGATCATAAAAGGGTAGATGTCTGACAGTTAAAGGTCAGTGGAAACTTGCAGGGCGAAAGCTATGAAGAAATATCATACACGAGCGTTCTGCAGTAGTTATGTTCTGCACTGAGCAACCGTCTGCCTTTAAAGGCACATATGTTTATTCATAAAGTGGTCGCTTTAGTGGGGTGTTGTTGTAATCATGTAAATAAACAGTTTGAGTGTGCCGTAACTGTTCCCAAATTCAAATGCAATTAGCAGATCTGGGTTATATACAACCGTCAATGCACGCAAAACTGCAATTTGTCATTCAGTTTAATTTAGTTCAAAACAGTTTTAAGACTGTTTTTGACATCATTCGGTTATCTATCGGCTTTTTAATGCCACATAAACTTAATGACGTACATGACACAGAATACTGACACAAACATGAAAGGGTTTCTTGGTTCATAGTCCTTAAGGTAATTATTGTCTTTGATCTTTATTACTGATGATTAAAGAAAACGGCTAAATGTTCTGTGACTAGTACCATTAATTTAACTCTAAAACTTCAATTCGACACTTCAATATCAATTGTTTGAAAGGATCGATGTTGCAACTTCAGACTATATACCCAGTCTAACGGGTGAGTTGTTTTAAGTGAAATTATGTCAAAATTGATGTCATTATTGACGGGTTTTATGACGATGATAATTCTGAAGATGACCGAAGTCAATCTCACCTGTTTCCAAAGGTGTTAACCAGATTACCTCAATAATACATAGTCTCCCTATAGTCAAACAGGATAGATCTAGACCGTTGAGCTCATGCATAAACCATAATGATTAGGCTTTACAATGTTTACTTCTAATATTATTTTCATAAAGTCATATCGACAAAAGACTTCACGACGAAACACCCTTTGTAATGTAATTGAAATTGGGTCTCAGTATATACAGAAACCCGTCCCCTAAACCGCATTTTAGTGTAGAGTAATGTAAATGTGTTCTGTCATGTGGCTGCTTATTGCAAACTGTAAGTCAGACATAAAGCTCATTTGTGAGCTTTCTGTGCGACCTTCAGTCTGGAGTAATCTGCTACCTGTTTCAATTCATTGAATGCAGCAAAGGAGTGGTCTGTCACGTACAAACAGTTTACATTCAGACCAACGAGCTCCTGGTGAAGACCATTAACCCTTTACACCATGAATATTCATGTAGGCAATAATGACATCATGAATATTGATTAGATTAACTCCAAAAAAGCAAATGACACAGGCATTTTTAGCCTCGACAGAAACTGAAGAATCATATGTCTATTATATCAAAAGCAGATAGAGCGGACCCTGATCAGACAGCTCCTACAATAGCCGTCTGGTCTGTGTCTACTCTGTTTGCAAAGGCGTATAGAGGCGTATTTATGGAGTAACAGGTTAATCAGGATCTGCACTGTTTGTCATGCAGAATCCACTAACATATTTTTTATACTGAGTGGACTATTTCATTAAACAGGGATCGGCTATCCCACTCTGATAATTAGGCGTTCAAACCTTTACTCCATACATTCGGCTTGGTATGCCTTTTCCAACAGAGTAGACTCGGACCATATGGCTGCTATTGGAGCGTTCTGGTCGGTATCTGGTCAGTATCTGGTTTGTTTGCTTATGGTATACTATTATTAAACAGTGATGGGCTAATCCACTCTGATACTTTCGCGTTCAAAGGGTTAAAGATTAACATTAATTTGTTTACTCTATAAATACGTCTTTCTACGTCTTAGTAAACAGAATAGACCCAGTCGTCATGATTGTTTATCGGTAGAATATTTAATAGGGTAAAAATTACGAGATGATGTTAAATGACAAACAGTGCAGACCTAAGGTCAGATGACTCCTAAGTTGGGTGTACACCGTTTGCAAATACCAGTACACAGGTGCCCCGCATTGAAAATGATAACTTCCATATCATAATCTGATGGGGACCGGCCGCGTGGCTCAGTGGTAGAGCGTTCGCCTGCGGTTCGGAAGGTCGTGGGTTCCATCCCTGGCCGCGACAGACCAAATGTCGTTACAATTTGGTACTAGTAGCTCCCCTGTCTACGTTCGATATTAAAGGGGTGGTTCTAGGATTGGTCGGCCCGGTGTCAGGATAATGTGACTGAGTGGGGTGCCCTTGCCACAGTCTGCAAATAACTGAAATACTGTTGGTCGGACGTAAATCCCAACTCACTCACTCACTCATAATCGGATTGGGAATAAAACAAATTAAATAAAGACGTTTGCATACGATGGATATACCAGTTCTTTGTTACAGTAAAAACCCCTCTATATCGACCACTATAATGTGTTCATTAGTTGGTACATGTATTTAGGGCAAGTGGTTGCTTAAAGCAAGGTGAAAGTAAAACAGAACGCTCTTATTGGAGCGTTCTGTTTTACTTTCACCTTGCTTTAAGCAGACACCTGCCTTTAACACAAAATGTAATTTAGTGGTCGTTATAGAGAGGTGTTATGGTGGTTTCACCATTGTCACTAGAATTGCTTTTTGAATTAACCCTTACCCATTGTCAAACAATGTCCGACTAACCTTGGATCTGTTGTGATGTGGTTGATCAAGATTTTGAAATAATTATGTTCTGATCACGTCTTTGTGAGACACCGCGTTACTCATCATCTCATATGGATCCAAGCTCTTTGCAAACATGAGCCAGGTCATGATAAGCGGAAAAAAGGTGTAACCGTGGACTATTCCACATTTCAAACAGGTCACCGCTTATTGTGAATATATAGAGACTTTTAAAAAACGGTGTAACAGGACAAACAGTGCAGACCCTGATGAGTGGGCTCCTCTAGGAGTCCTTTCATATGGGTCTACACTGTTTGCAATGTCTCGCACTGTAAGGGTTGAACAAGAAAAGCTAACGATTTGATTACGCGCTGACATATATTGCCCATGGTGTAATAAATCCTTCAAAGAACAAAATCAGGCCCTGTTAACAATCTTCAATAGAAACCATGTTTTTGTAACATTTCTGCACCCTGACGTGTTGTCCTCGTAATTTATATATGTCTGGTATAGTTGATGACCTACTCTTCACTAACATTTAGTCTGGTTGTCGCAACTTGATTCGCATTTACAATCAAATTAGATACAGATGTGCCACCGAGTAACGCAGCGTCTCATCAGACTCCAAGCTGTTGGACTCTTGGCCAATAGTATTTCAAAGACTGGAACGAATCGTAAGTATTCTAAATAACACCAGGTCCTGGTTTGAGCAGAACGTATTTTTGCAGCGGTACAGGCGGTAAAAGATTTTCTGGAGTCAGCACTATAGCAGTGTATGTTTGGCATCTGACAATGGTACACCCCAATGAAGCGACAGATAACGAACTTAACCTCAGAATATTTCTCCAACAATGTGGACATTCCTGCTATTAACCCTTACCATCATCAAGGTGACCGGTTGTGTTTTTGCGAACAAAGTAGACCCAGATCAGACAGCTCCTATAAGAGCTGATAAGAACTCTCTGATCAGGGTCTGCTCTGCTAGCTTATATGACAATATAGATCGCATTCTGAATTTTCTGTCACAGTCAAACCAGTTCTTTGTTAAAACTACATTTAATGAATATCCATGCAGTAATAAATGCTTGAAATTATATGCATGGTGGGTGTATATGTGTGTGCGCGTGTGTGTGTGTGTGGGGGGGGGGGGGAGGATTCGACTCGTTTACGCAAACCGGAAGATCAGCCCACCTACATGTAGTACGTAGTCATTTTCTCTCGATAGGTTAACATTTTCCCTGTAAGAAATAATAGTAACACCATAAATATTTATCATATTTTTTTCTAATGGTACATGAAAAAGTGCCGTTTTTTGCTCAGACAGAAACTGTAGAATAATATCTAATATAGCATATCATAAGTAAATAGAGCAGACCTTGATCAGACGGCTCCTATAGGAGCCGTCTGATCTGGATTTTCACTGCTTACAAATGCATGAAAACACGTTTATATGAAGGAAAGGGTCAATGCTTAACGTAACACAGACAATTGTATCAATTTCTACAGTAATTTTACTCACTTCTACTCAGATAATGGTATAAATTTCTACAGTAAATTTACCCACTTCTACTTCGTTCGTGCCTTTGAAGAAACTTTATTCTTCACGTGTCAAACGACTTAGATACTGATGTGATGTTGAGACACTCTGCGTCTCATCTAGTCAGTATTGTGTCCAAATGCTAGCCAGGTCACGCTGAACATTATTAGGTTTACTATTAAACTTTGCAATAAATTTTCTCCAGTTTCAGCTTTTTTCATGACTTCCTGCATAAAGATTTCACCTGCCTTACTATTCCCATATTTATATATATATATACATAAGTATATGGTCGACAGCTGTTTTACTATAAACTGTAAAATAACGGTAGAACATATCTAAAACCACCATTAATTGTATGAATGCAGGTGGTGGCTGAATGAGGTATGAACGTAATACATAACACTCTTGAAAGATTTGTGCATACTTTTCATCCTGCATAAAGTCACCACAGGTCTAAAGTACCAAGATTTAGATATAGTTTATGGTGGTCGTTTTAGGATGATATCACTGTAGGCTGTGTAGTGTAATTTTTACCCAATATATCTCATTTTAATTAAGGACTGCGTAATACAGAAGTACATGCGACACGTGGGAATATTGCAAAGGCATATGCTACATCAGAACAAAGGATCAAGACGGATAAAAATGTTATGTTGCTGAATACAGCAACCCTCTCTTAAGTGCGCCATACTCAAAGAGAAAGCAATAGGCGTATTTCTATTACTTTCATTCCGCATTATGCAACCACCTGCTTTTAAAGATAGTCATGCCAATGCATTCGGCAGTCGCTGTAGCTAGGTTTCTCAGCGTGCTGTCATAGTCTTAAACATGTAAATCATTAATTCCCCATCGCCTATAGTGTTGAGGTATTCCTTTTTTTATCTGTCAAATCTTTAATTAGATTTTGGTTTGCTTTGGGAATTCGATGTTGAACAAAGTTTCATTTCATAAGTGTCACTCGTGTAAACACAGAAACCAAAGTCATTGTATATCGAAATCTGTCTTATAGCTGTTTTCTTAGTATTTCTTGAAGGTGGGGGATTAATGCGAAAAGGCAGAACGAGAACGGCAGACAGCTACCATTTTGCACTGTATTAAACAACTATGTTTTACACTCATATATGTTTGATTAAGGCATGATCGCTTCAGTCATGTTGTACTGTATGCTTAAGTTAAGAAGCATGACCATTATATACTTCGGAATAAAGACAACAACAGGGTCATTATATGCTTAAGTCATGATACCGTGGTCATTTTATGCTTAGGGCTAGAGTCAGGGGTTATTGGAGAGGTCATCAGACCTCTCTATAGTGTTGGAATTGGATGTCGGGCTATTCTGGAATTGTTTACAATTTAACTCGAGTGGTTTAGACTGGGCTCAGTAAAAAGAGTATCACCGTCTACACTCGTGGCTGCACGCTTGCATGAGCTTTGGTTATATAAAACATACGCAGTCATAACCCACTAACCAATAAGCAGTTTGAATATTAAAGTATTTATAGAAAACGTGTGTTTGTTGGTGTTTTCTGTATTCATCTCGCGTGTGAGTGTGCGTTCGGGTGTATGGTTGTGTGTCTGTGTGTGTGTGTTTGCGTCATGCTATCTATCGGTGTTTTGGTAGTGGTTGCGTCTTGTATGTGGCTTTGCCTGCTTGACTTTACTACTTTTCCAATGATGATGATCTCTGAACGAAATGCAATAATTATTTTATTCCGGACAAACAAATCGAGATATGGTAATCTCAGTTTCTATTAATTAGATAGGATTACTCATAAATCGATGGAGCTGAACAGGTTATTTAGGTCTATGCCATTTCTCGCCCCTATAAAAGCTTATTAATCAAATTATCATTGGGTGAAAAGAAAACATTTACTATTTATCAATTAATATTTGCTTCACGACTTGATTAACTTTATTAACCCCCCCGCCCAACGATGGATTAAGTTAATAAGACTAATAAATTGGCTCTACTTTGTCGAAGACCCGGTACGGAAGTGGGCTAAAGCGCTGACTGTTGTTTCATATCGCTTTTATTTAATTCGGCGTGGGTTCGAATCCCCCCTGTAACCTTTTTTCTTCTTTTTTCATTTCCCTTATTTGTATACTGCTATTGGCGAATTTTCTGTTCTTCCGTCAACATGTGCATATTTACAGAAACTTTAAATACTTATATGGTTATAGAATCATTATGCCTTAGAAGCGGCTACTAGATGTATAAAATGTATTGGTGTTTACATGTGCCTACGTATTTATGATACTTTTGCCTTAGTTTCATGTCAGTTATGTTAAATCATATATATTCTAGTATGCAATGAATTTTATCACTAGAGGGTCCATGACTGGTAAATAAAATATATTCTTTTATCTTCTTATAAACCAAAGTTTATCCACACCCCCTTTATAACGTCACTAGAGAAGCCTGGTGACTGGATAAATTTCAATAAACAGAATACATTTTAGTTCAAAAGTGAAGGCATACAATGCCGACGCCGTAAAACTATGTCAGATATATCCTTTTCTGTAACTTTATATAAAATCATTTTATCTCCTAGTTGCATGCATTGGCGCATGATTGACATCGTCTTCGTTCTAATTATAAAGCACATGCTATTTGATATGTACAGGAGTTCACTATAGAAACCTATTTACGATCCGGTGCCTATGCCTTGTCAAACGGCGCCAGTACGTAACAACCTTTTGATAAGAAACTGCTGCAGACCGCTCTTTGGCTTCTTTTTAAAGGAAGACAACTTGTTAAAAAGCTCAAGTCGCGAAATCGTGGTTATTATATGCCTAGGTCAAGAACTCGCGGTTATTATATGCCTAGGTCAGGAAACCACTCACATATTGCGTTATGTCTAGAATCAGGATCACTTAGACTTCTGTAGTGTGAACGCCCTAGTCATGTCCAACTCAAAAGCAAGTAATGGTATGGTAGAAATACAATACATCGTAGTAAGTAAGGGAAACGACTTGATGATAACATGGTACCATCATTAATAGTCATGCTGAAAAAATAAAGCTGACATTCTAATCCTTTGCAATTGTTACATACCTCCAATTTATTTAAAACTTGAAGCAAATACTGACCTAGTGGCAACCAGCATGGGTCCTTGTGAGCAAGGAGTTAGAAGGCGTCTTATCTGTCTTTATCTGTTTGCAAATACAAAAGTCAGGTAGCGGTTAGCACTATAAGAATTGGATTACACGTATCACAACTCTTGTGAATATGTCCACTGTCTAGGCATGACATGTCACGAACGATGAAAGTTAGCCGTCACAATAGCAGTCTCCTGATTATCGATTTGTCGTTTTGTCATTTATATTTATGCTCGGAGCTGTGGTTACTTGTTTCAGGCCATATCGCCTTGCATGTTGTTTGGGCTCAATCACAAAAAATATAAACATTACTATTTGCCTGATGAATATTGATGTGAGACCTAAGGCATATTAATTAGCTATGTATTTATAATGACATATGAACATTGGGATAATTGGTCATTACAGACACTTTAGAATCAGATCTGTACAATTCAAGTTAGCAACAAAGCATGCTGTAATCATACAATTAATACATGAGCTGTCTAATCTGTGTCTACTTTGCAATTTGTAAATATTAATAAAGGAGTGTGTTAGGACTCGGTTTTATTGGGTATGTTCATGAGCAACTAATACAACTGCAACACTACTCACGTTCACTAGCACCAGTTTAAAAGGTATTCACTTTTCAAAATTAATAACATCGGAACTTACGATCCCGAAATTATAACCAGAAAATATAACAACACTGAGAATGATATAAGGGACGACCTTTTACAACCGCCACACAGACACTGAACATCTTGCAGTTGTGAAGTACATACATGCACGTTCTGAAAGTAGGAGATCATTCGAAGAACAAATAGCAATGTAACAAGAGACACTTGCAGCAGACTCGGTTTTTTTGAGTATATCCATGAGCAGTTACTAAACGTGCAACACTTCTCACGTTAGTTAGACATTAGTTACATGTCTTTTAAAAGCAGGTGGCTGATAGATGCATTACGAAAGTAATGCGGGAAGCTCCAACAACATTTCGCCTAAGTTTCTTCTTACCTTAACTTATCATCACATGGGAGCTTTCTCCATGACATTCAACCTTTATTAAGCTTTCACTTGCCTTTTAACCTGCCGAAAAGACCGATTATGATAGTTTTTTCAGCATTCGGATTTGCGATGGTTTACTGAAGACAGTGCATGTCTAAAGCATATCTTTAAAAATAATCGCTTAATATTATTTTCAAAATGACACATTGAGGCTCGTAAAATATTTTGTAAATTTCGTACCTGCCATTCATTTTATCAACAAGAACTACATTTTATATACACTGACACATACTATATAGTTGGTATTAAACACTGGTGAAGTAATCGGATTAAAGCATGCAGAACTTCAAACATAACAAACCTCAACCCTTTCGCAGCTGTGAAATAAAACAATAGTGTTAGCTGAAAGTTGGACCTGGTGCAATTTTGGCTTCCTCCGATTCGATCAGAAACTATTGTCAAACAACGTGGGTCCAGATTAGACTCCAAGTAACTCGGTGTCTTACCTCAATTCAAACAGTTATGATACTTTTATTTATAATTGTCTAATTGTTAGGCTAGGGTGACTTTGAGATAAGTGTGAGATTAGGACGTCCGTAACCAAGAGGTGATTTTGCAATTGACCGATCCAAGGCGGTAGTCTCTTTTTCTCCCGTACTTTTGTTTGTCTTGTGTCTTTGTACCTGTGCTTATGTTCATGTTTGGAATGTTTATCTCTAGTGCGTGTGTCTGTTAAGGTTTCTGTGTTCATCTAGTGTATGTATGTGTTTGGGTGTGAAGTTGTGTGTGTCTGACATGCTATCTATCGATGTTTTGGTGGTGGTTGCGTCTTTTATGTGGTTTTGCGTGCCTTACTTTTTCATTTATGTTGCGGTAATCGTGTAAAGGGTAGTTATGTACATTTGCTGTGATTTCTTGTGTTGCTGTTCGGGCGGATGTTCGTTCTGTATGTGGTATTTCCTGCATGACTCATATTTGTACTTTTAGCATAGGACGTTTCACTTGGTATCTCGTATTGACCAAAAGCGGTTTTACAAACGCGTCAGGTCTTGAATTGCTTTAAAACGGTTAATGTCCAGATGTGTTTCAAAGAACAAACTATGAAAAATGTAACTTTCGTATTTGCTGTTTATATCCTAGTATATAGAACAACTAGACTCAATATACAATGGATGCTGACACATTTTTCAAATGCCAAACAGATAAAAGTACATGTATGAGTCATACAGGAAACATCGCATGTAAAACACACAACGCCCAAACAGCACCATGACGAAAAACGGCAATGTCCTTGTATATAAAAGACACAAGAGACGCACAAAGACATAATTTTTTTTGAAGTTAACCATTTTCCTAATACAAATGTGTTGTCACGCATTTGCAAACAGAGCAGACCCAGATCAGACAGAGCCGTTTGATCAGGATGTGCTTTGTTTAATAATGTAATTTGATAGATTGGTCTCTTTACTTTCTAAAATGCCACCTTCCGTATTTCATGTTTACTATTTTGTCCATGAATATTCAGTTGGTATTGTAATTTGGAATAAACACAGAACAGAGAAAGAGTTAAACACTTATGGGTTATTCAACTCTGAAAATGTATTGAAAATGTTAATGTTAGCTATAAAACAACACCGTATATCGTTTTTGTTGTTACATTATGCACACAGAATGCAATACATGAACCAAGCATCATAAAGTATGTTGTTTAACTTCACACAGGCAGTTTTTTTTTTTTTGATTATTCTTATTTATGTATAGGGGAATGTTTCCTAGTGATCAAGTAAACCAAAAACAACCCTGTTAAATGTTACATTATAACACATGTTGAACTCGTCTGTGTAAATTGAAGCAAAACGATAGTGCGTAATATTTTCATTGGAACTTGAATTATTTTTTATTCTGTTTTCGCCGTATGAGAACTTTTTACAACCAGCTTGGATCCAGATGAGACCACGATTTCCTCGGCGTCTGGTCAGGATTTAAAACTGTTTTACATTGATTTTTTTAAAATATGTTATTGAAAAGGGCGTTCTAAAGTTTAGTTAAAAAAAGAGATTAAGATAATTCCAAGTTAAAATCCGACGAAAAGGACACTCTTAGTAGGTGACGATATGGTTTACCTGTATTTCATAATCCTATATGTTCACGCATTTGCAAACAGCGTAGACCAAGCTGATGCAGATCCTTATGAGGTGTGCTTTGTTTTTTGTTATGAAATATAAATCTGATTCTACAATTCCTGCCATTGCAAAGATACGTTGTTTTTTTTATAAATTATGAAAATATAAATTCTTTTATACAAATAAATCTACTATTCATGGTGCCATTATTTCGTGCATGCCTATCAATGAGTTAAATGATTAAGACAAACATATCTTTTGTTTACAACGTAAGAGTTGGTCCGTATGCAAACTGCTTAATAAAACGCATGATATATAAATACATGTATTAGTATTCTAGACAATATTGATACAAATTGAAATAGTGTATTCTAAAACAGTCGCCACTCTAGGAAAATGAAAATAGCTCTTCTTCTATGACTTTCAAGTTTGTTTTAGACAACAGCTTTTATGAGCCTATCGCCGAAAATTTTAATATGCACGATACTTTTAAATTTTAGTCATGGAATTTTAGTCCTCTAGGAGCTTTCCGCATGATTTTCAACCTACATTAAGCTGCAACCTGCATTAACGGCCAATAATTAAGCTTATTTTAGTGCTAGAACTACCGGGATACAATAGATAGATAAAGGCTGATCCATGCTCGTGGAAAACTGTTCAAGGCGTATATTTATGAATAGCAGACAGTCTATAGTTGTATTTGGTGTTTTTATTTAATTTGACAATGTAACCAATATACTGCTGCTTATGCTTTGCTTTAGTGATCCACCATATCAAATAAACTAATCACAACTCACAGACTTCACTACAACGTCTGTTACCGATTCCTTATTATGGTTTGTCTGCACCCTCTGGCCAGTTTCTCATTACTGACCTACTTCTGACCATAGACCTATACAGTTCAACCCTTCAGAGCCGAACATTAAGTGAATAATAATCTAAATATCTAGATGCAGAGGTCTTCTTAATACAGGATGAATATCATATAGAAAGCTTTGAAAGGTTTCCGAATTATATTCACTTTGCTTTAAACTGCAAATTGACTTTAGGACCGACCTTGATGTTTATATTTGATTATTCGATTTAGAGAGGCATAACTGTACTATACATTACACATACTCATAGCCAGTTATGTATTTGATTCCATTACCGTATATTGAGTACTTTCATTTAGCACAACAAGTAACCTTCTGTAAAATATACGTCTGCTTGAAGTACAAACTATGAAAATTGGAACATTCGTATCGGCTGTAAGAAAAGGCATGTCTTCAATATATTGCAACATTCTGTAAAAGATGGTACGTCAGCTTGAACTTCAATATATTGGAACCTTCTGTAAGAAAAAGTACGTCAGCTTAAATTCCACAAGATTGAAACAGTCCGTAAGGAAAATCCTTTAACCCGAACATATTTGAACCTTGTATAAGAAAGAAATAGGTCCGCTTAAAGTCCAATAAATTGGAACCTTGTAAAAGAAACAGTATCTCTGTTTAAACTCTTTTGGAATCGGGTGTAAAAATATGTCCGCTTTTGAACGCCAATATATTATGACTTTTATTTTCTTTGGAAACCATTAATTAATAATCAAACAGTTTATATCCTGATGAGACGTTTGATCTGGATCTAATAATGTAAGTATGAGTTTTCGTCAACTCTTATTCCGCATTAAGCAGCCAGCTGCTTTCAAAAGCACCTTTGTCTATTCATTAATCATTTAACTGATATAATATACTTGTGACGCCTTTGCAGACCCAGATTAAGCAGATCCTGCAAGAGCTGTCTGATTAGGGTCTGCTCTCTTTGCATTTGGTATATTACAGATCTGATTCTATCATTTTTACCATGGTCTAAACATAGTTTGTACATAAACCATTACATAAGTTCAGCTGAGAAATATTCACAATCTCATTATTTCTGACATGTATATTCATTAGGTAAACCGTTAAAGTATGGGTTTCCTTGCCGATATCACCTCTATGATTAGTTATGCAAAGTTTGGATCCATGAGACGCCGAGTCGTTTGGTTTCTCATCGGGATCCAAACTATGTGGTACTGTAGTAATGGGTTTTGAAAGAAAATGGAGAAAAATCAAACATACGAAAATTGAAGATAAGTATTTCAGAGTACAATATATAGCAGCGAAATACTTAACCCTTGATACTTAATTAATGGAAAATATAGTCAAACAGTGTAGATCTGAAAGGACTCTCTAATCAAGGACTTTAACACTGCAGCACAAGATATCACATTTTTCCCATATTGTATAGGAAACCAGGTCCAGATCTTATTTTGGAACCCATTCAAATTTCCATGTTGGGGGCGACTAACAAACAACCCAGTTGCTGGTATAAGCTATTATATTGATATTCATATGTTAAACAAACAGTGCAGACCCGGTCCGATGGCTCGTTCAGAAATTTGCTGTTCTTGGTCTACACTGTTTGCCAAATATATGTCTGTGTTAAGGGACACTGGGCACCAGTGGGTTAATTGCAAATATGCAAACAAGAATAAAGAGTTCTTGCAAAACACACCAGCAATAACATTTAGGTTTGTTTAAATTTCATATTTGAATATGTTCACTAGCAAATACATTCGCATATGGGCTAATCGCATTTATCACGTGACTATGCGCTATGAGTAATATAGATAAATTATCTTAGTTTAACAACGAAACATACTGCGAATTTGAGATGTTTCAATATCAGACTCCAGTTAGTTATATCCTCATGGGACTGGTTAGAAGACGTATTATGAAGTAAGGGATCTCGAAAAAGATTAAATTAGTTTGCTGCAATGTTTATTCGTCTGCAATTTTTGTAGTCTTCCTCAATATGTTTAGCATGTGTCCCTCTGTAAATAAATTGATAAAGTGGAACCTCGATATACCGGACTTTAAGGAACCATGCAAATTACTTAACGAGATAACGAGGGGTCAAGTTAGCCTATTCATAACTTGGAAACGTTCTCAATGTGGCAGCTTAATCCATTACCTCATATGCTATATTTAGATACGACCTCTTTGAATTAATCTACCAAAAAGGATCATTAACAAGAGAAAGGGAAACGTTTAGAATATTTTAGTTTGAAACCATTGTGATAAATAGAGCATTTGCTCCTATAGGAGCAAATGCTCTATTTATCAAAATTGTTTCACAAAGTGAACTTTTACAGGGTCGTCAAAAGTCGTCAATATAAGGGAATGGGTTAATGCAGGTCGACAGTAATGCTAAATTCTCACCTAGGAGCTTTCAACATTATTTTCGATCTGCATCTAGCTATCGCCTGTCTTTATCAATATTACAGCTGTGCATTTTAGAGCAGTTCTGTATTACACAATTTGGAACGGTGCGAATGTTTAACTCGAGTTATTTCGAAGTTTGAGTTGTCCAAGTCGACAATTCGAAGTTCAAATTTATCTACTCGAATTCGTTTCTGTTTGATTTTGACTACGTTATATTCGAGTAAGATTTTGAGAAACTATTGCCATGAATGTAAACCAGTGTGTGCCCTGATAAGACGGCATTTGATCTGTATCAAAACTGTTAACAAATGTGAATCAGGTCGTGGACAGAAACATAACAACAGCGTCAAATAGTTTGGATCTCTTTGAAATGCCGAGGTACTTGGCGTCTCATCTAAATCCAGACTGTATGGGTAATCACATATTCGACGCTGGCAATGAAAGGTTTGAATAGACAAAAAAAAATGCATTATGAAAATGATGTTTGTGCGAGGGGAGAGTACCTGGAAGAGAGAATGTTATATTCCAACTATCTTTCCCTTTTCCCTCTTACAACCGTTCGTTCCATTTCTCACGCATTTGCATACAGAGTAGACCCATATATGCCAACTTATCAACTTGAAGTTACAATAGATATGACCCTACAATATTTTCCAATACCAAGACATCTTGTGTACATATGCCATTACAACACATCAGCAAATAAATATTCATGATGTTAATGTTTCCTAACAATGAAGTCCGTGAGACGTACATGCAGAAAATGTACAAAGTATTTATTCGTTATAAACGTCCTGTTTGTTATCCAGCCATCTATACATGTACGGCATCATTAACCCTTATTGTGCTGAAAAAAATGGGCTCTGCATAAAATGTGATATTTCATAAGACGGGTTTCAGACGACCAAACAAGAAGTTTGTCTAAACTGTTCGCAATGGTGTTCTTGAGAAGAAAATTAAGTAGATAATATAATTTCTTAAACCTCTCTTCAATCAATTAACTTAAACTTAATATATAATGCATTTCATCTTGAAAACCATCTATTAACCCATTACTTCATAGGCTATTTAGACCATGCCTCCAACTTTACTAAAAGGATGATTTACTTCAATGACGGGAAGCTTTAAAATTGTGCAGTTTTGAAACCAATGTGATAAGTAGAGCATTTGCTCCCATGGAGCAATGCTCTATTTTTCACAATGCTTTCAGAAAATATGAAGGAATGGATTATCAATCAATAAGAGGGAATTGATTACATGTTTCAATTATTATGAGAGAATGGATTATCAATCAATATGAAAGAATGGACTATCAATCAATATAAGGGAATGGATTAATCTCTAGCACGTGATTACGTATCAAACCGATGGAACGGCCTTTGTACCGGGCTTTCATCAGAATCATTACCAGCTGACACTAGTTGTAATGTATGACTCACAGAATATACTCTTTTAACACATGTCCTGTCAAGCTTTGGTCTGCTACAGATTTTACTTACTGTGACGTTCGGAATTAATCGGAGTCTGATCTGCATTAAGGCTGGTGCAACATGACAGCCATGTCACGCTGAGCAGGCGAGTGTTCACATGCAGTTAATCACACTCTAACGCATGAGAAGAACGGAATGATAGCTTTACCGACCGCCTCGATACCAGCGTATGTGTAGCGTATTTCACCTATACGTAACGTACCTTTACCGACACTTTAGCGTATTCAAAGCATTCAACGTATGATGAGTATAATTATGCGTAACATAAAAACTATATATAATTCTGGCATTGTGATGTGTTTGGAATTTTGCCTGTTGAATAAATGTCAGCAACTATTATAACATTTTACCTTTTTAAACTGCATGTACATGCGCCGTGTATAAACATATCTTTTACCCCTTATTCCACAATCCCGCCTTTTCACACCTTTGCACACAGAGAAGACCCAGATTAGATAGCTCCTGTGTGAACTGTCTCATCATGGGCTTTTCTGTATGCTTATATGTTAGTGATATGATATGAAATAAATGTCCCAATTTTATACAATATTTAAGTTAATTGTGCAAGATGGTATATCATGGATATACATGAGGTAATGGTCAAATGTACTATTCCAAATTCCAAACAGGTCAAACTTATCGTGAATATTCATGGATTTTGTTAAGAAACGTGTCACATGAAAAGCAGTGCAGGTACTTATGAGAGCTCACCTTTGAGCCCACTCATCTGGGTCTACACTATTTGCAAAGAAAATTAGTGACCCTGCACCAAAACATTTAATGAGAAACTGAATATTCGCAATGTCTACCTGTAACAACCCGCACAAAACTTAAGCATGCCTGTCTATATTTCGCGTGTCTTCATAGTACAGCGGTTATCGCACTTGCTTCTCACAAATGCGACCATAGTTCGGTCCCAGGCAGGGGCGGCAAGGGAAAACAGCGGTTGTCCGTTAGTACAAGATGGTTTTCGCCTTTGTCTACTTTTAAACAGTCACTTACTTTTAAAGACATTCGTGTTTATTCCTTAACCTTTCCTCTAATATAATGCCTTTTCAAGACTTTACAACATAGAAAACTAAGGTCAGATGGCTACAATAGGAATCGTCTGATCAGGATCTACCATGTTTGCTTATGAAATTATAATATATCTAGCTCTACAGTTTCTACCAATAACAATATACCCTATGTACATATGCTATTTATAAACATTCAGCTCATAAATACCCATGATGTCAATATAATTTACATGAATGTTCAAGAGGTAACATGTTACTCCTTCTCTTGCTGAATTTTAAAATACATGTCTCCTTCTTTACCCATGCCCTGTTTTATAATTACATATATCTTCACTGTGTACACGTATTTCGCTGCGCAATCACTGCTGTGGAGTGCACTGGTTGCACAATCAACTTGTAAATAGTGCAGACCCTGATGAGACAGCTCCTGCAGGAGCTGTCTCATCTGGGTCTTCACTATTTAAAGGTGCGTATATTGCCGCGATTAGCAAGCGAAGAGTTAAGTGACCACTGTTTGGAAGTACTGCTGATTTCCCTTGGACTCAACTGAAACAGACATATTGATCACAGCCTGTCGGATATAGAGTTCGATGACAGTTTTATTTCGACTGCTTTGTCCGTCCCTAGGGATTTTCTTTAGCAGACAAATTAGAGGAACTAAAGCCGTTTACTGCAAAATCAATTTAAATTGGAAAGACTAACGTATGTCCATTTGTAATTTGTTCAATTTCCAATTGATTAGAAAAGTGTCAATTGAGAACTGTAGATATGTAGCTTTCGTCTCCACATACATGTAAATATTTGTCATGATTAGTTGTAGATTATGTCAAATCTTGCTAGAGCTATTTGAATGGCAAACAGTGCAGACCCTGATCAGAGGCTTCGTCTAGAATCATGCTGTTCGAGGTCTATGCTGTTTGAAAATTACAGTGCATACAGTCCCGTGTTAAAAGAGTTAATGTATTTATGTAATTTTATGCACATTATATAATTATCATGTTCTATACGTACATGTTCTTTGAACCAAGTACATGTAATTCATTCTATTGTGCCTTGTCTGCCTGTGGTTCGTCTTTTAAAGGGTTATTAGAAGTTCAAACATTTACTTCCTTTTGCGTATGTTACAACGTACGATAAACCCTGTCGTTCGAGATTAGCCTTGCATTTTGCACGGCAGAAAATGCGAATTGTTTAACTGTGCGATGTGGTAGCGAGTGTCGTTATTTTTGACAAACTTTTGTAAGTCCTTGAACTTCCGATGCTCTCTGTTACCGGCAGTTGTGGAGTGCTTACCGCAACATGATCAACATTGGCATGACGATACATTTTACATTTTACTGACTTCTTCTCCGTCTTTCTTAAAGGATATTGCTTCGATAACCTTCTCAAGAAGACTTATTACTTAAGCTTGCCCCATACATATTGTGTACTATGTTACATGCCGTACAAATCCAGCCATATTTCATTGTCGCTATGGCTTCCTTAGCGGCTAATGTGTGGCAGTGTTCCACGTTATAAATACATGTAAATACTGTTGCTTAACCCTTTACAGCATGAATATTGGCGTAAGAAATAATGTCATCATGAATAGAAAAAAAACACTTATTGTTTATAATGGCAAATGAACACAGGAAGTTTTGACCATGGCAAACACTATGGAATCATCTTTGAGATATTTCATAAACAGACAGAGCAGCCCCTGATCAGACGGCATACAGGAGTTGTCTGATAATTGTCTACACTGTATTCAAACACAAAGAAATGCGTATATATATAAATGAAAAAGTAGTAAAGTCAAGCAGGAAAAGCCACACACAAAACGCCACCATCACCGAAACACCTACAGAAAGCATATCAATTTATACTCAAGTCAAGGGTTAAATGCCTTCAGGGTGATATGCTCCGTATGTTTCTATACTCGCCGAAAGCTTTATTCTCAAAGTGCAATGATCCATCATTATTGAACGATACAGTCTATTCGGTATGAAATGGAATGATTTGTTGTCAAACATTTAAAACATGGTACTAATGTGAACTTATTCAGCTTTATAAACTGGTGGACAGGGTAGATTAAGTGCCCAATTCTCTGGTCAGACAACGTAGTTTCTTAGGAAAGTAAAGGATATTGAATAAACGTTGGTAATTCCGAGCAGAACTTTTGTGTAAAAAGGCTTATACAGTAGAAAATCTTAAGCGACTACTTAACGGATACACATGTGTGTCTTAAATAACGAGTAGTTGCTTAATACACATAGAGAGTAATGCAGAAAGCTCATGTAAGAACTTCTTGCATAAGTTTGGCACGGCATTAAACAACCATATGATTTTTAGACGTAGAATTACTTCGCCTTTTTGTGATCGCTTTAGAGGGGATTGGCCGCATATTAGGCTAGTATTTGACCGAATACAGTGACCTACATTGTAGAAGACACATATAGCAGATTTCCTAAGCAAACAAGGGGCATGTTTGTACCAAATATTGCTTTTCTGCAGGGATAGCGACCGCCAAATAATTGAATCCCTAATGGCCGAATTGAATTTGAGAGACAGTATAAGGCAGTTTCATGTGACAACAGAAATTGGAAATTACTGGAAAATGCATTAAAGCTCTTCTGTCTGGCCTGCATTCTGATATTTAACCATTCACTCCATAAATATCAATGTAAGAAATTAATGACACTATGGATATATATTAAATTGTTATAATAGCACACGGACACGTAAAGTTTTGACCATTGCAGAAACTATTAAATTATATGTTTATTATCATAAGCAAATAGAATAGACCCTGGTCAGACGGTTCCTATAGGAGCCGTCTGATCTTGGTCTGCTCTGTTTGCAAAGGCATAGAAAGGCGTATTTATGGAGTAAAGGGTTAAGCATTAAACTGATTGTATGGCGATCGAAATATATATATATAAGTCAATATTAACTGATATAATAAGTTCTTACCGTTATTAATTATTTGCCTGCTAAGCGTGACATGGCTGTCATTTACTATCAACTTGATCCGGAATAGATGAGATGCCGAGTGATTCGATGTCTCATCAGGTTCCACACTGTTTGACACTTGGCCAATAGTTTCTCAAATGTTTGTACGAATCAGAGGTAAATATATGCCACAGCATTTGGGTAGACAGGGTGATTCAACATGGTATGAGTTAAGATGTAATCAGGTGGCCTGTAGGAGTCAAGATGTATTAAAATGTGTATCAGTTTTACACGTCTAGTATTTGACCGTCTTCCGGGACACAAAATGAAACGAAACATCACATATGTTAATTGACCATAAGAAAGAATAAGAGTGTTTAGTTTTGAGTGTTATAGTTTATGCGTTTATGTTCATAATTAATAATTACTATTATATTTTTGGGATTCCACTACTGTTCTTTCGAAGTCTCTTTGTAACTTGTTTTAAGAACTTAACCGACGAAAATATGCACACCTGGTTCTTTCGTATATTTGCAGGAATAGCAAACTGGATATTTGACAGATAGTGTCATTGTCAGCTTGTATCTGGAATGCAATACCAGGACACTAAGCATGCCCTAACGTCGGACTGTAAGTATCTGTGCTATTATACATATATTTTTTGTTGTTGATGGACAATACTTACTTTTGTATTAACGCTTTGAATACTGGACCGGAATATACCGGCATTAACGAACAGTGCTGTCCCAGGTTATAGGGGAACCATCTTCTCCAATTATTCCACAAGTCTATAACACATTCAATAATTTCACACTCAGCGGACGCTATCGGTAAATACAAATGGTCAATTTTATTTTTAAAGTTCAGCGTTCGAAGTGTTAACATGAATTCAATGTACGTGTACATGAGTAACCTTAACCTATTCCTGTTGTATATGTATTCCAAATTTCAATAACAACTGAGTGTTCATAAACAAAACAGTTATAATGAAATGTGGAAAGTGAAACATTGTATCCATTTCAGAAACTACAGAAACAGATCTATCGAATTACGTTAGCAAACATAGCAGACCCTAATCAGACGGCTCCTATAGGAACCGTCTGATCTGGGAATACCCTGTTTGCAAATGCGTGAAAACAAGATTATGTGAGGGAAAGGGTTAAGGACAGTGTGTCCTTTGAGTGATACGGAGGAACCTCGATATCTCGTATTCGGGTCGTTGGAACTTTGGGATAACCGAAATAAAAGTCCCGTCCCTTCCACAATTTGTAATGTAGAATTGTTCATATATTCACACTGCACATAACCATAATGACGATTGAGAGCTTGATGAATGTCGCAAGTAATGCTGAAATCGTATACACTATAAGCTGATAGCCCGCGAAAGTTTCCATGTTAGAAATCGGATGACTCGCCTCTGGGTATTTCTAAGTACATGTAATTTGCATGGTGCCTATAATCAGGGTCTGTTCTGTTTTCTGAAAGCCCATGTACGAGCGTTTTGCAGTGTTATCCATCCTGCAATTAGGCACATACTGTGTTTAGACGGGTTTAGTTACAAGGACAGGTATTTACCTAAATATAAGATATTATTCAGATATTACCAATGCTCATGGGCGCACAACATCCGTAATTATTTTTGCACGTGTTCCGTCATGTCAGGAGTTTACACATTTGATAACCGAAGACTATCCTTATATACGGCGATCAAGAATCAAACTGAAATGTTTGCAATTGGATGTTATTTTTAGATTAAACCTTTTTTATTAGACAACCAAAAGAATTGAACGTGTCAGTTATCACCAATTAGCCAATTTGATCTGTGAAAAGTGACAATTTTATTGCCTGTGCTCAATGAAGAGATTCCCCGGAAATCTTGGCTATGGCTTTTTCGCTGTCGTGACCGGTAAATATTGGATGGCAACCGTTCAATGCGGTGACAAATTCATTTTTGCTACAAATTAGCAATGCTATCAAAGTGTTTTACGAGTTTTAATGGAGCCACTACGGTTTGTTAATGCTGAAAGGTACTTGTATTTCAAATCATTAATGATCCATTCTAAATGCTTGTTTGAAAATAAAACATTAATGGACATACAGCCCTTCAATCTCAGACTGATTAGGAAATTAATACGAAGCATAGTCCAGTTAAAAATAAAAACACTGTATAATGGTACACATGGAAACTGTTTTGAATAATTTTTCTTCAATAACTATATAAACTTAATAAATAATCAAATTATCAAAAACAAGTAACAGTATCAACCCGTTTAACCCTTTCCCTGGTGAATATTCATGTAAAAAATAATGACGTCATGAATATTATTTTTATAATGGCTTTATGAATATATGACATTTTGCTTCAGACAGAAGCTGTAGAATCAGATCTATATTACACCATAAGCAAACAGAGCAGACCCTGACCAGACGGCTCCTATAGGAACCGTCTGATCTGGGTCTTCTCAGTTTGCAGATGCGTCAAAATGCGCTTACATAAGGGAAAGCGTTAATACTGATCATTTAGGGTAGTCTAGTCCTTAATTGTTTATCAGTAGAGTCCGTACAGCATAGAATGGAAATCTGTGAGGGTATTTCGAATAACATACAGTGCAGACCCTGTTCTGAGGGGTCCTCTGGGATCCCTGTAGTCTGTTTGCATTCAAACGGTTAAGTCTCATGATGATCAACATAATATTATAATAATTGTTAATATTAATATAATAATTTTATAATTATGGTTTTTATTACTATAGTTAATGTTTAGTATCAATCTAAAGTGATTGAAAATGGAATATTTTGTTTTAATGATCAAGACAACACGACTTATGGAACCGAATGAATTTCGATTAATTAGTTTCACTGATGCCATTTTAAGAATAGCAAACCTCCTTACAAGCACAATACGCCAGTTACTTTTTTGGAACCAGGACATAAACCTTTTTCCATGGATGCTTTAAAGAAATGGTCTGCATTTGTGCCAAGTATGGTGCGGTCTGTACCGATTAATCTGGTTGCAAATCCTACACCAAGCTGTTTGTGATGTTGATAAAAGCGCAGATTGATGTTGCTTTCGAAATGCGTCAATGGTTGCCATTTTGACGCATTATCAAAACTTATGGATATTCATTCATTGCAGCAA